>JAKSZU010000006.1:7043070-8243070 GCA_026018925.1 Tupaia tana
GGCCATGCCATTCTCCTCCTTTCTCCTCTTGAGACTTTGGGTACACATGCACATGCACCCAGCATGAGTTTCAAGTCACCAGATATGGGACTTGAACCACAGTCGACCATGTGGGAGTCCAGCACCTCAAACACTACACCACCTGCTGGCCCCAGAATTTATCTTTTAACCCAGAAATCCAATTACAGAAATGTCTTCCTGGGACCAGCAGTTGGTGTAATGGCTATGTCGCTGGACTCCCACGTAGTCAACCGCGGTTCGCGTCCCGGACCTGGTGGCTTAAACTCACGCCGGGTGTGTGTCCGTGCATGCCCAAGATCCCGGGAGGAGAATGGAGGAGAAGGGATTGCGGCATGGTCATCCCCCCCGGGGGGTGAGTTCTCACTTTCTGTCTCTCTGTCTCTCTCTGTCTGGCGAGTGCACGTGCCCTATAGCAAAAAACTCTCAAAAAAAAGAAAAAAGAAATGTCTTCCAATGATTCCCTTGCAAAAGTAATATACAATGTTTTCAGAAGATATTATTCATGAAAATACTATCCATTATTGCACATGACAGAAAATAACTTAAGCATTTCATCATATGTATGGATATATATTTTTGAATAATCATGCCTGAATATATACATACACATAATACTCTTGAATATATGCATACACAAACATGATGTGCTTGAATATATACATATGCACTATATATGTATAAGCATATAAAACATAAATGCACATATCTATGAATATATGTATATATGTATGCATTGATTTATTTACATTACAAAAGAAGCATAAACCGTAAAGTATACATGGATGGGCAGCTAAATATAGAAAAAGGGAACAGAGTAATGAAGGGAAGAGCACCATTAGATTTCTCTGAACAGCCCTTGTTATATCAATTTGACTTTGAAACATTACAAAATAAATATAAATTTTAAGAATCTCTAAAAATCAAAAACAAAATTGAACAAATGAATATAACTGGTGTGGGATTGATAGTATAACTTCACAGAAGAGAAGTATTTCAAGTTACTTTAAAGCAGTAATTCTACGTGAATTCCCCAGTGAAATATAAACTCTGAGAACCAAAGGAGGAGAGAAGAGGGGAAAATATCATCTTAAAAAGTATTCAGTCATCAAAAACAACTAGGATTGCATGGAACTGTTCCTCCTAAACAACAGGGTCTGCACTGTGAGAAAACACGCAGAATGGCTGTGTCAGCCAGCAGAGACTCAGACTCTATGCCCAGGAGGAAAACACAGACATAAGATGGGAGAAAATAAGAAAGACCTCAGAGACCTGAAGATGAGCCAGAAGTGTCAGTAGAAGTTTATGGTGCATTTTACTTTTTAAAATGTGTGTCTTGTATCACTGTCCATTGAAAAAAAATCTAACTATGAACACCTGTAGTGTTTGAAGCAGCTAGAAGTGGGTGATGTCTCCATCTACAGAAGGAAATGGATCAAAGGAGGAGGAAAATACTGTTACTCCAGAGAGCAAAGAAGCTATCAAAGTTGACAGTTTGTCAGGAAAACTCAGCCTTCCAGGGGCTTCCTGGGCTTGAAATGCCACAGGTGCAATATACACGAGGACAAAAGCTACAGTGGATTAAAATACGTCAATAGGTTGAAATTCATCTCATCACTCTGATCATCTAAAAAATCATAAAGCAAACAGAACATTTTACATTTGACCAATGAATGAACGTTTGAAGTGCCGTTCAAGAACCACGTCAATGGTCTTATGAGAAAAGCCTGGAGAGGGAGCATTTATTCTGATTTTCCTATATGAACTGCGCCTTCAGGGTAGTCAAATAATTAAAGGAAAGTTCATTCATAGAGAATTATTCCGAGCATTAAATAAAGAAAAACTGGTAGAAGTAGAAACTTCCAGTTTTGGGACCAGCAGATGGCATAATGGTTACATCGCTGAACTCCTATGTCATAGACTGTGTGGTTCGAGATCCGGACCCAGCGGCTTAAAAACTCACACTGGGCATGTGTGTATGCATGCCCAAAATACAGAGAAGAGAATGGAGGAGAAAGGATTGGGCCAGCCTCCCAGGGCATGAGTTCTCTCTGTCCTTCTGTCTCTCTGGGTCTCTCCAGCAAGTTCACACGCCCTATAGCAAAAGGCTCTCTTTAATATAAAAAGAAAATCCCAGTTTTGTGACCATAATGAATGAATATATTGGGTCATCAAAAAAGTCATCACTTATTTTTGCATAGAAAAATATGCCATGAAATTACCATATATATATATATATATATATATATATATATATATATATATATGCTATAGGGCTCATACGCTTGTCAGAGAGACAGAAAATGAGAAATCACCCCCTGGGGAATGTCCATGCCGCAATCCTTTCTCCTCCATTCTCCTCTTGGGAGTTTGGGCATTCAGGCACACAAGCCCAGCGTGAGTTTTAAGCTGCCAGGTCCAAGATTCACACCACAGTCGACTACATGGGAGTCCACCAATGTAACCATTATGCCATCTGCTGGTACTCCGAAGATCCAATATTTAGACAGGAATCATAAATGACTGCTAATTTTTAAAAATATATGAACATTCACTGCCTTCTGACAGAGATAAACAGCACCACACATGACAGGGTCAAGATAAAAGGATTCAAGTTCAAATCTAATCAGTTCTCTTGATATTACTATAAATGTACAAAGCCTTCTGAAGTAGAAAAGTAGTATTTGAATAACAGAAACAAAGTAAAATGGGCAAAATCCAGACAGTGGGAAACTCTATAAGATAACTCAGCTTCTTTAAAAAATTAATTTCTGAGAGGCAATAAAAAAGTAAAATATTTTAAAAGATTCCAAAATGTATCAGCCAATCCCAATGTATGGACTTCATTTAGATCCTATTTCAATCCAGCTGTTAACAAAAATACACAAGTACTCATGAGACCATCAAGATCGATTCTCACTCAATGATTGGTGAGTTTATGAAATTACTCTGTTTTTTTTTTTTTTTTTTCACTTGTGGCAATAATGGTATTGTTAAGATTTATAAATGAGGAGGACCAGCAGTTGGCGTAATGGCTATGTCACTGAACTCCCATGTAGTCGACCGCAGTTCAAGTCCCAGACCCAGTGGCTTAAAACTCACACCAGGCCCGTGTGTGTGTGTCCAAGATCCCAAGAGGAGAATGGAGGAGAAGGGATTGCGGCATGGCCATCTCTCCTGGGGGCTGATTTCTCGCTTTCTGTCTCTCTATCTCTCTCTGTCTTTCTGGTGAGTGCATGCGCCCTATAGCAAAAACCTCTATAAATAAATAAATAAATAAATAAATAAATAAATAAATAAATAAATAAAGATAGATTTGTAAATGCAGGCCAGCAGGTGGAGCGGTGATTAAGGCACTGGAATTCCCACAAGGCTGATAGTGGTTTAAGTCCCAGACCTGGAAGCTCTCTCTCTCTCCCTCCCTCATACAAGAAATAAATAAACAAACTTTAAAAATGAACGAATGATTGAATAGACAGAGTAACTGCTTAATCCTACAGATCTATGGAGATCCTATCGATCCTGCTGCCGTGCAATTCTAGGTAAAGACAAAGGGGTACCTTTCATTTGGGAAATGCTGAAGTGAAGAATTCACTCACTTGGTTTTACTGTCATTTTTGTGGTCGTATTTTTATTCTCTGGTTCAGATGCTGAAGAGGCCTGCAGCACATGTTAAATAAAGGTAGTCTTAAATAATGGGATTTTTCTACCCATAGGAATCTCTTATCTGAGAGATGACATAGCAATCGTGATAGTGTCTGGATGTGAAAGTGTAGTGACAGATAGTTTTGGAGTTGTGCCTTGATTTTAAGCAAGATCTAAAACAAGAGACACAGTAACAGAGCAACCGCTACTCTGCTACCCTTTGCTACTACGTACAGAACGTGCACTTCTACTTGGCTTTGTGGTCAGAGCATGCTCGCTCCTTACCTTTGTAGGTAACAACGGGGTGCTCAGCTCTCTGGCACTGAGAGGCGTCCGGTGCCGCTAACTGGGCGAGTCTCCACAACCCCAGGCTTGAGAACAGCCATGCAATGACGCAGGTGCCCTTCATGGTGGACAAGGGGCCGTGGACTCTGGGCACTCGTCTTCTAACCAGAAGCTCGTCTTCCCCTCATGTGTGAAAAGTGCCTAAAACACACCAAAGAGAAGAACTGGATGAACACGCGTCCGGGTTTTCTGGGGGTCTTTTGTAGATCCCCATTACTAATTTGGAGGTTATGCTTTGTAGAAACAAAAGAGAGTTTACCAAATACGTCTTTTCCTAGGTGATGTTTCAGACTGCTTGTGTGCCTGCTCTGTGTGTGTGTGTACAGACTTCCATGCATATAATTTTATGAGATCACCTATCTATTATAAATGGAGAAAGGTACAAGTTTAAGCTCTACAGAGCCATCAGAGCTACACCTAAGTAACTATTAATCAATTAATAGTCATTTGGGACTTTTTGGAAGTTGGTCCTTATCCCCCTGTGGTACAGGCACAAATCTATATATTGAAACTACAAATTCTTGCCCATCCCTTTAAACATCTCAAAGACTCTTTTTAACAAGGTCATGACCATTGTCTTTTACCAATAAACTGATTAGTATTATGCTACCCAACTGCGTCTTGTCCACATTTGGTGAATTTATCCTTTTCTATTTACAGATGATCTGCCTGTAAAATCTATGGCTAAGATCAAGAATGAATCTATTGAGCACCTACTGGGTGAAGTGAAAGCACTACACTGAGAATGTGAGACTTTACAGATTATGAACGATTTAAAAGACTAATAAGCTTAAAGTAAGAGAGGCTTATAAAAATGACTATAATCCAAGCTCTCAGAAAAACTTTAAAAGAATCAGGAGCACTGTGAGAGTTCAGGAGAGTTCTACTGCTATTTAGAGGGGTCAGGGATGGGGCTCTGGAGAAGTTGATATCTGAAGGAAAAGAGGAAGGAAAAAGAGGATGTCAGGAGAGGGAGATTCCTCAAGGATATCCATGCCAAGGGAAAGGGTGAAAAGGCACATTGGGTGGGTTAGAGGAAGGAGTATGTGTCATCGTGTTGGGGAAATGAGTTCCTGGACTTGATCCAGACCCCAGAAAATGTGAAGGGGAGTCTGGAAAGGGATTTCAAGTAGGTTAAAGTCTAGGAAGGCACAATGCACTACAGCATGAGGTTTTTATTGTTAGGCAAGTACCAATTTTAATGAAATACTAACGAGGTCATTGTTATAAGACTGTACATAGGAAATTGGGTAGAGAAGAGTGCAGAAGTGACATTCATTTGAATTGCTCAGAAAAGAAATCAGAGAAGCTGCGACTTCAGCAGGTCAATGCAAACAAAGTAAAGGCAAAGAGCAAGGGATAAACGCAGTGGGTAAAGGAGAGCGTGTCGACTTCAGGACAGCCACAGGCCCTGCGTTCCTCCCACTGAGGAGTGATTCTGTGTCACTCCCTTGAATCCGGTCAGCTCAGTGACTGCTTTGCTCAATGGAATCACAACAGAATTGAGTGTGTGCTGGGTTCCGTTCCCAGTCCGGCAATACCAGCAGTTCCCACTTCCTGTCTCTCAGAACACGTTTTTGGGGCGCTGAGATACCAGGTCAGAACTCCAACTTCCCAATCCCAATTCTAGCCTCCATGTTGGACTGGCAGCTCCCATGGAACCCAGCTGGCCAGTCATTCTTGCAAGACACCAAATACATGATAAAGCTAGAACCTACTGAGAGACTTAGTATCATGAAAGCAAATGAAATACCCACTTGAGCCATGCCCAAATTTCTGACTCCCAAAATGTAAAAATATAGTAAAATGGTTGTTAATTTGCTAAAGTTTGGAAACCCACAGCACAGAGACATGGTTAAACTCAAAACCTTGGATAGGGATGCCATTTATTTCAATACAGCAGAAACCCAGCCCGGCTGCAATGGTGCAGCCCGTAGTGTGCTGACTGCAGTTCTGGGGCTGCATGGCCAGCTGAAGCTGTGACCTCGTCAAGCAGAAATCACTGGGTGACAGACACACGCCCAAGGTCTGCACAAGCTGGATGGCTGGGTAAGGAGACGACAGAGTGACGAGACCCTGGCGTCTCTCTTTCTCTTTCTCTTGTATGTACACACTCCTTATCATGAATAAAACATAATTTTTAAAAATGTTCGGTTACCAGAAAAAGAATTGTTTAGATGAGAATATAACCATTTGGTTTTTGTTTTTTGAGGGGGGAGCTTTTTTGGTTTTTTTGTTGTTACGTTGTTGCTTTTTGTGTTTTGTGTTTTTTTGACCATAAGGTGTGTTCACTAGCTGGAGAGAGATGAAAAGAAACAGGGAGAAGGGAAAAGTGAACAATCACTTCCCAAGGGGTGATGGCCATGCTGCAATCCCTTCTCCTCCATGTTCTTTTCAGGATTTTTGGGCTTGCACACCACATGCCTGATGTGATTTTAAAAGACGTCAAGTCGAGGACTCAGCTGTGGTTGGCCATTTGGGAATTCAGCAGCTTAATAACTATGCCTCCTGCTGGCCCCAGGTGTGGCACCTTTAATGCTAAGTCCATGACATCAAAATAGCACTGAAAGATAAAAGTTAGGAAAATTTTAGGATAGAGAAAACAGAAACTTAAATATGGTTTCTTTTTTGAGAAGTGGTGAATGGGGAAAAGATTACAGATTTGAGAGAAAAGATGTCAGCTAAAAGAAGATGCAGAAAAATCTTAGGTGGGAAACTTGGAGGGTCCCAGTAAAATAGAAGTTATAAAAGGGGAAAAGAGAGTTAACATTTAAAAGGACTATGCAGGCCATCACGTGACCTGGTGATTACAGGAGCTGGCTCCCACATGGCTAACTGTGCGGTTCAATCTTCAGACCTGTCAGCTTGCTAGTACACGTGTGTGCATGTTTAAATTCTCAAACAGAAGGAGCGATAAAGGAAAAGGGATTGTGGTGTGACCATGCCCCCTACGGGGTGTTTTCCTTCTTTCTCTCTCTGTTTGTTTCTATCTCTCTCTCTTACAAGAGCATATGCCCTTTGGCAAATTTTTAAAATATAAATAAAAGGACTGTGCACATAAATACATGATGATATTTCAAGTTAGAGAAACATAAAGGTGAGGTGCATTGAAATGCCATCTCTGCATTTTTTTGTTTCATTTTTTAATTCTGCATCAACAATTAAATACATTTTCCAAAAGTCGTATCTTGCATTTGCAGTTTCAAGAAACTAAAGCCAAGTCCATTTTTTCTTTGTTTTACACTTTCAAATGATCTTATGATTAGAATATATATTTATATAATATGATATTGATAATAGTATTAAATACATACTTTATATAATATGCTACAAAATATAATTATATCTATAATTTATATTCTCTACAATAAGCCCTTTCTTAAATAAACTTCCTCACTACCAAGCTTTCATGTTTCTTCAAAGTTTTCTAGGCTCCTTTTCTTGCAAATGCTCGTTATTGACATAAAACTTTTTTCTCCTTTACCCTGCTTAAGCAAAAAAATCTTCAATACTCTATTACCTAGGGTCTGCCAAGTTGTATATTTTGTAAATGATGTGGGCCCCTTGATTCTGCCTTTTTGCTGTTCTTGTTCTTATTTATTCTTTCCTTTTTTTACTTAGAATTTTCTCCAGAGAACAGCTTGGAAGGGGAAATTACAGCAGTTGCCCTCCAAATAAAATTCCATCTCTGCATTTTGAGTGAAGGAAATGGAAAGGTTTTCTGGAGACTGAAGAAAAGACAACAGTATTTTTTAAAGAGTTTTTAAAAAATATAGGAGTCAACCCAATATGAACCAAACTGGCAGAAGCCTGAAGGTCCAGGTAAATTTACCATCTCTCGTCCATTCAATATTTATTGAGTGCCAACTGCATACCCAGCTATCTATGTGTGCATGAGTTTGCAGCATGGAGTCAGGCTTTACTGCCCCAAGAAGCTGTAATTATGGAGTGGATAAAAGGAAGTGTAGAGTGGGACTTGCCAGGCCCAGGGACTGGGAGCAGGTGGGAGGCTGGGGTCAGTAAGAATGCAGAGGATTCCAGGATGCTCCTATTGACTAAATGACAGGTTGGGCAGAGAAACAAGTGAAGAGACTGTGAACAATGACCAGGCAAGGCTGGAACCACCATCTTCAAGAATTAACCAAAATGATGAACACAAAGGGAAAGAGAAGAGGCACCCAATATATGTTCTCTAAGCCTTTTAGAAAACATGGAGTGGCTCCTTTGCCAACATATATGTGAATCTACAAGAAAGGTGATATTGTAGACATCAAGGGAATGGGTACTGTTCAAAAAGGAATGCCCCACAAATGTTACCATGGCAAAACTGGAAGAGTCTACAATGTTACCCAGCATGCTGTTGGCATTGTTGTAAACAAACAAGTTAAGGGTGAGATTCTTGCCAAGAGAATGAATGTGCATATTGAACATAGTAAACATTCTAAGAGCAGAGATAGCTTCCTAAAACGTGTGAAGGAAAATGACCAGAAAAAGAAGGAAGCCAAAGAGAAAGGTACCTGGGTTCAACTAAAGCACCAGCCTGCTCCACCCAGAGAAGCACACTTTGTGAGAACCAATGGAAAGAAGCCTGAGCTATTGGAACCTATTCTCTATGAATTCATGGCATGATGGGTGTTAAAAATAACTAATCTATGGTCTATGAAAAAAAAATGACCAGGCAAGAGTGTGGCTTTGGTAGAGGGTAAATGCTAAGAGGGCGGGAGAGGGAAGTGGGGAACTAGGGGTACTTCTGTCCAACATCCATACACGCTGTCCAGGCCCAGAGCATCTGGTGGACAATGGATGTAAAAGTATTAGCTGTTCCTGGGTTAGACAATTGAAAGTAGGATTTTTCACTCTTGGGAAAAGAGTCATAGTCTATAAAACTGGAAGTCACTCTGGATCTCCAATCTAGAGGTGAAGAAATGAAGTAGCCCATCTTTTCTTACCTTCCTGACTCGAGACGTAAGACATGAAATTCTATCAGATATATTCTAAAGTAGACCAGCACTTACTAGAGCTGTTCTTAGATGGAATTGAGTAAGTGAAGAACAAGCAAGCTCGGAGCACCCACATCAGCCCATTCTGGGAAGACGGCAGATGATCACAGCCCCAGTCCCAACAAATGAGCAATGACAGAGTACACAGGAAGGATGATGACGGGAACACGAAACCCACAGGGAGTGCCAGCTCTGTGATGGGCATGGTGCCCAGTGCTTCCCGCTGTGCTGGCACCCTCCCACGCAGGTACCCAGGGCAGCTTCAGGATGCACTGGCTCTCACTGGGCAGCAGTCCACCTGGAGGTGGATTGGAGCACTGCCCTGCCTCAGTCTCTGAGAACAGGCGCAGATCAATTAGGGGCTAAGAGCTAATTCTTCTCTTGCACGTACCTTTTCAGCGTGTCAGGTGCCATCCTACAGAGAATTTCCTTCTGTTAACTAGGACGCGAGTTGTACTGAACTACTCACAATCAGAGCTGTGCTCCATTTACGATAGGCCACCCACTCTAATCCAGCCCTAACATCTTTGCCTTCTGAATGGAAGAAAGAGAAAAGTAACCCAAGTGCCTGAAACGTTCTTCCCCTGGGATTTGGAAAGTGACGATTAGAGAAGAGGGAAATGTTCCACCAAGAAAAGAATGGCTAAAAGGTGAGGAGGCGAAATTACACGTTTGCCATGTTAAACGTACGGAAGCACATTTAATGAGAACAGGTCATTTTTAGAGGTTTATAATTTTCAGATGATAACATGTTACCTTTCTTCTTAAAATAGAAGTACTATAAACTGTCATCACGGTAAGGTGACAGGGAAGGGCACTCATGACTTCACGTAGACATGGGCTTTTCTGAGCATCTTACCAAGTCAAGCTAGTCCCCTGAAGAGGCTTTTCCTCTAAAGAGCAGGTCCCTCCTTCCTCAGCTCTGCAATTCCATTTTCCACTGAATCTGGAGCTCCCGGCTCTGGTGCTGTGGGGAGGTGCATTTACAGCGGGACCTTGGTGCCCAGGCTCAGCACTATTTATACTGCCTAGGACAGTTCTTTGTGCTGAGGTTGGATTGCACATTCAGCAGCCCTGGGTCTCTATCTTCCGTATGCCAGGTGTACCTCTCGTGTGTACCAACCAGACGTTGCCAGATTCCCCCTGGCTGAGAACCTCTGATTTATATTTATCATGATACCACTTCCCCTTTAGAAATTAAATAAGTTATCATCACTTGAAAGGCTATTCAAATTATGTTTATATAAATCACCCAACGGAATTGGCACTGAGTTATTTCAAAAAGGTTCCGATAAAAAAGAAAGTTGTGTTCATTACAGCTATTTGCTGCATTTGGGAAATACAGTATGAACAAATTTTCAAAGAATCAATTTCAGTAAAAACTGTTCTAATGTCATCCTACCACCTCTGGAATGTTAACAATATATTAGGTAAGTAAACATGAAACATCATTTTGCTAGTATGAAGATTTATTACAAAGGCCAATTTGAACTGCAAAATACAAGCATTTTTGTTGCATCTACTTCAAAATCTCTGAAGCCTTCTTCTCAGTTTCCTGATGTGGGAGGATCTCTCTCTATATAAGCTCCATCTGAATAAGCACAGCTCTGTATATAAGCATCTGTGCAATAAATAACATTTTCCTTTCACACCCACACCGCAAATGAATAGGCTCTGGGTACAGAAAGTAACTGTTCCTTTTAGCAACAAAAAAAAAAAAAAAAAAAAAATGCTGTCAGATTTAAAAAAATATATATCCAAAGAATAAAAGCTCACACAAGGAGCTCTGCTTCGGGAACAGTGTCTAACCAGTTATTACTAAAAACAGATCCAACATATGTTTTAATGTACTTTTTCTCAGGAGAGGCTGGTTTCTTCTGAGTCACAGACTATTGTAACGTTGGGTATGGCCAGATCATGAGGCATAATTTGGAATTCACAAAAACCCTCCTTGGCCCATCCCCTACCTGATGGCACCAAGGATTTACACTGGCAAGAAAAGAAAAGTCAAATGAGAGAGTTGACCCAGGGAGGTGGCCTCCGAGAGGTCTCAGGAAGCCACACCCTCACACGCTCACAGCAGAAGAGTCCTTCCTACCAAAGGGCTGATGCCCATGTGAGGGGCCATGGCTGCACGTGTGCCTCGTAATTAATCACAAAAAGTTACGTTTTATCACAATGCCAGAAACACAAACACCAGGATTTGGGGGAGGAGGAGGTGGACAGCACCTCCACGACGTCTGCATCCACCCTTCATCTTTCCTTTACCTGGTCCCATTCCAGGGATCAGATGAGCTGCTCATCCAGACGCTAAACTCCCCAGGACCCACCGCGGAAGGATCCCTGTCCACACAATCCTCCTAACTGAGTTCTGCACACCGTGGCACAGCCAGCCATGAGGTCTGTGGCACAGCTGCCACTGCTGCCAGGTAAATGGCCCTGCCCTACTCAGAACTCTAACGCTTCCTGCCTGTGTTCCAAGAAAACACCGCCCTTTCACCAGGGACCCAGCCCTCTGCTCCTCCTCCACCACTTGTACTGGGAAGCCCTACCAGGTCCTCAGTCAGGAACCATGCACACCATGTGCACACTCATGTGCACACTCATCTGGACATTCACTGCTCCCAAGGACCCCCCACTGCCCAATCATCACTCTCCAGGGCCAGCCACCTTCCATCTTCACACGGGGCGGCTGTCCACACCAGCCCTCCCGGCAGCTCCTTTCCAGGAACCCTGATGCCACAGTGCCAGGCCTGCCTCTCGCCCCTGCCCTGTCGAAGGCGGCCTGGGGGAGTCACATGGCGCTCTGTTTCTGTCTCGGCCTTTCCGTCCTACTGTGAGCAGCCTGTGTGGAGCACGCCGTTGCACTGCCAAGTGCATGTGCCCCCACATGCCGAATCGGCCTCCCGAATGAATCAGGAGCAACAGAGCCAATGTGTCATTTAATATGTATAATTCACCATCCCTTGCCACAAGCAGGCACCCCGGTGAGGTAGCTTAGTCTCTGGGTACACAGGAGCCAGGAAATGAGTCAAAGGTCCAGAAATTGGGGGTGAAAGGAAAGGTGGAAATCATCCACTTTCTCCTTACTTTGGAGCTGAGAAAGCAAAGACAGCTAACTGGGCAGGTTCACTGGTGTGTGTGAGATCACGTGTAAGTGCCGGGTCAGGTCCACGCGGACCCCGCTCCCGCCCTCCCTCCCCCCACCCTCAGTCCTTCCTACCGTACAATGCAGGCTCTCCCCTCGCCCACCCCAGGCATATAAAACCACATGCTCAGGAGTACAAGATCAACGGGCTGGATCAACCCCAGAACATCCCTTTTCCAGAGTAAGCAGGGATGAACCAAAGGACAAAGGAGCAGTGTGTCTCGGGGGCATCGTTAACCCAGCCAGTCAGCCGAAGGGCGTCTTCTATGGGGAAGATACTGCACCCTGAGACAAGGGTGCAAGGTACCTCCAGCTCACAATTTACAATGGTCAAGCCAGGAAAAAACCTATCTTTGGAAAATTATGAAATGAAAGCTGGAGCAAAATCATAGAAAAATAAAAGGAAGATGACCCAGCTTTGTCACGGTGAAAGCCGCTACTACATTAGGCTCTGCAGGGGAGGCACATGGGAGGCCTGGGATTGATTCCCAGTTCAACCTAAAGGCCAAGTGTGCAGGTATGCACTTGTCACCCCAGTGACTCAGAAGACTGAGGCAGGGCGATCACAAGCTTGAGGTAAGCCTGGGCAGCATAGTGAGCCCCTGTCCAAAGGCACTGGGGGTGGGGGTGTGCCTGTGGTCCCAGTTGGCAAGCTAAGGCAGGACGACTGTGACATGGCCAGACCCTGTCTTTAGGGAGAAAAAAAACAAAGGAGGAAGAAGAAGATAGACGTTGCAGTTTTGCACTAAGAGTGTTCACAGAGACAGGAATAAGAGATTCCAGAGAATCAAATCCCCTGGTGTGTCCAGGGTTAGAAAAAATATTGAATGAATCTATGCACTTACCTTGCAGTAATAATGGATAGTCTAGGTACTGGGATTAAATGAAGAATCAATAAAACAATAAGCTTAAGTTAGAGCACAGTGCTCAAGTAAACACATTCTTCAAATCTTTTCAAAAACAATAACTGAACATTTATTCTTTGCAAAATAGAATGGAATTAAAATTTTCTTGTACTTGTGCCTATAGGGGGAGTCAGGACATTCACCAAACATACTGTATCTTCAATTTTATGTACCTTAAAAAAGAAAAAAACACTTGAGTCTTTCTGATATTTTTAACCCATGGTCTTTGACTGTAAAGTTTCAGCCAAAAGAGGTTTGCCCTAAATTAGTTAAACAGTTTCGGGAATGTGTTAATGAACACAATGGTCACCTGAGTCCAGCAGCCAGGCACTGCCTTTGGTAACTGAAGGAGAAGCTGGCTTTGCTAACCACAGATTTCCATCAAAACCGAATTCAGATGAGATAGAATTTTATGACCATATAAGATGACCTCATGGTATAAAATGGGAAAAAAAGCAAACATTAAACTATTTTATACATTTCAATAATGGTTTGGCTCTAGTGACCTTATTTTATCTCTCTCTTCAAAGGGAATTGTTATTATGCTTTTGCCATCTTCCCCTTGTTTAGCTCCAGAGTGCCTGGAGGAACCATAAAAAATAAATGAAGTCCATTAGATAAAATTATTATTTACACAAAGGCAATATTAATTTTATCTGTCAGCAGGTTTTAAAACGAAGCGAAGTTTCAGCCAAAGCTTCTGTGCTAGCTAAACCAAGAGCCCTTTCAAAGAAAGAGAAAAATACACTTAAATAATAGAACTTTTAAGACAACATAACTAACTGGGCCAAGATTTACACAGAAACCCTCCCTCAAGGCAGGAAACTCATATGGACACACTAAAACAATCGAATCATAATGATGCTCACAGGGCAAAATGACGTCACGGCTTTCACGTGCTTTGCAGTTAAGGTGCACAGGACTGGGACACGCATTTTCACTCTTGCTCACTACGAGGTACAAATTCTGTTTTACTGTGAAAACAAGCAAGCAACCACAGCAAGGACCAAAGAATATTCTCCTCTATCGCCATTCCTCCAGTCACCACCCCTGGTCACCTTCAGTTGGCCGACCTCCCTGTTTCTCACCTTTGTAACTTGAGCCAGTTTCAGTGCATTTCCTGTTTTTTCCCTGTCATTTCCACCTCATCCCTGAGTTCTCTGTTCTGAGTTTTCCCCCTGCTTTCCCAGTTCTACCTTGCCCCTCTGTACATAAACACGCATCTCACACAACAGCACTCACCACCCAGAACTACCATGACCTACGCATCTGCCTCACCCTGAAACAAGGCTGAGAAACCGCAGTCTCTGGACAGCACTAGGCACAAAGCAGACAAACGATCAACACTTGAGAAACAACTTCATGGAAGAAAAGAATGCACATCCACATACACCTTCCTACCCTGTCACAATATTTATGCTTCCACTAAAATGCTATTCACGTTCCCTTTTCTTTTAGGACTCTAGTTCATTGTCACAGATGTTTCATCCTTCTATTAAAATGTTCTTAACATCTGGTCTAAATACAAAGATTCCCATGGTTTTGAGAAATGTCCTTTCTAAATGTCATAATTTTCCAATTAATGGTCAAAGAGATGAAGGGATTACTATAAGCAGACAAGCTAGGAAAAAGGAGGTCTCAAGGGCCTGGAAACATGAAAGCAGATGGAAGATATAACAAACGAATGAACCCTGAGGGGCTCAGTAAGTTATTCCAGCACAAAAAGTTCTTGGGAGCCACTGGAAACGTCAAAAGATAGAAAAGGAGAATATTACAACTCATAGCAGAATTAAAATCATTAATTATTCAAAGTTGAAAACATAAATACCTTGAAACAGTACCAGATAAGTCTGTAGATAATAGACAAGAGATACACTAGTTTTTTTTTTTTCTTTTTTCAGATTTTAGTTGAAAATGAGCACCAGTTCTGTAACCTAGTGGTTAGGGTCACAAATTTCTCCTTTTGATGTATATGAATATCAAACCATTTAAATATACACAATAAAAATAGGCAAATTTCTTAGTTAATTGAATTATCCCATAAGGAAATAGGTAAAGGCATATTCGGAATCTTCAAAGGTAGACTGAGCTGTGAAGCTTCAGTAGCTGGAGCAGGATGAAACAAACTGGTGGAGCCAACGGTGGCCAAATGTGTCCTGGAGGCGTTGTCCTCGGTCATGCCAATGACACGGTGCATGGATGCTGGATAGGAAGAACCACAGGATTCAGCTTATGGTAGGCACTCGGTGTATTGGTTACTGTTTCATTTAACCCACTGGAAGATTAGCAACTGGAGGTCAATGTTTGTCTTCCGCCAAGGCCCAGGGCCCAGGACATAATATGGTCCATGTAAATTTTATTCATGGGCTGACCAGGTATTAGAAGAAATAGAAACCAAGGTAATCTTTGTCCAAGCAATGAATAAACTCTTTAGGGTCTAGGTATGTCCTACCAGATAGAAGCAAAGAACCATGTCCTCTTTATTTGGGCCACTGAAGAGTGCTCTGGCGAGTTTCATGAGAGCTTTTATGGAAATCTGTAAGTAAGTGCACACCCAGCCTGTGAAGAACAAGTCAATAAAGACCCTGAATTAGCTGTCACAAGCATCTAATGATCAACTCCTAATGTGAAGCTATGAGATGTACACACGCTGTGAACATATGGCATCTTCTCTTTCAGTTCATTAGCCTGCCACAGGCGGAGGTCACTGAGGACATGGAGTAAAGGTCTTCCTGATGAAAGTAATCTCCGAGTGTTTTAACTTCGGTACTTCTTCTCTATTTTTAAGTTTTAAATAGCTAATAGTTTCAAAATAGTAAAAGCTATGTGATGCTGGACATGTCAATAAAAATACAGAAAAGAACAATTATTAAATATAAATCCAGAAAAAGAAATGATATTGCATTAATTTTGCAAGTAGCAAGTAGCTCCTAAACAATGAGGGGCTTAAATACTGTTGAAGCATGCCCGATTACGTACTTCTGCAGTCCAAAAGTATCAAAACGACCCATGATGTTCCCCAGCCTTCAGAGCCGCAGTAGTATGCCCTGCCTACCAGTGCTGGCGTAGTAAAGACAGTATTGCATGAACCTTAAGAGCACTGACTCTGGACCAAGGTAACTTGGGTCCAAGTCTTAGCTCCATCATTAACCTTTTATCCCTGTTTCCATCATCTGTCATAAGATTACAAATACAACTTAAAGTTATATGAGTTAATTTTGGGGAAAAAATGAAACAAACACAGCTCAAAGTTATTTTAGTTAATTTGAAACAACATAGACTACTTTATAGCAATTAGGAAGTACTAAATGAGTTTTGATAAATATAATCAAATAAGGACATTAAAAATGTTTAAGAAATCTTGTAGGAAAGAAATCTCTTAACAACCAAATTAGTGCCTTTCTAAAAAGACTATAAAAGCAGTTCACTGTTTAATAGGAGCTGTGAGAGTGGGCTGCCTTAGCCTTAGGAAAATTCCACATCTGCCGAGGAAATATGTGAAACAACATTGACAGCAGCACTGTTCATAACAGCAAGGAATTGTAAAAAATCATATACCCTGACCAGGTAGGCTTTATTCCAGGGATGCAAGAGTGGTTCAACATATGCAAAACAATAAATGTAATACTTCATATTAATAGAAGGAAAGACTTAAAACCCATATGAACTGATACAGAGAAATCATTTGATAAAATCCAACACTCCTTCATAATTAATATCGTCAGCAAAATCAGCATTGAAGGGATATTTCTCAGCACAGTAACATTGTAAGAAAAAAAGCCATATATGGAAAACGAATAGCCACCAAAAATTGGAAAAAGACAAGACTGTCCACTTTATCCACTCTTTTTCAACATAGAACTGAAAATCTTAGCCAATGCAATCAGACAAGAGAATAAAATAAAAAAGCATACGAATAGAGAAAGAACTGAAATTGTGTGTATTTGCAGAAGACATGATTATATACATAGAAAACCAAAAGGAATTGGGGGGAAAAAAACCCTCCTGGAAGTTATAAATGAACACAGTAAAGTGGCAGGATATAAAATGAACATAAAAAAAATCTATAGCATTTCTATACACAAACAATGAAGAAGCTAAGGTACAATTGAAGAAAGCAATTCCATTTACAATAGCCACAAAAAATTACGATACTGGGACCAGGAGTTGGCTTAATGGCTATGTCGCTGGACTCCCATGTAGTTGACCGCAGTTTTGAGTCCTGGTCCTGGTGGCTTAAACTCATGCCAGGCGCATGTGCATGCATGCCCAAGATCCCGAGAGGAGAATGGAAGAGAAGAGATTGCTGCGTGGCCATCCCCCTGGAGGCGGGTGATTTCTCTCTTTCTGTCTCTCTGGTGAGCAAAACCCTCTCAAAAAAAAAAAAAAAAAAAAAGATGCCTAGGAATAAACCTAACCAAAGAAGTCAAAGGCCTCTACAAGGAAAACTATGAAAACATTAAAAAAGAAATTGAGTACAATATAAGAAAGTGGATAGACATTCAGTGTTCTGGATTGGAGGAATTAATGTAATCAAAATGTCAATTATATCCAAATTAATGTATAAATTTAATGTAATCCAAATTAAATTACCAGAGATATTCTCCACAGCAATAGAAAAAAATCATAAACTTTATCTGAAATCATAAAAAGCCCTGTATAGGGACCAGCAGTTAGCGTAATGGCTATGTTGCTGGACTCCCATGTAGTCGACCGCGGTTCGCGTCCTAGACCCAGTGGCTTAAAACTCATGCCGGGCACATGTGCGTGCGTGCCCAGGATCCTGAGAGGAGACTAGAGGAGAAGGGATTGTGGCGTGGCCATCCCCCTAGGGGGTGATTTCTCGCTTTCTGTCTCTCTCTCTCTCTCTCTCTCTCTCTCTCTCTGTCTTTCTGGCAAGCGCTCTATAGCAAGAAAAAAAATCCTCTCCAAAAAAAAAAGAAAAAGCCCTGTATCACCAAAGAAATATTGCCCAAAAAGAATAAAGAGGAGGCATCTCACTCGCTGACCCCAAAATATATTACAAACCTATGATAATCAAAACAGTGTGGTTCTGGTACTAAAACAGACATGTAGGCAAATAGAACAGAACAGACAACTCAGAAATAAATCACAAAACATATGGCCAACTGATTTTCAACAAAGGGCACAAGAGAATCCACTGTAGAGAAGAACATCACTTCAGCAAGTGGTACTGAAAAAACTGGGTATCCACCCACAGAAAAATGAAGCTGGACCCCTATTTTTCGCCATTAACAAAAATCAACTCAAAATGGATCAAGGATCTCAACATAAAACATCCAACTATAAAACTATTGGTGGAAAACGTAGGGGAAAACCTTGTAGACAATGAAGTTGACAAAAGACTTTTAAATAAGACCCCCAAAGCATGGGCAATAACCCCAAAACAGACAAGTGGGAATACATCAGGCTAAAAAAATGTCTGTGCAACATAACACACCACAGTTAGAGTGTAAAAACAACCTTCAGAATAGGAGAATATGTTTGCAAACTATGCCTCAGATAAGGGACTGATAACCAGAATATATAGGGAATTCAAGCAACTTATCCCAAAATAACAATAAATAATAACAATAATAATTTCAATTAAAAGATAGGGAAATGAGGTGAACAGACAACTTTCCAAGGAAGACATACGTATAGCCAAAAAGTATATAAAAAATGCTCAACATCCCTAATCACAGAGGGAGATGCAAATCAAAGCCACAATGAGATACCACCTAACCCCAGTCATAATGGCTAAGATTAAAAAAATAAGGAATGATAAATGCTGGTGACGCTGTGGTGAAAAGGGAACTCTTCTACACTGTCGGTGGGGATGTAAATTACAATAGTACAGCCACTGTAGAGAACAATATAGAGGTTCCTCAAAAACCTACAAACGGGGACTAGCAGATGGCACAACGGTTATGTCTCTGGACTCCCACGTTGTCGACCAGGGTTCAAGTCCCAGACCTGGCAGTTTAAAACTCATTCCAGGCACATGTGTGTGCATGCCCGAAGTCCCAAGAGGAGAATAGAGGAGATGAGACTGTGGCATGGCCATCATCCCTGGGTGTTGATTTCTTGCTTTCTGTCTCTCCAGCAACTACATGTGCCCTATAGCAAAAATCCCTAAAAAAAAAATAAAATAAAATACAAGCAGACTACTATATGATTCAGCAATTCCATTCCTGAATATCTACCCAAAGGATGGGAAAACCTTCAGCTGGAAAAACACTTCCACATCCATAATTTATTATGGTATTATTCACAAAAGCTAAGACATGGAATCAACCCAAATGTCCAAAGCAGTATATTCATGCTTGGAAGATTCCTTTTGTATGCTGCAAATATGTATACTGATGAAATGTAAATAAAACAAGAAAAAAAAAGAAATTAGAATAATGCATGTGGGGCCAGCTCTGTGGCCTGGTGGTTAAGGCAGCTGGATCCCACAAGGCTGACCGTATGGTTCAAATATGCCATGTGCATTTGTGTACATGCCCCAAATCCCGGCAGCATAGAGGAAAGGAGGAAAATGATTTGTGACATGATCCTGCCCCATCAGGAGCGTACATCCCCCTCGCCCTCTCTCTCGGTCTCTCACTCTCTTTCTGGCAAGTGCAGACACACTCTGGCAAATTAAAAAACCAAAAGCAAAAATATGCATCCATAGAATGAAAATATCGTGGTGTATTATATAAAATGGACAACAGGTATCTATACCATAAATAAATATTAGAAACATAGTGTGGATAGAAAATTCAATCATATAAAAAATATACCAACTCAGTATGTGTTGCAAATAAAAAGCAAGTAAAAGCAAATCAATATTTTGAATCTGATAACAGTACATACAAATCAAGGAAATATAAGCAGCAATGTGGTGGTAGCACTACCATGAAAATTAACGGCCCGTGTGGACAACAGAGGTATTGCCAACAATCCACCACCCATGCTGAGTTAGACCGCTCATCCTTCGCAGGTCCACACTTTCCTACTTCTGCCCTGCTGCCAAGAGCACACTTACGTGTCCAATAGAACTTGAGTAAGCCATCCCCTGAGTCCCAATTTTTATTAAAATGAACTAAACAAGTGAGTTCTACTTTTTTAAAAAATTTGTGGGTATAAAGAAAATTATGTATACTCTTAGGAAGTAGGATAATTTTTTAAAATATTCTTCTAAGATTTTTGAGTTTTCAGCAATCAACATTTATTAATTTTATAATTTAAAGTGAGTAAAAACACTCAAGTTTAAAAATAAATGAGTGAAATGAGACTAGTTGTATGGGTTAGCTAATGAGACCAGAGCCTTAACCATTCATGCTTAGAGATTCAGTTTGGGACCAACTTACAAGGTATAATAGAATCAAAAACAATGAAGAACACAGTTGCTGCAGGGAAGAGGCAAAAACAGGTTTGCAGGAAGGAAAGTTTGAAGGTACCAATCTGATAGAACAGAGGCCAACTTTCCATAAATGTTCTCCAAATAGGACAGAAATTCCTGTCACTTCTATTTAAAGGCGTTTGAAGAACAGTTATGATGAAAATATATGGCACACAGCTATCAGCTGTGAGTTAATGATGGAAATTTATAAAACCAAGGCCTCTTACTCATTTACATAGTAGATTCATTTCACCCAAGTGAGACAAAAAAAAAAAAAATTCACTCTTTTTTTTATTGTTTTTTTTCCTTTATTTTTTTTCATTTCATTTTCTTTTATACATTCAATCACATTACTATTTGTCTTACAAAATGGATATTTCAACAGGTGAATATTTCTCCCTAGTACAGTTGATAAAACTACAAAATATCTTCAACAGATAATATCATATATCTTTGTGCCATTAATGCTTTGCCTCCCTATTATTCTTCCAAATGTCAAACTTCACTCTTAACCATATGAAACGAAGTTGGTTTTATCAATCAGCCTTGTCAGGTGGACTGCCGTATGCAAAACTGTGCTGGTACTAAGACATGCATCAACACACAGATGCCTTCTCTTCCAGCAAGGCCACACTGCATTTTGGTCCACAGAGCTGCCTCCTTAGCTTGGTCAATAGCACATACCATACGTCCCGTACAGGAAAGGTAGCGCACGTGCTTGTTTTCTCTCTAAGCAATGGATTGTGTTTCCGGCTGAGTGAGTGAGTGAAAGTGAGATACTTCCCTAACACGAAATGCAGGAACAAAATGTCATGCTTCCTGCATCCTGTCTGATTACAACCACAGCAACACAGGGGCAGCTCGTTAACCACGGACAAGAAATTGGAAGTGATGCGGCTGTTTTCACAAACACACACCGGACTCTGGAAGGTCGGACGTTCCCTAGCACAAATCTCAGCATCCGAGGACACTTTGCAGTGGCACCCAGACAGACCTGTCTAGGTTAGTAACTGATCCCACAGTCCCAACAAATTGGCAAGTTGTGGAGGAAGGTTACCTACATAAAAAGTCTGGGGAAAAAAAGGTCATTTGTAACTTGTAGGATCAAGTATAGTTCCAAAGACTCTAAGTTTTAAAACACAAACATGAAACTGTTGGTAGTTGCAAAGGCTGCATAACAGACCACATGCTTTCAGTATGGTACACACAAACACACACTCAAATGCATGCTAAGGGGCTTAGTATTCTCACATACTTTGCCTGGTTGCATCCATCTCTAGAACAGTCTCTGAAGGAATTCGTCAGAGATGCTGCGTTGTGTGTATTTTCTTACTCTCTGTATTCCTGGTGCTCTGCCATGTGTGGCCTTCCTGCTGGAAGACTGCCCCGCCCACACTAGCTCATCCTGAGACAGCAAACGACTCCCCTTGGACATACAAACCAACCAACCCAGAGCCCACACCCAACCTTCTCCTTCCCAAACCCTCACGCACCAAGCCAAAACTCCCCGCCCTAAGCCACCTGGGCTAGGCACCAGCACCTCAGACTGTCCCTGTAGCCCAGAGTCCACAGAACATACTTGAGCCCCAGAGCCTGAACTCTCTTTATGTGTCTGCCCTGCCTCATCTGTTCTGTCCTGAGAAGACCCCGTCTAGCTTTGATCATGCTCTGCCCTTTCCTCCCTCTCCCTTGGCCCCTGATATCCCTGATCCTTCCTATGCATCCCTGTGCAATGTACGTGCCTCACATTTCTAAAGACGTTTGAGGATAAACTTCTTCCTTCCAAGAGATCATATTTGGGCCTGCTGCCTCACCATACCTGATTGAAATGGAGCCCAAATACACTTTCAACACAGATGTCACACAGAAATATATTGAAACACAGCCGTCATAGTCTAATTATTACATAATACAGGAATGATTCGGAATCATCTACTTATGGGAGGGAAGCAATTCTACACAAATGATTACATCAGAAAGACAGAAAATATCTCTAACAGGAATTTTAATGACATATGCTCAAAATACATATTAATAGTATTGACAGGAAACAGAACACTGTGTTCCACATACAAACATGTGCATGCCCACACATACACATGCACCCACACAAGCAGGTCATGTACAATCACACGCACAGGCATTCTCATATTGAAATACAAACAGACAAACATGGCGGGTCTGGGCTTTTGACAATGACAGCCAGGGTGCAAATTCCAGCTCCATTGCTTACTGCTTATGTGTCTTCTACTTCCGTTTTCAAGTGGGGATCATCTCTGTGCCCTTCTCATAAATTTGTAAAGATGCAATAATTTAATCAATATGAAACACTAAGAAAAATGCTGGACCTACTGCAGATATTCCACAGTCGTTACACACCATAACGCCAATCTTTACCGATGTGAGAAAAACACACCCAATCATTAGAAAGTTCTGAAATATGTGGTTCTGTACAATTTTGCCTACTGTCGAAGGGGGGGTCACTTTTGCAAGTACACTACAAATGAACCTGTAAGGTTATTACAATGAAAGATGTTGCAGAGAACATTTGCAGAGATGAATCCAGAACCTAAGCACCCTCTCTAATTCACATCACCACAGGGATGATGTGGCTCCATTACCAAGTCTAGTCCACACATGGTCATGCTTGAAGAGACCATCAAGAACGTGGAAGTCGGTGTCAAAGACAACTTTTGGGGGGAGAGATTATTTTTTTTCTATAGGGCGCATGGGCTCACCAGAGACAGAAAGCGATAGGGGGATGGCCACACGGTAATCCCTTCTTCATTCTCCTCTTGGAATTTTGGGCACACGTGCACATACATCTGGTGTGAGTTTTAAGCTGCTGCATCCAGAACTCGAACCTCAGTCGACTATGTGAGAGTCCTGCAATGTAACTGCTACTCCGTCTACTCATCCTGACTTTGTTGTTGTTGTTTTTATCGAGGCTAAAATTTCCTTACCTGGTGAAAGATCACTACTCAACACAACTAACTTAATACCTCCAAGGTACTCACAACCCCTACAGCTCAGCATCTGAGAGGTTCTGTTCCCAGAGAATGAGCTGAGGCATAGAGAAGAGAATAATGAAACAGAGCCAGATGATACCACACCTTCTCCATGGGGAGCTTCATGTAGCCAAAGACTTTATTTCCCATGGGAAAACAGGATTTAAATGAGATTTGTTTACCTAGGTGGCATTTTGGCCAAAGACCCATTGACTAAAGCAAGAACAGAGAAACAAAACCAGGAAAACATTTGGATGCTCAGAGACCTAGAAAAAAGTATGACACCAGTGGGCATCAAATTTCAGATCAAAAACAGCACTGTCGGAAGTTAACGTAATGTCTATGTTGCTGGACTCCCATGTAGTTGACTGAGGTTCGAGTCCCAGACCCAGTGGCTTAAACTCACACCGGGCGTGTGTGTGTGCGTGCCCAAGATCCTGAGAAGAGAATGGAGGAGAAGGTATTGTGGTGTGGCCATCCCCCCTGGGGGGTGATTTGTCACTTTCTGTCTCTCTGTCTTTCTGGCGAGCACAAGCACCCTATAGCAAAAACTTCTCAAAAAAAAAAAAAGAAAGAAAGAAAACAGCACTGGCATCTTCATTTAGTTTGTGAGTATGCCCCTCATATCATATCAAAGATAAAATACATTGAGACCATAACTCTTCAGAAGTGTAGTTTACTGTCAGTATTTTTCTCCAGTGTTTAATGGTGATTCTCACAGATCAGAACAGGGAAGTTTATGAGAAAAGGCAAGATCGCGCACACGTGATCTTCTAACAAATCAGACCCATATAGAAGAGAAACGATCCCACAATGGCATAGGACACTGAGGAACTAAATTCAGTTGTGTGCCAGGTACCAATCCTTTAACATTATAGGCAAGAAGTCTTCTCTACTTTCCAAATGTACCCAAGCAAATGTCATTTCTGCATGCACCAACATGAAATAACTGTAAGTGTGTGAAAATCACATTGAGACATGAATCTAATCCAGACAAGAAACCGTGATTCAGAGAAGTCAATATTCTAGCCCTAGGTTATCTGCAATCAAGAAAATGGCCATGCCAGGTCTCAAGTTCACACGTGTCTGACACAAAAGTCACTGCATAGTCCTACGTGGCCAATGGTATAAAGACCAATTGCTTTAGGTAGCCTGATAATTTGGCAAAAATTCTACCACCAACACTGGAGAAGACATCACATTTTTTAAAATTTTTTGCTATACAGCATGTGCACTCACCAGAGAGAGAGAGAGACAGTGAGAGGGAAAGTAAGAAATCATTCCCCAGAGGGGATACCCATACCATAATCCCTTCTCCTCCATTCTCCTGGAATTTCAGACACCCATGCACATGTGCCCAGTGTGATTTTCAAGCCACCAAGTCCGGGACTTGAACTGCAGTTAGCAATGTGGGAGCCCAACACTTTAAACACCATGCCACCTACTGGCCCCATTTTTAAAGCCTATAAAATGAATGCTACATTTCAAATGTATGATGTTACTAAAGTATTTACCTTTCTGTACAAACAGATTATAATAACCCAGCAATCTCACTTCTATACCTAAGAAAAATAAAAACTTAGGTCCCTACAAAAACGTGCACATAAATTTCTTTACAGTCTTTACAGACTATTGAAAATAGCCCCCAAAGTGAAAATGATCTAAATCCCCATTATCTCATGAATGGCAAATGGATGAAGAAAATGTGGCTCATTCTACAACAGACTGTTAGTCAGAAAAAGGAATATAAACTGGTAACTGCTATCACATGGACGAACCTTAAACATATGCTACCTAAAAGAAGCTAGTTGAAAATGCCACATATTTTGTGATTCTATTTAAATAAAATATCTAAAATAGGAAAATCCAAAGACAGAAAATACATATTAGTGGTTGCCAGGAACTGAGGGGAGGAGGAATGGGGAATTTCTACTAATAGGTATAGATTTTCTTTAGGGTGATAAAAATATTCTAAAATTAGATGAGGTGGTAGTTACACAACTCTGTGAATATATGAAAAGTGCTAGGTACCTTAAAAGGATAAATTTTTAAAAAGCATAACTTATAAACTATAATTTACAATTGTATGTCAAGTAAAGCTGTTGTTATGCTTTTTATAAAGGATCTTAAATGCCAATACAGTCAGGTTCTTGTGATGATGGTTCCAACAGGACCTGGGGACAAGAAGGAGGGCTGGGGTTTGGCTGCTCTGGCTGTTTCCCAGGAGAAACCCTGGGCGATCTTCTCAGTGTGAGAGAAGAGGGTCTGCAGCCTTTATGTCTGAAGGCAGCAGTAACTACTGGAGCCCACGCCAAAAGGGGACAGTCCTTCATACAAGGAACTCTTCATAGCTCACACTCCTGTGATACAGCACAGGACAATAGCTACCCGCATTTACAAAAAAACAAAGGAGGGGGGCTGGCAGGTGGCGTGATGGTTAAGTGAGCTGGACTCCCATATGGCTGACCATGATTCAAGTCCTGGACCTGGTGACTTGCTTTCTCACTTTCCCGCTCTCTCCTCTTTCTCTCTCACTCTGTCCATCTCTGGTCAAATTTTAAAATTAAATAAATAAATAAAATAATTGTTTTTTAAAAATTAAAATAAAAAGCAAAGGAGCCATATAAAAACCATTGTCTGGGTTCAGCAGGTGGCATGGTGGTTAAGGTGTTGCAATTCTAGGGCCAGCAGCTGACGTAATAGTTACATCATGGACTCCCACATTGCCAACTGTGGTTCAAGTCCCAGACCAAGCCCATGTGTATGTGCCCAAGATCCCAGGAAGAGAATGGAGAAGAAGAAACTGCAGCATAGCTATCCCCCCAGGGGTTGATTTCTCACTTTCCCTTTGATGATTTCTCTCTCTCTCTTTCTCTCTCTCCAGCAAATGCACATGCTCTATGGCAAAAAAAAAAAAAAAAAAAAAAAAAAAAAACTCTAAAAAAAAACTCTAAAAAAAGAAAAAGAAAAGAAAAGAAATAAAATAAATAAAGTGGTGCTGGACTCCTACATAGTATCAGTGGTTCAAGTCCCAGACCTGACAACTTGCTTTTCCCTTCCCTCTCTCTCTGTCTCTCTGTCTCTCTCTGGTGATCACATGTGCCCTACAGCAAATCAAAAACAATAAAAATAAACAAAACTAACTTTTTACAAACAATATATAATAAATATATATATAATAAAATTGGCATTCTTATTCAATAGTTTGAGACCACAAAACAAACATTTTTTGACTCGAATGTACCAGCTAGCTAGCTAGTTTACTGCCATATACATATTCATGAAGCAATCAACTCTACAATTACTTTAAATACCTTACATTACTTATAATTATAAATTATAAGTTTACTGTCTATATTATAAATTACTTCATAATTTGTATTACTTATTTTCATTATTTGCTTAATAATTGTTTTGGTGAAGACCTGGCTCCAAGCCCAGGAAGTCACCCACGTCTCCATAACACATGCCACGTGTACCTGCAGGCAATCCCGAGACTGTGCACACATTCTTCACTCAAAAGAATTTAGTCAAAATTTCCATTCCTTTTGCAGTTGTTTTGCTAATACAATCAAGACAGATAGCTAAAGGAAAGTTTTTTCAGTATTGGTCATTCCCCCCAAAAAAGAAGCAAGACAGAAGAACCAGGGGGCATGAAGGTGCGTGGGCAGTAGCGATAAAAGCCACGTTCGGGAGTCTGTACCTATTGCTTCAACCACATGCAAGTCACAAATGCTCTGCTATTTCACAGCACAGAGCACCAAGTCTTAATGAAGACAAAGGGTCCAGTGTCAAAAGAGGTCCAGCCAAAGAGATTGTTTCCTCGCTGTGTCCACCCTTGGCTATTAACCATGTTCTTTTGGAATCTCGGAACCATTCCAGGGACCGCATGTTCCACCTCCTAATGCGACGGTGCAATCATGTAACACTCCCCAATGACAAGGACCAGCAATGCCTCGCAGTCCTCCTCCCAGCTCTTACATACCAGCATCACCCCTCACTCCGCCGTTCCCATGGCCTGAGGTGACAATGCGGGATGAACTGTCAAAATAGTATTTCAGATCACAAAATAGTTACGTTTTCCCCAAATCGTAATTGTATGAATCTTTTGCAAGCAGCTCTTTACAAATGAATTCCTTGACCACTGGGCCAGATTCTCATCCTACAGGGGATTTTCTGGGCAAGATTCTTGTCCCATGGGAGTTTTCCTAAGGAATTCCAAGGAGCAGAAATGGCCCAGAGTTGCTGGCCAGGCACAGCAGTCATAACAGCTGCCGTGTCTCCCAGCTGTCACCATCCCCCATACCAGTGTCTGAGCAGCCAGCACACTGCTTCCACCAAGCTCTGAAAACCCAGCACAGGCTGCCCCCACCAGAGCAGACCCGTAGAGGGAGCTTTCCAGACAGTTGTCCCATGGTCTGTGGCTTGGATGGAGGATCACGTCCCTATTCGCTGTAACACATACATAGGATGACTGACTCTACACACACACACACACGCGCGCGTATGCATGCATACACACCGAGGACTAAGATGACTAAAACACACTCTTTAGTCCACTCTTTTCTCCTAATACCAATTTATAAAACAAGGATCACGAATAACCACAATTTATACAGTGACATAGGTCACAATCTAGGATGATGTAGCTCCAACATAGACACAAAATCACAGGACTAGAAGAAACTTGGACAGCTGGTCTCACCTACGAATATCTCTCTCTAGGATTTCAAGAAGTGCTATGTCCTAAGCCTACAGGTAGCATGATGGTTAAGATGCTGGATCCCACATGGGTGACTCTATGGTTCAAGTTCTAGATCTGGCAACTCAATAATCACACCAGGTTTGTGTGTGTGCACATCAGAAAGACACTGAGAAAAGAATGGAGAAGAGATTGCAGCATGGCCATCCCCTCTGGGGGGTGATTTCTCATTTTCACTCTCTCTGTCTCTGTCATTCTCTAGCAAGTACATGTACCCTATGGCAAAAAAAAAAAAAAAAAAAAAAAAAAAAAAATTAAAGTGTTAGGTCTCAACCCCACACTCATTTTCAGAAGAGATGCTATGATTCTATCTAGAATTCTGTCATATAAATATACTTACCCTCTATGTATTGCACAACATTTCTAGAATCAGAATATGAGCTTGAAATATGCCTACTTTTTTTTTAAAGTTTTTATCATAGAATACGTGCATTCACTGGAGAGCAACACCCTCTAGGGATGTCTTCGCCTCCATTCTCCTCTCGGGATTTGGGACACACATTCACATGTGCCTGGCATAATTTTCAGGCAATTGGGCCTGGGACTCAGACTGCAGTCAGCCATGTGGGTGTCCAGCGCCTTAACCACTACACCACCTGCTGGTCCTGCCTACCTCTTGAAGTCTCTTTATTTCATGACAGAGAAAGAGAGAGTTACCTCCACCAGGGTCTCCATGATGTGGACCACCCATCCCAGCCAGCCCGGATAACGAGAACATGTGTCCAGCATGCTCAGAAAGGTTCCCAGACCTGGATGGATGTGAGTCTGGTTGTGTTACCACAGTGCTATCACTCGGCCCTATGTGCTTTGGAAGAATTACTAGGCTTTGTCAGCTACTGCGTCATCCAAAAATATTAACATCATCCACATTTCAAGGTTTGGTGAGGGCCAAATAAGCTCATGTTTTTCATGTGCCCAACACACCACTGGGTCCGACAGAGTGGCCACAAACTAATCTTGTTGACGGCTCTTCTCACCTGCTGCAGCCGGGGGCATGGTTGAAGCATCCCTGGCTCTGTGTCTTTTTTCTTCCAGCATGACTTAACTGCCTCTGTCAGGACCCTCTGGACTAAATCCTGTGACACTTCCTAAGCATGGCCAGAAAAAAGCAATACCCCCCAGACTCCTCTCCCCGCCTACCTCCCGCCATGCAGCCAGCACCAAGCACCCTGAGACGCCAGCATCATCGTGCCTGCACGCCCTTTACTCTTCCTGCTCTGAACACTGTCTCCGAGCGACAGTTTCACGTCCCCCTATCTTGTGCACATCCAATTCAAATGCATCCACAAAAACTGTGTTATTTACCTACCCTTGCCCACCGAGAGAATGAGTTTGCCTTCTGCCTACACTCAGAGCCCATTACATATACCCTTTCTTATTCCTCTTACCGAGCAATGCGATCGCTTATGAATTTAACTCCTTAAATACAGCACATGTCTACGGGCACAGATCCTCTTCTTAGCACACTTTTTATCACAACAGAGCTGAGGTCTTAAACATTCATGAGATGAGGAAAGTGTCTCTTGAGTGTATGTGTCTTCACTGCCCTGGTTGGCAGGTGAATTTAGGCGAGCCACTTCATCTCTGCAAGACTCAATTGCCTCATTACAAAACCAGGATATTAACCATAGTTTCTCTGTGGTTGCTATGAAGATTATAATATCAAATTCTTTACATGCATCACCTCACACTGACTAGCATGCAATGACTAACACATACCTGCTGTCACACTGTAATGAAAATTGGAACCCCTAATTTTTAAGCCATCTCATATTCTGATGAAAAATGGGCCAATCATCTGTGCTGAATACTCCTTGTCAGTGCTCAGTGGCTGAAGCATTTGAAACGAACAACTTCATGAAATGGAAGAAGAGAATACAGAAAAGAAAAACAGAAACTGTCCACACACACCGCTGACCTGTCCTGTCACTGAAGCTGCTCGGCAACACAGCAAGGTCTGGGTATAAAACTCCATGGCATGTACATCCAAGTTCAAAGCCACCCTTCTCATTCTACTCTGATCACCTTTAGCAAAAATGCTTATGGTTCCTATGTTCATTTTCCCATCTATGAAAGCCAGAGCTGTCCAATTTCCCCAAGCCATAGTGATACACACTTTCATTAGCTACCTGCCATGAGGTTAAACTAAGCAGATACATCAAGGATATTTTTTTTTCTAATCAAAGTCATAAAATGGTTTCAAACAGCACTTTCCACTATATATGTGTTAGAGAAAAACAGATCCCAAATTATTGTTTGGATGCCCACAACCTTCTAATACCAATAATAACTCTTTCTGGCAAGGCTAAACCATTTACAAATGTGGCAACCAGCTCAAATCTCTAAGAGTATATCACTAGATTCCTTGTTTAATCTAATTACTTTGAAAGGTGCATTTACAATGGTTAAGTGACTGAAGGTTCCTCCTATAGGCCTAGCCCCAGTGGCATGGACAGGAGAGTGCCACTGCTTGATGGCTGAGGCTGCCTGGGAGGTCCCAATTCAGCTCTTGTCCCAACCTGAATAGACTGGGCATGGTGGCATGCACCTGTGTTCCCAATTCACTGGAGACTGGCAGGATTGCAAGGTGGAAAGATCCTGTCCCCTCTTTCTGTCTCTCTCTTTAAAAAGAACTATTTTTCAAAGAACCATTCTAGTGTTCCACTGGACAAATAATTCCCCTTGTTAGGGCAAAAACTGTGATTAGACGAATCTCTGATAGCTACTTCTTAGAAATCGCAGGAGGAGTGCCACTCACGAATACACATACACTAAGACCTTGCAGATGGGCAGCCTCAGAAGACTGGCAAAAGCTAACCCAGGAAAGATGCTGGCATTAGGGCCATAAATAAACAAGCAATGAGGCATTGCACTGGCTCCATTCCTTTGCAAAAGTATTAGATTCCAGAACAGATTATCTGGCCACCTAAAGAAAGGCTGAATGTAAGGTAACTAGCTCTCCAGAGCACATTCTCTCACCCAGTTTAATGAGGAGCCATGTGGTTTGGAAGCAACTTCTAGAGTTACAGAATGTTAAGCAAGATAGTCATTATTTCATCCCACCATGAAACAACAGGCCCCAACAGCCAACTCCAGGAACATTCTCCGAGACTCTGTTTATACACGTCAGGAAACATAACACGTATTCCAAACACCCTGCTTGTTACAGCACTTCTGTCCCTTCTGAGAACGTGAATAATGATTAGAAAAAGTTTCACAGGAAAATAGACTCCCCAGAGACCCAGAATTCCAAGGGAATCCCACCATTTGAACTATCAAATGTAATTTTGTACAACCCATTCCTATCATCCAGTAGCCATGAATTCTAATTTAGGGCTTTCCAAATTTTTCATTCATAAGGCAGCACCCTTCTTAATTCTAAGCAAGATTTAAAGTCCAGTTTCCAGAATGCAACCCTCACAGAACTGAGTGGCATCTATTAAAAGTGAGTGGGTTCGGGGGGAGTGATGAGGTGAGAGGAATCCCATACTTGGAGCTGGATAAGCCTGAGTCGAATTTCAAGAAAACCCTTAGCGAGTGACATCAGCTCTGTGAGGTGCTATTTGTCTACAGGTGAAACAAGGACACTGTCACCCTACTCATTGGCTGGCTGTGAGGACTGAAGGAGCCCACAGACACAGAAGAGTGGCTGGGACCTGATGCACAGTTGACTGCAAGAGCCACCAACTAGCTTCCACAGCCTCTTAGGGGACTTCGAGTTGCTGGACTCTCTTCCATCTTACTTGTTACCTTCTACCTCTGAATCAGCCACGTGGAAATGTGTGGGAAGCTGTGTCTGTGAGACATGTCCCAACTCATCCAAGGTAGGCAGGCCCAGAAAGTGCACCTCACACTCTACATGAGTGGCCACCAGAGCAAAGGACCCGCAGGCCAGCAAACATGATCCAAAATGATGTGTAACTGGGACACCTCTTTACCCACCAGAAAGGAAAGAACTTTAGGTTATGAATTCTCCATGAATGATGAGGCTACTCCATTCATTCTGTCTTAAATAGTCAAGGAAATAGACATGGAGAAAAGAATACAAGAAATGAAATAAACTAGGCCAGCCCATGGTGTGTTGTTTGAGGCAGCTAGATCCCACGTGGCTAGCTGCACAGTTTAAGCCTGAGACCTGGTGGTTTGAGAAACACAGCGGGCATGCGTGCATGTCTGTCTGAGTCCTAAGAGAAGAATGGAGAAGGGATTGCTGCATGGCCATCCATCATGTGGATACTTTCTCACTTTCTCTCTCTCCCTCTCTCTGTCTCTCCCTCCAGTGAGAACAAGCACTCTCTGGCAAATGAAAAAAAAAAGAAAAAGAAAAGAAAAACTTTTCAAACAAAGAAGGAAATGAAACAAACAGAACCTGGTTAAAATATCACCACCAAATTAGGTCTTTCTCAAAGGACTTCACATGCACAGAGCATGTCCCAATACACACATTTCCCTAACAACTTTAATTACTCATGGTTAAATTCTGCAAAGGTATCAATACTAATTTATAATTTGAAGGGCCAGCAGGTGGCATGATGATTAAGGTGCTGGACTCCCACATGGCCAATGACATTTGAGTCCTAGACCTGGCAGCTTGCTTTCTCACTCCCTGCTCCCTCCCCTCGGTGAATTCAAAAATAATAATAAATAAAATCAAATAATTATGTTTTTAAAATTTATTATTTTCTAAATAAAGATAACATGGGGTTTAAAAAGGAGGGCCAGTGAGAGCAGTCTTGTAAAGATCCTACCCTAGAGCTGTGATCTATTTTTTAAAATAAATATAAGAATGAAAGCCTAAAGTAGTAGAAAGCTAGAATTATTTCCCAAAACATGAAACAAACTGCCTTCATGCAAGTACTCAAATCCATTGAAATATGAATGTATTTCTGCTTTGGGTAAAAAATAACAGAATTTTTTTCTCTTTAATAAAAAAATAGATACAAAAAATTACTTTGACTTGTATAAATGCATCTAGCATCAAATTTAACATTAAATGATTATTAGATATGTAAAGTATGTATAGGGCTACACTACATTTTAAAAAATAATTCAAAGGAATACTTAATTCTGAGTAGTAAGGAGCTCAAAATCTCATTGGGGAGAAGGAATATAGACATAGGTAGACTTACAAGAACTGGCAAAACATTATATTGAAAAATTGTATCTGTAGGCTTAACACCTAGATTAGACATGTTTGTGTCAGAGAATGTACAATAAAGGTATGGAATCAGCCCAATGAAAGTAGGTTTCCCGTAGTTAGATTTCAAACACGCATTCAGTAAATGTTAGTTATTGTGGTAGAATTGGGAAAATGAAAAGAGATTCTAGAACGAGGAATATGTCACATTTCCCACAGAATGACCATTATCTACCAAAGTTTCTTAACATCAGTATCACATTCCCACCAAGGTCACTGTTGTGGGGTTGCTGTACGTTGGAGGACTTTAGTAATACGGCTCACGTCTTCCCACCCGGTGTCAGCAGGACAACAGTCTTCTCAATTAAAATGATATTTCCTGATATTGACAAATATCTCAATGTGGGAGAACAAAATCATCTTTCCTCCCATTGAAAACCACTGCTAGATACAAAGTTACAATGTTAAAAAAAAAAAAAGATATAACAAACAGATTAAACATTAAAGGAAAGTTTCTGATCTTGTCCTCCATACTTTTATTTTTTTTCCCTACTTATTACGAGTATATGAGCTCTTAGAAAGTGCTACACATACTAATCAAACGTGTATCACGAATCACTACAACACACAAGTTTACCACAAGGACACATGGGTTTTAAATCAGTTATATAATGATAACCAGATAAACGTGCTTTCGTTACCACAGTAACAAGGATAGCAGTTTGCTAAATGAAATGAACACTCAAAATTCACAAGCAAAGCCTTCATCAAACGCATTAAAAACCTTGACAGAAACCTCCTAGAGCAGTGCCCTTTGGTCCCCACTCCTACATGGCTGCTTCTGCTTTGTTTGGCAGATGTCGATGGGATTATAAGCCAAGCGTACACCTGTGGGAGAAGGGGTCAGCAATGAAACATAGGAAAGAAAATGTCCACAGTCCTTAAGTATCCACCATGTCTCTGCTCCCCTTGCTGCTAAGTTTCCTGTACCATTTCTTATCAATAAGCACAGCATCTGGCCAGATATTCTTAAACTCTGGATCTTGAGTAACCAACGCAAAAGGCACTTGGAGAAAGAGAAATCGTAGTCCTGCCTTATTGTCATCATCATCATCACAACCACTAACACCAGCATCTCTACCACCACTTCCTCTACTGTCACCAGCACCAGCACCTTCGCAACCACCAAGACCACCATCACAGCTGCTAGAAGTCTTACCCTAACAGCATAGAACCCTGTAACCCTATCCTGAGCTCCAGTATTACCAAACTTCTCTTTAAAAATAAAACCACCAAACCATTCCAGCATCCACTTCATTTTTTTGCTCTCGGGCATGTGTGCTTGCCAGAGAGACAAAAAGTAAGAAATCACCCCCCAGGAGTATGGCCATGCCTCAATCCCTTCCCCTCCATTCTTCTTTAGGGATCTTGGGCACACATGTAAATGCACCTGGAGTGAGTTTCAAGCTGCGAGGTCCAGGACTTGAACCATGCTCGACTATGTGGGAGTCCAGCGACATAACCATTATGCCATGGTAGTCCCTCAGCATCCACTTCTTAACCACACTAGACTTTTCTCCTTTTGGAACTTATACTTTTCCAAAACGTGATCAATTGATTCTCTTGGCCTAGGATGTCCTTCCCACTCAGATTCTTATGTTACCAAGTTGGAAACACACTGGACACAAAATAAATAGTGAAATTGCTCACAAATTACAGAAATGTCCTCTGAATTATGAGACAAGTTTTCCAATGGATGAGCATTTATTTATTTAGCTTCTACATAGTACTTAATAGGTGATTCTAAGAATTTTCAATTAACTTATGCTCATAATTACACAAAAAGGGGGGCTAATACTATTATTACCCTAATTACTCATACGAGGAAACAGACATGAGAACGTGAAGAAACATGCCCAATGTCACAGGTACTAAATGACAGTGCTGAAACTGGAGCCCAGCCAACAGTCTCTCCAGGATCTCTGATTTATTTCATTCTGTAGTCACTCAACTGAATATAGGTCTAGGGAAAACTTTATATTTAACTTACATTTTTAAAATAAATGCCATAGGTATCAGGCGGAGTGCCATGGTAATGCAATGGAACCCACACTCCCATATACAAGCCCATAGCCTGAGCCACTGAGACCAAGGCTGGATCAAGGCCTGAAGATTCTGTTGCCAATATCTCTTTCTCTCTTCCTCATAGAAGATGAGGAAGAAGCAAACTTAAACAAACAAACAAACTTAAACAACAAACAAACAAACAAAGAGAGTCATTGATCAAAAGACTGGAGTCAAATATCTCTGTATTGACTGACATGCATGGCATTCCCTTTTGAAAAAGCAATGTAATACACTGTAAAATTATATGTAATCCAATGTAATATAAAGAAGATTATGATGATAATAAAAATAAAATTTAAAAAATGGCAAAAAAAAATTTTTTAAAAAGATATCCAGGAATATGTAGTCTGTATTTTCAACATTTTCTTAACAGAACCTTATTTTCAAAAGCCCTGAGCCCATATCTTCTTTCCTCTGAGTAAGTTTTTAATTTTTATCTGGGTCCCCTTCAAGCAGCTTTAAAACACCAATTTTTCAGCAACCCTTCCTGCAACTCTGCTCTTCTTCGCACCATGGCTCATTGTCAAACAGGTTTCCAACAGAAAAGTGTATTTTCAAACCAGTGTGTTAAGAAACAAGGCGGAAGATATGTGATTTACCAAGAAATCCAGATAATCATTCAGTCAAATGTTTCTCTCTAAACCTTTCTAATAGGCCATAGTGAAATCTAACATCGGAGGAGTCCAACATCCCTCTCAGCCAATCCTGGGCAATAAAGAGACTGACCCAGTTGGCAAGAAGGGAGATCTTGTAACCAGAACCTGATTTCCTGGCCTCTGTCTGTCCATGCATTCCGGGACACATCCCCAGCCTGAGCCACCCCCTCACATACACTCCTGTGAAAGAATCTTTAGCTTTCTAGAGAGAAGGCTCCCAGGCTGTGGCTCTTTACCTCTTAAGCCTTCCATGACTAAGATACTCCCTGTGGAGAGGAAACGTCTTTCCCTGGGTAGAGACTGAGAATGATTTCATGCACCTGACCACACAGTGAAAGTGCCTGAGACACAAGGAACGAGGACTGTGGCATGCTGGGATGGTTCTACTGCATTGTTCAAGCAGCTGCCCAAATCTGAGTCTCCAGGTGTCAGAAAGCTCTTTGCTTTCAACAAAGCAAGTAAAATCCCCTATTAAAAAATGGGAAAATGAGCTGAATAAACAACTCTCTAAGGAAGACATACAAACAGACAAAAAGCATATGAAAAAATCTCAACATCCTCATCATAAAAGAGATGCAGATCAAAACTACAATGAGATACCACCTAACTCCAGAATGGCATCAGAATGGCAAAGATTAATAAAACAAAAAATTTTTATCTGGGTCCCTTTCAAGCAGCTTTAAAATACCAATTTTTCATCCCTGCTGGCAGGGATGTGGTGAAAGGAGAACTCTCCTACACTGTTGGTAGGAATGTAAATTGGTCCAACCACTCTGGAGAACAATATGGAGATTCCTCAAAGACTTACAGATAGAACTACCATACGATCCAGCAATTCAACTCCTGGGTATCTACCCAAAGGACAGGGGAGCACTCAATTGGAAAAACACTTGCACAACTATATTTATTGCAGCACTATTCGCGATTGCTAAGACATGGAACCAACCCAAATGCCCACAAACAGATGAATGGATTGAAAATATGTGGCACATATATTCCATGGAAAACTATTCAGCCATTAAAATAAAATTAAATAAATAAAAACTGGCATTTGATAGGAAGTGGACAAATATGGAAGATTTATTGTTGAGTAAAGCAAGTCAGGCTTATATGTCTCCATTTAACATATACCAACTGTCTACACTCTCTGATAAAGAGTAAAAGACTGCAAGACATAAAAGCATTAAAAATTGTATGGACACTAGGGACAAAGTAGAAGAAGAGTGGGAGAGGGAAAGAGTGTAGGAAAGGAAATTTGAGGAAAAAATAGAGGTAAGACATTTGTGGGACCCAGATATGGTTTATTACATCTTGATGACGATGTGCATAGTATTCTCAACTGCGCTGGACTGAGGTGTATATCATGCTGGGTAAAGTCTCTTCACAATCTGAATGATGTATAGGGATTGAATGTATAAATAATAATAATAAATGAAATTAAATAAAGTGAAATAAATCTTTTAAAAAATCCCCTATTGCTCTCTGATTTTACATTAGAATTAAGTAGGATATTGCATCCTTAATTTAAGATTATTTTTTCTATATGCAGGCACAATGGAATCTTTATAAAAATTTTACATACCTTCTTAAGAAACTACCTATAAAATAATTAGATAGAAAAATATTTTAGCTTTTGTTTTATCACGAGAATCTCTATTTTAAAAGAAACTATTAAATAAAAATTAATGCTAGAAATTCTATTTTCCAGTATCTTTCATTTGATTTCATTAAATAAAAGAAAGTGTGTACATAACAGATAAGCTTGCACCTCTACACACAATTGGACAAAAGAATCACATTATTTTTGTGGTTCTATTTTAAAAAATGAATAAAAATAACAAGGCACTCCAAAGAGATAGAGATCTTATTAAAAACACAGTAGGTGTCACTAATAAATTATCTTTTACATTACATTGGCTACAAAGAACTAAGTCCTTTCTTTATTCACTTTTTCAAAGAGTTTTGTTCCATTTTCCTGGAGCTATTTTGCAGTCTGATTTCCCTGGGCATCAAATAGTCAGTCTTCACAGGATTGGGATTTTCAACTCATTTGTCTTTAATCTTGCAAAGCATTTAGGCAACTCTTTTCACAGATTATAAATAAGTAAATAAAACAATCTGCAAGTACAGACAAAAGACATACAAGCTGCCTGCATTTCCACAACAGAGTTCTCTACTTACTCACTATATTTATTCTTGAGATTCAGCATATGACAATTTCCATCTGGATTTTGTTTGTTTGTTTGTTTTTATGAAAGCATTTCTCATTTCATCCTGTGATAATTTGAAAAACTACATACTCTATGCAGCCATAAATAAAGTAGCTTACAGCCCACTCCAGAAATGTTTCTCCACCTTCACGCACTCTAAGCTAATTATTCCAGCCCAGGCAAAAGAAATAGGGTCAGAAGGCTGCACACCGGAAAGGCAGAAATACAATGGCATGCCTTTAGCACAGCTTCAGGATGTTCCCAGCCGTGCCACCGATTATCTTAAGGGGCTCCTGAGTTTAATAAATCTCCCTAATGGGAAACCATTTAACTCAGTCATTGGGCTAAAGCAAGCAAATGTGAGGTGAGATTTTGTCCCTGTGCTCTCTACCTTGTCTGAGAGAGACGGGGCTATCTTCCGAATTCAGGCATGTCAAAAAGTATGCAGCCTGGCCCACCCCACTCACAGGAATCCCCTTGAAGCAGAAGTAAAAGTGAGTCCCATTCACAGATGCATGAAGGCTCACCTGAGTCTCACTTGTACAGTCTCCAAATAGAATAGGCTGGGCTTTTCTCTCAAAGACTGGTAATCACGCTTTCAAATGAGACGGGGGGTCTTAATTCATCTATGCAAGATATCACCTAAAATAAGTCATTCTGTCCCCTCCAAGGAGGCAGTATTCTGTCTCAATAAATGATGGCCAGAAAATTAGTCTTGTCTAGGCACCCCCTCTTCTTTACCCCTTTCTGCTTTTTCTATTGAAGCCTATGTAATTATTTCTGTGAAAACAAAACACCGTCTACCACTTCAGTGATTACCCTATATGTACAAGACTATGCATAAAGATCTTTAGAAAGGTTACCTGAACTGAAATTATATTCTTTCAACTTTCAGATCAAGAGTTCCTATAAAATTTAAAAACAAGGAATTGCTTTTATTATGATTCCTCTACTACTTTATCATTTTTTCTACGCTGAACCGTCCCCATTTTTATTATTCTCTTATGTGAAGAGACTTCATTACCACAACAAAGGATCCACATATCCATCCATCAGTAATCTCTGATGTTTCATCTACAAGGTTTACCATTCCACAAAACACACTTCATGAAATACAGACAGAAATAAAATATTCATACCCAGCTAGGGAATACAAGACCAGATAACCAGGTATTAGACTCCTAAGAGTCAAGAGTGGATAGGGAGGTGTGGTGTTATCTGTTGAAGATATTTCGATCAACGGGTCTGGGGAGAAATGTTCACATATCGAAATGGTCTCATTGTAAGCCAAACAATATGATTGAAAGTATATACAAATAATAATAATAATAATAATAATAAATAATGTGAGTAAATAAATAAATAAATAAAAGAGTGAAGGGGACTTTGGCGATAAAGGAAAGGTCCCTGGGCAAATGAGAATGAAATTATCCAGTGATGTTGCATAGGCAAACACTTATCAGAAATTTTCAGGGGAATGTCTTGGGTAGGAATAAGGGCATGGTTTAGAAATATCTTTTAGGGGGATCAGCAGTTAATGTAATGGCTATGTTGCTGAACTCCCATGTAGCTGACTGTGGTTTGAGTTCTGGACCCGGTGGCTTAAACTCACGCTGGGCACATGTGCATGCGTGCCCAAGATCCTGAGAGGAGAATGGAGGAGAAGGGATTGCGGTGTGGCCATTCCCCCTGGGGGGTGATTTCTTGCTTTCTATCTCTCTGTCTGTCTGGCGAGCGCACACACCCTATAGCAAAAAAAAAACTCTCAAAAAAAAAAAAAAAAAAAAAAAAAAAAGAAAGAAAGAAAGAAAATTCAGGAGACAAGCACCTGAGATTTAAATGGCATGCACATTGTCGGGGGCAATGTGGAAATAGGACTCACTTTTTTTTTTTTTTTTTTTTTTTTTTTACTATAGGGCGCGTGCACTCGCCAGACAGACAGAGAGAGACAGAGAGACAGAAAGCGAGAAATCACCCCCAGGGGGGGTGGTCACGCCGCAATACCTTCTCCTCTATTCTCCTCTCAGGATCTTGGGCACACACGCACACGCGCCCAGCGTGAGTTTTAAGCCACCGGGTCCGGGACGCGAACCGCGGTCGACTACGTGGGAGTCCAGCGACATAGCCATTACGCTAACTGCTGGTTCCCCTGGAAATAGGACTCACTTTTATGAGCTGATACACACTCATACATTGTGACAAAGCCTTCTGGTACATTCCAGTGGTCTTTATAGAAGAAAAGCTTAAGCCTTAAAATTGTTATTATTGGGAAGGGTGATAAGTTTTCTGGGGTGTGTGGCCAAAAGGGAATAGATGAGAGCAAGTTAGAAGAGAGGATAAGAATAAATTCTGAAAGTTACTACAAAATTTGGAGAAATTAAATTGCTATGTACGTCTACCCTGTTGAGTATCCATAGCTACAGGAAAGAGAAAGCAAGTGATAACAGATATTATTTCACAATGACTTTGGTACATTTGAACAACAAAAGCTCCACATGCCAATAAAACTCAGATTACATAGCTATAACAATTTATATGCTTCTGAAACACTTTTGTAACAGGCTAGCATTTATGAAGTTCTTTACTCCTTTAAGTAAATTTCACTGGGATCAAGCAAAGTATGCATTAAAATAATGTATGTAAAATCTCTATGAATTAAATGAAACTCATTTGTGAAAACTGGGACAGAAAATTGTTTAACTTTGTTTTCTATTTAGGATGATCTGATTTGTAATTATCATCTATTATCTTTCTAAATGAGAGTTAAAAGAATACCCAAATCTTCTGTCACTGTGAAATGAAAATGTAAGCATTTTCAGAGAACACATATTACATAAATAAAAAACATTATTGTAATCATCATATTTCATTTTAATATTTGAGACTTTAAAAGATACCACTGAACGAATTAATTCCATTTACAGTAAACAAAGCATAAGATACAGAAAACTACTCAGCTGCATTCAAGACCTGGTGATTCAGTAAGTAAGAAAAAATTACTTTCATCTAAGGTAAGTTTTGTCTAGTTCTTTCTGCTGATGTCTATGCAATGCAGTCTCACTGAATGAGTGTAAAATAAAAGATGTTCCTTTGGTTGGATTTGACAACATGGACCTAAACAGCATGGAGCTTGCGTAAGTATTAACACACGGAACAGGTCCATTTTCAAGTGTTTACGAGTAACTGGCATGACTGGTGCTTCTACTTCCTGCCGATCATAATATAAGAACATTGGTAATACTCTTTACTGGAAAGTGTCAGGCAAATGCAGCAAGAAACAGGCCCAGAAACCTGAGCAAAACCTATCAGATCAACTATTAGAATTAAGTACCAGCCAAAAGTCTCATTCACAACTAAGAGAAGAAAAATCTTCTTTACTCATTTTTCCTAGGATCAGTGACTGGGCTTTTGAGTGAGCAGATAAAGAAATGAATTTTAGCTTTGTGAGTCTCCCTAGGGAAAGTGACATAACTTATATGCCTAAGTTGTACCTATTAAATGGGACCAAGGGTGCCTTTTTTTGCCTGGTTCCTGTCAATATTGGTTAAAATAATGTAGAAAGACACCTAGGACAGTGGCTGTGTATAGCAGGCCCACTACATATGTTAAGTTCCTGCGTAGATAGTGACTGACTATGGAGTGATATAAACATGACTCCTTTTCACTGAGTGGTCTCAATTGTTGTGTGGCTCATTGCCTTACTTGATACAAAGGAAATGGAGGTTCTGGTCACCATGAGATAGGATGGATAGTTAAGCAGATAGATAGGTGACTCAAATCAACTGGAGAGTTTCATTTTTGAAATGACAAATCAACCATTCTCAAACATCAAATAAGTACTTCTTTTTAAGATGCACTTTTTGGGGACCAGCAGGTGGCATGGTGGCACTGAACTCCCACGTGGCTGACCAGGATTTGAATCCCAGACCTGGCAGCTTACTTTCTCACTTTCTCACTTTCTCTCTCTCTCTCTCTCCTCTCTCTCTCTCTCTCTCTCTCTCTCTCTCCCTCTCTCTCTCTCTCTCTCTCCCCATTTCACCCTGTATCTCTCTGGTCAAATTAAAATAAACAATTAAACAAATAAATAAAGTTAAATAAAAAATAATTCTTAATAAAAAAGATGCAGCTTTCAAAACACTATCTCCTCAAGTAAAGTTTCATCTAAAAAGGAGAAAAGTCTTTAGATATTCTAAAGAAGCTTTGCACCATTTCAAGGCACTTAAATGGTGAACATCTAGGCTTCTTCATTGTGAGATGGAGTTCTCCTCCATATTAAAAAGACTATAATTGGGACCAGCAGTTAGCGTAATGGCTATGTCACTGGACTCCCATGTAGTCGACCGCAGTTCGAGTCCCAGACCTGGTGGCTTAAACCTATACCAGGCACATGTGCATGTGTGCCCAAGATCCCAAGAGGAGAGTGAAGGAGAAGGGATTGCGGCGTGGCCATCCTCCCTGGGGGCTGATTTCTCGCTTTCTGTCTCTCTGTCTCTCTCTGTCTTTCTGGTGAGCGCTCGCGCTCTATAGCAAAAACCTCTCCTAAATAAATAAATAAATAAATAAATAACTACTATAATTATTGAACAGACATAAGACGTGTTGGGCCATAGAGACACAGAATGACCACACCAGGAAGGACAGGAATCTAAATTTTTTGTCACACACACACCAGAGGACAAACTATCACCAAGGAAGGCTTGAGGGTCTTTACTGTCTACATGTGTTGAAAGATGAAAAATTAGGGACCAGCAGATGGTGTAGTGGTTGTGTCGTTGTACTCCCATGGCCAACTGCGGTTCGAGTATCAGACCCAGCAGCTTGAAACTCATGCAGAGCATGTGTGCTTGTGTACCCAAAATCCCGAGAGGAGAATAGAGAAGAGATTGCAACATGGCCATCCCCCTGGGTGTGGGGGGTGATTTCTCGCTTCCTGTCTTTCTGTCTCTCTGGTAAGTGAACATGCCCTATAGCAAAAATCTCTCTCTAAAAAAAAAAAAAAAAAAGAAAGATTAAAAATTAGTATTTCCTTTAACAGTAATTTAATTAAGATCAATATTTTTATAATGTTCTCATCTTTTTTCTTTCAGCTGGCAAAATGTCAAAAGGCAATCAAGGGGAAAAAGTACTTCCAGATGGTTGGTCTAAGCAAATTGAGTGGAATTTTTCTTTACATAAAATGGAAAATATATGTAATAGAAGGCCCACTGAACACCTATCAAATCAAAACAGCTACTGTCTGTGTGGTTATAATTCACTCGCTGGTTTATGGCCTTGCTCTGTTTCAAAGAGTTTCCCGAATTCACATAACATTCTGCAGTGCTGGAGTTGGATCAGATCTTTGATTTAGCTGAAGGATACACTGTGAAATCTTCCACAGTTGGACAACTTCTTTCTTTGTGGTGCAGTTGAGAAAGTTGGGGGATGGGGAAGTGTCCTTCCAAAATCAGCTTTAAGCTGCACTCACTCAGTTCAGTAAACTCCATGGCTACAGGGGGTAACACCACAGGCGTTCACTTCCGATTCCAAGTACACATTTTATATCAAACCTTGTGCTATTTTGGAGAGATGATGTTGCTAAAAGTGAGAGGCGAATGAAATGATAGTAATGGATCATCAGATCATACATAATTCTCAAAACACTTCTGAAGGGAACCAGCAGTTAGCGTAATGGCTATGTCGCTGGACTCCCACGTTGTCAACCGCGGTTCGCGTCCCGGACCCAGTGACTTAAAACTCACGCTGGTCGCGTGTGTGTGCGTGCCCAAGATCCTGAGAGGAGAATGGAGGAGATGAGATTGCGGCGTGACCATCCCCCCTAGGGGGTGATTTCTCACTTTCTGTCTCTCTGTCTCTCTCTTCTCTGTCTGTCTGGTGAGCGCACGCGCCCTATAGCGAAAACCTCTCCAAAAAAAAAAAAAAAAAAAAAAAAAAAACACACACTTCTGGAAAATAGTTCTCAATTTCTTTAATCAAAAGATTGGATGCTATTTGTTCCACTTTTCTGTTGAAAAGCGTTAGTGCACACATGAGGGAGGAAAGCGCTGAGAACTGGAGACGGGGGAGTTCAGGCAGGGAAGACAGGTCAACTAGGGACAGAGCCTCATCTACTCTAACCCATTTCTGATCACTAGAAACCACAAGAAGAACCTCAAAAATCATCACTCATGAAAGGGCAGGCAGCCCCAGCTTCTTAGCAATTAGATGGAGAGGGAGGCAAGCTTCTCAAAGACGGGAGAACAGGGACCTTCTCGTGTCACTCCTACCCTCAAACTCTGTCACCCATGCACTAAGTGTAAACTGTTGGTCTCAGGTCAGGAAGACTGTCAAGGGTAATGAAATTTCCAGGGCGTCAAGACCAAGACCTGGCTTTCATAGACTTAGGGCTATACAAGTACACACAATACCTTCATGGATTACATTTGCCCTTGCTATTAATTTTGCAAGGTGCACGAGATTAGCAGTTCAAAATCAAGGATGATTTATGAACCCACTTCAGGAATATTGTGCAATGTCTGGAAAAATTCCAGTTGTCATAACTGGGAGGTTGTTAATGGTGTCCAGCAGGTAGAGGTTGGAGATGCTGATAAATATCTTATAATGCACAGGAATAACCCCACAAGAAAAAAACTAACCTGATGTATCAATAGAGCCAAGGCTGCGAAAGTATGCTTTAGGCCAAACCGACCCGTAAGCAAGCAAAGAAGGAAGGAGAGAGAGAGAGAGAGAGAAAGAGAGAGAGAAGAAAGAAAGAAAGAGAGAGAGAGAGAGAGAAAGAAGAAAGAAAGAAAGAAAGAAAGAAAGAAAGAAAGAAAGAGAGAGAGAGAAAGAGAGAGAAAGAGAGAAGAAAGAAAGAAAGAGAGAAAGAAGAGAGAGAGAGAGAGAGAGAGAGGGAGGGAGGGAGGGAGGGAGGGAGGGAGGGAGGGAGAGAAAGAGAAAGAGAGAAAGAGAGAGAGAGAGAGGAAGGAAGGAAAGAAAGAAGGAAGGAAGGAAGAGGGAGGGGGAGGGAAGAAGGGAGGGAGGGAAGGAAGGAGGGAAAGAAAGAGAAAGAGAAAGGAAAGGAAGCAAGAAATTTTGCCCGGTGAAAAGAAAAAGAATTAATAAGACCAGAATCTCTCACCATTGAAACTTTTCTCAGCTACTAAAATAGCAAGCCTGTACACCCATGGGGAAGCTTCTAAATGATCTTTTATATCCTATACAGATGCTTCTTTATTCTGCTATGCAAAAAATCAGAAAAGCAATTTATAGCAAGCATTTGAATTCTCTGTTGTATTATTTTAAGATGTTGCAGCTTTTACATTTAACCCATCAGAAGTTTCCTTAGAATAAATAAAACCCGTTGGACACAATTCATGACAGCTATTTTTCAGAGTACTTTTTAACATTATCAAGCTGTAACTTCTAATTAAATACGTGATCTCACCGGATTCTACATGCAGAACACATTTACCATTTCTACTTAATGCACGTCATCTGCTTAGTTAGAACTTTTTAAACATTTTTACATAAATGTTCATGTTTCAGCTTTAAACAGGACCCCAGTTTGAGCACATTCTTCCCGGCTAGCCCCCACATCACTTGATATTGAACAAACCAGTCCCCGCTTGCTCCCTGGCACCACCCGTAATTTGCAAAGTAGAACCAACTATTATTTCTGATAGTTTTCAAAGTTACAGGAACAAGAACGATCATGAAGGCTTAATTCAGCTGACTCCATAATTACATTCTTTTCTCTTGAGACACTTTTCCCTTCACTCTGTGCCTTGTCTCTATCACCACCATCCTTGACCTGTCGGCCATTCTGTTTGACAACTGCATTTTATTTATTAAGTTCCTCTTGCAGTAGTTGGCTCAGGCTTCCATGACAAATCGTGATACTCTGGGCAGCTAAAACAACAGAAATGTATTTCTCACACTTCTGGAGGCTCATAGCTCCAAGATGAAGGTGCCAGCCACTCTGTCTGGTGAAGGCCTCACTTCCTGGTTTGGAGGTGAGTATCTTCTCCTTGTGTCTGTCTTCCAATGGCAGAGAGCAAAGTCACGATTCTTCTTGAACTGGCATGTTGACCTCATTATGAAAGCGTCACCCTCATGACTTCATTACCTCTCTAGTACTATTAAATTGGGTGTTGGAAGTTCAACATATAAACGTTGAGGGGACAGACCCAGTTCGCAACACTTCCACATGTAAGAGCAGTCAGGACAGGTGCTCCGTGCTCTCAGCTTCTCCCTCAGTCAGAGCAGCGCTGAGTCTTAGCTGTTCTTATCAGACCCCTCCTGCCACTGTCACCGGCCTTGCCATTTGCTGGCAATCCCTGCCACCACAAAAGTGTTCTTTATCTTCTGCGCTCCATAGTTCACAAACACTGAGGACACCCTAAACCATAATCTCCCAAGAGCAGGAACTCTGACATACCTGTATTTACATACCAGAGAGTGATCACAGTAATGTACCAAGTATATTCCTGTGCTGGTAAGGGCAAGTTTTGGGCAGAGACACCTGTTAGTGCTAAAAAAGGACCAAGCAAGTAGCAAGCATCTTAGCCACTAAGGACAAAAGGAGTAGGCCTTGGCCAGACAGCGTGCCTCACCTAGGGAGGGCAGAAGCAGAAGGGCAGTGCAGAAATCATGTCAAATAGCTACGCTCTGTGAGGAAAGGGTGCACCTCTCTGCAGGATCAAAGGGCACAGGACATGCCAGTCTTCAGACGCCGGCTACGCAGCTGCACGTGTCTGAAATCTGCACATGCCCAGACAACCTCTGCAGATGACGTGTAACCCTATGGAGTCACAGATGGGCCCCAGAGTATCCTGACAACAGGAACAAAACAGGAGGCATTATCTTCCCGAGGCCCGCGTGCACACAAGTACACAGTAGAGATAACGTTCATGAATGACACCGAAATTACTTCTGCTATTCATCTGCGGAGTGTTTGATTTTTTTTTCTCAAGAATCAGTGTGACAAGGCATGGTATAACTCAACTAAATCAACACAATCAGCAAAAACAAATCACGTTTCAAAAGGGCAAACTAAGAACAACTTTTGTGTGTCAGGGGTGTTACACCGAAAAAAACGTGGTGTCTAGACCTGACACTGTTTGATGTGCATCCCACACATCCTATTACTACATCTGCAGCTAAACCACCAGCTTCAGGAAGCACTTGCTGAGCCCCTTGGTGGCGATATTGGTTCCAGATGCAGTTCAAATCATGTGAAGGCCTTTGTTCCAGGGCCGAACCATTTCATTTCCCCCGTGTGTTACTTGCTGGTACGCATGCGCACAGAGCTCCTCCAGGAACCATGCAGTGTCCAGGAGCTCTTTGAAACATGTACCAAAGTCCACCGACATTCAGAGAAACCCCACCTTGTAAGTGATAACTGCAAGTCTGCCAACCGAGTGGGAGAGGGCTGTATCATACTGTCTTTCTATTTATGCAATACCTCTTGCAAAAAAAAAAAAAAAATTCAACATTATGTTTATCTTTATTATTATATTTGTCACTACAAGACAATTATGGTAGTGACACTCGTAGAAGAAGAAAATGAGACCCAGGGAGCATTTTTGAACTGTCAGAGTTACTCACGTGCTGGAGCAAAGAAGAAATATTAAATATCTTGCCTCAAAATCCTAAGAGCATATGCAAGATTCTAATCCACTGCTGGTAAATATTGGTATTCTAAAGGGGGACATTCCCAAGGCAATGAATGTTGTCAGAAACATGATTCGGATATAAGAAAGCAAAGGCTGGGATTGAGGGGAGACCTCAAATCCCTTGAAGGAGTATTCCAAGCCCTTGAAAGAAATGGAAAGTCTCTGTGATGATCTTCTTTGTAACCAGGCCTGCTACATCCAGAAAAATAGGGTTAGAATTCATAGTCCATAGCAGATGACATAATCATTACATCCCTAGACTCCCAAGTCGTAGACTGCAGATTGAGTCCCAAATCCGGCAGCTTAAACCTCACACTGGGCGTGTGTGTGTGCATGCCCAAAATCCCGAGAGGAGAATCAAGAAGGAACTGCGGCATAGCTATCCCCTCTGAGGAGTGATTTCTCACTTTCTGTCTCTCTGTCTCTGTCTGTCTCTCCAGTGAGCTCATGCATTCTATAGCAAAAATCTCTCTTAAGGGACCAGCAGTTGGCATAATGTCTATGTCTCTGGACTCCCATGTAGTTGACCACGGTTCGAGTCCCAGACCCAGAGGCTTAAACTCATGCCAGGCGCATGTGTGTGCCAGCCCAAGATCCCGAGAGGACAATGGAGAAGAAGGGACTGAGGTGTTGGCCATCCCCCCTGGGGAGAGATTTCTCGCTTTTGGTCTCTCTGTCTCTCTCTATCTTTCTGGTGAGCACCTGCGCCCTATAGCAAAAACCTCTCCCCCTGCAAAATAATAATAATAATAATAATAATAATAATAATCTCTCCTAAAAAAATAAAAAAGAATTTGTCTTGCCCAGTTTCCTGTATCTTCATACTCTTGCAATCTCACTACCTATTTCAGGGCCATCTCATTAAACTTATTTCTTTCCCTTCCTACATAGCCAGTGTTACAAGCCTAGTAGACGCCCTTCTAGACCTTCCTCATACCACGTCCATGCAATCACACACTAAGACATACAGACTAGTGAAGGTGAGGATCTTTGTGCTTTATAACACAGGTTGACTTTTCTCACATAATACCATGAAAATACCTCCAAGTTAACCAGGAACGATTTAATTCATTTTTAAGTGATCATATCACATTTGAGGCATTCTTACAATCTAACTGATATAAATCTAATTTATTGATAAACATTTGACATGTAAGATACAGGAGAAGAGAGGAATATGCCCTGGAAACACTCAATATGCATATCCTTATATGTGTGTGTGTATGTGTGTGTGTGTGTGTATATATATATATATATATATACACACATGTATATATATGTGTGTGTGTGTGTGTATATATATATATGTATATATGTATATATATATATATATATATATATATATATATATATATATATATATGCTGGTATTTTGAATTTTACAAGCCACATTCCCTAACGTTTTATACACTGGTATCTTTATGTTCACAATCTGTATCTCCAGGAGCAGTGCTGCATGGTGAAATGGTTTGTGTGTCTTTAATAAGGATTATTAGACTACTTTCCCAGCAATTCATATTTCTACCAGGTATAGGTTAGATGCTTTTATCACTGTCCTTATCAACAGCAGGTACTTTCTTTTTTCTTTCTTTTTGGCTAGTCAGAAAAATATTATCTCGTTTGCATTAACCTAATAGTAGTGGATAGAACATCATTTCATTTATTCATTGGCCAACACAACTTACTCTTATGAATTGCCTACTCATATCTTTGACCGTTTCTTTTGGGTTGTTTGAACTTTTCTTATCAATTTGTAAGAGCTCGTTGTATATTAGAGATATTAAGCTATGTATAGGATTCCTACTGGATACTCGCCTTATTAAATCTTACACTTCCCTAGCCTGTGAGACTGTGATAACACGTGACTTGGCAGGTTTTATCCTTGATACAGATGTCATTAATGTTTTGCTCTCTGTATTCTTCAGTCTGGGCAAAGCATTTGGGTAGGGAGTTTCCAGATACAAAGCCTACTCTGTACTGTCCATAGGATGGATTCCAACGGGAACACAAACAGGGATGCTCTACGTCATCCTTAGCTCAGAATCCAGTTCCCACATCATGAGGACCAGGAATCCTTAAAAAGGAGCGGGATATATGTAGTGAGGTAAATTTGGAAGGAGAAACTGATTCTGTCCATTCCTTAAAAATGGTATGAGTATTAATGTTTCTCTCCACGTTGGAGATATAAAGGCTAACGATAGGATGCAGCCCACCAGAGGAGTGCTTCGTGGCAGGCTTTGCTTACCTAGCTCTGTCATTTCCCCAAATTTTGTAAGTGATAGAGTCATAGGTTTTTTGTTAAGTGGTGAGAGAGAGAAACATATGTATCATTCATCTTTCAGTGTGGTTGTAGTCGCTGTCATTATCTTAATGAATTTCTAATCAGATTATTATTGGTATTGACAGCATGTTGTATGGTGCTTCTAATCCCCAAAGTAGTGGAATAAAATTGATTTTAAAAAGTATGAAGGGATCTCTTTTTCCTCACTGATGCATCTGATTAACTGCAAAGTCATATTTTGAAGTTTTATAGCAGGCGATCTGTTCTCTGGGTCTTACGGTCAGCTTGCAAGCAATCATTAAAGGCCCTGATCAGTTGAAGCAAATTCCACTTTTATATTTTACTGTCTTCCTTAAGCTCATCACTTTCCCTTTTTTGAGAGAGAGATTTTTGCTGTAGGATGTGTGCACTCACTGGAAAGACAGAGGCAGGGAGACAGAAAGCCAGAAATCACTCCCTGGGAGGATGACCACACCGCAATCCCTTCTCCTCCATTCTCCTCTCAAGATTTTGGGCACACACACACGCACCTGCTGGGTCAAAGACGCAAACCATGGCCGGCCATGTGGGAGCCCAGCACCTTAACCACTACGCCACCTACTGGTCCCAATATCATCATTAATTTAAGAACATATTATTTCAGATCTTAACACCCCCATGTGGCAGAAAAGGGAAAACCTATGATTTTAAAATTCAAGTTGAACACCACTTGAGACAGTGAAGTTTGACTTCTGACCCCATGGTCTTCACTTGTACCAAATGGCTTTCTTGAAAGGTGATTCCCAATCTCTGAAGAATCATTAATTTTTAAAATGTAATCTTCTGGATTATTTATAAACTACTTTCTGTAATGACATTTTACTGATGAAATGACCCAGGAAAAAAAATAAACTTATTCCTTAGTTATCTATTTTATCTCTGAGCTCATCTAGTTTAACAAGACCTCGATCACCACACCTTCTAAATAAAGCAAATGCTTTCAAAAAGGTCTGTGTGTGGATCCTGGAAATTCGCAACCACTCGTTGCTCTACATAAAGCCCTCTACCCTATTTTATAGTTGAACACATCAGCCTCAGAGAACCGTAATGTCCAGAGCCAAATCTTATTTTCACTAACTATGAGAAAGGTGAGCCTTCAGTTGTATATTATAGGTCAAACACATTTCTCTTTGATAGAAAATCGAAGTTCTAAGCCACTGATAAACCTGGGTGACATTCTGAGCGTCATCGGTTTGATCTTCTTATAAAAGGTGTTAACAATGCAGTGGGGTTAACTAAAATCCTCGTAGAGAATCAAACACTGAGTGGCTCTCTGGCTGCATTCCTAACTGCGGAATTACATTAACAGAATGTCACAGAGTCCCTTACTCATCACAACGTGGACGTTCGGAGAGACTCATTGAGTCAACAAGTACGCCTGCTGCTGCCAGAGCTGACACCGAGAACGTGAACCACACTGACAGAAACTCAGCAGGCCTCTTCAATACCGAGCTTTCACCAGCCCAAAGTCCCTGGAGAAAACCATAATTATAACAATTAAAAGAGCAGCATGGGGTGAGAAAAAAGTACTCAAAATTCTAATGTCAGAAAGTAGCAATTTGGTAACAAGGAAAACTGGGAAGATGGTTAAAGCTCATGTCATACCTCGCCTGCAGCCTCCTAAGACTTAATTGGAAGAGACATCTTTTGAAAACAACGAGAGTCTGAATTGCTGATTGGGAGAAAAACACACATACAAAATTGCTGAAAAGAACTCACATCAAATACTTCACCGTAAGAATCTGACCTATTCCCTACCGTCAAAATGGCATTTTTTGTTACAACCTTGGGGAATTTTGCTGCTAACATGTTGAATGAAATCCCTCAAGAGGAGAATTACTGTGGGGACTTTCTGTCTCTTTTAAGAGCACTTCTGAAGTATCAAACACCACAATAACAAATGAAGCATCATGAAGAGCTTTCCAACAGAGGCCGACGCCCTCGTCAGACAGTGCAGCACCACGGTCCTGCTGAAGGCACTCCTGTCTTCCTTAGTCTCCCCTGTGAGGCCCGAGGCCCAAGTGGCAATCACTGCCACCCACGGATCTCTAGTGCCAGTCACCCCAGTAACCCAGACGCACATTCGCAACTACCGACTGTCCCCACCTGGATGAGAAACGACAACTTTCAACTCAGAAGCATTAAGACCTTAAGAGAATTCTTGTTCTCCCCTTCAAAACATACACTTCCCCAGGACTTCTCTGTCTTGATAAATGACCAACCATCCACTCCCTCTCTTGGGTCGAAAATCTACAATTCATGTTTAATTTATCTCCCCCAATGCCTTTGAGAGCACCACTGACTCTACCACTAAAAATGTCAAGTCTACCCACTGTTGTCCATCTCCACCCACAGCATTCCAGTCCACGGTGCCATCATGCCTTGCCCGGTCACCTGTGATAGCCTTCTAGCTGGTCCTTCTGCTTTCCCTCTTGCTACATTATAATCCATTCTCTCTAAGGCAACTGAGAATTAAAATGACAGTATGAAAATGCAAATATATCCTATCCCACCACTGCTTCTCCAACGACTTCTCAAAGTCCATAATTAGCACTGAAGTCTCATGCCCTGGCTTACAAAGCCCTCCAGGCTATATTCTCGCCCACCTCTGCCATCTGTTTTCCCACTGTCCACTTTGCTGCCCACAGCTGGCTCAAAGTCCCCCTAACTCACTTCATCACACAACCCTATGGAAGTTCTCTGTATGGTCCTCACCACGGTATGATACTGTCCTCTCTGACTGTGAATGCAATAGTTCCAGTCTAACTCTCTTGTGCTCCGTGACAGCCAGGAACTTACCTACTTTGTTTACCAGTTTACTTCCCATCCCTATAACAGAGTCTCATATACTGCAAGTGCTCAGAAAATACGTCTGGGAAGGAGTGAGAATGCAGTTTGTGTCCCATCATCACTTTGCCTGCAATTTTCAAGAAAAGTGGTTGGTGTTCTACACCAATAATAGGAACGCGATTTTCAACCAGACATCAATCACGATGCCCACTAGTCCACAGTGACCCGTGTGCAGGAAGACATGCTTCAGAGGCACCCTTTGTTTACACAGATGTTTGTCCATGAGGAATTTTTGTTCGAGATTAACCACCAACCATGTGTTTTCTGAGGGGAAATTACACAGTGAGGGTGGGTTCCAGCCCTCAAAATATTTGCTGGCTCAGTGAAATAAAACCAAGACTATTTGCAGAAACCTATAGCAGCTTTAATTTGCAATAACATTTAAAATAGGTGGGTTTATTGGTTTATAATTCTCTTCTGTATTCTGTCATGAGGGCTCCCTAGTGGACCTTTGGAAAAATAAAGGGGTGAAGTATACACTGGATCAAAAGTAATGGAGGGGCTGGCAGGTGATGTGGTGGTTGAGGGCACTGGACTCCCACATGGCCGACTGCAGTACGAGTGCTGGACCGGGCAGCTCACTTTCTTGTTTTCCCTTTTTCTCTCTCTCTCACACACACTCCATCCCTCTTTTTCCCTCTCTCACTCTGTCCCTCTCTGGCCAAAGTTAAATAAAATAATTCTTACCCAAAAAAAAGCAATAGGCTATCCTCTGGGTTCAGCCATTCAGGTGACTTCACAATGATCTTGGTGACTTTCATCTTGGTCCACTCATCTCCAAACTAGGGATAATATTATAACATGCTTTAGGGAGTCAGGACTGGCATAGTGGTTAAGGAGCTGGACTCTCACATGGCTGACTGTGATTCGAATCCTGGACCTGGTGGCTTGAATCACACTTGGCACATACGCATGCATGCACAAAATCCTGAGATGAGACTGGAGGAAAAGGAATTGCAGCATGGCCATTCCCTCTGGAGGTGATTTCTCCCTTTCTCTCTCTCTTTCTTCTCTCCTCTCTCTCTCTCTCTCTCTCTCTCTCTCTCTCTGTCCCTCTCCATCAAGCACATGTGCCCTATGAAAAACTCACACACACATACATAGAAAAAAAAAACTGCTTTGTTTGACTGTTGAGAAGTTGAAATGATGTACATAAAACAGTTAAACCAAATAAAATGAAATAAAGCAGTTAGACCAGTGCCTGGGAAGCAGAGGGTGTGCAACTAATTTGAGTAGTTATTAAGAATTATTTCTAAACTGTTACATAATAGTATTACTAAGTTAATATGCCAGTATTTTACAAAGCTTTTCCAATAATGAGAAATGGGAAGATCATTACTAAATGTGTATGGCCGTTGCTACCAGGGGCCATTCAGCAACTTCCACTGTGAGCTCATCCAACTTCTCCTTTGGATCCAAACATGGGTGTAACTAGCAGTGTGATGATACAGGGACACCTACTCCCCACACTCCTACACTTCGAGCACTGGCAAGGGTTCAAGAAAAGATGAACCTACTCCAAATCATCACGGCCTTCACAAATCCTGCACATACAATTAGAAATGTTAGTTCTAGGTGTGTCTGGCCATTTAGGATCTGCTCAGGAAAACAGTTCCCTACAAATGCTCTGTCAGAAAGCCAGGGCTTGTGGAAGAAAGTGTGAGTCGAGTTAGAATACATACAAGACACTTAAATTATAATCTCAGAACTGAGTCATCCTGTCATAATTCACGTTCATACTGTTGCTATTATTATGATGCTTCAGGAGAAATTTCTATGACTTTTGCATATATAGACTTTACCAGGATTGTAAAATAATATTAAAAGAAGGTAAGAGAGTATATAAAAGAAAAGTAGGGAAGAAGCTGAAATCAACTCCTAGAAAATATGGCATCAGAATGATACAATTAGCATACAAAATTGTTAAGAAGGAGGGAAGCTCCCCCAAAATATAGGAAAATTATAGTCATTTGGGAGAAAAGAAATAGACCTGTCTACCACACATGTGCTCAGTCCAGTGGAAATGTCATAGAAGGAGCACTAATGCAGGAAGCATGTCCCTTGCACCCTTGCTGCTGTTCACCGTGTTTGTCACCTGCTAGGCACCAAGCTGATGGGTATGTGTCCACTGCTCACAGGCTGGGGCACAATCAGCAGCAAGCACAGTTCCTTGTAAGAGGTGGCTGATAAGAAGGGTGGGGGACTGTCCATGCTGTCCAGTGAAAACTCTGTATGTGTGTTCGTGTGTGTGTGTGTGTGTGTGTGTGCATGTGTGTGCACATGGATGTGCATTCACACATGTGTATATGCATGAATGTGCATGTACATGCATGTGTGTGTGTGTGCATGTGGCAAAAGTTAGATAAAGACCATTTATTTAAAAGGCACTGCAAAGCTGTGGTTTGGTTTGATTTGGTTTTGTTAGAAATTTTTGCCATAGGGTGCGTGCACTCTTTCATTCTCCTATAGGGATTTTGGCAGGCACACATACATGTTCTCAACGTGATTTTTAAGCCTCCAAATCCAGGATTCAAATTACAGTTGGTCATGTGAGAGTCCAATATCTTTTTTTTTTTTTTTTTGAGAGTCCAATATCTTAACCACTATGCCACCTGCTGGACCTGTAGTTTTGTTTTGTTTTGCCTTTTTATATTAGGTGGATCCTCCACTAGCCTATCAATTAATTTACTACAAATTCATAATGAATCTACATAGTGGCTGGGTATTAGTGCACTATTTCAGACATGTAGTGATTATAACTCTGCTCTAGTACACTACATGAGTATCAGTGATAGTGCTTCTCAATCTCTATTTCAAACTCTGTCACTAGTTACACTTTATCTACATAGATAGATAGATAGATAGATAGATATAGATTATAAGTATCTGTCTATAGTTACATGTTCTTCCCATTATATATGTGTGTATATATGCATATATTCCATTCTATCTATATATTCAACTGTATCTATCCATCCATCCATCCATCTACATCTATCCATGCATCCATCCATCCATCTATATTTAACTGACCCAGAACTAAGCTCACAGCATGCAGGTATTCTGCACACACTTCAGTGTTGCTCTCTAGATATGCACACCCCAGACAACTATGTTACAGGAAACGTAACTTCAAGTTTCAGAGCTTGGCTCACCCCGTGACCTAACAGTCATGCTTTACAGTGCTATTTTTATATTTAATAATCTGCACTCCTTGAAGATGATACTGATTGAATTCAACTGAAACTGATAGTTATCAAAACGCTCTGTGGAAATGTTAAATGCCCGGAAGGAATTGATGTCTGATCCTACAGTACAGGAAAGGGGCCACTTTGGGTTTGGTCTACATGCTATTTAAACACATCACCTTTCTTTTCTGTTTTCTTCACACCCCTAGGCAACCATCAGCAAGAAAGGGACTTTGGGAGGCTCTCATACTTGTCTCTTCATGCAGTATGAATAATGCACACTTCTGGTAGAATACAGCAGACTATTCATGAAAGCCATAAAGTGAATGGTCCCAGCTGGACAATATGGGAAAAGTCTATAAAGGATACTGCAAATCTAATTATTTAATTATTGTAAAATTATGTAATAAACATCTTAAACCAAATGTAGCATGATCGGAAGGCTAGAGAAGCACATTTTAACATGCTCTTAAGGACCATTAGAGAAGTTATCATTTGCAGAATTTCAATCAGAATCACTTCAGTAAATAACACATACATACTCTATGCTTACGATGTGCCAGAGTGTCAAGTGATGGGAAGATGAATGCACTAATCAAGCCAAGAACCTCAGAGTCAGAGGACAGAGGAACGGATCCATATGCGAAAGACTATAATTAATCAACTCTAAAGTGCCATGGTAGGGACATGAACAGGAGCAAGGAGACAGAAAGGATACAGCTCAGTTCATCAGGAAAGGCCCATGTAAGAATTGATATGTGAGCTGACAATTAGAACAAGCAAATATCTACCCACGGGGCATTATGGGGAAAATTTTATCAAAAGTGCTAAACTGGTTGGAGGGAGGAGGAAAAATTCCATTCCTCTTCCTGCAAACAAGTTCATAGACCCCTAGTTCTGTGCTCAAATTAGAAATACGGTTGTACTCACCCACTTTGGGAAATCCCAAGAGAGCCATCCATCTATCATCAGTCTTTCCATCCATTTATCAGTCCACCCATTTAACACATAATTATTGACAACCGATTCTGTCTTCTGCTTTTCTCTGTGCCTGGAGAAGCAGTAGTGACCAGAACAGGAAAAAGTCCTGCCTGGTGGTGCATAGACAAGGAAGAAGGCAGAAATACAATAAGCAAAATATCCAATATGTTAGGTAGTGCTAAATCATTTTGGAGAAAAGCCAGTAAAGCAGAGAAGGAAAACAGTATTGGGGGATTGTTCAATTTTAATAATAAATTGGTCAGGATTATCTTCTGAGACAGTAATAGCTGAATAAACCCAAAGTAAGAGAGGGTGCTTTCTGCAGGGGAAATCAGGTAAAGAGAGCTACATGGGGCAGAAAGGAGTAAAAATAAAAACACCGAGAGAAGGGTGTGGCTGCTCTGCTCAAGAGAGATCAAGGGGACCAATTTGTCTGGGGGCTGGTGATGGAAAGAGAGAGAGACAAGGACAGGAAAGGCACAGGTGCTTTGCACATAAGGATGCTCCTTTCCATCCAGAAACTACAGTAACTCTGTGGCTACTAGAGGGCTCTGAGAAGAGAGCCACTCTGACCACTGTGCAGAAGGGTGATGGTGAAGGCTCAAAGGCAAAGTCAGGAAACCACTGCAAGACCAACACAGTCAAATACCATACACCGTGAGCTTAGAGTACAGAAGTAGCAATGAAGGTGCTGAGAAGAGGTGAGATCTGGGGGGGAAAAAAAAAGGCAAGATTTGTTGACAGTTGACATGAGGAGTGCAAAAGAGAAAATCAAGTATTATATTAATGCAAGTATTTCAGCCTGAGCAAGTGGATGAACTTCCATTAACAAAATGAGGCACTCCACAAGGGCCATGTCGAGGAGCTGGGGAAGGAAAGACAAGCTAGTCTGGGCATGTTAATTTGAAGACACGGGTTAGACATCCAAGTTTGAAGTCAAACAGGCACTTTATGTACAATTCTGGGGCGTAGAGGCTTGGTCCTGGCTGGAGACAGACACAAGAGGAATCAGTGAGCCATGAGACTGGATGAATCATGGGATTCATGGGAAGCAGACAAGGTCCAGGAGGGAACCCTATGGGACACCAGCGAGTGGAGAGCAGAGAGATGAGGCTTAGATGAAACCACAGAGCTACAGGGGTCAGGGCACGGCAATGAGTTCCTTAAAGCTAGAGAGAGAAAATGACGCAGGGAAGTGGAAGGGATCAACGGTACAAACATCGCGGACGGTTAAGTCTGATCACACTGGGCCTTGGCCATTAGACTCAGCAACCTTGACAAGCAGGAGTGATTAAATGATTGAGAGATGACTGTGGGCTCAAGAGGAAATAGAAGTCAAGAGTTGAGGACAACGAATAAAGGCAAATGATTTTAAGGAGCTTTTCTGCAAAGAGGAGAGAATGTGGTTGCAGTTGGAGGGAAATTAGGGTCCACGGGTCAGTTTTTTCTGATGCTGACAGATGTTTCCATTCTTATTGGGAAGATACAACAAAGAGGGAAAAATTAAAACTGATGATGCAAGAAAAGGAAGAACACACTGTAAGAGCACAGAAGTGGGGTCCAGTGAGGCCAAGGCTGGGTCACAGGCCTTCAGTGGCCTGGGGACTGGTCAGCTTAGGCAGGTGCCAGGCCCTTGAATCATCACTGTAGCCAGAACTGGCCTGCAACAGAAGGCAGGGGGCAAGGGGGAAGACAGTTTTCAAAAAGTATGTGGCCTCTGAGTTGTGAGCAGGGCAGTCACTACAATTTATGTGCACACACACAAAAATCTGAGCTACAGCAGACGACTTAGACTCATTCACCTAGTTCCTCAGCACCGGACATGTGAGGGCTGTTCCGTGTTTTCATGCCATATGAAGATATGGTGGGATCTCCTGCCCAGCATCTCTCCACCATGTTTCTAACCTTTGCTTTTTCTGCTCTGGTTTAATCAGTAGTGGTTACTGCTTGGGCTTTGAGCAAAACCAAACGACTCTGATCCCTTTGTGGCCTGGAAAGCTAAAAGAGTCACAAACACACATGAAAACCACATGAAAGGCTCCAGTGGATGAAGCATTTGCTGATTTGTTTGCAGCCCTGAAGCTACAGAGACCATAACAGTACTCTGATCTGGAGACCATGATGCAGGAAAAACCCAAGTCCCGTGAAATCTAAAAACCCAAACACAGGTCATTTTTATGCCCCTGGGAAAGTTGTGCAAAAAAAAAAAAAGAAAGAAAGAAAAGATCTTCCACAGAACTTAACCAAGGGGTTAAGCTTTGGTGCATGCGAAACTCTTCAAATCCAAGTGATGAACCCCAAATGCATCTGACCCTTTTGGGTGTATGATAGTAAGCAGACACGTACACCATTCCCAGGGGAATGAGCTTGAATTCTGAACTTCACCATGAGGACAGAGCATGAGTTCTGAACTTCACCACACATCTGCGACTTACAAATATTTATAATAGTATTAGAGCTGGTGACCTTCAGGACGATAACACACTTGGCAGACATTCTCCTAAACAAATGAGGAAAAAGGCCAAAATCCCAAATAGGAGAAACAGAGGGAAGGGACAGGTCTCTTAAGTTCCAAAATGGGAATTCCGGCCTGCTCACGGAAGCAGCCGTTCTCCTGTCAGGGACCTTTGCTCAGCAGAGTGACATGCACATGACAAAACGGGTAAGTCTGCAAGGGCTTTTCCAGATCGCCTCACAGAGATTTTCCATCGGGCTGACTGGACAATAGAACGGGAACAGTCAGGAGTGGAGCCCACGGGCATTAGCATTTCTGACATTATTCGGGATGGCAGACTAAATCTCTAGCCCAGAATACAGCCACTCAGCATGTTTAAGCAAGTGAGGTCCCTTGTGTCAATAATACACCTAGAAATGCACTCCAAATGTCACAAAATCAATTCCTACCAGGAAAGTGGCAGCAAAAAAAAAAAAAAAAAAAAAAAAAAAAAAAAAAAAAAAAAAAAAAAAACTCACCAGCAACACAGGAAACATGTTCTTTGTTTTGTTTTTCATATTTAGTCTCTTGGTCTCCAGAAATTCAGTCTGCTTTAAACACTTCATTGTGTTTAAATGTGTTTACCTGTGTTACCACACCCAAATCCACACTCTCCAACTTTCCCTATTGTACAGCAACCAGTGTAAAAAAAAAAAAAAAAAAGAGCGAAGACTGAGAACTCAGGTGTGCTCCAATATGTCCACAGTAACATTAACAAACGTCTCAGAAAGAGAGACCGAGAATCAGTATTTTAGAAGTTATAAACTATGAGGCCATTGCCGCATATGCCCATCAGAACACATTTATCATCGGCAAGTGCTCTCAGCTGCACAGTGAGGGTGTCAACCTCTGCCCAGGAGATTGGCCCAGCCTTTCTTCAATCCTCCATGCCCATCACAGAGTATTTGATTCAAACACCAGAAGTTAGGTCCAAGAATGAAAGAAGCAGCAAAGCTCTGTGATAATGACTCAGTGGTGCTCAGCACAAAGAGTTAAGTTCTATCAAACTTTTAAAAATGAAATATTGTGTTGCTATTCAAAACATAAGTAAAGAATATAGAACATTTTAAGACACAATCATTGGCCTTTCCCGGACCAAGAGGAATGGGTAAAAGAGGGGAAGAATTGCAGTCATCCTGCTGTAAAACTAGCTCTCTAGCCACGGGATGAAGCAATGTGTGGCTGGGGTCTTCTTACATTCTTTGGTTGTCTGGATGGCTTTATCAAAGTAAAATTTTTATCAGTGAGGAAGAAGAGAGGCAGAGTAAAACTATGAGAAGAATTTTTAAAGTAATACAAATTTTTAAACAACTGTTTTCTCAATTAAAGGGCTGAATTTTTTTTTTTTTTTGAGAGGTTTTTCACTATAGGGCGCATGCGCTCGCCAAACAGAGAGAGACATAGAGACAGAAAGCGAGAAATCACTCCCCGGGGGGATGGTCATGCCGCAATCCCTTCTCCTCCATTCTCCTCTCGGGATCTTGGGCACGCACGCACATGCGCCCGGAGTGAGTTTTAAGCCACCGGGTCCGGGACACGAACCACGGTCGACTACGTGGGAGTCCAGCGACATAGCCATTACGCTAACTGTTGGTTCCCAAGATCCAGCTTTGCTTGAGCAGTGCGTTACCACTGTGCTACTGAGCAGTCAAAAATATTCAGCCCTGGGGAACCAGCAGTTAGCGTAATGGCTATGTTGCTGGACTCCCACGTAGTCGACCGCGGTTCGCGTCTCGGACCCGGTGGCTTACAACTCACACTGGGCGCGTGTGCGTGCGTGCCCAAGATCCCGAGAGGAGAATGGAGGAGAAGGGATTGCGGCGTGACCATCCCCCCTGGGGGATGATTTCTCGCTTTCTGTCTCTGTCTCTGTCTGGCAAGCGCACGCGCCCTATAGCGAAAACCTCTCCAAAAAAAAAAAAAAAAAAGCTGGATCTTTACGGAAGATCAGACGTTCAGTTCCCCAGGTGACCTGTACACAGAGGGTGTGAAAGTCTAAGATCCTGCCTGGCTGGGGACGCTGAGGGAGGTGGGTGGGAGGATGTGGTGTGGGAGTAAGTTGAAAGTGTGTCTTTCCCTCTCTCCCTTTCCTTTTCTCGTGAAAAGTAAAACAAAAAAAGTTTAAGAAAAGAGTTGAGTATTTTTACTAAAATCAGAAAAAATGATTTATTAAATTTCTAAGCACTAATTGAAACAATTGTGAGGAAAAATTTGACATCTCCTAAGCAAGCTTCTTTAAACTTCAAAGAATAAAGTTAATAGGCAAATAAAATAGGAAAAAAATAACAATGAAGAATTAATAACTTTAAAATTAAGTCTTAACATCCGTAAGAAAATTATGAGTCTCAATAGCTAAACAGGTATAAATTATGGACAAATAATCCTCACTCTCATGCTTGTCCCTCCCCTTCTCAGAATAACAGCTAGTTATCACTTTAGAAAATAACATAATGAGTAAACAATGAATCATAAAAAAAGAATATTATTAAATTGACAAGAAAAATGTAATGATGGTCAATGGGAGGTTTTAGCAAAACAAACAAATGTGCTATTAGTGTGCTATAAATATCTACAATACATTTACAAAGCCAACTGGCAGCCTGATCAAAACTTCTTGGTTTTGAAATAATAAATTGACTATAGCTATTCTGAACTTACAAATTAACCCTAATTTTAAAAACTTTATTATAATTGCTATCATTTATGAATCATGTTCTTTATGCACTAAATTTCTTCTATTCACAAGAGACAAGGCATTATGGTCTGCACAAAGCTAGATGGTAGTGCCGGTACCTAGGTGTATGGAATGTCTGCACCTCCCCACTTGTGCTCATTTCAGCCTGGTCTATAGTTTTTGTCACCTGGAAACAACATGTCCAGCAAAACAAAATCAGTAAATTACACTGTAGTGCCTTTACATGATGGAATATTATGTATACATTACAATGAAATTTATTAACAATTTGTAACCATACGAGGAAGTCACCATATTATAATAAGTGAAAAAGCAGTATGTAAAATTTTATCTCTGGTCTTATTTCACCTCTGTAAATTACTTATCAAAAATATACTATAAAAGACTTCATCAAATGCCAATGACATTTGTCTTCGGTAGATGCAAATGCAATGGTATTTGTCTTCAGTGGATCCCCTTCTAACACATATTGTCCCTATGAATATTCAGGACATTTATCCACACTTTTATTTTTATAATTGTAAAAATAATACTACTCCTGAAAATGTGAGATAATGAATATAAGGCTGGCAAACTACAAACACTCTCAACCCCAGAGGTCACCTCTCTTTACAGTCTAGCATACATTCATAAATATTTTAGTAGACTTTATAAGAAACCTGAACTCGTACATAGAGATTGTGTGTGTATGTGTATACTTTTAAAAGGAATGGAATTACATTAAATACATAATTCTGAAATTTGCTTTCTCAAGTGTGTAAGGTCCCATAGATAGCTTTCTATTATTTTTTTCGTCAGCATTTTAACTTGTACATCATTGCTATTAAAGTAAAGAGCACTTTTCCATTATGCATAGAATAAATACTGGGGACACCGATACTGGTGTATAAGACATCACATTTCCATAGTCCACCAAAGTTCAAGTCCTGGGTTGATAGCTGGAAAATCACACTGGGTCCATATGCCTGCATGCCTAAAATTCTCAGAGGAGAATGCAGGGGAAGGAGTGTGGTGTAGTCATCCCCTATGAGGGGAGGGTGATTTCTCTCTCCCTCTCTGTCTCTCTGGGGAGCACACATGCCTTATGACAAAAAAACTAAAAATAAACAAATAAATAAGTACCTACTTCTTGAAAAAAACATGTCTTCAAAAGTTCTGCTACATTGGGAACCAGCAGTTAACATAATGGCTATGTCGCTGGACTCCCACGCAGTTGACTGCGGTTCACGTCCCGGACCCGGTGGCTTAAAACTCACGCCGGGCACATGTGCGTGTGTGCCCAAGATCCCGAGAGGAGAATGGAGGAGAAGGGATTGCGGCGTGACCATCCCCCCGGGGGGTGATTTCTCTCTTTCCGTCTCTATGTCTCTCTCTGTCTGTCTGGCGAGAGCACGCACCCTATAGCGAAAAAACCTCTCCAAAAAAAAGAAAAAAAAAAGTTCTGCTACATCAGGCTCATGAGCTTGCTACATTTATCTGTCTCAAAAAATAAACAAATGAATAGAATAATCCCTTGCTTAAACTCCTTAAAGAAACACAATTAATCAATCTTTCAAATTTTTGCCCCTCTTCTCATATGATACTGAACACAGTAGAGAGATACCAGAGTATGCTGTTGTAAAAATACTACTACTACTAATACAAAAGCAAAAACCACATCTCATTTGAATTGGCGAAAGGCATCTTCTATGATATAAATTTGTCAATCCTGTTCAAGACTGACTCCTGTGAACATCTGTCTTTGCTCAAAATAAAACAGATTGACACCAGAACATTTTTGTTCAACACAATCATCAGTCCCAGGAAGTCCTATGTTCGTCCTAATGTGTGTAAGTGGCAGGATGTACAAGGTACATTACAAAAATGCCACATTTAGAAACTATGGAGAACAAAGTAGAAAACACTCTTTGAACTTACTCCACAAATGAGCTATACAGTTCAGACTAACTGAGCACACCGAGAGACGAGTCCTCTACCTTGAACAAAGCTGTAGTCGAGGTGCTAGGACTGAGTTTACTGCCCTTGGGGATATAGGCTATGCCAAGCAATGGAATGAATGCCCTGACCAAGGGGCAGAGTCATAGGAGATGTCAATAAAATCTGCTTATGATTAAATTCTGAGCATCCAGGCTAACTGCTGTTAAGACGGTCATTCCTGCTGGCTATTGAAGCGCTCTAGTTCACTACACTTTGAGCATCGCAAGGCTCATGCAGATCACAGCTTAGCAAGCTACAGGCTGAGGGGAAAATCCATCCTGCCACCTGCCTCAGTAAGTACAGTATCATTGGAACACAGCCACACTCAGCAGTTGTATATTGTCTGAAGATACCTGGCAGCTCCTCAAGGTATTGGGCCTTACCCAGAGGTTGCTGTCCCACTGTGACGGCAAAGTTGAACTGAGGCAACAGGGAATCTGGTGAGTCCTGAAGTAGTTGCTGTCGCACTGTTTTTATAAAAAGTTTGCCAACTCCTGATTTGGATTACTGTTTGAGAAAATTATTTAATAGTTATGGTGAGCTTTTCTTGATAGCCTGCATATTTCCAGTTAGGAAAATTAAAATGGGCATGCCTGTCCTTATCTGAGTAGGCACTTCTAGTGTCAGAGGCAGTACTGTGTTAGGATCAAGAAGACTGATTCAGGCTCTGCTGTGCCTCTGATTAGCTGTGAATCTTGGGCAGATATGTAACTTCTCTGTGCCTCAGTTTCCTCCTCTTCAAGGTGGTGAGTATAACTGTACTAGCCTCAAAGAGCCATTCTGAGAATCTCAGACACCTCGCTCAGTGCACGGTCTGACACACGGTGAGAGATGACATTAGCTCACACTCTCCCAATAGCTTTGTGAGGACCCTCAATGTCCAAAAGAGGCCAACGCAGGTTCCCTACGGTCTGAGCATTCCAACAAGCCCTCGGGGTCTGGATCTCTGTGGATGAGACCTGCAAGTGCTGGTCTAAGTCCTAGTTCTGGTGCTAGGGGAACCTCATCTATGTGGGCTGGAGAGAGACACACAATTTCTCCTTCTATAAGTGTAAAGACTAGACAGGAGAACTTCCAGTCTCAGCTGAGCATTTCTGTATGTTATATATAAGGCCCAGCTAAAAGCCCCATCCGCCGTCTTCCTTAGTGAAGAAAACAGGGGACTGGGAACTCATACTCCCAGAGTCAGGGTAGTCCTCAATTAAACAGAAAATATCTCTGGATTACAAGCCACTGGGGATGGGGAAGCAGAATAAGTTTGTCCACAGTGAGATAGTAATTTAGTTAGGAGAAGGATACGCTAACAAATAAAGTAGAATTTTTCAATGATGAGTCTGTATAATGAGACTTTGTCCCTGGCTCTTCCTTCCCCCAGCTCTTCCCTGCACCACAACCCCTTGATCCTCTTCTGTTCCTTTCCTCTCGTTCTGTCCTCCTGAAAGGTGGCACCAGGTACCCAGGAGAGGAAGAGAGTATCTAGGTCTGAGGTGCTTAAACACCTAGTGAAGACACTACATCTGAGGGGCCAGTGGACGACGGTGCATGGGAGCAGACCACTGGAGAGTAGTGGACCAGAGAAATCAGGAATATCTGTGAGGCCTGACTGGGAAGATACCTGACAGTACCTCAAGGTGTTAGGCCTTACCCAGCAGGTCCAGAAGACCACAGAAAGTCCCAGAATGGGAACATGCGATGACAGTGTGTGCAGTGCAAAATAAACCAGGGGCAGAGCACAGGTGTAACTGCGGGAGGGCCATAACTGGAGCCAGGCTACACACTGCCCTCAGGGCAGGAGGTGCCAGGGATCAGGGCCAGCAGGTTGGGGCAGCTGATCCACATGACAGACTTCGTGGCTCTAGCCCCAGATCCAGCAGCATGTAAAACAAGTGAGGTGCATGTGCATGAGCACCCAAAATCCCAAGAGGCAAGTGAAGGAGAAGGGACTGTGGCGTGACCAGCCTCCCCATGCATTCTCACTTTATATCTCCTCTCTCCTCTCTCTCGCTTGCTGCCTCTCTCTCTCTCTCTCTCTCTCTCTCTCTGTCTCTGTCTCTCTCTCTCTAGTGAGTACAAATATCCTATAGCAAACTAAAAAGAAAAAAAAAAAAGTGCCAGGAACCAATAGTGCCTTTTCAGGCCTTTAAGGTTCCTGGGTGATTTCACAGTAGGGATGAAACAGTCTTTTTGCTTTAAACAAGATTTCTGTGCCTGAAAGCTTACACACTTACTTACTAAGTAAAAATGAGAAGCCACCAAAGTATCTCAATCTATAACATTTGGGGTTTCCTCACTTCCCGCTTAGAAGTTTCACTTACCGAGGAGAGACTGGGGGGACCGCACTTGCTCAGTCATGAATCGCACTCGGACTCCACAGTTGCATGGGCACACAGACCACGTCTCACACGCCGGTGCTTCAAAAACACAAGAGACAAGAGCGAGATCTTGTTAACCCATTTTATAAGAGGTTGTGGCCTTTAGTTATCAATTCTAGAAAGTTCTATTAATGGCCTGAACAACCAGCACAAGGTGCTTTAACAATGGAGGACTCAGAGCAGAGTGACAGAGGACAGCCAGGTCACCTCAAATAGCATACCATGTGCACTGAGCCCTTCCTTCTTCATGAAAAGAAAAATTTGAATGCTATTAACAGATGAAGACAACTCTCATGAAACATCCAAAAGAACTATCATTTTAAACCTGTTGTAATTACTTAAGGCCAGTTGAAACCAAAATTCAGATTGATTGTAGGATTTTACCCTTTTATCATTCTTTCATTTCATTCTTTGGTATAAAGCACCTTAAGCAGTGCGTTTCTGAAATAGGAGGGAAAGGCAGTTGTTATTGAATAAACTATACCAGCAATTTGGGTTTGTATTTTTATTTACATATTAATTTATTTGGTGCACAATTATAAGACTTCATAGAAAAAAAAAAAAGAATCATAAATATACAGGCCCTGTCCAGTATCTCAGTGGTTAAGAAAGCTGAGTCCTACAGGACCAACCATAGTTTGAATCCAGGTCTGGGGGCTTGAAAGTATGCCGGGTGCATGTGTGTGTGTGCCCAAAATCAAGACAGGGTGGAGCAATGATGGAGAAGGGATGGTGCTGGGACCAGGCCCCACTGAGGAATGATTTCTCTCTTTCTCTCTGGCAAATACACATTTCCTCTGGCAATAAAAAAAGAATCATAAATCATTAAAACCATTCATGTTACCAAAAACAAGCCCACCTGTCTGATCTCCTCATTCAATTTCATATATAAAAATCCTAAAACCTTACATTGTAATTGATGGAAACTCTTCAGCAAAACCCCAGCCTCTCTCAAAATATGTATCCCAAACTGAAAGAAACGGGCTGCTTTCTATTAGTCTTCCACAAAAATTAAATGGGCCCATTTTTGTGAAGACACCTGTGCCTTCCAATCCCCCACGTGGAGGCGCCTGCATTTCTCCCAGCGCATGCTCTCCTTCCTCTACTCTCCCTGCTCTGAGGCTCTGGCTGCTGTGATGGGAAACACACTGCCCACTGCTCCCGCTGCACACTTAGGGAGCAGCTGAGGACAATGGAAGGAGAGTAGGAAGGACTTCTCAGAACTTCCTGGCTGTTCCTCTAGGCCATGAGTCCCACACTGTCCATTGCAGTAATAACCCAAAGGCCAGCTGCCTACAGAAAGTAATTCGATTATAGCAGTTGGAAATTTATAAGATTTTATATCTGCTGAAATATGATTTAGGAAATCCTGGTTGGTTCAGAGGCCGAAGAGCAGTATTAAGGCATCTTCTACATAAGGCTCTCTACCTCCAGAGAGCCTTCATGAGTTTATAGGAAGCCAAGGGGCGACCCAGGCGGTTCACTGGAAACTGTCCCTGCACTCCCCTGAGCCCGAGCAACCCAGGTGTGCTCACCGCACAGTTTCGCCAACCCTGTGGTCCCAGCCCAGTCTTCTAAAGTCACTGACATCATCCTCTGGAAAGGGCCAGGTGCAGATGCAAATCATCAAGGCCAAAGAGGAGTCAGGGAGCACTCCCTAAGGTAAGGAGGAACGCTCAGTTCGGAAAAATTCCTAGGAGTAGCCAAGATCTTTCTCACAACACCAATAATCTTTCTTTTGGGTGTGGCAACCAAATATGTTCGTTACGACTTCTTTATTAAATGGCATGTTCAAATATATGAACTTCCTCTCTTGAACCCTAAGATCTGTTTTACAACAATTACCACTGCAAGAGTGTTCATTTGTTTGTTTACATCATAACAGCATTTTAAGGAAGAAAGCTGGACAGATCCACTGCTTCCTGCCTAGGGTTATTGGCAATTTCTATTAGCTCCCACATGACATAATTATGTTGCAAACAGGGCCACAGGTCTCCTCTCCTCTCCCAGGGGGTCATGTATGAGCTGCTCTGGCCCCTCAGCTGGACATCCAAGCCACACCTGCAGCAGCCAGTCCATTCTTGTAAACGGCTAAGGAGTCAGGGCCGGAAGAACCCAAGAAGAAAACCAAGAAGCTTGAGAACCCCCTGCTGCATGCAGGCAGGGACGACCACACCTGTAGGCCACTCTATCTCTAACCTTCCATGGGAGAAGGCAATGCTTGGGGGAGAGCTCACATGGATTGAGGAAGATACAATTCCCTTCAAAATTTGAACTCTAAGTTGAATTCAGCCCCAGCCACAGGATTTAGAGGCAAACTCCCTCAAGGTTCTTACCCTGCTGTTGTTTACATCCCAGTGAAAAAGACCTCTGACCAACCTGGCATCTGATGCCCAAACTAACAGCCCCAGGATCTGGTCCTCCTGCAAGCCAGCCCAGCCTGCTGGGAGCTCAGACCACAGAGGGGGTAAGCACCACTCGCCAGACACATGCTCAGCAGTGTACCCACGTGGCCAAAAAGTGGGCTCAGGAGCTAAAGGAACAGAGGGCAGTCCCCTCAGGTCAGAGGCTGAGCTCTCTTATCCACCCCCCAAGGACATAAATGAACTGATGCATAAATCACAAATCTCTGACACGCTTCCTACAACAGAGGGAAGAAAGTCCAAAGGTAAAGAAACTCTAAAGTCCAAGGTTCAACCCAGGCTGGAAGATGGAGTATTTCAAAGCAGACACTTAATTACCCATTTAATAAGAAACTACTTATGTTTTATGAACATATAAATTTCCCTACTTGACTCAATTCTCTATTACCCTATTGGGTTCTCTTTCAGCTAGTATTAACCTTGGAACAAACAACCCTCTCTGATGTCCTCTGACATCTTTCCTTAGAGTTCTGCTCCAAAGAAAACTGCCACTGTGGATGTAGGTACAGTCCTATCACTACAACATGTTTTGGTTTACAAAAAATAAACCTTTCCCAGAAGTTTTACCTGGTACAACTTTCATATCTTAAAATTGTCTCTAAATGGAAATGCATAAATAAAATTGAATCATCAATTTTTGTGTACCATGTGCCCCTCACTGCTTGGCTTTCTGTTGAAATATGCAACCTTCCCCTGCCCAGCCTATTCAGAAGGAAGAAATGGTGTGCAGCTATACACTAGTGGAGGGACTGAAGGTCAGCCAAGTGGCAGCTTTTATATTCCAGAAACATGAGAGAAATTAACATTTCAGGCCCATCTTAGGAACACAACTTGGAGACTATATAACAGTCAAATTATACTGGAAATAAAATGAAAATGGACAAGATGACCTGGCATCATAAAGTTTAGTGGAGTGATGAAAAGAAATCCACCAGATACAGGCTCAGAAAACCCAGAAATGTCTAGGCCAGGGCTTCCCAACTTGCAAGAATTCTACCTGTAGCTATGATGTAACTGGCAGATGTCATATCATCAGTCAGTCAGTCGGTTGGTCAGTCAGCCTCTGTGCACAGCACACTCACAAGGCCATCCATGGAGTGGGTCAAAGACAAAGCAAGAACCAAGTATGCTCTTAGGAGCTCACATAAGACATTACAATTTTTCTACTACACTTCGGCAAATACTATGAAGTTGGAAGGAGAGGTCATTTTCAGGAAGAATAGTCAAGGAAAGCTTCCTTTAAAAATGGAAATGCAATTCAGGCTTTGAGGGATGAGTAGGAGATAAGTAGAACAATAAAAGAGATGATGAGGTATGTTTGCATTGGAGGATTACAGATGAAGCAAATAGTAGATTATGCTGGACCATCTAAGAGTCATCACAGTAAGAGAACACCCAATCTGAATAGCCCATGCTAAGCTGGAGCATGCCTGTCTGGTTCCACCCCTGGGGTTGGGTGAATTGATGAAAACCCCACCACGAGGCCATCTGAGATAAGAGTCTGCAGGAGTGCAGACTGAACTGGGACAGGGAGAGGAGAAAAACAAGTCTGCAAAGGCAGAAAGTCAAGATCACACAGCAGACGGAAATCTAGCCTGGTACGCAAGTCTGTGGAACAGAAGGAGGAAGTGAATCAGAAAATGTGTCCCAGGTGGGAGGCCAAACAGAAGGATGGTGGCTTCAGAATCGTGCAGAGGAAGCAGAGCTGGACTACAACAGTGGGTGCCACAGTCGCCATCCAGGCATAAGGTCACTCCCATGCATGACTAGGTGGAAGTGAAGCATGTAATGGAGAAATTCAGACCTGAAGTTCAAGCTTCTAACCTGGAAGTCTTGGAGAACGGAGGCACCATTTAAAGGGTGTCCCTATGAGGCTCCACTCAGAGATGGTCAGGGACTCCCAGTAGGCTGGCTAATGTGGCTTGGAGACCAAACATTAACATAAGAAGTGCAGGAACATTCGAAGTGATATACAACTGGTATATCACTTTGGAATTATTCAGACAAAAATATATTCCATATTATCAGAAATATATTAACTCTAACAAAGCTTAAAATATTTAAAATACAGTATTCCACCTAATCTGTGCTTTCTCTTCACAGTTCCAATTTTCTGTCGTCATACAGAGCCTAAAAACATCAAATAGAAATTTCTAGAAATAAACAATTCATACGTTTTAAATTGCATGCCATTCTGAGTATAGCATGATATCATCTTGCACCATCCCACTCTGTCCTTACCTGAGAGGAAATCTTCCTTTCATTTGGTATATCCTCAATGTTCCCATAACCTGCCCATTAGCCACTTAGTAACCATCCTGGTCACCAGGTCCACTGTCCTGATACGTCAGTGCTTGTGTTTCAGTGACCCTAATTTTACTTGACCATGGCCCAAAGCACCAGAGTAGTGATACTGGCAATTTGGATATACCAAGGAACAAATGTACTTAAAGCACTTTTTTTAAGTGAAGATGTGAAAGTTCCCTAAGGAATGGGGAAAATTCATATGTTAATGATGCTAAGCTCTACAATGAGGATAAAACTTCTATTCATGAAATTGTAGATTGTTTTGCTGTCACACCTTAATCTGCAAAAGTTACGGCCACGGTGATAAGTGCAAGTACTTATGAAGATACAAGAGACATTACAACCGTGGGTGAAAGACATGACCAGGAACATGCTTGACTGACAGCAACCGGGCTCAGAACCATCCACAGTGTCAGGCATCTACAGGAGCCTTGGACTGTACCTCCTTGGATAAGAGAAGACTACTACAATAAAAAAGAGCTAGGCACCACAGGCCATGCTTGCAAATCATCTGATGTATAGAAATACCAGTCTAGAGACGTCACACGTCCTAAACAATACATGCATGCCCTTGAATTCAAGACAATCATGTAAACAAAGTGACTCAGAATTGTCTTACAAGGGATTAAAATACATAATAAATAAAAGATATTCTTTCTTAGCTCATTAATCCAAGGCCACTGGTCTAGTTGAAAGGAACTATCTGGAGAACTTGTCATTCCAAGGTGGAGAGAGGGTGAAGAAAATCAGCTCACTATGTCATGCCTGCTGCTCCCCTTTCTGTCACTGTCCCTGACCTGCCGTTCAGGTCTGCATGTGGCCACCTCTCATAGTCTCTGTTATGCTTGTCTGCTAGCTGTGCCCACCTGACAGTGCTTAGAGAAATCAACACAAACAGTTACAGTAAGAACAGTGTTGGCTGAAGGAACAGTATGGGGTCTTTAGGAACCCCCATCAACTCAACAGAAAACAAAAAAGTGTTGGCTACAGGAACAGAGAGAGCAGCATCAAAGCAAAAATGCCAGGAGAGCAGAGGAAAGGAGGAAAAGGAAGAGAGGTGAGAGAGAAATATGCTAGAAGCAGCTCACAGAGATAATCAGGTGATCCAAAATGTGCAGGCTTTTTTTAAATATTATATACTTCATCATGATAAAATTGACTTTTACTGTTTACTTTGTTTTGTTTTGTTTTTTTAATTCATGACAGAGTGGTGCTTAAGAGAGAAGAGAAGCACCCTCTGCAGGGATCAGTCACACTGTGATTGCCTTCCTCCAATCCTCTGGTTCATCATGATCTTGGGCACACAGGTAGGCACACCATGTTTTCAGGCCAACAGGGTCAGGACTCAAACCATGGTTAGTGTGTGTCTTCCAAGGAGTTCCATGGTCCTGTACACTACCGAGTACACCACAGAGGTTGAGCCTACTTAATCTTTATTTGAAAAAAAAAATGTGTACAGTTGTGTATATTTGAGGCTTATTACATAATGTTTGTTAAAGGATAATATAGATAGTAATATTGTTACTATGGTGATGCAAACTAACATAACTATCATTTCACATAGTTACCTTTTAGTGACAAGAGAGGCTAAAATCTATTTACCAAACAAAATTCCAAATATGTAAGATTTTATTAACCTCGTCTTCCCTTTGGACATTACATTTCTTTTAATGACAAAACAAACAAGCACAGACAGGGCAGCAGGCAAAGGGAAAGGGCTAGTGCTTGGCCTTTTGCTTTAACTAGCAGATCCTCCACTGCCAGCTGCCCTCAATTCCTGAACAAATATCCCACAGTCAAGAAAACAACTTGACCCAAGATCCCAAGAGAACAATGGCAGAGAAGGAACGGTGGTGTGGCCATCCCCCCGGGGGGGGGGGGGTGATTTCTCACTTTCTGTCTCTCTTGTCTCTGTCTTTCTGGTGAGTGCACGTGCCCTATAGCAAAAACCTCCCCCCCCAAAAAAAAAAAAAAAAGAAAAGAAAAGAAAGAAAAGAAAACAACTTGAAATGAAGAAGCAAATGCATGTAAACCTTGAGGTGAGACAGGAAGTCTAGAGTAAAAAGTGGCCACTATTACAAGTGGGCAGAAGGGCAACTTATCCTTCCCGTCGGAGCCAGGGCCAGCTGGTACCCGAGCCTGTTCCATGGAGCTGGCTCCTAACACCCCCTGGAATTTAGGACATTGACCACTTTACATTCAAAACGAGGTAAGGATTCAAATGAAAATCTTAGTATTTTTGTGGGAGTTTTTTGACATGAAGCTCTTGATGTGTTCAATATTGCCATTTAAACGTTAAGCAATACTTGACAGATCTTGAGAGTTGTATAAATACAATACTATATCCCATAAAGCAAACCAGCACTTTGACTTACTCTACACATCAGTGTACGTGTCTAAGGAGACATCTTCCCCTGCATCGCAGGTCAGTACAGGACACAGGCCACAGTAACATGCAGTCATCATTTCCCGGGATTTCACTTCTCACACTGTGGTCTAATGCTAACAGTATTTGAGAAGAAAGAAACCCAATGGCCTTCCATTTAGTCTTTATGCTGGTCATTTTTTGGTGAGTATTTAAAGATGGTAGTAACTGCTGACCCTGGCACCAACAGATTGCCTCAGTGGCTGGCATGAGGCTGAAGTAATACATTCTTACTCCATGAGTCCCAGAATTGACAATGAGAAGTGCCCTGGGCCGCAGGGAGGCATGGGAGTTGAGGGAACAAAAGAAAGGGGGCCAAAGTGACTTCTTCATTAAAGCAAACAAGTTGCCAAAAACTAAGCAACTGCTCAAAATGAGCAATTTCTGAAATTGGCTCTGTAAGGACACCAGCGTCTCAGAAGAGTGAATACTTTCTTAATTTGGCCACCCTGTGCCAAATTTTCAAAGGGCAGGCTTGCTTTTTATGAAAGCGATTTTGAAGCACTTGCACAAGTGGCTAATTTGCATGGGCTATTGGCCTCTCAGCTTTCAGTCTGACAGCTAAATTGATACATCCTTTGTAGACTAAAATCTCAGCAACAGGAAAGACAGGGTGTCTGAGGCCTTTGGAAGATGTGGTCTCTTGATTCCTGCTTTTTCACAACAGCACAACCAATAAGACTTACCCCTGGAAGCAATAGGCGGGCCCATGCAAAAGAAATTGATTTAACTCCAGATCTAATTCCTAAAATTTAATTCTAAGATTATGATTTAACTCTAAAAAATTTTTTCAACTGGTATTGTTAGTTAACTACCTCTGGTAAAGCAGAAAGGAAGACTTGGTCCATAGGAAGAGGAGAATGTTTGCTACCGACCACACCCACACAGGGACCAAAACCTCCTCAGAATAAAGCTGAGCTGAGGCCGCAGAGATTGGTGTGACTAGTGCACCAAGGAGAGGGGCTCACTCATCCCTAGAAAACTGGACAACTACGACATTCACAATAAATTGTAGTGAAATGGGGCAGATCATTCAGAAAATATATTTTCATAAAGAAAGAACAGGAGGTAGCAGTTTCTTAGAAGTTTTTATTGACAAACCTATTAAGTAGAAATAAAAAGATGTCTTTCGATTCAGCAAGGAGAATTAGATGAGCACAACCCACTCAGGCCAATCTAGTATGTCTACGGGGCTGCCATGTCTGGATTAGCCACAATTTTATTTATTTTACATACCTCAGTGCTGTTACTGTTTTATGTGACACACAATGATATGGGCCAAGAAAACTGTGTTTTTCTTTGGAAGATTAATTATGATGATATTTTCTGACTGAAATCTCGCAAATGCTCTGAAGTCATTTCAGAATGTTCATGTCTCTAAAGATACAAAATGTAAAGATTTCTAAATCCTTTTGAGATCAGTCCCAGTGACCAATGGGATCTCTTTTCTTCAAAGTGGATGCAGAGTCTGAAGAAAAATTTTCTCATGCTCACATTACAGCACACAGGCAAATTGCTCGATAGGGGAGCCTTTCCACCTAAATGTGTGTTATGGTTAATGGAGCACTTAATACTACATGGATCCCTGCACTGCCAAACCAACATTGCAACTCTATTCTATCAATATCTGTCATCCTCTCAATAAAAATTAGTGAAAAGAATAAGAAAAAGGCTACTACATGACAAACTAGATGGCATCCTACCTGCATTTATACACATTGTTGGGTTTAGAGTGTTTACACAGTGGAGGTCAAAAAGTTTTTCTTACATTTGGCCATGAGTCATGTTGTCCACTTCAGTGCAAACTGTTCTAAAACTTCCTTCCAAATGAAGAAGTGGCACAGCTTCACTCATACTTTAAAACAACCACATCAGCTGCTATTGCTTAGACACGATGTCATTCTGCCCATCGAGAAGAATATCTTATCAAATTGGGCACCTCACAAGGACCCAGAGCCAGGAATGCCCTGATGCCAACCTGCTGTGGAAATGGAGGCTCATGTGAATGGGTCAAGATGCTTCTTTCATTTTCTTGGCAACCTGTACCCTTAAAAACACAGTCTAGGAGTTTGATCTAATGGTGTGGCCTTTGCTTCATCTTGCTCCTAACCTTGCTAAGCTGTTCCATGGACCCAAATTATAAAATTTAGAATAGGCACCATGAATAATCCTAGGAACTTTCTGAGCTCACTGGTAATGGAAGAAGCTAGTTCATTGTAACCACAACATTCTCATACAAAACAGACTTTAAGATAAGCGTAAAAAGAGATAGAGAAGTAGAAGACAAAGACATAGTTTTTTAAAGATTAATTCAGCAAAAAGATATAATAATTATAAATATATACCCAACAGCAAGGAACCTAAATATAGAAAATAGAGACTGCAAGATATAAAGAGAGATTTAGACAGCAACACGATAGTTGTTGGAGATTTCAACACCCCACCATCACCACTGGATGGGTGGGGTGGAGACACAGGAACTAATTAAAGTAATACCATAAACTAAATGGACCTGACAGACATATATAGAGCATTCCACCCATCAACTACAAAACATACTTCTTTCTCATCTCTTCATGGAACATTTTCAAAGATTTACCACACAATAAGCCACAAAACAAGACTCTATAAATTCAGAATTAAAGAAACTATACCTAGCATCTTCTCTGACTATGATGGAATAAAATTTGGAATCTACCATAGAAGAGCCCTTGAAAATACACAAAAACATGAAAACTAAACATAGAATGCATTTCAAACTACTGAAGAAATTAAAACTAAAATCAATATTCATTGACACCAATGAAATGAACACACAACTCTCCATAACCTTTGGGACACTATAAAAGTAGACATTAAGAGGCAAGTCCATAACCATTAGTGCTCACAAGAAAAAAAACATGGCAAATAAGTTACTTAACATCACATCTTAAGGAACTGAAAAAATAAACAAACAAAAAAAAAAAAAAAAAAAAAAAAAAAAAAAAAAAAAAAAAAAAAACCTCCAAAAATAAAAGAAAAGAAATAGTAAAAATTAGAGCTGAAATAAATGGAATCAAGAATAAAAGAACTATACAGAAAAAAATAAACAAAACAAAAAGCTGGTTTCTTGAAATAATAAACAAAATAGATAAACCATTAGATGGTCTAATCAAGAAAAACAGGAAAAGGCACTAGATAAATAAAATCAGTAAGGAAGCTAGTACTACTACATCTGATATATCACAAATATGAAACATTGTAAGAGAATACTATGAGTGACTATGCCAACAAACTAGAAAATCTAGATGAAATGAACATATTTCTAGACATATATGAATTACCTAGGCTGAATCAGGATGAAATAGAAAGCCTGAGTAGATCAATAATAAGTGAAGAGATTGAATCAGAAAAGTCCAGATCCAGATGGCTTCATCTATGAATTCTTCAAAACTTTTTAAAAAGAGCTAAATTTAGGGCTTGCAGGTAGTTTGGTGGTTGTGGCACTCAACTCCCACAAGGACAATTGTGGTTGGAGTCCTGTACTCAGTACCATGAAATTCACACTAGGCACATGTTTATACATGTCCAAAATCCTTAGAGAAAAATGGAGGAGAAGGGATTGTTGTGTGGCCACCCCCCCAAAAGTTATTTCTCACTTTCTCTCTCCATCTTTCTCTCTCTCTGTGTCTCTGGCAAGCACATGTACCCTATAGTAAAATAAATAAATAAATAAAATAAAAACTAAATTCAGTTTTTTTAAACTACTTATAAAGATTCAAATAGCTAAACTCATTCCATGAAACATATATCATTTTGATCCAAAACCAGACAAGAATATAACAAAGAAAGAAAACTACAGACCAACAGCCCTGATGAATGCTGATACAAATTTTTTCAACAAGATACTAGCAACCTAAATCCAACAGAATATTAAGAAGATTATACACCACAATCAGACAGGCTTTATATCAGAGATGCAAGGATGGTTCAATATTTGCAAAACAGTATGTGTAATACATTACATTAATAGAAAGATAGATCAAAATTATATGACCATGTCTATAGATGGAAAAAAATGCATTTGATAAATACAAAATCCCTTAAGCTACATATAGCAGACCCATTTACTTATTTCTTAAATAAAACCCTTAAAGACAATAATCCCCAAAATAGACAGGTGGAATTAGACCAAGCTAAAAAGTTTTCTCACAGCAAAGGAAACAATAATTAGAGTGAAAATACAACTCGTGAAATGGGAGATAATATTTGCAAATCATTGCTCAGTCAAGGGATTGATATTCAGACTATGAAGGAACTCAAGCAACTAGCCCATAGGGGGGGAAATCTAATTTAAAACTGGGCAAATGAATTGAATACACAATTCTGCAAAAAAGACTTACAAGTTACCAAAAGGCATAAATATTCAAAGTTTCTCATTATAAGAAAAATACAAATTAAAACCAGGATGAGATATACCTCCAGTTAGAATGGTCAAGATCAAAAAATAAATAAATAAATAAATAAAGAATGACAAGTGCTATAGAGGCTGTTGTGAAAAAGAAACCCTCCCACTCTGTTGATGAAAATGTAAATTAGTATATCATCCATGGAAAACAATACAGAAATTTTTCAAAAATCTCCAAATAGAACCACCCTGTAAGACCCTCTAATCCCACTCCTTGGTATTTACCCAAAAGATAGGAAAACACTGAGTCATAAAGACACTTGCACCTCCATGTTTATTGTAGCATTACTCAGAATTACTAAAACATGAAACCAAACTAAGTATTCAAAAACTGATGACTGGGTTGAAAAACTGTGGTAGATTTATAATATGGAATATCACTCAGCTACAAGAAAAAAATGAGATCTTTAAAGTTAACATTCAACATTATTTTTTAAAGAATTATTTATTTAACTTTATTTTTATTTTATTTATTTATTTTAATTTGAACAGAGAGGGACAGAATGTGTGTGTGTATGAGAGAGAGAGAAAGCTAGAAAGCAAGCCACCAGATTTAGGGCTTAAACCACAGTCTGCCATGTGGGAGTCCAGTGCCCTTAACCACCACGCCACCTGCCAACCCCAGCATTCAACATTATGAATGATATTTCTGAACTTGACCCTACCATTAAGTTGGCCTTTTTCTTGGTCATTTTCTGTTCTCTTATTTCTGTCTGTTTGTCTTTAGTTTTCCTGATACAGCAATCCCTTCAGAACTTCTCGAAGAGATGGTCTGGTGTTGGTAAATTCTTTCACATTTTGTTTATCTGAGAATGTTTCAGACTTTTCTTCCCACATAGCTCAACTCAAAGTGAATAGAAGACTTAATGCTGAGTGAAGTGAACCAGACATTGAAAGATATCCATTGTATATCCCCACTCAATTTGTACTAAGTATCTGCACTCTATGGCAGAGGTTAAGAGATATAAAGATGAAGAGGATGGGTGTAGATGCTAGCGACTGTGAGGGGGAGAGTGAACAGTAGAAAGTAGGTGGTAGAGGGTAAGTGTGAAGTGCAAGGGGAGGAAACATTTGACAGATGGAAAAATATAAAGTTATCTGTTGAAAAGGTATGTATGTAAATACATCATAATGAGAGCTTTATGTGAAATTAATAAAAAATAAATAAATAAATAATAGAATGTGATATTTTCCAATGAAAATGTATATGGTAATATCCTTGATTTGATTTTCATGTACTTCATGTATACTATAAAAAAATCATATTGTGTTCTGTAGCGATATACAACAATTAAATGTGAATAAAATTTTAAAAAATTAAATTTAAAAAACTCAAAAAAAGCTCATAGCAGATACATTTTATCTACAAATTTAAAAGAAAATTTTGGAGAGGTTTTTGCTATAGGGCATGTGCACTCAACAGAAAGACAGAGAGTGTGAGAGACAGAGAGACAGAAAGTGAGAAATAACCCAACAGGGGGGATGGCCACACCGCAATCCCTTCTCCTCCATTCTTCTCTCAGGATCTTGGGCATACACGCAAACACGCCTGGCATGAGTTTATGTCACCAGGTCCGGGACTCAAACCATGGTCGACTACATGGGAGTCCAGCGACATAGCCATTATGCCAACAGCTGGTCGCAAATTTCAATTTTTTTTTTTGCACCAAAATACTCACTTAATTTATTTTAATTTTAGCTGTATCAAAGTTTCAAGTCCATTTTCCATGAATGTTTTGACCAGGATCCTTCAAGAGAAGCTTCCTTCACTGCCCTTAACCACACTCTGATCCAGAGATATCTCAATGAACAGTGTGAAGGGGGAGGACAAGGCCAACCCCTTGATCAACAGTGGCCAGTGAGCAAAACAGTTTTCCCTTAGTAATACAAATACATTACCTGTGCAAATCTCTCTCTTATACTGATAATTTGCTTAATAAACCCACTTTTCATAGATATCAGGTCACTTGTTAAGTCAAATCATTGCCATTTTGAACTAATGATTCCGTAACAGGAGTGTATCTGTCTGTAGCAATTCTACAGTCATCAATTACAGCACACCCTTCCTGGGCTCTCTTCTTTCTCTGTAATCACGGGATTTGGGACCTTCATACATCCACAGCTCTGCAAGCAACGGTCGACCTACACCCTCCCCAATCTTCTCTCTGTCCCTTCTCCTGTCAGCCACAGAAAAAAGGGACGACTGAAGGAGGTCCTTCTCACTGTCAAGTTTTCTATTTCATACAAGGCTTTAGAAAATATATATGTGCTTTGGTGACAGTAAAAATGAAATTAGCATGTAATTTACCAAACAAAAATCTTAAAAGTATTTTAGTTAATTTAGCACCAGAATAGTAGTATTAGGAAACTTTAAAAAGTACATGGGAAAATCTGTGGCAGGGCGCTCACACAGCCTCTTTGAGGCTGATCCGCATGGAGGGGTTGCTGCTTTGCCCCTGCTGAATGAGTCATGGGCACATGTGTACCCGTGTTTGGGGCTGACTGAAGTGTCAAGACCCTGTCAGAAATGTGCACACTTGCTCCCTTTCTCTCACTCATTGAATAAACTTTAAAAAAAAAAAAAAAAAAAAAAAAAAAAAAAAAAAAAAAAAAAAACTCAAATAAAAATAGAATTAGTGTATGAACTTATTTTGGTTCAAAAAATTAAAATCTAGGCATACATTTTTCATAAGACACATTTTTCATGAACTTTCTGAAGATCCCCACCTATGTTCTTGTTGGCATTTTGTGCTTGATTTAAAAATGTGCTGTTTACGCTATGGTAGAGAATAAAAAATTGGAGAACATAAAAGTCGTGAAAATAGTATGGACACTGAAAACAATGTGGAAGGAGGGTGGGAGAAGGGACGACTATATGGAAGGAAATCTAGGAGAAATAATAGAGAGGTAAGACATTTGTGGGACACAGAAATGGTTTATTACCTATTGATGATGACGTACATATAGTATTCTCAATTGGACTGGTCTGAGATATATTTCACACTGAGTAAATCCTCTTTATAAGCCAAATGATGTACAATAATCAAATGTTTTTTTAAAAATAAGAATAATAAAAAATGAATGAATGAATAATAATAGTAATAAAATGTGCCCTTTAGTCTTGACTTCATGTTCTTTCTTTGGTTAGTGTACACTCACACGTCTCACCAACCATTGCTGAGATGCATCCACAGAATGACGGTATTCCACAAGAATAACAATTAGTCTAATAACCAGATCTAGAGCCTTGAAAAAAGGTCCCCATAATTCTGAAGGTGAAACTACGATGTAGAAATAAAGTCTGCAGACAGACTACAGTATTCCAAAGGCCTATGTTGTGTTGGGAATTTTTTTGTTCAAACTCTATAGACACAAGTGCTAAACTGACATTCTTGTCACATCATGCTTGTCATGCACATCCTCCTGGGGACCAGCAGACATCTAATGACTCAGTCAAGTGCTAATGTAAAATCTATCTTTCTCTCCTCATGCATTCCATCAGAGGAACTATCTAATCTCAGACCTTCCTATCAACCCAGCAGTCCTGTAAATGCCAGGGAAATTAAACAATAAACAAACCTCTAAATTCAAATGGAAAACTGGTACCACTGTAGAGTAAGGCAAGAAGACTTGTCATCATGCATGGAACAAAATGCCTGGCCCGGTTTGTCATTTCCCTATTGACCTGCTTCAAGTTGCACTGAGAAGAAGGTGCAAGACTAGTTATTACTGACAGTTCCTAAGTCATGCCCCATCTCTAAATACTGTAAAAGAACTGCCAGTCAGAAAAGTGGCATGAAATTTTGGTGACAGCTGCTTATCTCAAGACTCCTATTTTAAACCACCTAGCCACAATTTGATACAATAATACAGTGTTTACTGCAATTCCTGGATAGAGATTAACTGCTCCTCCAAATTAGGTCTCTTGTGTTTTTGTATTCTCGAGTATATGGGGTCTTTCACCCAAAGATAAATCATAATCATCCTGAAATGAGAAAAGGTAAGATGAGAAATGGTCCAGGGTAGTGACATAGTGGTAACACAACTGAACACACTTGCTAAAGGTCCTGGGTTATAATCCTGAGACTTCCTTGTGCCAGGCCCTCAGGTGTGTTCCTGTGGTCTGGGCTGGCTAAGACTGGAAGCAAATGGCAGTGTTGAGAGGTGTGGTTTCTCTGTGTTGTTTCTCTCCCTCTCAGGGAAGAAATAAATAAATAAGTTTTAATAAGAAAGGAAGGAAGGAAATAGCCCAGGTTTCTTGATTTCTTTGCTGTGACCCTCCACTGATGTCAACTTCCCCACCATTTCCTCTGTTAGCCAAGGATGGCAGATGGCAATTCTTTGCAGTAGACAAGGCACATCTGCGAAGCATGGTGTGAACAGCCAGTAGTGACAATGGTTCTCTCTGAACCATCCAGTAGAAGAGGGGGAAAAAAATAATCCTGAAGAAAATCTGAACAACTGAGTGGCTTTAGCCATGCACCTAATCCACCTGATGCCGCATAATAAACTCTTGTCAACAGAAATGAACTCCCCTTCTTCATCTTCTCCTCCAGCTTTCTCCCATGGCCACCCCTACTGTGAGGACTGGCTCTGCTCTGACTCCTAATACCATGCCAAACTTTTAAAGAAAAGAAGGGCATGGGACCAGCAGCTGGCATAATGGTTATGTCACTGGACTCCCATGTATTCAGCTGCCGTTCAAGTCCCGGACCCTGTGGCTTAAACTCACACGGGGTGCGTGTGCGTACGTGCCCAAGATCCTGAGAGGAGAATGGAGGAGAAGGGATGGCGGCATGGCCATCCCCCTTGGGGGGTGACTTCTCACTTTCTGTCTGTCTGTCTCTGACTTTCTGGCAAGCACCCACCCTATAACAAAAACCTCTCAAAAAAAAGAAAGAAAAGGCAGAAAACTACAGTGGTATGAGTTTTGTTCCTCCAAGGACATTCACTCTGGAAACTGTCACTCCTCCACAGACATCTTCATTCTTGCTGAAGTCACAAGAGGGATCCCAGTCTCCTCCATTCCAATTTGCTTTGACAGACACTGGGCTGTCAAAGAGGGGCTTGGTTCCCCCACTGGGTGCTGCTGCACAGGAATTCCCATGAGGCCTTTATCCTGTCACCAGAAGGCAGCAGCTTGGGAGAAACATGTGAGTCACAGCAGCATCCAGGAAACTTGACACCAAACTCTCCCCATTTCAGATTAGCCCAGGCCTGTTCCTAATTGCTCCCGTTAGAGCACAGATGCTCCATTTTCAAAGGTTTAAACTCTAAGTCATGGTGGGCTTCCAGAAATAAGGCTGCAACTCTTTAGCCTAGACCAAATGAAACTCCCTTCTAGCTCCTAGCCACATTTGTTTAATTTATTTATTTTACATTCATTCACTGAGCATCATCACAGCATACAAAATGAGAGAACTTTGCTTAAGATTTAAAGCCAGGGAACAGGTTAGGATTCTGTTCAAATAGTAGGGACATGGACCTGTTGACAACTCAAGAGAAGACAAAAATCCTTGACTCTGGAAAACAAAGCATAGAAAAAAATCAGTAATGTTTTAGTCAAAAGTCCTAAGATTCTATTTCACCAGTTCAGTCTCATGTACTTTATCTTCTGTTGTGGTCCAATCTTTCTGTTTAAATTCTGGAAGATAAGATTCAACTCCAGACTTGACCCTGTCTTTAAGCTGGCCATTTTCTTAGTTGTTTCTGAGCTCTTATTTCTGTGTGACTGTATTTAATTTTCCTGGTAGAGCACTCCCTTTAGAACTTCTTGGAGAGCTGGTCTGCTGTTGGTAAATTCTATCAGGTTTTATTTATCTGAGAATGTCCTTGTCTTTTCTTCTCATATGAAGGCTGATCTTGCTGGGTAAAGTATTCTTAGTGGAAATTGTTCTTCACTTAACACTTTGAATATATTTTTGCATTCTTTCCTTGTTTGCATTGTTTCTAATGAGATATCTGCTGTTAGCCTGATGGAATATCCTTTGTAGGTAACTTGCTGTTTCTCTCTTGCCAATCTTAGTATCTTGTCTTTGTGGTTTTGGTCAGTCTGGCTATAATGTGTCTTGGAGAAGATCTTCTTGGGTTGATTCTATTTGGGGTCCTTTGTATGTCTTGGGATTGGAGCTTTGAATGCCTCTCTAGGTTTGGAAAGTTTTCTCCCAGGATTTCATGGAATTGATTCTCAATGCCCTTATTAGTTTCTTTTGGGATACCAATTAAGTGGATGTTTGGACATTTAATGGTATCTAGTATTTCTTGTATATTATTCTCATTTTTAGGAGCCATTTTCTCAGTCTTTGTGGTGAATTTTTCTAGGTCAGTGATTCTGTCTTTTATATCTGAGATTCAGTCTTCTGTATGATCTAGTCTCCTTTTAATACTTACAAGGGAGGTTTTGATGTCCTGTTTTATAACCTTCATCTCTAATAGTTTCATTTGATTATTTTTTATGGTGTGTATCTCCTCTTTTAGATCGTACAAGAACTTCCTCACCTCGTGGAACTTGTCAGCTCTTTTCTCCTGCATCTTCTAAAGTTAATTTTCTCTCTTCTCTTGCATCTCTGTTAGCTTTGTCACTATGAATATTCTAAATTCTTTATCTGATGTTTCTGTGAGTTCCATTGTACTGTCTATGAATGAAGAGGAGTTATTCTTTTCCCTTGGAGGACAGGTATTTTCTTGTTTTCTCACATTTCTTGTGCCCTATGATGATTTCTGGTCATCTGATGGGTTGTACACTTCTTCCTAATTTCTTGAAGTTCAGTCTGAGCATACAGAGGTGTGCAGGAGGAAGTGATCTGCAATCTCTCTTCTGTTCTGTTTTTCACCCTTTGTGCATCAGATTTAGTGGGAACTGAGGAATATCCTGACCCTAACAGTATTCAGATGTTTGAATACTGTTCACTTAGACCTGTCTAGACAGCGTGTGGAGGCTGAGCAGCCAATGAATGAAGATAAAAGAAAACACAGAAAGAGGAAATTAAAAAAAAAAAAAAAACACAATTAAATTTTTTTTCTTTTTTTTTTTTTTTTCCGAGAGGTTTTTTCGCTATAGGGCGCGTGTGCTCGCCAGACAGACAGAGAGAGACATAGAGACAGAAAGTGAGAAATCACCCCCCGGGGGGATGGCCACGCTGCAATCCCTTCTCCTCCATTCTCCCCTCGGGATCTTGGGCATGCATGCACACGTGCCCGGCGTGAGTTTAAGCCACCGGGTCCGGGATGTGAACCACAGTCGACTATGTGGGAGTCCAGCAACATAGCCGTTACGCTAACTGCTGGTTCCCACAATTAAAAATTTTTATATTTTAATTTTAAGAAGCAAAAAAGGGAAACCATGCACCGCGCAAAAGGAATATTTCACAGCTCAAGTTCAGTAGCCATCCTAGAAGGGCCTGAGTTTTTGCCTCTCCTAAATGGAAAGAGGGAAAGGCAAGAATTAGCAAGATAAAGGAGAGGCTGAGAGCCAAGAAAATACTTTATTTAAAAAAAAAAAAATTAAAAGACACAAAGAGACAGAGAGAGAGAAGGATACAGAGCTTGCCCTACCACTCTAGAAATGTGTCTGGAGGGTGAAGTCTCAGCAGGGAATCTTCATTTTTAGTCCCTAAAAGCAATATTTCACAGTTCAAATTCAGTAGCCATCTCAGAAGGGCCTGGATTTTTGCCTCTCCACTCTAGAAATGTGTCTGGAGGGTGAAATCTCAGTCTGCTTTTAATAAAATCTTCATTTTTAACCCTTGAAAGCAACATATCACAGCTCAAATTCAGGAGCCTTCTCAGAAGGGCCTGGATTTTTGCCCCTGCTCCTAGCCACATTTTCCCTAAACAAATTCAAAAGAGAAATTGGAGGCACAGTGTTAAATTGTCCTCTTGGTTACCACACCTGGCTTATTATCAGAGGTGCTGTCTGCCACAAAAGCTCTGAAATCACTGTTCTCCTCCAGGTCAGCATGGCGGCACCGAAGTCCAGGCACCATGATGCCATTAGAAGGACAGGATGTAAGACTCATTTTTACGACTTCCAGAGGGATCTAACTCACTCAGCTGAATGGAGAGTGCCTCAGATGGGAATCTGTCAAATGGCCCACTGCCACCCCTACCTGATGAGACCAACCATGCCGTACTACCAAGGATACTTACTGCCATAGACAGAAACCCTGCTTCAGTACTGCATGGCTCCACATCTACTTTATACCTGTGGGGTCTACAGTACAAAAGGAGTCAGAACTCTACACATGATGCTTTCATACAGTAATTGAGATTTATAAAAAAAAGAAAGCAAGCAAGCAAGCTCACTTATCCTCTTTATCCACCCATCCCATACTCGTGACTTTGCCTAGTAGCTAAAACTCACCGCTAACCTCAAAATTGATGCTGGGGCACTTCCTGGACACTTGCACACAGGTGCAGAGAACAGGGGAAGGTCTGCATCCCTATGCACACATTCCCAGGGAAGTCTAAGGGCAACTCTCTGCTTCTGCATTTCACTCTCCTGCTGTGAACAAGGACCACGTGGTCTACTAAGTGCCACATTCTTTGCACTCTTGTGCATTTTGGTGGTGATTTTGGTTTAAAACAGCCCAAGTATAGTGTTGAGGCCTAGTGTTCCCAAGGACAAGAAGGCTGGTATGGGCCATACAGAAAAAAGGTATGTATCAGATAAGCTTTGTTCAGGAATTAGTTACAGTGCTGCTGGCCAGGAGTTCAATGTTAATAAATCAACAGTACATATTAAATAAGGTGTCTTTAACAAAGACACACATATAACAAGGTTATTTATTGACTAGTCGACAAAACTGTCATCACCAGAGGCTCACAGGAGCCTCCCCCCCATATCTCCCTAGGAGCAAAGGTTCGTTGCTTGCTAGCTCATTATTTGACTTTATTGACCATAACTACCATGGATAAGGAGAATGAATGGCAAACACTGCAGGACATGAGCCGTAGACAATACTGGAGCAGAGCAGCCCAGCGCTGCACAGCACCCCAGGGAGCTGACTTAGGGGAAGCCTGCAGGACTGTGTGGGGGAGCACTAGTCACAGAAGAGTAACTAGCTCCATAATGGGAGGTCAGGGGTCAGGCAACAGAAGCTGGAAGGTCACACATGACCTACCCATTTCTGACAGCAAAATACTGGCCCTCCTGCTTCAGAGGAGCACATAAGTCATCCAGCAACTGCTAGCTGGGGGAGCGCCTGGTGCCTGACTGTCTGCCACTAACCACTCTGAGTAGACCTCGCTGAAGTCACCCTATGGTGAAAATTAGACCCCATGGAAACCGAAATCTAGACAATTAAGGGGCGTCAGGCCTGTAGGCTGGTGGCCAAGGTCACTTGCTGACTTGAGGCACTGTCTCATTGGATCCCTCATGGTTCTCATTACATAATGGGAACCAGATCCTCACCTTCTCCTCAGATAATGATCTTTGCCCCCTAGGTTTAAGAGATGATTACAATCTAGAGAGTTGATTGTATCTTATTACACTTATGATAATGTATTCCTGACAACTGAGGCTATGCACTTGAACCTCCAAATACCAGCACAGGTCACACTTGGCCCCTTTTGACATACCCTCGTCTGTTATGTGTTGAATAGGAAAGGGTTTTTTGGCTACACAATGTATAAGGTAGAAAAAGTTATACTGGTACAGAACAGTGAGAACTGTCTTCTCCAGTCCCAGAAAGTGTTATCTTAATTTAACTGAGTCACTTTCAGGTTTTAGTACACTGAGATCTTTGACATTAGGAAAAAAAAAAAAAAGCAAATCAATTCATAAGTGTCATAAAATAAAAAGATCTAACGTCCTAGCTTTATTGCTTCCTTATAGCCTTAAGCCTTTTCTAGCAAGATTTTCCCCATACTATAATCTGAAGAAACATAACCATTATATTTTGGAATGGAATTAGTTTTCTTTTACACTATCTTTTTCCTCTTTAAGTGTTGGGGCGGGGGGGGGGGGGGGGAGGATTGAGTATCTTTCATCATCTCCAGTTCTACATTGCCAGTTGTCCAAAGTAAGCTAAATGAATAGAAATAGTAGAGGTATCTTCAGATTAAGAAGACACAATAGGAACCAGCAGGTGGCACAGTGTTTAAGGCACTGGACTCCTACATGGCCAACATAGTTCAAGACCTAGGTCCAGTAACTTGAAACTCACAAATTCACATGGGGCATGTGTGTGTACATGCCCAAAATTATTCTTTACTTTCCTTTTTTTTTGTTTTTTTTTGGAGAGGTTTTTGCTGTAGAGTGTGTGTGCTCGCCAGAAAGAAAGAAAGAGACAGAGAGAGAGAAAGTGAGAAATCATCCCCCAAGGGGAATGGCTACTCCGCAATCTCTTCTCCATTCTCCTCTCAGGATCTTGGGCATGCACGCACAAGCACCTGGAGTGAGTTTAAGTCACCAGGTCCAGGACTTGAATCATGATCGACTACATGGGAGCCCAGTGACATAGCCATTACGCCAACTGTTGGTCCCAATGCCCCAAATTCTTAGAGTAGAATGGAGGAGGAAGGAATTACAGCAAGGCCATCCGCACTCTAGAGTTCTCACTTTCTCTTTCTTCGTCTTTCTCTGCCTCTGTGGGGAGTGGGCACACCCTGTAGTAAAAATCTCTCAAAAATTTTTTTTTTAAAAAAACAGAAGACACACTAATAAAAGAATCCACAGTCTAGGTTCCAAATTCAAGAAGAGTTTCTGTAATGAACACAAAAATATAAGTTAGTGGGCACCATAAATGCATTCATAAAGAAGATCACAATGATTTAAAGAGTGATAAATCAAACCCAAGAGTTATGAATAAGAATCAGGCAGCAGATTTGCATTCCCCCGTATCAGTTAGGGCTTCACCATGCCTGTAGATGCCAGATCTGTAGACCAACCACACTTCTCTGGGGGCTCCCCAGCCAGTGAGAAGATTGCTGGTATATTTCTAGGGAAAGATCAGGACTGGGAACCAGTTCGCCAATATGAAGGGCCAGAATAAGAAAAGAGGTTCAAACTTGGATCAAGCAATCCTGCAATAAGAAATAGTGAGAATTTTTTTAAAAAGTTTCTTTAAAAAGAGTATTTCATGTGGCTCTTCAACCAAACCTGGCTCTAAAAAATTCCTGATCCCTGAGAATATTAAATGCAGTTACTAAAGTAAGGATGTGTATGCACATAGATGAGTTGAATGCTTTCAATAGATCTGGTGGCAACATGAAAGAGAGGTTTAAGCCCCACTAAAATTGTGATCTGAACTGCAGAGAAATAGTTGACATTTGACTAAAACTTACATAAGACCCTTCCTCCTCCCTCCCCCATGCAAGCAGGGTCAGCAGGAGACCCATTATCTAAAAACCTTAACTCCACAAAGCACTGAGGAGAGAAAGTGATCAAAAGAGCTTGAGGACAATCCAGAGGAGGTACTTAAGAAGAATCAAGTCTCTGCCAATTACAGCCACAGCCAGCTCTTTGTTTCAGAGAAGCCTGCAGTTACAGGACTTAGGCTGGGGCATAATTCTAATTAAAGTAAATCTTTCTTAGATTCCCTGCAGAATTCCCCTCCCAAGCTCTGTCTTTCAGCAGGGTTCCAGCTCCTTACGACCCAGGTCCATCAGAGCTGCTCCTTTCCAGCCTAGCCCAGGAGGGAACCATGTGGGATATGATGTGGGCACACTGCCTTTCTGGGATGTTTAATCTCTCTTCTGCAACTGTTGCCAGTAACTGCTCTGTAAAGGGGTGTATCAGCTCTGGGTGCAGGTGAGAATCGGGATCCTGCTAACGAGGAGGAAGAGGCAATCGGAAGAAGAAAAAAACAAAACATAACAAGAGGAGAACACTGAAAACCCTAACCTTTCAGGAAATTCAAGGAGAAAGCACAGGCGGAGTACAATTAAGGATACCTGAGAGTTGAGGTGCTAACCAAAAGCAGATGTGTCCCTGGTCTTAGACTCCGGTCCCTTTAGCCTGTCTTAGTGTGGCCAAACCGGACCTCAAAGGGCTTGGAGGAAAAGTGTAAGTCGGCCTGCTGCAATAAAGCAGAGGCTCCAATCACAAAACCTTTTTAAAAATAAACACTGATTTAAGGCAAGATGGGGAAAACCTACACTGGGTGAAACTCCAAGAAAAATGGACATAGTGTTTCAAACCCTTGGAACCTGCCATTCAGCAAGTGTTTAAATGACAACAGAGAGGCCTGGCTTACCTAAAGCTAACAGGTCAGAGAGATCTTCAGAAATCATTGGCCTTTCATCTCCCCAGAAAGACTTCCTTTCTTCTAGATATACCTCAAAGTCCTCAGGACACCACAAGCTTCCGGAGTTTAATACCATTATCTCCTAAATGTTCTAGATCCACCCTAACTAATTAGCCCAAATATGTACCTGTTTCAGAGCTTTTGAGACATAGCTGGTCTCTGTGCTAAGAATCTGGGGCTTCTAAATTAAATTCGTGCATATAAACTATGCTCTCAGAACTTCCAGAGATTCTTAAAAGAAAGAAGAAAAGATACCACCTATTCATAATGGTTATGCATGAGTCAATCTACAATAAGATCCCTCTTTGCAAGACACCTTCTTGGTCAGCCACAGTGGCATAGCAGTAACTCAACGTTCTGCTAAGGCCACATGGAAAGGTCCCAGGTTCGTGTCCCAAGGCCTCCTTGTACTTGCTGGGCATGTACACACATGCCCATGATTCTGGCTAGCTGAGGCTGGAGTGATAATGGCATAAAGACCCTGTTAAGGGTTCTGTCTCTCTCTCATGGAAGAAATAATTAATTAGTAAATTTAAAAAGAAGAAGAAGAACATGACACAACAAGTTCTCAAAGGCTCCTCAATAGAGTAGAAATGGCACCATGAACTGGGTTTAAATACCGCCACTACTTTCTACCTGTGAAATGCGTACACATTGGGTTTTTTTGTTTGTTTTAGTTTTTATGAGTTTCTTCCATAAAAGAGGAACAACAGCAACCAGGTTGCTGGTAAATGTTGAGATTTCAAAATATGTATGTCAAGTTCCTGGCTCATAGTTAGTACTCAGTAAATCTTTAATTTATTATCGTGTAAAAGAAGAACGATTTTAGACACCCAAGGGACGGCAGCCAAGTGTGTGGAGTTATCTACTCTCACTTGTAGATCGTATCTATGACTTTACTTTATTGCTAAATATAAGACTGAGGAATGTTAGATTAATTTCCTTAATGCCCATCTTGGATCTAGAAAATATAATCATCTTGGCATTTGGTTTCTTCCTCTATCTTCTGCAACCACAGAGACCTATTCTATTCCTACTATAGAAAATTGTTTCTCCTAGCAACTTTCCCGGGGGGGGGGGGAATACACACACACACACACACACACACACACACACATATATATATATATATATTAAACATCATTTGGATGTCTTTGGGAGCCCCATGTTTTAGAAGGGTCACAGGACAAGATTTCAAGTATGAGATACAAGAGAAAATAAATTTTATTCTCTAGAACTATTTTCCTTTTATTTGAGGATGGAGCAAAGCAGTTATATCACAAAGTGTAAAGGCACACAAGCAGATGACACAGAGTTCCATTTTTCCTGGTGGCAGCAGTTCTGTTCTACCTTCTGTTATCAGTCTGTCACCCTCTACAAGTTAATCTGACTAGTCTTGCCATCTTCTCAAGGTTTCGGGATAACGTAGAAAGTATAAACCTGAAACTAAGAGGAGCACATGCTAAAGAGGCTCCTTCCTTAAACTGCTCCGGTATTTAAACGCATCAATAATGAGCCTGTTAGAGAGAGATGAATGGCAGGTGCTCAGCCACACACAGCCAGGCATGTATATGCAGGGGGCCTGCAGTCAGGCTGCCCATCAAGCCACATAAAGTGGCTGCTGCTGCCCTGTGGCTGTGCGAGGAGCCCAGACACTGACGTCAATGATGAGCAAAGAGAGCTCACAGAGAACTGGTCTCTACCACTTAAAGCCCAGTTTTTCATGAATTGTGTCATGGGAAGCCTGAGCTGCCTGGGCAGCAGTGCCAGCTCCATGAAGCACGTGTGAGCATCAACATGTAGCAGATAGCAAAATGAGAGGCTCTCAGGCAAGGAATCCTAAAGACATGTGTATTTTGCAATCAGATCTGTATCAGCAGTGGCATCCTTTAAAGCCTTCACAAGTGATTTTCAGCTTCAGTTAAGAGAAGGAAAGCTGTGTTGGAGGATAATCAATTTGAATGGCCTTGGATGTCCAAGCCACTGGTGTGATTTATTGTCATACAAAAATGTGGACCAGAAAGATTTTTTCCTTCTATTTTTGTTCTTTTAACTGTAGGGCATGTGCACTTTCCAAAAAACAAGAGAGTGAAAAATCACCCCCAGTGGGATGGCCACACTACAATCCCTTCTTCTCCGTTCTCCTCTCAGAATCATGGGCATGCACACACACATGTTCAGCATGTTTTACAAGCTGCAAGTCCAGGACTCAAACCGCAAAGTCAGCCATGTGAGATCCAACTGCCTTAACTACTATGTCACTGGCTGGCCCAGATCAGAAAGATTTCTGTCAATACCAGTGACAATAAATAAAGTATACACCATAAGCTACATAGTATATAAGGTTAATCACTATTATCTAGTCTTACTTTTATATAAAAAAAACATCCATAATGACATCGTTTGCTTTAAAAATCAGAAATATCTCCTAGAAAAATAAGGATGAGCTTTTCATCTGAGCTCTCATAAAGGTCCTATTGTGGGGAACTCTCTTAATTTATTCCAAATGAAAAAGTCTTATTTGGGAACAATATAATCTGAAAAAAAGGCAAAACAAAACCAAACAAAAACAGAGAGGAGATTCTGTGGTGTAAAGTACAGCTTCTGACACAAGGAGCACTACATAAAAGTTCATGAAAACAACTGAAGAGGGGGAGGGAGATTCTGTGATAAACTGGACTTGAAAAGTAGTGTTTTCTCTAGACAGAAATAAAGCCTAACATACACTTTCGATATTGCCTAAATACTAAAGATAGTCCATAGCCTCTTGAAGGAAGGGCAGAAGGTCAGGATAATAATAATTATTGTTTTCCTAGCAAGTTAGTCTTTTGTTTTGTTTCCTAAATTCACTCAGTTGCAATCATTCTAAAAAGGAAAGAGACCTTTATCCTTGGCCTTAAGTAAACACAGTGGACTTGCTGCAAAAATAAAGCAGCCATAGTCTAAACTATGGGGGGGGGGGGGGGGGGAATGGGGGCTAAAAACGGATACTCTCATTTTGCTGTGAAATTATAGGTTTGGCAAGTGCTCCAGGCCACCAAGGCCTCCATTGCCAACACAGCTCCCCTCTGTCCCAAAGCAGCTCCCTCTCTTCTGACGCAGCAGTGATGGAAGTGGGAAGGCACGGCTAGTGTTCTGGCATGAGATGCTAAGACCACCAGAGTTGTTCCAAAGCAACAGCTGTGGCAGTCACACCTAGACTGGAATGTGTTCTCCATCCAGCTCTGTCTGAAAAGAAGCACTCTCCACCCTATGAGGGTGTGAACTGTGTGCATTTTGTGGCTCTGGGGGAAAGTTACCCATGTGTTATTCCTAGTTGATAAGCTACACTCCAAAGGCTGAATCCACTGGACTCTTAAACCCAGTGAGGCTACAACAGGTTTTCTCTACCTGGGCCCTGCTGATATTGGGGACTGGATAATTCCGTGGTAGGACTGCTCTGTGCACTGTAGGGTGGTTAGCACATGCCTGGCCTTCACTCTCTAGAAGCCGGTAGCACCACCCATTGAATTATAACAACAAAACAATATTAAGCATTGCCAAATAGCCCCAAGGAAATGAAATTGCTCCCAACTGAAAAAACCACTGTGCTGGATCCATACAGTAGTGCAGGATTAACTTTCAAATGCAGACATTGAAAGGTCCAGGGTAGGGCCAGCCCATGGCCCGGTAGCTATGTGAGCTGGATCCCATAAAGCCAACTTCACAGTTCAAATCCCAGGCCTGATGACTTGACAGACACACCAGGTACGTGTTGCATATCGCCCAAAATTTCAAATGGAGAAGACAGGATTGAGGTGTAGCCATGCCCATTAGGAATACTTTCTCATGTCCCCCTCCAGTGAGCATACATGCCCTTTGGCAATTTTTTTTTTAAGAAAGAAAAATAGAAGTATATGGTAGTACAATTCACCATATCAATATAGGTGGGAAATCATATGATTAAATTAATAGAAGCAGAATTCAACAAGTTGACAATTCAACACAAAGGACAAAAGCTACATACATTAGGTTTCAAAAGAAAGTTCCTCAGTTTGATAAAGCATTTCTATAAAAAAAAAATCTCCAGCAAACATACTACATAGTGAATAGCTAGATGTATTTCTTCTCCTACCAGGTCAAATGCAGGGATGCCCGTTCTCATTACTTTTGAACATTTCACTGAGGGTTCTAGCCAGTGCAATGGAGCAAAAAAGAAAAGCAAGAAGCATTGGAAAGGAAGAATTAAAACTTCAGAGCTGACTTGTAGAAAACCCAATAGTATCTACCAAAAGTTAATAGTATAAATATCAGTTTAGCATAGTTGTAGGATGCAATATACAAAATCTACTGTATTTATTTATTTTTGAGAAGTTTTTGCTATAGGCCGCATGCACCTGCCAGAAAAATAGAAAGAGACAGAGAGAAAGCGAGAAATTGCCCCTCAGGGGGATGGCCATGCCACAATCCCTTCTCCTCCATTCTCCTCTTGGGATCTTGGGCATGCATGCAAACACACTCAGCATGAGTTTAAGCTAACTGCTGGTCCCTAAAATCTATAATATTTAATATGCACTAGCCATGTGCAATCAGAAATTGAAGTTTTAAAAATATAATTTACAAGGAACCAGCAGTTAGCATAATGGCTATGTTGCTGGACTCCCACATAGTCGACCGCGGTTTGCGTCCAGGACCCGGTGGCTTAAACTCACACCGGGCGTGTGTGCGTGCGTGCCCAAGATCCCGAGAGGAGAATGGAGGAGAAGGGATTGCGGTGTGACCATCCCCCCTGGGGGGGTGATTTCTCACTTTCTGTCTCTATGTCTCTCTCTGTCTGTCTGGCGAGCACACACGCCCTATAACGAAAACCTCTCCAAAAAAAATAAAAAAAAAAAAAAAATATATATATATATATATATATATATATATATATAATTTAATTTCCAAAATTATCAAAATTTTAGAAATAAATTGGACAAAAGATCTGAAAGACCTATACAGTGAAGCCTAAAGAACATTGCTGAGAAAAATTAATGAAGACTTAAATGGGATATATATTGTTCTCACTGGAATCATGTACCATTGGATGGTAAACTCAGTACTCTTAAAATGTTAATTTTCCCCCAAAAGGTTTAACTCAATCTTAAAAAAAAAAAAAAAAAGTGGAACTAACAGGGAAATAAAGTTATATGAAAAAAGCAGCAGCCACAACAGTATCTAAGCTACCACTTTTTACAAAGAATATACATGCTTAGACACAATGTTTCCATGTGCTTAGAAAATTCCTGAAAAGTAATAGAAAGCACTACTAATGGCTCCCCTGGAGAGGGATTCATCATTTACATATTTCTAGTATTTTAAATGCTTACTGTTCTGTACACTGTACTTTTGCAATAACATTTCAAATAATTTTTTAGCCCAATCTGGAGGCATAATCTGTAGCAAACCCAATTGCAGTTCTGGAAACCACATGACCGACTCCAAGTCTGGATCTGTGGGTTGGCTTAAAAACATGCCAGGCACATGCACAAGAGCCTGAGCAACTAACAGGATGGGGAAGGGAGTGCCAGCATGACGAGACCTTGTTGATGGTGATTCTCTCACTGGTGCATACATATCATGAATAAAAAATAATAATATCAGTAATTTTTGTATTTTAAATTAATGGTCAATATATTAAGTCGGGACCAGCAGTTGGCATAATGGCTATGTCACTGGAGTCCCAAGTAGTTGACAGCGGTTTGAGTTCCGGTTTGTCTTTTCTAGATTTGTGAAGGATGTCTCTTGTAGTTTTATAGGAATTGCATTAAATATGTAGGTTAATTTGGGTAGAATTGCCATTTTTATTATATTAATTCTCCCAAACCAGGAACATGGGCTGTCCTTCCACTTTTGTGTGTCATATCCTATTTCTTTTTAAAGATTTTAATAATTTTTCTTGTAGAGGTCTTAAGTATTTTATTTGTGTTGCTATTTAGTCAAATTAGAGTTAAAATGGGGTTTTCCCAAACACCTGAGACTCCAAAGCTTCAATTGAACCAACTTGGCCTAACAAGTTTCCATGCCATCTGGCCAGCAGTTACCTCATCCTGGGCCTAGAAGCCTGTTGACTGTCACTTCCTCTGAGTAGGAACCAGAGTGACTGTGACGAGGTATCACAGGTGCCCACAAAGGACTATTTACTGTGTGGTCACTGTGCCTCGGGAAGAAGGCCATTAGTCCTAATAGATTTGGATGTCATTTAAAAACAGATTCTGGTGCAAAACTATCCACGAATCTGTGGTGTATCTGTGTGTGTGTCTATGCTGCATGTGTTTCTAGTAACCCCACAAAACATTTCTTGATTCTAGTTCTGGATTCCCCAGCAACATCACTAAGAAAATGTCAACATTCAGAGTCCCAGGCCCACCCCAAAGCACTGAATCAGGCTCTCTGGGTACATGGATCTTTAGTCTGCATTCAAAAGGTAGTAGTGAGTCCCAGAAAACTTGCTGCTTACCTTCCTGCCAGAATTTGAGACTTCTTCAATTCTCAGGTTAAAATCAGAGTCCTTTCAAATACAGTGACTCTCCCAAGAGCTAAAATGTAAGAATTTTTCTCAAAAGTGATTGTAGACGGGACCAGCAGTTAGCATGATGGCTACGTCTCTGAACTCCCACGTAGTCAACCGCGGTTTGACCCACGTAGTCAACCGCGGTTTGAGTCCTGGACCCGGTGGCTTAAACTCAAACCGGGTGCATGTGTGTGCGTGCTCAAGATCACGAGAGGAGAATGGAGGAAAAGGGATTGTGGCGTGTCCATCCCCCTGGGGGGTGATTTCTCGCTTTCTGTCTCTCTGTCTCTCCCTGTCTTCCTGGCGAGCACACGGGCCCTATAGCAAAAATCCTCCCCCCCCAAAAAAAAAAATGATTGTAGATATCAACCTTGAAACAGTGAGGAGAAATTTGCAAAATTCACCAAACAAAAAGGAGAGTTTTAAACCTCTTTGACGTGCCGAGATATATTTATGTGCTCAGTTATAGTCCACTGAGTGCCTGCCATGTATTTCATTACATGACAGTGTTTTGGGTCCCTTAGCAAAAGAACGAGCCATTGCCTGGAGTGACATGGTGACAGCTAAATAGGCCCTAGAAGCCTGAAGAGAAGTGTGCTGGGAACGTAAAGGAAAGAACGGGCACAGGAACTCAGTGGAAAGTCCCACCTGCTCAAACACAGAGGACGCATGCAGGGGATTCAGAGAAGTTACAAGTTAAACTGATACTAGCTAGTGACTAAGGAAGCCTTAATGTTCTGGCATTGACCAAGTTCTAGATTAGTGTCTTCTAGACTAAAAGTCCTAGATTTCCCTTTTCTACAACTATGTACTTGAGAAACCTTGCAATTGTACACCTTTCTCTGCCCCTCTGAGATGTAAACCTCCCTCAGTCTCTGGCCAATTTAACCATTAGATTCTGTCTTTTTTAAGGACCAGGGAGCCATGTCTTTGCAATGTAATCCTCCAGGAAGATAGTGCCTCAGTATCTCAGTCTCTGTGGGAGAGCAGAAGTCTAATTTTAAGCACCAATTAGAAAACAAATAGCTTAATCACTCTGACCACCCCTCCTCTTTCACCTTCTAGTACCTTTCTATCCTAGCTCATCCACTGCTTAAAAAGTTCCCAGCCATTTAGCAGATAGTGTGGACGTTGAGGTGGTGAATTCCAAATGACTGGTCGAGTCCTGGACCCAGTGGCTTAAAAAATCACACGTGAGTGTGTGTGCATATTCAAAATCCTGAGAAGAGACTGGAGGAGAAGGGATTACACCATGGGTATTCCCCCTGGGGGGTGATTTTTCACTTTCCTTTCTCTCTATTTTTCTTAGGTGAGCACACCTGTCCTATAACAAAAAGCTACAAAATAAACAAACAAAAAACTCTCCTGCTTTGTTTCAGTGGAGTTAGTTTGACCTTTATCCACTATCACAACAGTCTTAACCACATTTTTTTTCCTGATTACTACTGAAGGGACCTGAATATAAGGTCAGTCTGTTTTCACTTTATCTCAAGAGTAACGTGAAGCCAGTAAGGCCCAAAAGCTGGGGTTGCAAGGATCTGGAAACCAGTGTAGAGATCTCTGGGAAACAGCACTAAACCAAGAGCAGTAGGAGGGGTCACCAGGCCAGTGAAGGCAGAAGGCCTCACACCACCAATGGGGTTGAAGAGGATGGAAAAGAGGGCTGGACTATCTCTACTGGAGTACTGAGGAGATAGAATTTGATGGCTGAGGATCACAGCCAGGGTCTGAAAGAAAAGGAAAATTTTAAATGATCTGGAGATTTCTAGCTTAGAAAATTAGGTAAATGTATTTATAGACAAAGAAGAAAACCCAATTACCAAAGAGTCATTAAATGAATGCAGTCTGCACTTACATTATTATGAAGTTGTTATTTTTCCAGTGTTCAGCATAAATACTTCAGAGCTAATGACACAGGGTGGGTCTCACCCGGGTAGCCAGCTGATTTTCCCCTTCCTCCCCTTCCCACTCAGCACTAAATGATTGGCATCAGCTCCTACAGAGCATTTCTAAAATCCTCCTCAAAGTCTCAGCCAAGAGGGCACATTTTCAGATTGTGTGCTTCAGATGGATCACAAGTGGGCAGATGTGAGGGAAAAGGAAGATGAGGTTGGGTGATAACAACGAAGAGATGGTTTCATTGTTCCTAGTGAGTACCGAGACAACAGCAAAGGCATGCTCACAAATGCCAACCCAGATCACTTTACTGCCCTTCTCATCTGACCAGCAAGAGAACCGAGATGCCAAGCACAGGGAAGCAAGGTGAGGAACTGCTGTGAGGTGGTGAGAGTTTACTTATTCCCACGTGATGACTCTGGGCACTGCTCACCTCTGAGGTAGGAGCTTTAGAGCTTCCTCAGAGACTCCAAGGTTCTGTATAACCAAGACTCATGGAGTACAGGCACCACCAGCCAAGTGTGCATGCCTGGAAAAGGTATCTGTTTCCTGGCACAGACCAGAGGGCTGTAAGCACAGGCTGCTCTCCACCTTGACAGAATTTGGTAGATAAGCCTCAGGAGCCTGGAAGCCAGAAGCAAGCTGAGGCAGGCAGCAGCAGTCCTGGGGCTGGAGGTGGGGGCAGGGTGGGCGGCAGGGCGGAGGCAGGCCCAAGCCCGCCTGGGCACAGCAGGCCTGGCGTCCTGCCTGCAGGCAGCTGCTTCCTCAGGAGGAATTACTAAATGCTACAAATAAGGGAACAGTGCAGATGAAAGCTTTACAGGCTTATTAGTAAGAGCACCATCCCGGGCACTAAAACTTCCAAGTCGTTTGACTAGCAAAGTCTACCTCATTTTTGCAATGCCCTGGAGAGCCAGGTAAGCAAACAGCATTATCATCATCCCCATTTTATGGAGAGGAGAGAGAGGACCCTTGGCTTAGAGCTGTACGAAGGCCGGTAACTCACACCTGGAGAACTATTACATCTGGACATAGAATGACAGGCGGCCCCGTGTTTCTTTGGCATTGCCACCAGTAATGCAGGGAGGCTCCACTAAAGTGGCTAATTCACCAAGGAGCTCGTGAAAGAAGCCCACGTTGTTTCTTGTAGTTTTAATAAGAGTAAATGACAGTAATTTTGGCAATCTAGAAATATCTGCCTGAAGAGGCGGCAGGGGCTCCTCCCTTATTGGAATGCGAACTGTGTGACGTGATTCTCCTCTGAAGCCAGAGCACGTCCAGCCCCAGACCCAGGCCCTCCCTGACAGTGGCACCTCCATTCTATGGCTCTTCCAAGATAACCAAAAATCTTAATAAGGGTACTAACCATTCCTTAGTCTTGTTTCATCCTCCTTTAAATAAATTACAATATTTTTGTAAATGTTTATTATAATAAATTTTGAAAAGTAAAAGAAAGTGAAAAGAAAAGAGTATGAGTGGCCTTTTCATGGAAGACTATAAGGGATTTCTAGGACTATTTGGGGCATGTCCTACCTGTAAATCTTTATGCATGGACATGTATTTCTATTATATAAAACTTGGGTCACTCTATCTTTACTCCGACCCTTGAATATTATTCAAAACTCTGGTTTAAATGGCTAATAGCAATCTATCAAATGGTGGTATCTACTTACTTTGCTAATCACCAGCTACTGGATATTGTGATGGTTTCTATTTACAGATATCATTACACCAGATAAACATCCTTTCTCGTAAATTATTCTCTTTATTTCCACAGAAGAAATTTTTAGAAGAGAAATCACCGAGTCAATGGATTCGTACATATCTAAAGCTTTTCATGCAAATTGCTACATTTTTCTTCAGAATGTTCTATCAATTTCAACTTCTACCTGCTTTAAAAGGTTCATTTTTCTGACCCCTGCAACATTACTATATAGGTAGGGCAAAAGAGTAGCAAGGCCTATAATTCTAGGCTAGAGCATTCAGCAGAAAGTCGTACTTAAAGGAGGAATAGACTTTATTCAGATGGACTACTCACTTAGGGTGGCTTCTGAGGGCTGTCATCAAGTACAGACAACTCGCATCTCTCAGTTCCCAAAAAAGCCACACATACATCCAGCAACTATTAAAACAACTCGTGAATTCTTTACTTCTCTTTCCTCCATAGGTCACGGCTGCTCTCAGCTCTTAAGCAGAGTCCATGACCACCCGCAGCCTCCTGCCCAGTCAGAGACCAGAAGCAGGACTGAACCTCAGCCCCACCCACAGCCCCAACTCCCAGCCTCAGAGCTCCCTCTCCTCTCAGCCAGAAAGGTCAGGGCGGCTCTCTGCTTTCAATCAGAGCCCATCTTCATCTGCAGCTCCCTGCCCAATCAGGGAACCTGAGGCAGGTCTGAACCTCAGCCCCAGCCCCAGCCCCAGCTCCCAATCTCAGAGAACCCCCCCTTCACTTGGCCAGAAAGGTAGGGCTTTTTTTTTTTTTCCCTTTCTTCTCTTGCTAATTTTTCTTTTCTCTTTCCCCATAGGTCAGGGCAGCTCTCAGCTCTCAAGCAGAGGCTATCTCCATTTACAACCCCCTGCTGAAATTTTCTTTTCTCCTCTCAGTTTCTTTTCTTCATTCCTCTTACATTGAGATGTTCTGCTCATCTCCACCTTCCAGAGGGACTAGACAGGTCAGAATTAAAGTTTTCAAACATCTTAGCATCATGAGGCTCTCCAGAATCCTCGACCAGCACTGAACCATCAGGAAGAAAGGAGAAACTGCTCTTTGGGAACCTGAATAGAAAACTCCTCTTCTGGGGATTACACTGTTAATCACAGAAAAAGAGAGACTTTGGCACAGAAGCAATTCACAGCATAAAGGAAGTAAACTAGTTCCCAGTTGCAGAAACATTCTTCAAAGAGTTATCCAAAAGAGTTAACCAAATGACTAAAAGTCGCAAAACAGTATCAAGTATGAAAAAAAAATAATAAACAGGAAATACATCTCCATCAAAAGAACACAATAACTCTCCTCCATCTCTTGAAAAAACAGAAGAGGTTATCAAAATGTCAGAGAAAGAATTCAGAACATTCATGGTAACAAAAATTCTATGAGATGGAACAGAAAAAAGGCAACAAACTGCAGGAGATGAGGAAGTCCTTCCATGATTTGAAAGAAGAAACAAACACCATAAAAAAGAATCAAACAGAACTGTTAGAGAAGAAGACTGTAATACAGAAAATCAAAACTGCTCTTGGAAGTATTAGAAGTTGATTAGATCAAACTGAAGATCAAATCTTGGACATAAAAGACAAAACCTCTAACCTAGAAAAAAAGATGTAAAAGAAAGAGAAAATAACAAAAATAAATGAGCATAATATATGAGAAATACTAGCTTCCATTAAACATCCAAACATCTGAATAACTGATATCCCGAAAGGTGCATAAACTAATAATGGCATTGAAAATCTATTCCATGAAATCTTAGAAGAAAGCTTTCCAAGTCTAGAGAAGCACTCAAATATCCAGATTCAAGAAATGCAAAGGACCCCAAATAGATAGAACCCAAGAAGATCCTCTCCATGGCACATCATAATCAGACTGACCAAAACCACAGATAAAGACAAGATACTAAAATTGGCAAGAGAGATACATTAAGTGACTTATAAAGGTTATCCCATCAGGCTAACACAGGATCTTTCAATGGAAACAATGCAAGAAAGGAAAAAATGGGAAGATATATTGAAAGTGTTAAGAGAGAAACAATTAAAACCCAGCAAGATTATATTCTTCATATGGGAAATAAAGATAAAATCCTTCTCCAACAAATAATACCTGAAAGCATTTACCAGCACCTGACCAGTTCTTCAAGAAATTCTGAAAAGAGTGCTGTATCAGGAAAACTAAAAAAGGGATACACAGAAATAAGAGAATAAAAAAGCAACCAAGAAAATGGCCATCTTAATTGTAGGGACAAGTCAAGAAATATTGATAGTAACATTGAATGTTGTTAATGGATTAAATTCTCCAATCAAGAGACACAGATTGACTGAATGGATAAAAGAAGAAGAGAAACCCTCTATCTGTTGCCTAAAGAAATGCATCTCATGGATAAAAACATACATAGACTAAAAGTGAGTGGCTGGAAAAAGGCATTCCATCCAAACAGGAACCAAAAAAGAACAGGAGATGCAATACTAATTTCAGACAAAATAGGCTTTAAAACAAAAACTGTAAGAAGAAACAAAGAAGAGCATTATATAGTAATAAAAGAGCTAATTCATCAACAAGATATAAAACTTATAAACATCTCTGCACCCAATTCAGGAGAAACAAAAAATTCCTGGAAGTAATAAATGAATACAGTAAAGTGGCAGGATACAGAATCAACATACAAAAATCTATAGCATTTCTATATACGAACAGCAAGCAGACTGAGATAGAACTGAAGAAAGTAATTCCACTTACCTTAGCCACAAAAAATTAAGATACCTAGGAATAAATCTAACCAAAGGAATCTAATCAAAGACATCCACAGGGGAAACTATGAGAAGCTAAAAAATGAAACTGAAAATGACACAAAAAAGTAGAAGGACATACCATGTTTCTGGATTGGAAGAATTAATATAATCAAAATGGCAATTCTACCCAAATTAATCTACACACTTAACACAACCCCAATCAAAGCACCAAAGATATTCTTCACAGATCTAGAAAAGACAATCATAAAGTTTGTCTTGAATCATAAAAAAAAGCCATATTGCCAAAGCCATCCTGCACAAGAGTGGAGTTGGAAGGATCTCACTCTCTGAACCCAATAGATATTACAAAGCTGTGATCATCAAAACAGCATGATATTGGCACAAAAACAGACAAGTGGACCAATGGAACAGAATAGAGACCCAGAAATAAACCTTAAAACTGACAGCCAACTGATTTTTGACAAAGGGTTCCATCCAATCCAAGGGGGAAGGAAAACATCTTTAGCAAATAGTGCTGGAAAAACTGGGTCTCCACCTGAAGAAAGATGAATCTGAAACCCTACCTCTCACCATTGACAAACATCAACTCAAAGTGGATCAAAGATCTAAACCTAAGACCTCAAACTATAAAACTACTGGTGAAAAACACTAGGGAATCTCTGGAAGACACTGGGGTAAACAAAGACTTCTTAAATAATACCCCTGTAGCATAGTTAATAATTCAAAAAATAGACAAGTGGGACTACATCATATTAAGAAGTTTCTCCACAGTTGGGACCAGCAGTTGGCATAATGGCTATGACACTGGACTCCCATGTAGTCAACCGCAGTTTGAGTCTCAGACGTGGTGGCTTAAAACTCACGCTGGGCATGTGTGCGTGCATGCCCAAGATCCCGAGAGGAGAATGGATGAGAAGGGATTGCAGCATTGTCATCCCCCCTGGGGGGTGATTTCTCACTTTCTGTCTCTCTCTGTCTCTTTGGCAAGTGCACGTGCCCTATAGCAAAAAAAAAAAAAAAAAAAAAAAAACTATCAAAAAAAAAAGTTTCTCCACAGCAAAAGATAAAGTAATTAGTTTGAATCGACAACCCTTAGAATGGGAGAATATTTTTGTTAACTATGTTAACTGTGCCTCAAATAAGGGACTGATAACCAGCATACACAGGAAACTCAAGCAGCTTACTGGAAAAAAAAAAAAAAAAAAAAAAGATGAACCCAATTAAAAGATGGGAAATGAGCTGAGAAACAATTCTCTAAGTAAGACATATGAACAGCCAAAAAGCATATGAAAAAAAAATGGTCAACGTCCTTCATCATAACAAAGATGCAAATCAAAACCACAATGAGATACCACCTAACCCCAGTCAGAATGACTTAGACAAAAAAAAAAAAAAAAAAAAAAGGATAAGTGCTGACAGGGATACAGTGAACGGGGAATTTTCCTTCACTGCTGGTGGGAATGTAAATTGGTCCAACCACTGTGGATAATATGGAGGTTCCTCAAAGATCTACAAATAGAATTACCATATGATCCAGCACCCCACTCCTGAGTGTCTACCTAAAGACAGGAGAATGCTTAGCTGGAATGGTGCTTGCATATCTATGTTTACTGTGTCATTACTTGCAATCGCTCAGACATGGAACCAACCTAAATGTCCACAAACAGAAGAGTGGATTGAAAAACTATGGCACATATACTCTATGGAATACTACTCACTGATAAAAAAAAGAAAAAAAACAAGGCCCTGACTTTTGATATTAAATGGACAAATATGGAAGATTAACTGCTGAGTGAAGCAAGCCAATCTATGAAGAAGAGATATTGTATGTCTCCACTTAATATGTACAGACTGACTGCACTACATAGCTGAAGTTGGAGGATTAAGTGGTATAGAAACGTGGAAAATGGTTATAGATACTGGATACAGTATGGAGAGAGGGTGGAAAAAGGAGAAGAGTCTTAGGAAAGACACTAAGGAGAAAAATAGAGAGGCAAGACATTTATGGGACACAGTTAATGATAACATGCATAGTATCCCCAACTGGACTGGTGTGAAATGTATTAATGTTGGAAAATTCACTTTACAAGTTAAATGATGTATAATGATTGAATGTGTGTGGGTACACACACATACATACACACACACACACACACACACTCACATATATATAAATTAAATAACTCGTGTGGTGACAGAAGGTGGCAGTAAAAGAGGATGCCTCTCTATGAGGCAATCCATGTAGGAAGGTTCCAGATTCATGTGTGGAGACCTCTGAGTATGCTGGGCACATGTGAACTCATGATCTGGAGCTGGCTGAAAGCTAAGTAGAAGCCTGCATTGAAATCTTATTGGGGTGCTACCTGGCTGTCTCTCAGTCATGGAAGTCATCAATAAATAAACTTAAAAAAAAAAAAAAAGAAAGAAAAAAGACACTGGTATATAGGCCCTTACAAGGAAGTTGTCCCCATTCAACAATGAAAAACAATGAGACTCTGAGAATTCTCCCAACTTGCCAAGGTCTCTGTTCCAAGGCACAGGGCCAGGACGCCAGCTCTCAGGTGTCTGCCTCACCCTAGAGAAACATAAATAAGAATTCTACATGTTCTGGGGACCCTGAGCTGGGTGAACAAGAGGCCCTTTCTGTTCAGGACGTTCTCTGTCTTCTTCCAAATTACCAATGGCAAAAATGTTTCTAGTGCTGATCCAAAGCAACCTTCATCCTGCAATGAACCCCAGTGGGCATGTATAGTAAACTTCTGTAAGGACCATGGACACCTGACCATGAATACCTGGAGTATGTTTATTTAAATCCAGAGATACAGATGGTTCACAAGGCAAGCTGTGAGCCAGGTAAATGTGGGGTTTAGTCCTGGCTCAGCAACGTACAAAGGCATGACTTTGGGAAGACCACCCACTCCATCGTGAAATGGAGCCGAGTGAGAATTAGGAGACAACACATGCAGAGGAGCTAACCCAGTGTCTAGATGAAGTAAACTTTAAGGAAGAGCAGCTCTTAAATAAGGGCATGGAAGAAGAATCCTCATCATTTCAGCAAGTTAATGAAGATGAGGCATCAGTATTAGACTCAGAAAGGGGAAGAAAGTAATCTAGTTCCCACACACAGTAAATTGTCTCTTGATGTGAGGGTATTTCATGGGCTGCATTACCCAGGTAGACACAAGAGAAGTTTTGGGAGTGATAAACTCCTTGCCCCTGCTGTGTTTACCTCAAAAGGATTCCATGAAATAGCTAAGAGCTTTGACTCTTGGGAAACAGAGGAAATTAGGTTCCACGTCCTACTGGTCAAACGCTGTCATGTGTCCTTGAGAACCTGCTGACTCTCTGTGAGCCACCTGTGTAAGTACTGTCACCAGATTCCTGCCTGCCATAAGAAGTAAGACAGTACAGTGTATGTGGAGGGCAAGTCACCATGTCAGTCACATAGACCACAGGAAAACAAGTTACAGGCATCCCTGTGACCATGATTGCTGACCACTGTCCTCTACTTCCTACATCTTTGAAACTGGTTCTGGCCATGTGATTTCTCTGGCTCATGAGATGTAAACAGAGGATCTGTGCCTTCTCTGGACCAGGTACCATGTTCTCTTCCTCCCGTCACAGTGGCCAAGAACGTTCCAGGCAACACCAGCCCCAGAAGGCAGCCTGCCACCCGGAGCAAGCATTGCTCAGAGCAGTGCCTTAGGCAACCCCAGAGCACAAACAGCATAAACAAGAAATGGATATTTGTTGTTTGAAGCCTTAGAGATATTGGGTTGTCCTCCTCCAGCATGGTCAATTAGGAAGATGAAGCTATTAGGAGTAAATTGTCAGTCTAGTTCAAAAGAGCTAGAAAAGAATACTATTTTTTATCAAAATATTATAATAACTATGACAAGGATAATGTTCTCAGTTTCAGTAGGTGACTGAGAAGAAAGACAACAGAAAAATTAAAATTAAAACTTTATTCAGGACTCCGTGGAAATTGACTCTGCTTTCTCCCTTGAATAACATTGGGGCCTCACAAAGGCTGTGTTTGACTTAGGAGCCATGAGAACCCAATTCTTCTCAAGTCTAATATAACAAGCTATAACCCAGGGATGATGAGATGAGTGTTTTGAATATAGTCAAAGTGTGGGTTTCAGAAAGAAGGGGTTGATTTATGGGTTCTTGCAGATCTCTATCTGTGCATCTTCCTGAGAGACTTCCCAGCTGAGTACCTGGACAGAAACCAAGCCAAGAGGGACTGCACAGAGACAGAATGGACTTGCCCCTGTCCAGTGTGCACACCCCACCTTCCAGAAGCTTCCAGAAGTTTCCATACCACTGACTAAGACAAATAGGCAGAAAATGGTGTAGCCTCTTTCCATCAATTAATAACTTACCAGGAAGACTAGAAATCCATCAATAGTGATAGACTTATGTCCAGTTAGAAGAAGCAAGAGATATACAGACTATCCACACTCTGTGGTAAAGATAGAAATATTGGAGGACATAAAAGCAGTGAAAATAGTTAATGAGGATAAGACAGTGTGGAATGGGGAGGGAGAAGAGAAGAGTATAGAGAAAGATAGCAAGAGAATAAATAGAGAGGCATGATATTAGTAGGACACAGATATGGTTTATTACCTATCGATGATGACGTGTATAGTATTCTCAACTGGATTGGTCTGAGAAGTATTTCATGTTGGGTAAAGTCTTTTTACAAACAAAATGAGAAGTAGTGATTGACCGTTTAAAAAATAATTGGAATAACAATAATGATAATGATGATTGGGAAAAATAACGAAAAGCTATTGGATGATGAAATGGGGATTTTAATGTCTCTGTATTGACTGATATGCATGGTATTCCTTCTGGAAAAAGAAACGTAATACACTGTAAAGTTATATGTGATTCAATGTAATATAAACAAGATTATGATGATGATAATAAATAAATAAATAAAAGAAGCAAGAGAAATTATTTGTAAATATCCAAGCATGCATCATAACTATTTTATAAGTCAATGTTGACTATGTTGAATAACTGCTGCTATTAAGAGCCTTCTAAACTAATAACTTTTTACACATGCTTTTTAATAGTAGTCACTACATAAGCAAAGTTGCTTATTCAACATTAGTCATTCTGTGATACATTTTTATTTTTAATTTCCCTTGACAGAAGAATGCAAAAAAGTTGAAAAAGGTAACAACATGCTACTCTAAATAAAATGATTGGATCTTCTTTACAATGTAAAATCTATAATGCAAATTATAGATATAAGAATGGGGATATACATCTTTAAGTTGAAGAAAAAAAACTCTCAGCTCATTGCTTTTGTCTCTCAGCACACATAAAGCCAGTCCTGAGTTTTCTAAAGGCATGTCCTGTGGGAAATTTTTCTTCCACTTTTTCTCAAATAGTTTGACGGTGCCTGGTCTTGGTTTTGCTTTTGTTTTTCTTCTATCTGCCTCTTGACACTTTTGAGCATAGAAAAGACATCATATAATGCTCTGGAAGATTTTTTGTTTTGATTTTTGTACTTTTATGGCACCCCCTGATAGCATTACGAGACTTTGGAAATCAATTCTGTGCTGAGAATAATATATGAAATGAAAAATTCTTCCCTCTGTTCAAAGAATAGAGTTCTACTGAGGCCACATCGTGTTTTTCCTAGTACCATTCTACAGTCACAGAAACAATCTTTAGCTCAGTCTGGGGCAACAGTCAAAGAAATTGCTTTAAACATCAGATCTCAAGGGGAATAAGAGGAGTGGGAGGTGACAAAGGAATAAACCAAAGAAAACTACATAATGATTATTTTCAATCACTTATAGTTATTTTCTTAATGTTTCCTAGGCCTACTTTTCTCCATTATGTAAGCTAAATATGGCCACTGTAGAAAAATTTTTAAAATACATTTTTAAAAAGGAAAAAGAAATAATTCACAACCTGACCACCAGAAAACAATCACCATTAACATTTTGGTGCATATTTTCCAGTCTTTAATCTATTCATAATTATTTTTAAAAATGTATACATATATTATAAGGAGACTTCAAAAAGTTCATGGAAATGGAATGACTATAAGTTTCTTTTGCTGCAAAGAATTTTGAAATCCATACAGAGTTTTTCTTCCTAATAGTCATTTATTATGAATTTTTATTACTTTTTGAAGACCAACCCCTCACATATATTAAATTCTATATTTACATATAAAATTGATTCTTACCAAGTAAAACATGTATAGAATACATTTTTATACATATAAAATGAAATCCTTTCAAGTAGGGTTTTCTTATTTTTTAAGAGACTTTTGCTGTAGGGTGCATGCACTCACTGGAGAGACAGAAGGAGACAGAGAGACAGAAAGCAAGAAATCAACCTCCCAGGAGGGATGGCCATGCCACAATCCCTTTTCCTCCATTCTCCTGTCAGGATTTTGGGCATGCCTGCACATGTGCCCGGCATGAATTTTAAGTTGCCAGGACTCGAACCGCGGTCAACTATATGGGAGTCCAGCAACATAACCATTACACCATGTGCTGTTCCCTATAAAGGGAGTTTTTTTGGTGTGTGTGAGTGGTTTTCTTTTGTTTTTGTTTTTTTGTTTTGTTTTGTTTTTTTGAGAAGATTTGCTATAGGGCATGTGTGCTCGCCAGAAAGACAGAGAGAGAGACAGAGAGACAGAAAGTGAGAAATCACTCCCCAGGGGTGATGGCCACATCACAATCCCTTCTCCTTCATTCTCCTCTCAGGATCTTGTGCACACACGCACATGTACCCAGCATGAGTTTAAGCCACCAGGTCCAGGACTTGAACCGCCGTTGACTACATGGAAGTCCAGCAACATGGCCATTATGCCAACTGCTGGTCCCTATAAATAGAGTTTTTAACAACTGCATAATAGTCACATTGTTTGTGAGGCATTATTCATTTCATTATTTCCTTACTGGTGGCTGTTAGTTTACTCCATTTTTAAGTAATTTGATTTAGTTTTTTATTCTTTTTTTTAATCTATTCACATAATAAACAAGAATGATAAACGTCATCACAGAAAAAGAACTACCAGATCACCTCATCATGTGAATGATTTAAAGTAGTAATTAAAAAGAAAAGGGATTTAAACTCTATTTCAAATAGTTTTACAGGTGAACTATATGCCTTGAGTTAGTAGTCTTTTGGCTGAATATAGAAATTGGTAGGAAAGATAAGAAACAGCAACTGACCAGCAGGCCCAGTGATGATCAGTAAAAGAGCAGGGTGTAGGACCAGCAGATGGCGTAATGGTTATTGCTGGACTCCCACATAGTCGACCAAGTTTGAGTCCCAGACCCAGCAGTTTGGAACTCAAGTTGGGTGCATGTGTGTGCGTGCCCAAAATCCCGAGAGGAGAATGGAGAAGAAGGGGTTGTGGTGTGACCATCCCCCCCTTGGGGGGATTATTTCTCGCTTTCTGTCTTTCTCTCCAGCAAATACATGTGCCCAATAGCAAAAATCTCTCAAGAAAGAAAAAAAGCAGGGTGCTGTGGCTGAGTTCTGGCTGGCCAGGAACAGACAGATGGACACGGCATCCCACTGTCAGGAGCAAGTAGCCATTGTGAAAAAGAGAGTAGGCAAGACTACAAATTCTACCCCAATTTCTGGCCAAAGCTTGGGCTCAGCATATTAACTGGAGAGTGAACCGGGGAAGAGAGAAAAAGGAGGAACTGCAGAAAGAGGAATGAGGGAGGGAGAAGAATGAGGGAAGGAGAGAGAAGAACAGAGAAGTAGAGAAAAACAAGCTCTGGGAGATGTGCTTGGATTGGTGGTATACATGGCCTGGGGTAGGCTGCCATAAGGGCTTATGGAAAATCCTAGTCTGGCAAGACAGGGAGCAGAGAGCCAGAGAGGGAGCACATGAGAGCTGCCAGTGGGTCCTGGGGATTTCACGTGCCAGGACTGGAGAACTGACATGCTCTCATGAGTTAAGGGGAGGTCAGATTAGCAGGGCAGGAGTCCAGACGCCAGTGCTGGAAGAACAGAGTTGGGAACCAGTGACCAAAGTGGTAAGTCAGTATAGACACACCCCATTTCTTTTAAAAGTATCTATTACTCCATGCTTTATTTAATCAAATCCTTTCTTGTGGACATTGTTTTTTGCTGTTTTTTTTTCTCCCCACTACTACTAATAAAGGTAGGGGCTGGATGGGGGCATAGTGATAAAATCCATGTTCTGTGAGGCCGACCCACATGAGAAGGTTCTGGGCTTGCATCCAGAAGCCTCCCTGAGTACACTGACATGCATGTGGACATGACCGGGGCTGGCTGAGGCCGGGGGTGGACCACGATGCTGAGACTCTGTTGAGGTCCTGCCTCTTTCTCTCTCTCAGCCTCTCTTCCCCATGGAAGACATAAATAAATACACTTTTAACCACACAAAAAAATTTTAAAAAGGAACACACATCTACCACTGCACAATTATGTGCACATAAATACAGGATAAATTCCTATAAGTGGAATCACCGCGTCAGTTAACACTGCTAGAGACTTCCCGAACCACCAAATGACTGTTGCATGCATATCCACACTTGCATACATTGGGTTTCCTTTTTTTTCTTTTATTCAATCTTTGCTAATCTGATAGGTAGAAATGGGTGACAGTTTACATCGCTTTAATGATGTGTGAGGCATAAAAGCTTTTCATTCTGTTAGCTGCCAGTTGTGTTTCTTGATAAAAGCCAACGGAGACAGATGCCTCCATGCTAGGCATGAAGAGGGACGCTGGAAGAATAAAAGCCTCTGAGCAGCAGGCTGGGGTCCGGATTCCCATCCATGCAGAGCGCATGCCAGCCTGAGCTGTGCTCTCAAATCCTATCGATCTAACTCACGTCTATGTTCACCCTAACTTCTAGACAATGCCTTTTTTATAGTTTAAAAGCAGGTTCAGTATTTCAGCTGACATATTTCTCTATCATCTTTTACCATATTTTCAGGAAGACATAATAAAACACCTGCTATCATTAGAAAATAGCAAGGTTGCTCAACAGGAATGACAGACACAGCAAAGACGTGGATAAGTGTCCAGCTAGAAATACCGGGCACATGGCTGACCATCACTGAGTCTCAACTTCCTCATCTCTGACAGCATCGACCTTGTATAAACATTGCTCAGCTAGGAAGATTCTAGGTGTCATGCCTGAACTTTAATGTGATCCAAATGCAGAAATGCTTATTTATATTGGCAATACACAGGGTCTTCAAAAAGCTCATAGACAATGTGTATCGTGAGAAAACTATACACAATTTCAAATTCTTTTCGTGCCAAAATAAACTCATACTTTAATTCCATTTTTTTCCATGAACTTTCTGTACTCCCTTCATATGTGGTAGAGAATGTATGATAAAGAGTAAAATGCCTCTTCAGATATTCATTCTCATTCACACCAGGAATTCAGAAGGAGAGAACTCTTTGCTGTTTCCCCTCCATGAAGCACAAACACAATCTATTCACCTTAAGCAGTGCCTCAAGCTAGGAGCCTCCTGGGCATGGCCACCCACTCACTAGTACCATCTTCACCAAGTGGCACTGCCAGGAGCATGCTGGAGGTGAGGAGGCTGATGATCACAACACGGGTACCTCCACTCTAGCAAGGCGGTTAAGTATTACAGAGCTTGCGAGAAACTGCCTGAATGCAGGAATAAATGACATGCCCACCCAAGAAGCTTGCTGATTTATTTTTTCTCGTTCTCCTTTAAAATCTTTTTAGCCAGGGGTTCTCATGCACAACATTATAAATATTTAGGACTAGATAATTCTCGGGGGGTGCGGGGGGTCTGTGCAACGTCAGATATTCAGCAGCATCCCTGGCCCCTATACACTAGCTACCCACAAGTTGTGGTGACTAAAACCATTCTAGGCGTTGCCAAATATCCCGCAGGGGCAAAATCACCCCTAGTTAAAAGACACGGATTTAGACCATAGGAAAATAACCAAATATATATATTTTTTTGTATATACAGCATCAACTCTCATGGGGGGAAAATGTGATGCTTAAAATAGCTCTGTCTTTACTCGGTTCTGAATCCTAAGCTGTTTTGAAAGCTGAGCCAGTAACACCAGTTATAAGTTAGTAGAGTGAGTCTTCAGGGCAATTTACAACTGATTGGAGAGTATTAACCGCCCAAGGCAGATCAGTCATTGCGGTTGCTGATCTGGAGGGGACAGAGCATTAATAATTCAATAAAGGAAAGGCTGCAGGCGACGCAACTTGGAGTTATTTATTTAGCCAATTAGATTCATTTCTGATAGCAACCCTGCTTTGTGAGTACGAATATGCCGTGCATATTCTTCAATTAATCAGGAAAATCGTACCTTGCAAATCTGCTTGTATTGCCTTTCCGCTGGAAGGTGTGCTACATGCGCAGTCCTCAGGCCTGCGGGAGGGAAAGCAGGCTTAGGGGACAGCAGACGTGTCACTTAGACACCCTCATGGGACACAGGCGTGTAAATTAGGCATAGCAGCTTCTGTCTCACCGCATCTCTCCCTGCTAACTTTCGAAGCTCAAGCCAGGACAAGGCAGGGATGAATTACATCAGGTAAAATGTGGAGCCATTGACACACAGACACAAACAGTTTGTTACCATTAGTGATGACCGGTCCTGTCTTAACCACTCCGAGACTGGGGAATGTGGCAGGACACACACATCTGACACAGCAAAGGCAAGAGCGTCCCTCTGCAGACTTTTCTTACAGGCAGGGTATGGACACCACTGGGGGTCTCTGTGGTGGACCTATTTCCACAGCTTATTTTTGTCCAGTTCACAAAGTGGAATGCATCTTGTCACCATCTGGTTGTCAATGGGGAGTCAACGGTGAGTCTTCCAGATTATGGTGGCCAGACTGGGAAAGAAACCGTCAACACCAAGAATACCTACACCTAATCAGGTCTACTCACCGGGACCAACCACCAGAAATTCTAGAGGGTTTTGCCTAAGATATTAGAGATTTTTTTTTTTTAGTCATTTGCAATCTTAGTGCTTCCATGTCTAGTCTATATTTCACTTCCTGTTCCCTTTTTATCCCTCCTTATTTTTTTGGTTCTACTCATTTATTGAGTTCTATTCACTGGGGCAGACCATTAGAAATTCTAGAGAGTTTTGCCTAAGCTATTGCAGATTTTTTTTTTCTTAGTCATGTTGAACCTTAGTGCTCTCATTCCTAATCTGTTTCAATCCTTTCTCCCTTTCCCTCCTTTATCTTTTTTTGTTCCATTCATTTGATTATAGGCCAGATTTTATAAAAATTAGAGGTGCCTGAAAGTTCTGAGTCTCTACAAAAGACCAGGCACTTAGACTAGTTGCTCACTGAGGGGCCGCAGACAAGATTCCAATAAGATGCTCCTGATCCTTGGTCGTCCTTGCTGTTTGGACAAAGGGTATGACCTTGCCACAGGAAGGAAGGTTTCCAGTGCACACAGACATGTATTTCAGCTCCCTAGAGACCCAGGGTCAGTCAAATACCCCCGACAAAGGCACAATGGAAATCACATCTCCAAATCGTTTTCATTTCACTGATAGTAAAGCAGGGGTTCAGTAAACAAAACATAGAATGTCAACTCCCCATGAAATTTCACTGACCCCAAACACTTTCTTTGTCAACCCAAACATACTTTTATGTTTCCTTTTAACATGGTTTTTTGGTTGTGTTCCCCAAGGGTGCAGGGCAGGAAGCTGATGACGGTGCTGGGAGCTGCAAGCTGAACTGGGCCTGACATTCCACTTATGCAAGTTATGGGTTTGTTTTCCTCCAGAAGATCCTGGACATGTTTTCAAATGTGGCATCTAAAAAAATAGCCTTCTAATTCAACTGAATTATGGAGTCCTATATCAGAGAAGTTGGAGACCCTCTGATGAAAAGCAACAGCTCACAGAAATGGAATCTGAGGCAAATCAATGATAATTAAGGAAAGGAAGAAAAAAATTAAAAATACAAGACATTATTTACATTGGTTATCCCAAAGTCAACTTCTGGGTAGGTAGAAGAGGGAGAGAAACAGCCCTGCGGGCATCCAATAAAAAGTGATGTGAAGGGACCAGCAGGTGGCATGATAGTTAAGGGTGCTAGACTTCCACATGGCCGACTGTGGTTCGAGCCCCAGACCTGGAGGCTTGATTTCTTATCTTGTCTCTCTCTCTCTCCCCCTCTCCCTCTCTGGTCAAATTAAAATAAATAAATGAAGTTAAATAAAATAATTCTTAAAAAAAAAAAAAAGTGATGTGAATGCTGATCTCTGGAGGGAATGAGGGGCAGTCCTTGGTGAGCCAGCCAATGTCAATAGGCAGCCCAGAAATAGTGACATACGGCAGGACTGCTGTAACTCTGTGCTTCACAGTTTCCAATAATTATTCTCCTAAAAAAAAAAAAAGTAGTTTTTTTGTTTCTGTCTCTCTAGATAGATGAATAAAATAAATGGACTGAGATTAAAATAATAACAATAACAATAACTAGCCCTCTGGGAAAGGAGGGGGAGGCCCTGATTTACAGTGTCTGACAGTTTTCATGGGGTGAATGCTCGCATGGTGGCCACTCGGAGCTCCAGCAGGGTGACTGAACACAGAGACGAGAAAGATGCACGCAGTTAACGCTCACAGGAGAGAGGAACACCCAGCATCGAGTACCTCGTACCTCGGGCCAAGGCCATGGAGCTGATAGGATCTGGGCTGGCCGAGACCCACTTCCTGAGCTGGGGGATTTGCTCTGTAAGGAGCTTTCATCTTGACACAGAGGGGCTTTTCTGATCATTTATTCTAGGCAAATGAATGGAGCTTCTTTCCTTTATCTCTCCCCACTTGGCTTTATGCAATTCTTCAAAATTTAAAAATTTATGAAAAGCACAGTAACTCAAATCTGAAGCTCAAAGGACTGTTCGTTTCTTCTCCTGCTGTGACCCTATTACATTAAATATTGCATGAAATTATGATGCCAATAATTTAGATTCGGAAGCATTTAGTTATGAAGAGAATTCCTGTAAGTGGCATTTACTGTCAGAGGATTTCACTTTCCCGTTTGCAGTCTCTCTTCCTTCTCTCTCTATCACTCCCTTCTCCCTACTTCTCTCTCCCACTAATGTTCGTTCTCCTTTGGACTTTCTCCCTCTTTTATCGATTTCTTTTTCTAGTTTCTATATCCTTCTTTCTCCACTTGTCCCTTCTCTCCTTTCTATCCGGTCTTTCCTTTTCTCTGTCCTTTTCTCTGTCCTCAATAACACAGCATGGCTGACTTCTAGTCCTATTCTCACAGAGTACCTGGGCAATCTTAGAACCTGGTTCCCAATCATGTTTGAAACATGAGTAATCTACCGGGTTGTGGAGCGAACAGGAGAAGGACAGGAGCTGGAGCATAGCAGGATACCGCCCATAATAAGAGCCTGAACAAACTCTGTGTGCATAGAAAGTGTGCATTACCTAGACACAGGGAGTAAATTACTCAGCACGTACACAAAGCTGGCTGAAAATCCTGCAATAAAAATTCTGAGTTTTGCTTCTTTTTTATTTTGAGGTTATTCCTTGTTGTAGAATATGTAAACCAAACCCCGAACTATGCACTCTTATGTATCCAAAGGAACAGAAGAGTAAATAAGATCCTAAGGTTGAAATAGCTTAAATTACAAAATTGGTGCAATTTGAAAAAATACCCTAAGCCTTGAGAAGAAGGGGAAAAAAGTCATTGTGAAGGGATTAAACAAAGAATAAGAAACCTATTAACGACATAGATAATGTCAGGGTCGATTACTTCTGTCTGCCTGACACAGACAGTGTGGTCAACATGTGCACAACAGGCTCTAAGCCCGACCATTCCCGAGAGCTAATTCTTAACTCAGAGTCATATTCTGTAAGGCAGAGGTTTCAGGATGCACCCATCAGAGTCTGTCACCCAACAATAACAAGAAACGGACAAAATAAACTGCTGATATGTCCATAGATTTTTCAGAAGGTAAAGGAGCAGATTTCCAGTGGTTTCAGGCAATCCTTTAAAGACCTTTTCCAAAGATTATGGCAAAGTCTGTGCTTCATGTTTCTCTCTCAAATAAAGACGAAAGTGGTGTTTATAGTTCTCACTCACAATCACTCCACAACTATGTCAGCAACAATTAGCCCCTGACATTATTTCACTGGCCTCCCACTGTCATGGCAACCTAAAAAGTTCCTCATATCGTCATTTTATTTGAACATGCAGGCTCTTACGTAGCATGGCACTGGGAGATTATAAGCAAATAGCCAGCCAGCTGAATGTCACAGCCACACTCACCATGATGCCAAATGGAAATGCTGCGAGTGTAATTAAAGAGTTTGTTTTAAAAATGCTATCGAAGAATTATTTTACATTTCAAACCAAGTACCATGACGGTGACACATTAAAAGTGTTATTTATTGTTACACATCAGTATATTTATCACTGGAACTCCATTCATGACTAAATGTGATTGGTATTTTCACATCATTATTTTGGAGGTGAGTGTGAGGTACTGAGCCAGTCCACGTCTGTACAGCCAAGATTTCCTCTGCTCCCCTCTCAGGGCAGGTGATGTCGCCTGGATCTGCAGTGTTGGGCTTCTAGGGAGGCCCCGGCTTCAGAACTCTCAAAATGTGGGTCCTTCCCCACTCTGTCCCCACCCTCCATTGCATTAGTGCCTCCAGAGGGGATGCGGCATCTGTCTGACATCCACGACCAGGGTTCCCAGGTTTAGCGAACAAAGAAGATAAGATGTGCGAGTGAATTTGGCACCGACAAGATGACTCCAGAGGCAAAACAAGAGGCTGTTCATAGACAAGCTCTTGTGAAGGGACTCTGGCCCAGCATATCCCGTCATATTCTAAGTCACTCTCTTCCTCTGTCTGTCTCGGAGCATGTTAGTCATCACTCCCCTCAGGTCAGGAAAATCAAAGATTGATCTCAGCCCTGCGTGGGCGCTGTGTGAGCATCTCCTGTCTGCCACACACCTACAGAAGACTCGGTCCTCACCTTGGTCAGTTCTTAAATTGATGTGGTCTATGCTCTCTGGCATGACACTTGGGTGTTGGTGTCCCTAGATCACACATATTTCCTAAAAACATTTACTTGTTATATCCTACAATAAAATTTGCCCACTTAGGTTTCTTTCTGAAAACAAAAAGACAGTTAAATGTATTTGAAATCCTTCATCAGGATAAGTGATTGTGGAAAGGAAAATATTAGAAATCTATGAGTCTCTGCTAAACCGAGACGATTTTAGTACAAACTATTTTCCTGTGTTCCTTTTTGCATTTCAGTCAACACAGTCTCATGTTCGAAAGTGTCTTTCAAATGTGTCACGGCTGGTCAGTTGGACTGACTTAGTTTCTGGTTGCCATTTACTCCACGGGTAGTGCCTGAGAGAAATCAGTGAACCTCCTCATGACGATCGGGCCTCTGAACAACCTGTAATCCTGGGCAGGGCTCAACACTGCTTTCTCCAGAAAACGTCCTAACTCTCAGACAGGCTGGTATTGCAGGGGCACCGTCACTGCCTCATCCTTCAGGAGTTTTGGCTCAGGGTATGAGGATTTCTTTCATTCTCACTAACAAGAAACAAAATGTCAGCCTTTCCATAAGATGCATTGCTGTGGAATCCCTCCTGGGAGACAGGGCATGTACCAGGCTAAAAATGCAAGGTGGGGAGGTACGGGGCGCTGCAGGCAACTGTGCTGAACTCACGTAGCCCAGCCAGATGGAACAGGGCGTACACCGAGGATCGTATTAACAAGGTGTCTGATCCCTAATATTCACTTTCAGTATCAGAAATTTTTAAGAAAACCATGCTCAAATTGTATGGTTGAAAAGATTCCAAAAGAATTTTAGAAACAAGCTTGGTATTTAACACTTAAGAAACAGAAGTAGGGACCAGCAGTTAGCATAATGTCTATGTCACTGGACTCCCATGCAGCTGACCGCGGTTTGGGTCCCGGACCCGGTGGCTTAAACTCACGCCAGGCGCATGTGCGTGTGTGCCCAAGATCCCGAGAGGAGAATGGAGGAGAAGGGATTGCAGTGTGGTGATCCCCCCTGGGGAGTGATTTCTCGCTTTCTGTCTCTCTGTCTCTCTCTGTCTTTCTGGTGAGTGCACATGCCCTATAGCAAGAACCTCTCCAAAAAAAAAAAAAAAAAAAGAAACAGAAGTATTCTTGAAGCAGAGCTTAGAGAGGGCTCGGAGCAGCTCTGAGTGGACTGACTACCAGAGAACACAAATGGACAGTCATGTGATTTCTAACGTCATTGCCCATCACATCCAAAGCACAAATGTCTATCAGATCACTCGAGTGAGTATTTGATTTAAGTACAGTGTTCTCAAGCACCACACAAGAGTTCTCATTTTGAGCTCTGCAATACTCGCTTTCTACCAGCCCCACCTCACCCTACGTGCCCGAGGCCCCATGCTGCTGGTGGCGTGTTTCTTCTTGATACGTAACATGGATAGGATACACAAGCGAACCAATGGGCACACTATTTGAAATAAGTATACCGGAGGTCTAGTCCAGAGTTCTACTCCGTGGAGGGAATGGTTCTCATCCACAGCCCCCAAAATCAAATCCTTTGGTGAAACAGTGCAGCAAAATAATCACAATTATGAAAATGTCTGAGCAAATTTCATCTAAATAAATACACGAAACAAATAAGTTTGTCAACTTTCTTCCATGCACTGGCAAAATTAAAAAAAAAAAAAAAGAGTTTTTTAAAAGAGCAATGTTTGCAATTTGAGAACATGAAAAAGCCCAGCTGAATTCACTGCAGGCTTCACGCAGCCAAGGAGAGAACAAAAGGCAAGCGTGATGTGTCTTACTTAAATCTACACAGGCTCTGTCTGGCATAACTCATCCTTATATTGCAGTTTTTTGAGACTATAAATCAGATGTTTAGGAATAAAAAAGAGGAAAACAAAAGCACATTTTCTTCTTTTATATGATCTATTTTTCCTTCTGCATTAGGAAAAGAAACTTCTATAATAGTTTCTATGTCAAAATTATGCCTTGGCCATCAGTATTTTATTTCATGTGATATTGAAAGCATTGTTAAAGCGTACACATAATAAATAAATGTATTCTTCTTCCACTTACTGTGCTCACACGGGCTGGCATGGGGAGTCACACACAGCTTTTAAAATAAAGTCCTGCCACCAGCACCTGATCCACATCTTGCCCTGAGAATGTTACTTCCCAACGCTGCCCTTGCCACCACCAGGAGGGAGTCCTCAGGGAACCTACCAGGGAGTGGGAAGTGGGGGCGTATCCTTGACAATAACCCTGTATTTCATGCGAGTCATAAGCCTGGCTTGTTTTTATTTATTTAGTACTCAACTCTTTCCTAGAAGAGAAAAACTGAAGCTCAGAAGTATTAAGAAACTTCCTTAAGTTCGCACAAACGGGAAGTGCTAAAGCAAGGATTCTGTGCGCCATCAGAGTTTGTCTAGTCAGTACGGCAATTAGATTCCTGACCAATCCAAAGACAGGCCTCATTAGCTCGCTGAATGGGGAAACCAGGCCCTGCACCCAGTCATCTGAGTAAGCAGTGAACACAGCAGACCTAGGCACCACGACCCAACACCCGTGACATCCCCAGCACCCAAGCTCCCAAGCACTCCTTCTCATCATCCCATTCATGCTTGCAATATCCCAGCTCATTTGCTCTCTGTGCTTATACCTTTATCTAGAAGAAAACACTGTCCAGAAAACTTTCTTTAAAAGCATATTGTCTTATTCATAATTGTCAAAATGAGGGAACAACCAAGATGTCCTTTGGTAGGTGAATTAATAAAGTGTAGTACACCCAGACAATGGAAAAGTGTTTCGCCCTAAAAGAAAATAAGCTTTCAAGCCATGAGAAGATAAAGAGGGACTCTTCCACACTAAGACAAAAAAGTCAATCTGAAAAGGCTGTCTAGCACGTGATTCCAACCACGTTCCATCCTAGAGAAGGCAACACCTCAGAGATAATAAAAAGATCAGCAGGTGTCCTGGACTGAGGAGAAGGAGGGATTTCAGTGCTGTGAAACTGTTCTGTAAGGCACCGGAGTAGTGGATACACCAGCTTACATTTGCCAAAACCCATAGCACATACGACACCAAGTGAGAGCCCCACGGACTCTGGAGGGTAATGAGTGGCAATGTGAGTTCATCACTGGAACAAACCTGTCACTCTGGAGAGCGAGGTTGATAATGAGGGCGGATATGAGTGTGGGGGAGGGGAGATGCATGGGAAACCTCTGCACTCTCCGCTCAATGTTACTGGGACCCTAAAATCACTCTAAAATACAAAAACCTATTAATTACATAAACATATACTTACAACAGCATACTGTCATCACCACATGTTGACACGTATTCAGAAACTTACAAAGTCCTAAACATCTTTTTTTTTCAAAATGGCTTCCCTGTATCTTACCTACACGTGCCTTGTTTGATTACAACAAAGCTCCTCAAGAATGGTGCCTTAGCAACATTAATTATTAATGATTAGCTTATTTATTATTATAAGGAGAATGTCAGTCAGTCTTTCTATTTATAAAAGAGAATTGAAAGCTATGGGACAAGGGAACAGGAAAAGAAAAATCTAATTAGGGCCTGACAGCCCTTGATAATGGGATTAAGGTTCTTTTCTTCTTAACTATAAGTGTGCAAAATTAAGTTGATATTATGTTTTATCCTCTTAGAAATGTGTGCCATGTCCCTACAAGTAACTTTCCACATGCTATGTACCTATGAAACACGTATGGTGTTTTTAATTTTATCAGCAAGATGCCCACATCCCACAAAGTGACACAGCAGCCACCCAGAACTGACCTTCATAGAAATGAAATCATCTGAAATAATGTGTTCTAAAAGTAAGGCAACACATTATCTATTTGATTTCATGTCTTACATGTCAGGTTCAATTCAATGGATAACAGGTTATGAGACCTTTAACAAGTAGTATATACTTCTAGCATGTGCTAAATATTGCACAAATTTTTAGATAAATTTTTCTAAAAATACATTTTTTTTTAAATTTGCAGAGGGGCACATGTACTTGTTTGAGAGAGACAGAGAGAGGGAAAGTGAAAAATCTGCCCCATGGGTCATGGTCACGCCATAATCCCTTCTCCTCCATCTCTCCCCCATTTCAGAATTTGGAGTGTGCACACACATAGGCCTGGTATGTTTCTCAAGGCACTGGGTCCAGGACATAAACCATAGTTGGCCACGTGGGATCCAATTGCCTTAATGACCATGCCACTGGCTGCCCACCTCCACTCCCAAAAAAACACATTTTTAATATGAGTGGATCACGTTTTCATTGGATCTTTACTTCCAAATGTTCACCACAAAGACGGAGCTTATTTTACTCCTTTTTGTATTTATTACCAGAAGGCATGTGCACTCACCAGAGAGACACAGAGGCACAGAGACAGAGAGAAGGAGAAAGTACCTCTCAATGGGGCCTGGTTATGCTGCAATCTCTTCTCCATTTCTCCACCCTGTTGGGGTCTGGGGGGCACACACACATGCTGGTGTGTTTCTCAAGCTGCTGATGCCAGGATTCGAACTCTGGTCAGCTATGTGGGATCTAGCTCCCTTAACTACTACATTGTGGGGCCAGCCCAATTACCCCTTTTTAAGAAACTCAAATTGAATTGACAATTTTCCATAGATTTTTTTTTCCTTTTCGATAACTAGTGATGTGTTATGGAATAGTAAAAATAATAAAAGAAATTCAAGACATAGACAGTAGACCTTTCCCTCTAGATGCTTCCTTATGGGGTCAGAGAGACAAAAAAGACATGATGAAGTTAATTGACTTTTAACTCTCAAATTCAGGACATCATAGAAATGGAATTTTGAGGCAGTACACAATCTGCTATATGACTAATTAGGTGCATAAGGAAAGAAGTACATCTGCTTCTCCTTCTGAGGATAGTCTCTGTTTTCCAGGTGAGCTTACAAAGATGAGACATCCCGTCAGAACAGGGTCTACTCCAGACATACACTGGTAACACTGGGCCAGCAGCTTTCCAGCTTCACTAGACGCAGGGGGGAAGATTCTAATCGACACTGACTCCCGCCCCCAACTTTCTAATTCAGCATATCTTTGATGGGTCGCCCTCCACCAACTCCCTCTTCTTCAAAGGCCCCCCACCGAACTCATGTCTGTATAGCACTTTAAAGTTTATAAAATGCCCTTCATCCTTCTGAATTTAATCCTACGTGAGGTCATTATTGTCATCTCCTCCATGAAACACAGGCTGCATGCCACCAGGAAATAATAAATACCACAGGTTTTGTGCAGCGATCAGTCAAGAGAGATTTCCAGACTAGTGCTCTGTCCTGCAGATCCACACTTAGTGGCACAATTCGCATACAGAGAGTTATGACTTCCAAATTATCTGGTTAAAATGTTCAAGAATTTGTCTAAGAAATAATCAATGCATTTTCGGCTTTTTTTTTTTTCATTTTACAAGTTTCATGAACTGACTGCATATATTGAAATATTCATTCTGAAGTTAAAATTAAGAATTTCAGGAGAATAGAAATATTTGTTCTTATGTGCATGAGCCCAGTTCAAAACTATAAGTTTCATAGGACATTTCAAAGTGCTTAAATTATAACCTTTGAGGTTGTTATTTTAGTTTAGATAAAAATCTATATTTCTTCAAAGCCATGAGGTCTGGGTGCCTTTGGGTACACCTGGAGGTGCTGAGGCCTTGCCTGGAGCTTCCAGACCAAGGGTAAAACCACCAGACTGGAATCAGCAGCAAACCCAGGCAATGGGAGGAGTTTCTGAATGGCAAAGTCATTCAAGAGCAAATTCAAGAGCTACCTGGGAAGACTGGTTAGGACATCAAGGTTGTAAGTGAGCTCAAACTGGAAATGCTCTGAGACAGAGAAGCTGACACTTGGAGGTGGCTCTTTTGCCCTTCACTTCACAACCACTCCCCTACCTGCCCCTGCCCCCCTAACAGGAAGACTGTTCTTTGCAGCAGTTGGGACCGTGCTTAGAAATAGAGTCTCCATGTTCCACCATTAAATATGTTTATTGAATTCCCTCCTAAATGCCAGGCATTGTAGCAGGCACTGGAGTGTGAGGGAAGTTGCATTCGTGAGCAACCAGCCAGTCCATGAACTTCATGCTGTGAGACAAGGGTCCACTGGACAGGTGTGTTGCATGTGAGTGAAGGGATGATCAGCAGGGCCATGTCAGTGTGTTCAAAGGAAACTCAGAAATGTTTAAAGTTCTTGACAAAGCAAGGCAATTTTTTCATTTACATTTAGTAATGGACAGCAATGGGTAAACAAGAAATCAGACCGTTCACCGTTTATTATCAATTCTTCCAGTTAAGCAATTGGACATTCTTACCTATACTTTACTTACATGTATTAGGAAATAAAATTCTAATATAATCATCTTAGTTTCTCTCTGCTTTCAGCCAATGGGTAGGAGATATATGACTTCTTAGTCAATAATTGAAGTATAATCCCTATTTCTTTCTAAAATCTTCAATCTTGACAGTTCAAAAGCTACAGAATAAACTCAAGTTGCAAAGACTTTTCTGAGTATTTACATATGGTTTTAGCTGAGACTTTATCCTTAAAAATAAGAGAATATACTTAAAGTGTGAAGTGTAGAGGAAGGTGGCCCAGAATGAGAAGAAAGCATTTAGTCAGTACCCAGCACACTGAGGACCACAGACATGCCAGACACTGTACAAATGGCATAAAAGGAGTTTGCTTTTGCAGTGTCAGACAAGCTCACAAGTCATCAATGCCCAGGGGAAGCTACTTCACACCCAGCACCTCCTACCTGCCAGTTACCACCACGGACTGGAAGAAGACTGGTAGTTTCATAGTGTACAGTTCTCCTTGGGGAGGGCAGGACCATCAGATATCACCAATATGCAAGGAATGGAGGATGCAAACCCAGTCATTTCCTAACCTCAGCAAGTTCAGCTAAGATTTGCAGTTAAAATGTATTTGAAGGTGATTTGGAATAATTTTCTATTAAAATTGCTGCCTTACTGTATCTATTCTTTAATAATATAATTAAACAGGACATTCTAAATTTTTCCTCCTGTTAAAAAAGAAAAATCAAGGACATGATTTATTCATCAGTTCATTCAACAAACATTTATTTATCCCCCTGAGCCTTGCTAAGTAGTAAGCATGGTACTAGGTACTGAACAAGAAATGACCTTGGGATGTTCAAATTCTAACAGGGATATGGGAAAAATACGGCAATTGGTGTGAATAAAAGAATATGTTTCATATGATGCACCTTGGGCAAGAAGAGAGTGATCAGCTATGTGGGAAGAACAGAGAACAGAAAAAAGTAACTTCGAAAGATTAAAATGGAACAAGTTGTGTATAGTGATTGAATGTATAAAAAATAAATTAAAATACATTTAAAAAATTGAATAAGTTGGACTAAAGCAAACCTGGCTGAAGTCACACTTTTTTAAAAAAATTATTATTATTGGTTTTTAATTTGCTATAATACATGTGCCCTTGTCAGAGAGAAAGTGAGAAAGCACCCTCAGGGAAGATGACCATACCATAATCCCTTCTCCATTCTCCTGTTGGGATTTTTGGGAGCCCCCCCCCCCTACATACACACACAGTGTGTTTTCCGAGCTTAATACATTGTCAGTCATATGGGATCTAGCCAACCCAACCATCACACCACCTGCTGGCCCTGAAGTCATAAATCTTTAAGCTTCCAAGAAGAGACGTCAATACATCTATGTGAGTGGTGGTAGAGAATTTTTCAAGGGTATCTCACATATTTCTGCATGTCTTAGTTAGCAGATTCCCCCACAGCTGTTGTCCTAGACTATTTTTTTAAGAATATTTTCATAGCAAACAATTTGGAGGATAGAGATGCCCTCCCTTTAGAGAAAAAAGCAGACATGTTTACTGTCTAGGACAATAAAGATAACGTCTCATTCTGGGCAAACATTGGGTGAGTGTGTTTGCAGTCATTACAAAAGATTTGGGTTTCTTAAGATTGGGATCCAACAGGTGATGCAAACTCACTACATATACGGCTTCCACTGGGCCCCTCCTGGGCACCCGTGGGACAGTGGGAGCCAGTGTAAGGCATGGAGTCACACCGCTACTATACTGTCAGTAATGATGCTCTTTGTCTCTGATCCAAGAGTCTTGTGTCTTCTGGCAGAAAACCGTGGCAGGCTGTTAGCTTTTAGGAAGGGTAAAAATCTCAGACTCTTTGCAGTTGCTGACAGTCAGTGAGTGACTACATTCCTGACCACTACTTCATGTACATGGAAATTAAACAAGACTAGCATAATGGCCTCATATTCATGCAGGGAACTAGATGGTGACAGTGTTTAGATTCTAACTCACACTTTTCCAGCCACTAGACTCCAATATGTTTGAGACTTTACTTTTCCTTGACATTTGTAAGGAGTTTTAACATAAAATGTTTGCAAAGGAGTGTAAAATTATTTTAAAAGAAGGAAAAAATTAAATATAAAAAAAGAATTCTTTCTCACTTTAGAGCACGACCATACCTATATAGAAAAAGACAAATATGGCTGACAAGATGGCAAGCTACTAGAGGACAAACAATGCTGGTTTCATTTTTAATGGTGCTCATTTGGAACTCAACACATTCCCACTGGTGCTTTGAAATGAAATAATGGGAGGCCAGGGCAGTGGCACAACGGTAAAACGCAATGTGTGTAAGGCAACCCCACAGGAGAAGGTTCCTGCTTCATGCCCAGAGACCTTCTCCAGTACACCTGGCACATTCCTGCTCACGGCCCTGGACTGGCTAAGGCTGGAGGTGGACCAGTGTCAATATCCTGCTAGGGTTGCTCACTCTCTCTCTCTTGCTTATGGAAGAAATAAATAAACTTTTTAAAAAATGAAATAATGTGGGTATTTTCCATTCTTGGTTTTCAAATCGAACTGGAAGAGCTGCAAAACTAGTTTCAAACATATTCTCTGCAAGAGTACCAATTCATTTATAAAGCTCCGTGTGTGTGTGTGTGTGTGTGTGTGTGTGTATAAAGATTTGCTCCATTTGAATGAATGGTAAAAATGAGTAAGGGCATTAAACAGACTCATTCATTTTGTAAGTGACTGTCTCTAGGAGTCATTGGGACTTTTTTTAAAAGAAAGATTTTTGCTATAGGGCATGTGTGCTAGCTGGAGAGACAGAAAGCAAGAAATCACCCCCCAGGGAGGATGGCCACATCCCAATCCCTTCTCCTCCACTCTCCTCCCAGGATCTTGGGCACATACACACATGTACCTGGCATGAGTATTAAGCCACTAGGCCCCGGATTCGAACCACTGTTGACTATGTGGGAGTTCAGAGTAACTATTACACTATCAGCTGATCCCAAGTGATGGGGACTTCCTAAGAGGCAGTAATGGTTTCAACAGAGTGCTACAAATCTGTGGGCTTTATCTCTGGTTCTCCCATTTTTGCCAAAGTAGTGCTGAACTACATGGTTACTCAAGAGTCATGTCTACAGCAATGCCTTTAAGTGAGAAGGAGGAGGAGGTAGACTAGATGGTTGCTCTGGTTAAGACTCAGTCATTCAAGATCCCAAAATGGGGATTGTCCAGCATACTCCAAGCGCATTACTAACCTGTCTGCTCACACCATTCACCCAACATCTGGCCAAAATGCAAATTTTGGGTCCCCAGATTTTCAAACATACAAATTTCAAAGAGAAAAATTTGAGGATGATAAACAAGATCCATAAGGATATTTCCAAAATATAATACCTAAATGAAGGCGAACCATCATTGTTACAAGAGAACATGTGAGGACCACACCTGCTCCACCACTTCCTCCTTTTACAATGTTAACAGCAAAAGAAAGGATTCTAACATCGGGGTTGCTTGATGGGCTTCAAACTTGCCAGATATTAAACCCCAATATGTGCTATAGAGACAAACATCAACTGTGACTACTTCCAACCTAACAACAGGCTTAGGCTGGAAATATTTTGTCCCAACAAAAATATTTACAAGTCATTCAATTAAGCCCTCCTTTCTGGCTCTATGTCAGTTTTCATCTCAATGAAAGGACGATTAGAGGGTTTTCCAAAGCACTGTCAACATTAGAATAGGGAGGGAAAGGGCATTTCAATTTAGCCTGCTTAATTTGTCTCATACACTTGGCTTTTACCAGAGGATGAATGCTCATTGTCTACTCATTGTGGGTGTGCTCTTTCCCACCCACACCCACTATAATGGGACCTCTACGAGGACAGAGACTTTTCGTCACTTTTGTTTTCACAGCATGGACCCTATAGAGTGGGCATTCAATATTTCTTGAGTGCACATTTAAATAAGGTCAATTAATTTTTAAAAAGGTAGAATAGTATATTCTGATAAATGTGTTATCGAGAAAGCTTAAAGTAATATATTAATAGGGACCAGAAGATGGCATAATGATTACGTTGCTGGACTGACCACAGTTCGAGTCCTGGATCCAGTGGCTTGAAACTCATACCAGGCATGTGAGTGTGCATGTGTGCCCCAAATCCCAAGAACAGAATGGAGGAGAAGGGACTGCAGCATGGCCATTCCACCAGGAGGGTGATAGGGTGATTTCTCGCTTTCTATTTCTCTGTCTCTCTCTGTCTCTCTATTGAATACACACATTCTTTAGCAAAAATCTCTCAGGGGGAAAAATTTTGTATATTAATATAAGTATTAGTACAGGTATATATACATATATAAGTATATATACATATACATATGTATATATACATATACATATATATATACATATACATAGTATATACATATACTTATATATGTATATATACCTATACTTATACTAATAGACATTTATTTCATATGGAAGCAAAGCAAATGTTCATCTAAGACAATCTACAAAAGCCATGTGGCTGCAGAAACAGTCACCTCTCACTAGAGTTAGAGTGAACACAAGCAAGAGAGAAATATTACTATAGTGATATTTCAGACTAGACCATTTGTCCAAGTTAGCCCAGAAAAGCCTACAGAGTGGCAGGGTCAGCACCTGAAACTCAAGTTGCTGGACCATGAGGCATTACATTCTGTCCTCCTGGATACCAATCTGCCTATTGGTAGTTAACAAAAATTCACTATAATGGGTTATTCAATCAATTACCTAAAGAAAGCTGGTTCTTTATCAGAACTAGCTTATTTCATCACTCTTGTTACTTTTTGGTATACATTTCCATTATATATAGCTAAGTCTATGACAATAGTTTTTAAAGCCCATAAAACCATGCACACATACTGCTACCAAATACCAGGAGTGACAAAGTTCTAAGTAGGCTATTTGAGATAATCACTCTGTTCATTTGTGTTTTAATATGCATGAATAAAAGGGCCTTAAAACAGCATTGTCTAAGAATACAACATTTGTCATCCCAGCTGGTTAATCTGGTATGGTCTTCCAAAGGCAGTGCTTTATGAAAGAGAGTACCATGAGGTAACAGTGAACCGTCTCCCCCTTCAGCTTAGTGTATTGGATACTTACAGAGACATGCTATTGCTCTTGGGTTCTCTTGGGAGCTGCTAAAGTCACAGCGACATGGAGACAGTCAGTTTCTGTAGTTGACAGAGAACAATGGGCTTCTAAAGGCAGCTGAGCTGGCTTTATATGCATTAAACTTCAGTGCTTTCTCAAGGAAAGTATCAACATTGCTCAGTACTGTTTCAGAAGTTATGCTCAAGTATTTTTTGGTTTAATTGCAACAACAAAAAACCCTACATAAGTAAATATATTTAACACCCGTTGCCTTTCCAAGATATTTTCAAATAGAGTCCGCCATGTTCAGCACAACGTGGCTGGGTAGAGACACTGCAGTGGTGGTGATGTGGAGGGGCCACTCAGAGTTTCAGAGGCTTGTTCGCTAGTGCATCTCAGTCACCAGGCACACCTCACTGTGTCTGAGCCTTGACATCCAGAATCACAGCACACTCTGGTAACAGGCTGCTTGCAAACAACAGCACTTCAACAATACCAGACACTAAGCATGTCACGGATGGTGACAGTGAAACTTCCACACAGCCTTATGAGGAACTATTATTATTGTTCTCATTTGAAAAATGAAGAATGTGATACACAGCACAGTCAATACCTTGCCCAAGGTTACACAGCAAGTAAGCGATGGAGCAACGACTCAGCCACAAAGCTGCTGCTCTGAGCCACTAGGCTGACTTGGCTTCATTAATTTCTTTCTCCCTAAGTCCTTGTGATGCCTTGGTCTGTCTCTGACTCTTCTCTGCTATTCAGAGGTGAGTCTCTGTTGGAGACTAGGTTGGTGAAGGCTGAGAAACACTCCCTCAGTACGGGACACATAGAAAGCTGTACATGAGAAACATGCAAAGACACAATCCTGTGTCAGCTCTGACTCAGTTCTTCTGATCCTGCATGTCATGATACAAATATTTTTAATTTTTGTACATCTCAACATCTTAGAAAACCTTTCTGACCAGGAAGAAACTGCACCTACTAAGATAAGCCAATTCTTACTAACAAAGGCCTGACCTGGAATAAGTTGTTCACAAGCAAACTAACCAATCCAGAACCATACCTCCTCTATCTGCTCCATAAAAATGGACTGAACAGGGACCAGCAGTTGGCATAATAGCTATGTCATTGGACTCCCATGTAGTCAACCATGGTTCAAGTCCCAGACCCGGGGGCTTAAAACTCACACCAGGTACGTGTGCATGCATGCCCAAGATCCTGAGAGGAAAATGGAGGAGAAGGGATTGTGGTGTGACCATCCTTCCAAGGGGTGATTTCTCACTTTGTCTCTCTGTCTCTCCAGCAAGCACATGCACACTATGGCAAAAATCTCTCTCTTAAAAAAAAAAAAAAAAAAAAAAAAAAAAAAAAAAAAAAAAAAAAAAAAAAAAAAACATGGATTGGACAGTTTGCTAAACTCTGGAATTGCTTCTTCAATTGAATGCAACTCAGAGACAAAGTTTTTAGTTGATTAGTCCATACACACAGAAAGCAGAACTGTTCTGCCTTAACTATCCCAGGGCCAGGTACCAGGCAACTAGAGACCGTCCCAGCCCAAGAGTTGTCCAAACCATTCAAACTAGTCAGTCCTAAACTGTTCATCCGTCCTTCTTCAACTGTCTCTTGGGCACCCCAGTGAAGGCCATTGCCTGAACTTTCCTGAGTGACCATCTCATAAAGGAATGCAGAACACCAGATATGCTTAAACTCTGGATGGAAGTAGTCACTGACATGCTCCTTTATTTTTCTCAACTGAGAGATTATAGTTGATCATAAAACTGCTAAGTGACTTTTATGCCTTTAGCACATTTCTATTACCTAAAAACATTTTTCTATTGATATTATTTATAAAAGCTGATGTGTGTCTTCGTCTGTATGGTTATAACAAATTATCATAGGCTGAGTAATTTACAGAGAACCAAAGTTCCTTTTCCCACAGTTCTGGAGACTGGGAAGTCCATATCAAGGCCGGCATCGAGTATCTGGTGAAGACCTCTTCGCTGCTTTCTCACACAGAGGACGGGCAAAACAGTGAAAGTGCAGAGGAGCAAGCGCCATGAACTCTGCATGAAGCCAGTTGTTTATTCTTTTATTATTCTCAATTGACAATAATTGTACATATTTATGGTACACAATGTGATGTTTTCAAATACATGAGGACAACAAATAGTGATCAAATTGTGGGGACCAGCAGTTAGCATAATGGCTCTGTCGCTGGACTCTCGTGTAGTCAACCATGATTCGAGTCCTGGACCTAGTGGCTTAAACTCACACTGGGCACATGTGCGTTTGTGCCCCCAAGATCCTGAGAGGAGAATGGAGGAGAAGGAATTGCAGTGTGGCCATCCCCCCAGGGGGTGATTTCTCACTTCCTGTCTCTCTGTCTCTGTCTTTCTGGCAAACGCACATGCCCTATAGCAAAAACCTCTCCAAAAAAAAGATCAAATTGTGGTAATTAGCATATTCATCATCTCAAACATTTATCATCACTTCATGTTGGGAAATTCAAACTCTTGTCTTTTAGCTATTTGAGATATACAATAAATTTCTGTTAACTGTAGTCCCCCTACTGTGAGATAGAATAATTTAACATATTCCACTTATCTAACTGTAAGTTTGTACCCATTAACTACCATGCCCCTGTACTCCCCACCTCCCTACCCTTCCAACCTCTAGTAACACTACTCTATTCTCTGCTTCAATGAGGACAACTTTTTTAGTTTCCATATATGAGTGAGAACATGGGATTTTCTCTTTTTTGTGCCTGGTTTATTTCACTTAAAATAATGTCCTCTAGTATCATTTATGTTGCTTCTAAGGAGAGGGACTCATTCTTTTTAATGGCTGAGTAGTATTCCAGTGTGTGTATGTGATTGTGTGTCTATGAGGAGTCTTCAAACAGTTCCTGGAAAATGCATATTATGAAAACATTGTACATGAATTTCAAAAAACTTTGTACCAAATTAGTTAAACCAATACCATACTTCAAAAATGTTTTGAAGTGCATTTCACTTCCTTTAGCCATTCATCTATTGATGGACACACAGGTGGATCTCTTGGTTATTATGAATCAGGTGGAAAGCCTCTTTTAAAAGAGCCTTAACCCATTAACAAAGGAGCAGTCCTCATGGCCTAATCTCCTCTGAAAGGCCTCACCTTTTAAAACTCATACTGGCAGGACTAGCAGATAGCATAATGGTTACATTAGTGAACTCCCACACAGCTAACCACAGTTCAAGTCCTGGGCCCGGCAGCTTGAAACTCATGCCAGGTATATATGCGTGTGTGCCCACAATATCCTGAGAGGAGAATGGAGAAGAAGGTATTGCAGTGTAACCTCCCCTCTAGATGTGATTTTTCTCTTTCTGTCTCTCTGTGTCTCTGTCTCCCCAGGGAGTACATGTGCCCTATAGCAAAAATCTCTCTATAAAAAACTCTTCTTACATTAGTGACACCTGAATTGTGGAGGGGACACATTCGACCCAGACAACGTGAACTAAGACAGCTAGGCAGCGCCACTTTCACCTGTGCTGTCAGAGATGCACAGTCACCTTCTATGTCCAGTGGGCTCTTCTGTACCCCTGACCTTTCCTCAGGAAAGAGCAGAGGCTGGACAAAGGTGAGGGCTGCTGTCTGAGGATGCTCATGGCTCCCTGTCACCCACCACTCATAACATGCTTGTTGCTCAGGTGTGCTCAAAGGTGTTCTGAACAAGTGTGGTCCAGGGAGCAGACGCCCACCGTGCTCTATGAAAGTGCTTCTGGACCGCTAGATCAGAAAGAGGAGGATGCAGAAGGAGAGACATCGGCCAAGGCGCTGCCAGGCCACCAGCTATGGGCTCTCCAGCTTTCTCCTGCCTCGCTCTGTAACAGGCGGACAGAGCATCCAGCCTGAGGAGCCAGGTGTCAGCTCCAAGTCAGAGCCATCCTGGACTTTGCGGAGCTGCCGGCACTCCCTCATCTGTTCTCCTATATTTACTTCTTCTGTGGGATTTTCTTTCCTGGATTGGCCTTTCCTCACAGTGAAGGGGTCAGGTTGAAACTCAAGCAGAGGGTCACAGGGAAATGGGTGAAAGAGGAGACCTTGTCATAGAAAATAAAAACATCTCCCCAGGAGATCCTTCCCTGAATCTGGTGGTGTTAGGCAGGGTGGGGTGGGGGTGGTCAGGAAATGCAGACATGGCTGACACAACGTTGGGACGGATGAGGCCCAGAGAGTAATGAGGTATGGTCTTGCCTGGCCTGGCCTCGGCTCTGTGCTCTTATTTTCCTCTAGAATCTGGCAGGTGGCAGATGCTCATGAAAGGGATTCGGGTGTTCCCAAGGTCCCTGCTACCAACCAATGCATCTAACAATAGCTAATGTGAAATTAACCCTGCTAAAATACCTTATCTATTCCTCTAGAATTGAGAAACCATTTCCTGAAATTGGGCACAATCACTGCTCACAGAGAACAAATTCTGGCCCACACTCAAGGATACATTTGTTACCAATAGTACAAAAGAGATTTCCTAGAATAGCAACACATTTGTGACAATATATTTGAGAGCTTCATTATCATAAATAGTCTAAAATATGGGAATAGTACTGTGAGGGAAAATGACTGTTGTTCACTATCCATCCAGCTCCTTGAAAATTATACCCAACTTTGCAATATTTTATTTCCATTCAGAAACAAATATTTTAGAAACTTGAACTTGTGTATTTTAGAAACTTGAACACAAATTTCTGCAAATTACACCTTTAAAAAGCAAAGTTGCACTTATTCTTCTCACTCAGAATTCTAGGAGGAAGGTGCCTGGCCATTGTTGGGCACCACCATTCCAGAGATGTGGAGTCCACGAACTAGATGAGCTTTATGCTGCAAGTTATCAGCACACATTGTCAGTACTCAGTAGCTGCTCCTTCCCACACATTTGTCATCCAAATATCACAATAACCAACTCTGACCTGATAATATTCAAATGCCTGGGCCATTCAAACTCCAGGATGGACCCCTAGACTTGAACTTCCGCCATAAATTTATAAGGAAATGTTTAGCGCGGTTTGGTCTGGATTAGGCTTAGAATGGTTAGCACGTGTCTTTGTGTGTATTTATTTTGTTTATTTGTTCTTAGTATATGACTAACAACTATAGAATTTATTCTATCAAGCAGATAAATTCATTACTGCATGCTACAAGAATGCAATGAAAATGTAAGCATGCCGCAGTTACAAGAAGGCCACAACCAAATACATGAACACACAGCAGTGGGTGCCAACATAAGCACAGACAGTACCCCTCCGTCATTCCCTGGACGAGGATGAGGCTCGTGCTTTTGAGGTGCCACTTAGCGGGATGAGGGAGACAGGAGTAAAGGGTGACTGACCCCAGCAAGACTCTGCAAAACTAGAAACCATTACACTCCTCACACCTCAAAAACCTTCATGGAGCATTTGAAAAGCATGATTTTAACGGAAAACATTAAATAGTTTAGTGTCTTTCCTTTATTTTCTTTTGCCACCTGACTCAATTCTCCCACATTAAAAAAAAAAGTCACTATATATGAAATAAACCCAAAAACCAGGTCACAGATGAGAACAAAGTGTACATTTGGTAATGAATGGCACTCCAAAATCACAGGAAATGCACAATTAACAATGGCTTGAAGAAGCCTTGCTTCCTATGGGATATAAAGAATGACTCATTGAACTAATTATTTAGATGCATATCTCTCCCTCCCATTAAATTGCAGGCTGTGTGAAGTGGGAGTGAAGGCTTCTACATATCTGAATACCATCAATGTCTCACCTACAGAGCAGGCTCCACAAATAAGCTAGTGTAGAAGCATGAATCTTGACAATGGACATCTTCACTCATGGTCCAGAGATGAAGACTTCAGTTCTTCAATGCTTTGTTTTTCTGTTATCAGTCAGGACTAAAAAAAAGCTATGGTCCCAGCAGGCAAGTCACAAAACCACTATCATCAATATATACTGCCCTTACCAGCAAAGTGTCCCAACCTGGTTGTATATAATTAACATTTACCCACTAATGAAAACCAAGCCCCACGGCTATTCCAGACCATGGAAACTCTTCCATCCCAAAGGAATGTGACAAACTAATAAGGGGAAAAAAAAAAAAAAAAAAAAAAAAAGAGGAGAAAAAAGTCTGAAGTTAGTGCTGTCCTAAAGAAAAAAAAGTTTTCCTTTATAAAAATAGGCTTAGAATAAACAAAAAATAGTAATAAAATATATGGGAAGTGAGGCTCCATTAGCAAGCACCCATCTGTTACTCATATTTTAATATCTTCTGCATCACTCCATGGCACAGGATATGCCATCAAGAAGCAGCTTCAATGCAATTTTTGGGAGATAAGTTACTGTCAACAGACCAACAGCACGGACCCAGATATAAATCCTAAAGTCAATTCTGCACCAGGTTACAAAGTTTTGACTAATCCTCAGCTCATTTGATGTTAATATAATGCATTATTAAGTGCAGCACATGGTTCCGAATCGTTCATTTGTAAATTCGCCACATATTGGTGGTGACGTTGGGGCTGATGCCACCTCCATGGGGTCTCAGAAACGAGAGTCTTTCCAATGACAAGACACTTCAGCCCCTAAGACACATGTGAAAGGCTGTCTGGGAAAGTGCCAAACCTTCTGAAGGTTTTCATCATGTTGGCTGTGACGTGTGCATTTTTAATGAAAATATGCCTTGTCATACAACCAAGACACTCCTTTTTCTCCCCCCCAATCCAGACATCGTCCCTCCATCACCAGGGACTGTACTGAGCTGGTCCCCACTGACCCAGCATCACAGTCCACACCAAGTTCCCAAGGGCAGGGCACCAGATAAAACACAGGACACCTCCCGGTTTGCACTTAAGATAAACAATGAATAACGTCTGAATATAACTGCATCCCAAACATATGAGATGCACTAAGAAGTTTGCTAACTCTGACAACCTAGGGGGACAGCTCAGGCCGCAGTCTGTGGCTGGCCAGTGTCCACATGGCCTTTATTTCAGGAGAGGAACGTGTTTATGACGGAGTTCCAAGTCCACATGCTCCCTCCTGAGTCTTTGGAGCTTGCCAGCACGTCCCGTCCAACTCCATGAGAACCTTTCATCGACATCTTCAGACACTAAACTATTCATTAAAGATCAAATTAAATGAATACCCTAGTGAAAGAATGAACTGTCCCTGCCTTTATGAAAAAAACTATTGATGGATACTGACTTAACGGTTACAGTACGAGGCTTGAATTTTCTTACACTGATGTTCTTGATATTTTTAATGATGTACTACAAAGGCTATGAGAGAAAAAAAAACAACAATATCTTGAATAGACAATATTTCTCCAATTAAAATGTACTTAAATCATAAGATACATCAGCAGTTTCCTATAACTATGGTGAATGGCTGCTAACACAATTTAATCACTAATCTCTTATTAGAATTTTAATATAACTTAGAAAACTAAAATATATACATGTTTACATCTTTAAACAAGGGGCTGAGATAAGAGAATTTTTTTTTGAGAGAGAGAGATTTTTGCTATAGGGCATATGTGCTCACTGGAGAGACAGAGATAGAAATGAGATACCACTCCCCCAGGTGGGATGGCCACACCACAATCCATTCTCCTCCATTCTTCTCTCAGGATCTTGAGTATGCACGCACACATGCCCAGCATGAGTTTTAAGCCACCAGGTCCAGGACTCAAACCACAGTCAACTACGTGGGAGTCCAGCAACATAACCTCTATGCCATCTGCTGGTCTTGAGATAAGAGAATCTTAATTGCCAATAAATTATCTTTTAATTTGTACTTGTGTATGTGTATAAAATACTCTATTAAGTAGGTTTGTGTGCACATTTTTCTGGGGCTTTTTCCTATGCACAGAGTAAGATAAAACAGTAAGTGGACAAAGAAACACACCCCAAAACAAGGCAGTAATATGAAGAGTTCAGAAACACGGAGCGACACGATGCCACCTGTTCAATATACTCTTCCCCTCCCCAGGAAGGGGAAGGACTGGTTAGGCTGCAGCTCCCTGGTACAGCCTTTCTCTCCTCCTGCTGGGGTTCAGCCTCTCAACTGGAGGGGGTGCCCTGCTTGCACCTCAAACTGCCAAGCATGAACACAAATGCTACCCGCCAAAGATGACTGAGTGAAAGAGAAAAGGAGTGTGAGTTGCAAACGTCCACCCTCCAGTGCACCAGTGGCTCTAAATAATACAGTTCATCATATAGCAAAAACGCAGGTCTGTGTTGGCTAATCTGCCATAAATGGAGTTTTCATACACAGGCAACTAGACACGTTCTGCATTGTTACAGAATGAGAAACTGAAAACTTTACATTTATCTACCTATAGAAAATTAAACTTGTTTGGGCCAGCAGGTGATATGGAGGCTAAGGCAGCTGGATCCCACATGGCTAACAGTGCAGTTCGAATCCCAGACCCAGTGGCTTGAGAAACACTCTGGATGCATATGCCTGCATGCCCAAAATCCCAATAGGAGAGTGGAGGAGAAGGGATTTTAGTGTGGCCCCCCTCCTGGGGAGTGATCTCTCTCTCTCTCTCTCTCTCTCTCTCTCTCTCTTTCTCTTTCTCTTTCTCTTCTTCTCTCTCTTCCCCTGGCAAGCATATGCACCCTACAACAAAACTAAAAATGTTAATACAGACAGTATTTTTTAAAAAAATTAAGCCTGTTCAATTTCTAGATTGTTCTACTATAATTACAAAATATGAAATGAAACTGAGGCATCTACACTGCATTTTTGTTCGTGGCATTAGGCTAATACTGATCAAAACTACCGCAGGTACCAGTATAGACAAATATCTAATCATGAGCATTCTGAGTCAACTCTTGCTTTTGTCCCAAAATAATTTTTTAAGTAAAGTATTTGTTTCAATAACGATGACACTATTAAGGAAGCAAGTAAAGAATCTGGTGACGAACTGATGAAATACCCCGGCATGCCCCTGTACTCAGCACGGATGGTTTCTCGTTGTGGGACTTTATTGCTCAGCGATGGTTGAGGAGGACAGGAATAATTCCTAAGCATAGTTGGAATTTGGAACATGGACCAAGCTGTCCTTACATTTGAGGAGTCAGTCCACAGATAAAAGTGCTTATCAGAGGCACTGCCCAGCCTTGGGCAAGAATGACCAGGCGCTGTGCCAGCCCTGATTTGAGCAAGCGTGTTTTGAAGTAATGAGACATCTATAACAAGACCAACAGTGCCGCAGCAAAAACTCATGCCAGAGCTAGCAGAGAGCCGGCCTGGAGTCACTTTCACCCATGTGTATCTCTAAACTTCCTGCATCTCAGGCTTCCTGGGCTTCCAGGGCTTCCACAGGCTTGCTCAAGTGTCAGCCAGCCCACCCCACCCAACGAAACCTGTGCCTGCCGGGCTTGTCACTGGGCACTTGGCATGCTCCCAGAGAAACCGGAGAGCAGGCGCGGCAGGAGGCCCTGAGCGCTGCTGTCCTCAACTTGAAGGAGAGAAGCAAGTCTCTGAAACCCATCAGACAAGATGCCTGAGGGGGAAAGAAAAAAAAAAGAGAGGCCACTCTATGACGAAAAGCCCTTTCCCTACCGGTTCTATCTGGATAAGAGAGGGAGAAGGGGAGGAAAGAGGAAACCAAAGCTAAGATGGGAAAGGAACTGGCCACATCAACAGATTTTTATTCAGGTCTTTGATATCACAGATATTTGCCCACAGGCCACTAGAACACTATACCCGGATTCAAACGGCGTTACCAAGTTTTATTATAGAAAAAGGATTTTCTTGAGCATTTTATACCATGCTTCGTATATGGTGTATGCCCAAATGGTGAGAGAATACAGGAATAACTGGGATAAAATTGTCACTGAGAGGAAACAGAGCCTCTAGCCTTTCCAGCAGTTAAACAAACAAAAGGGGAGAGAGAGAGAGAGAGAGAGAGAGAGAGAGAGAGAGAGAGAAGGCATTTAAAATGCACTGCAAGCCCTCTCGTCATCGCCAGGACTCATTGCAATGTCAGTAGCACTATGGCCTCTGCTCCCTGTGAGAATGACTTTTCTGACTCTTTCCATAAGAACACAGAGGTCAGCAACCTCAGGCAGAGGTGAGGGCTTCAGCTCAGAAGAAAAAGTGACAGCCCCCAGGTCCCTTGGTCCAGGTGATTTTTCTGGCTACTCAGAGCAGGCTGATGGGAAAGCCTGTTCTGTACCTGAAAACTGGAGTCTTTGCAGAGTAAGAAATTCCATGGAAAGCTCCCAGTGAGTGAGTTTCGGAGACCGACACAGACGCTGCGGGAGCCACACCTGTGATCTTCCCATTACCACACGCCACAGATCAGACCCGTCCTTATGCAGAGGCTAAGCTGGAAAGGTTGGAAATTCACGTGGGGCTATCTCTGTGTATTTCAAATATATCCTAAAGCTGTATTTTTTAAAACTTTTAGACATAAGCACTTCCAACACTGGATACCTTGTGACAGGTGAGAGTTGGCACTGTGGTACTGCTCTTAAAACGCCATGACTCTGGACTCAAAGGGTGGAGGAGCCACAACCCCAAACACCAGGCACGCCATAGACTGCTTGCTGTACTGGGTCAATGGTCAACTTTAAGCCATAGATTCCTTTAAATTCAAACACTTGGTGTCATTTGAGCTAACAAGTGTCCATAATTATCCCTGGCACAGAGGAAGTGTTTAATAAATGACAGTGACTTAACTGTTCCCTTTAATCATTCTTAAAGATTTTACTCAGGTTACATATTCTAAACTGCAATCTTCCCCTTGCTCATGTGATGAAACCAAAAAAACAGAAATGTTTATTTTCACAAATAGAATTTCCACCAAAGAAAACCTTGAATTCTATCCATTAAAATATGTAACAGAACCTGTCAGTGGTATGGTGGTTAAGGTAGCTGGATCCTTCTGCAGCTCGCACAATTCCAGTCTCTGATCCAGCGGCTTAAAAAACGCACCAGTGCAAGTGTGTGGGTCCAAAATCCTGACAGGAGTGAAAAATGGAAAAAAGGGATTGTTGCATGGCTATGCCCCGTGAGGGCTGCTTTTTTTGTGCTCTCTCTCTTTCCCTCTCTCTTCTCTCATCTCTCTCTGGCAAACACATGCACAGCCTGGAAAATTGTAAATACATACACTACATACACACTTACATAAAATATTGAACATTGAGCACCTATTGTTTGCCAGAAACTTTTGCAAGCTCTAGACATGCAGTAGGGAAGAAGACACTGTAAAGGGATGAGAATCAGTGAGTAACTCAGAGATAGAGAATGTAATTGCAGGTAATAATAAGTGCTGTGGTGGGGCCGGCAGGTGGCATAATGGTTAAGGTGCTGGATTCCCACATGGCTAACCACTGCTCAAATCCCAGACTTGGCAGCTTGAAAAATCACACCAGGCACGTTTGTCATGCGTGCCCAAAATCCTAGGAGGAGAATGGAGGAGAAGGGATTGTGGTGTGGCCAGCCTCCCAGGGGAGTGATTTCTTGCTTTCTCTCTCTGTCTCTCCCGTAAGTGCACATGATCTATAGAAAAAATCTCTTTCAAAAAAATTTTTAAAAATAAGTGCTGTGAAGAGCAGAGCACAGTTGGGACCAGCAGTTAGTGTAATGGCTATGTCGCTGGACTCCCATGTAGTTGACTACGGTTCGCGTCCCAGACCCGGTGGCTTAAAACTCACACTGGGCGCGTGTGCGTGCGTGCCCAGGATCCTGAGAGGAGAATGGAGGAGAAGGGATTGCGGCGTGGCCATCCCCCCTGGGGGGTGATTTCTCGCTTTTTATCTCTCTGTCCCTCTCTGTCTGTCTGGCGACCGCACACGCCCTATAGCAAAAACCTCTCCTAAATAAATAAATAAATAAATAAACAAACAAATAAATAAATAAATAAATAAATCTAAGAGCAGAGCACAGTGAGGGGGCAGAGAGTGATACCTGGTATGACCTTAGAGAGACTGGTCAATAGAGCTGCCCATGGGAAGCAGACCTCAGGGCGCAGCACTTCCCAGTGGAAAACCAGCACCACAGAGATGGCTCAGCGGATGGGAGGCAAGTGCTTGGCCGTCCAAGAAGAGCACATTTCTGGCTGGCTGGAGGACAGTACAAGGGAGAACCCAGAATGTGAGGGCAAAGAAGACGCCAAGGGCCAGGTGATGTGAAGATCCATCACTACGCGTCCAGAGAGAGCAGAGTCGCCATATTGCCTGACACTAATGATGTCAGTGGATTGCATCATGATGTCAAAGGAATGATGAAAAGCTATTGGTTCATTTCCTTTTATGTCCTATTCTCAGTTTCCAATCTGTCATCTCCTCCAAGGCTTCAGCTTTCCCCTGTTTTTATAATCCCTTGTGCTTGGTGTAACAGATGGTGTCCAGTCATCCTTAGCAGTCCTAAAACTGCATTTTTTACTAAATAAGAATTCATCACCTAGTAATTTCTTCTGGCCAAAGTTGCAACAAAGTTCAGAAAGCTAAAGAATTAAAAATCTACTTTTCGTTTCCTCTCTTTATCTTCTGTTTGGGTGGAGAAGTACGAGACATTGTGAAAAACAGAATGCTGTGGAAACATCTAATGTTACTATAATAATAGTTAACTGACTCCATATTATGGGGGTTAACGCCCTTCTACCCTGAGTCTAGCATTCATTTTATTGTTTCACCGAAAGCAAGAGGCAAAAGCATTTTGCTTTCAAGAGAGAGCTCATTTGGGCTTGGTTTAGTTAGTAAGGAAATCCATTTAGTATAGTTGTTTTAAGTCATACTTCACATATCTATGACTTAAACTTTCAAACCACGCCCACACTTCATCATTTCTTTTCCCCAGTTACCAGTGACTGATCTCAAACCCAGCCTGTTTGGAAGAACAGGAAATTGTCTGCAAGATGTAGCTTCCTTCTCCCCTGGGGGCCAGGTTAGAGCTGGTCCGTCAGAGCTCCCCTGGATCACGCCACAGAGGTGGCTAAGCCTCCCCAGCCCCTCTGACTTCCCTGAAGCTTCGGAGGACCCATACTCAATCTCTCTCTTCCAAAATGAGAGCAGTGCGGTCAGGGCACCAGTGCTTAAACACGACTCCTGTTCTGGAGACCAGAGGCTCTGGAGACAAAAGCCTTGGCAGGTGGCACCCAAAACACCTCTGCCAGCAGCTTTTCTTGAGAGGAACACCAGATTGTCGATGCTGAGACAGAGATTTCTGTCACTGCTCCAGGAAGGTACAGTGCAGGCCCCGGGGTCATAGTACCATAGTTTTTCTTCATTGGCTGCCTGGTTTATCATTTCAGGGATCTATGATAGGAACAGCCTCAAAGTGACAATCAAACATTTGTCCTGGTAAACTACCTGCCCCCACACAGGTATTCTCCACATTTGCTAAGAACGGAGAGAAAGAAAATATGCCAAAAACAATCCAGAAAAGTGAATAGAGATATCAAGAGAAAAGGCGCCCTGATCTTCAACCTCCTGGGAAACTCAAGTATAATTAAATTAACACATCTACCCAGAGTAATTTACATGATGGCTGCAGACAGATAAAAGAATAGGAGGAACTAGATAATTTAGGCTTCCTTTCAAAAATCATTTGAAGATTGATTTAGCATTAGACTAGAACCAATTTAGTCGCCGACGTTTCATTTCATCTTAGTTATAATTGGGACACTCTTAGCAGCTACACATACTGTTTTCCCTTCAGTCCATCAGTAGGAGTGGGCTAAAATTACCTGATTTCTGAGTTTATTCATATCTACGCTTAGCTGCCATAAAACGAACTAATACATATTTAAGGTTCTAATAAGCTGCTAAACAGCTCTGATGTTCAGGATGACTCCCAAATTACTAAAAAATAATATAATGACATGTTCTCTGAAACCTTTTAGTTTGGGCTACAAATAACTCTAGATGGTCTTTTGCAGTTCGGTTAGTAGAAAGGCTGTACCAAGAGACGCCATTTAAGGAGGACTTATTTTATTTTAATCTCCAGAGTGTGTGTGTGTGTGTGCTCATCAGAGACAGAGGGAAATAGAGACAGAGAAAGAAGGAAAGAACCCCCAACGGGGAAATCATACTGCAATCCCTCCTCCATTCCTCCATCCTGTCGGGATTTGGGGCCTACACACACACACACACACACACACACACACACACACACACCCCAGGAGTGTTTTTTCAAGCTACCAGGGCCAGGACTCAAGCCATGTTTTGCCATATATGACCCAGCTCTCCCGTCCCAGGAGACCCAGAAGGTCATGTTGAAGGTCATGTTAAGCAAATGCATCTTCATGGAGTAGGCTCCAAAAGAAAGGTCTTGCGTATCTCCATGAAAATAAGCGGTAAGAGGCTGAAAGGAATGAAAAATCTCTATGTGGCTTAGCTGTGTCTTTAACTGTGGGCAAAAATGGCAAGCAGATATGTGGAGAATGTGATAAATTTATTAAAGTGAAGTCATTAAAAGGCAAAGCTGAGAACAGCCAACCTCAGTTACTGGGTCCCGGCCATAGCCAGCATCCATTCCTAGGAGCTGGCTTCCATGCCAAGCCATGCCTGCCCTCCATGACACCCGGGCCACCCTGCTTCCTACAGCGGCTTCTCTGCCACAGCCAGGAACGTGAACTCGTGACGACATAGCTTCAAATTAAACACTTGCCGAGTAGCTGTTGAAAGCTGATCTGATGTTATTTATTTAGTTCCTCCATAAGACAAAGACAGAGAGAGACAGCACCTCCAACAGGCTCTCAACCCTGCAACCCACCCCAAGCCCTAGTAAGCCCCAGATGATAGGCAGGCAGGCAGCCATCCGGCAAGTGCACAGAGGTCTTCAGACTGGACACAGAACCTGCCCACAGGGGACTGCCTCTCCCAGCTTCAGAGTCTATGGCTGGCCCCAAAAGGGGCCAATTGATACCTTCAATAATAGTTTTACCATCAATAATAAAATCAATTCCTCATGGAATAATGTTTATTCTTGTTAGAAAAGAGACACAATTAGTAAAGGAAAATAGGTGTCATTTTACCAGAAATCAAATATTGTTAATACATACATGAGTGTGTTCCATTGCAGTCAAGATAGAGCCATGTTTCTCTGCTGTAATTCAGAACCAACTTAAGGCCACACAGAGGGAGCAATGGGTTTTCCCTGTTGCTCTCAAGTAGCAAATCTCACTGTCCTCGCTATCCTCCAGTCTCCTCCAGGTTAAGGCCATCCCAGAAGGTCTGGCACAGATTTGCACATTAACTAGTTCCTGAGACAGGGAATGTGAGCAGTCTTAGAAAGAGCCCAGTATCAGGGCCAGCAGGTGGTGTGGGAGTTAGGGCATTGGTCACTCCCACATGGCCAGCCACGATTCAAGTCCTGGACCTGGTAGCGTCATTTCTCATTCCCTCTCTATTTCTCTGTGTCTCTCTCTGGTCAAATTAAGTAAATGAATGAATAAATTAAATTAAATTAATAATTCTTAAAAAACAATGGGGGAAGGAAAAAAAGAAAGAATGAGCCCGCAATCCAGCACAGAGTGCCTCCAGATAGTGGTGTGTCCCGATGCCATCATCTGGCTTGTCCCATGCATGCCTCAATCACTGTCCTCAGGAGTATGTTGGCAAACCTGCCCTTTCACACACTCTACACAATAGGGCTCTAAACGCTTGTTACTCTTTATAGGATTCACTCCTGAGGTCTTTCCTGATTCAGTAGTTTCCATATTTGATGCAACTACATATGAAGCCTTTGAGATACATTGTCAGTCAGCCCAGGAGAAAAGGAAGTAAATGCCAAATGGCAACTCAGGCAGAACCTGGATTCTACCCTAGAAGTGCCCACCATAGATCCAGCACAAATGGAAACTTCAGAGATAGTATGGAGAAGCATTTCCAGAGCCCAACCACAGTGCTCACTTGCAGCAGTGGGGAGAGGTGTGCCACTCTGAGCTGAGTCTGAAGATGGAACGGCTAATGTTTGTCACCCCATACCCCCACCACGGCTGCTATGCCTGCTCCGTTTCCCGCCTTAGTGACTAGAGCACCCACTCTTTGAAGGACCAAGCAAGAGACTGATAGTACAATGCCCTCTTCATCATGAAGCCCCCGTCCCCTACCACATCCAGTGGTCACCATATTCTGCACCCTGAGACTCCTACACACCCGTTGTGTGGACTTAATTCCTTATTTCCCTCTCACTCCTCCATTGCCCCTCTAATAAACACCATCCTTGTATCAGGTTTTGCTCCTGAAGAAGCTCCTTAGTCTCACACATCTGATCTTCCTTCCTACAATCCATTCACCATGCTGCACACAGGGCAGTCTGTACAAAATCCATTGTTGCTGCCTCTCTCCGTGAGATAGACACTAGCTAGACAAAATCCTCTCAGTTTTTAGATGCTCCAGGGATTCCTGGATCCCCTGCCTTCCAACGCACAGCTGTCTCTACCTGTAATAAACTCCCCCACCACTCCCCTAGGCCTTCTGGTTTCCTTGGGTGTTCTGAGAATGGATCTCTTCATAAGGCCTCCTTTGACCCTCTCAGATCCCCAACTGAGCCACTGAGCATTCCAGAATCTTCCGTTTTCTCTTCCATGCCTTCCTCCCACTTTCTTCCAATTATGTTACAACTGTCCATATTCTTGGGCACCGTGGAAGTTCTGTAAGGTTCTGCAGCCATGTCTGTCTTGTCTATCACTGTATTCTGAGTGCCTATTACAGTGAAAATGGTTAATAACATGATAAATGAGAAGTCAATTTACAATGAGGAACACATTTGTTAGGAAGCATCTTCGATGATGCTTATCAGAGCCCTCCAAGTCCAACAGTAGAAACAGAGTGTTTACCAAATCAATGCCTCGAAAAGAGAGGCCAAGTAATCTGCAACCATTGACCAATTCTGTCTGGGCAGAGGGTATTAACTGGTGCAAGATGGAGCCTGAGTCCACACTCCAGGGCAGCACTGCTAGAAGGGAAGGCGGGGAACCATGGGAGCTAAAGACAGGAGAAATAGAATGTGGCAACAGAACTTGGGAAGTCCACTTTTCCATTTATCCTGTGATTCATTAAGAACCCATTGCCTGACATCAGGCATTTAACATGAAATTGTTGAATGAATAAATACTGGTTCTACAACACCAGGGTCCCTGGAGTACCTGGTATCAGCTCATCCACATGGATCCAAAGTGCTATGATTGTAATGTTCTAACTTTCACAGGAAGTCACAGAGTTAAATTCTGAAGTTTATTTTATGAGTAAGATCATCGGCAAATCAGTTCATCTCACTAGATAGTTTCTCTTCAAATGAGTCATTCATTAATTCAAGAAATATTTGCCAAGAACCTGTCATTTGACACTCCTCTAAGAACTGAAGAACCATTATTAAACAAGGAGCCTCTACTTACAGACCTTGCTGGAAAAGACAGAAAAAGAAAAATAGTATATGAGCCAGAAACATATTATTTCAAGTAGTGATGACAGAAAAGGAGGAGCTGACAGCAGAGGAAGAACCAACAGTTTTCATGTGAGAGCAGTGATGGGTATTTCAGACAGGGCATCCAGGCTAAAATTGGTGAAGTAACATCTCAGAGGCGGGGATAATATGCAAATTAACTCCACAGAACCTGGAAAGAACATTCAAAGAGAAAGCTATAAGGTTGGAAGCTATACCATTTCAGTCCTACGGCATCTTGCAGACCCAGCCTTCACTCATTCATGAAGTTGTCTGTTCATTCACCATTTCACTCACTCCTTCAGCCGTGGTCCCTGAGGATGTGCAGGACTCCAGGCACAGTGAGGCAGCAATCACATAATGTCATGCTTGCTGCTTGACTGGGGGAGTTCATGTGAATCTGAACATATTAAAATCCCCAATACTTGGTAAATGTTGATCTACAGAAGGGTAATTTCTTATGATTCATAGGTGATGTTTTATTTTTGGATTGGTAAGTACACACTATTGGGAGGTAAATACCACATTCTAGAAACTTCATTTTTCAAGTCTTTTGTAAGTGCTCCTTTACACACCATTGAAAGACATTAATATTGTTAGTTACAAAGTCTCATTTCTAGGTTATGGAAAGAGATGCTAAGGATTTCTTTGTTAACTGTGTTCTCTTTATAATTAATATTTAAATAAAACTGCATGTTCCTAAGACATCATACTTCCAGTCTTTCTCTTAAGTTCAAGAAGTTTACAATATTGTACATAGATTGGTAAGTATTAGGATTCCTCCATTTTCTGCCAGTTAGGATTTCAACCTAAGATTATTTCCCTATTCTCTCTGGAGAAAAATATTTTAAAATATAATCTCAGATAACAATTCCAGGAAATGAGCTGAGCAAGTTTGGAACTTATTTTGGGGGACAACCATTAGAAACAATATTGCCAGTCAACTGAATTACAGTCCATTGGGTCTACTGTAAAAACTCCAACAGACATATGATTAGAAGTTGCTGCTTTAGGGCCAGCAGGTGGCATGGAGGCTAAGGCACTGGATCCCATATGGCCAGTTAAGCGGTTCAAGTCCCAGTGATGGCGGCTTGAAAATCACATCAAGTGTGTGAGCACATGTGCCCATTTCTCACTCTCACCCCCGCCCCCACCTCTCTCTGGTGAGTGCATGTACTCTATATCAAAAAATAAAAATAAATAAATAAAAGAGGAAGAAGTTGCTATTGTCTTAGATCATTCATATTTCAGCCTACATTCTATGGCCATCAGTATTAAATATCATCTTTTCTAATATCAATGTTAAGAATTAGAAATATTCTTAAGTCTCCAAATAGCCATTAATGGTTCTTTAATTCAAAAGCCTATCTAAAACCTTATGAAATTCATTGGTAATAACTGTAGTATAATCCTTAGCTCTCATGGTGATGATGAGTTTTATAGGTGTATTTCTGATGGGCAACATAGCCCTTCTACAACTTGGCCAAAGGGTATCATATCCAACAGATTTTATACACAGAAACATGAAGATCCTCTTCCCTACATTAAGGACTGTGATATAGAAATGGAATACGCTTTTCTTTACACTGCCTTAACTTGAGATATGTTCTTTTTACAACAGAGTCTAACTTTCTTATCTGGCTAATTCAGCAGGCAATTACAAGAGTGAAAACGATCTCAAGTTGTAATTACTTGTGCAATATCATTCCACAATACTCAGAATCCAAGGAAAACCATCTGATACCCTGGAGAGTCGAGTCCCAAGTAAAGACTCGAGACTCAAATATGTTTCCCTGCATGTTCTTCCAGAATTTCAGTCAAAAAAGAAAGGGCCTTCCTCTCTCAAAGATTCTATAACTTGACTATGCCAGTCTGATTTGTCCAGCACCTGTGGGCCAGGTATAATCTAAAAAGAAAGCTAACGTTGTACAACATGGAAACAATAGTTTATCAAAACAAGTTTCTTGGCTCCAGATCCACCTCCCCTGTTTCACAGCCTGCAGGTGGTGGTACAGCAGCAGCACAGCCAAATCCACATGGGAAAGGTCTGCAGTTCATACCCCAGGACCACCCTGAGCACACCAGGCACATGGGCATATATTCATGATCCAAGCAGGGACTGGGGATGTGTGGTGTGAAGACACTGTTGGGAGTTCTCTCTCTCAGTCTTTCTCTTTCTCTGTCTCTCTCTTGGTAAGTGGATCAACTATTTTAAAATGCTAAAAAACAAACAAAAAAAAAAAAAAAAAAAAAAAAAAACCTTGCAATTGGCATAATGGCTATGTCACTGGATTCTCATTGGCATAATGGCTATGTCACTGGATTCTCATGTAGTTGACTGCAGTTCGAATCCCGGACCCAGTGGCTAAAACTCACGTCAGGCGTGTGTGCGTGCATGCCCAAGATCCTGAGAGGAGAATGGAGGAGAAGGGCTTGTGGCATGGCCATTCCCCCTGGGGGGTGATTTCGCGCTTTCCGTCTCTCTGTCTCTCTCCATCTTTCTGGTGAGCGCACACGCCTATAGCTATGTCTCCACCCCCCCCCCCAAAAAAAAATAGATACACAGTAATGCATATATTAATTAGCTGGATTTAGCCATTCCATATATCAAAGCACTATATTGTATACCATAAATATATGCAATTTTTATTTGACAATTAAAAATCAAATATATACACAAGAAGATAAAAACAAAGCTAAATTACCTAGTTAATAACCAGGAAACAAATAATCTGAGAGTACTTTGTGATAAATAACAGCAAACAGAAGCTCCTGACATGTTCTGGCTGCTAGTCTTGACACAGATTCTCATTCTGCCCTAACCAGAGATTAAAGAATAATCTTAAAAACCTCTTTTGCAGGTTGGGGACAAATAAGGGCAGTTGTCATGAATCTTAGGTTCCTGGCATTAGCAGTTAAAGGAAGTCACAACTGTGGCTTCCAGGAGAAAAGAAGCTGAAGTAGCTTCCGATGCCCTCCCGTTTCATGAGAGTGAAACTGGTTCTTCTTGACCACTGCCAATAAGCAAAGGCACAGAGAGTTTACTTTTCCATGAAGTCAGTAACTATCAAAAGACCTTAATAACCAAGCATTTCCTTTATATAGACCATAATATTTTGCTACATGTATCTATATACTTAACCTTTAGATCCTTCCAAGATTTTTCTTCATTTACTTCTTGGGGTCTGTCAGAAGCAAAGAAGACCCAAAGAAGTAAATGAAGAAAAATGGACGCTCTATGCATTGAAGGGTCTAGTCTAAAGTCATATGGGTAGGAAGCGGTGAATCCTAAAGTAGAAATTCTGATCTTCTAATTCACAATCAACTGCTCTTTTTCTTTCTTTCTTTCTTTCTTTCTTTCTTTCTTTCTTTCTTCTTTCTTTTTCTTTCCTTCTTTCATCTTTCCTCTCCTGTTCTTTTTTCTTAGGTGTTCATAGTAACTGTGCAATCCCTTTATGCACACAGAGTGGTTTTAAAAGTCAACATTCATGTTCAATTCTGCAGCACTGTGTGGAACACTCTGGAAAGATCTCAAGAACAGCCTGGTCCCAGGCCAGCAGAAGCTCTGCTATGTATTCTGCTTTTCCTTTTAAGGCATTTTAAATTAAAGAAAGCCTTAGACACCATCTCTTTCTGTCCCACTGACAACCAAATCCTTTCAATGGAAGCACCAATTTGTTTTAGCTGCAGATTATTTTTATCTGTTTTTGAAAGCTATATAAAATTAACCTGAACAAATATGTTCCCCTGCATGTTCTTCCTGAATTTCAGTCAAAGTTTTTCAGTAATTAAGCATTTTTCCTAGAGTGTTGTGAACCAAATAAAGTTCTGTGCCAAAGCAAAAAAAGCATTAATGAAAATGAAGAATAAAATGAAGCCAAATTCAAGTGGTGAAAATGTTCTGCCTTATTTCATTGAAATGAGATGGAAAAGAAAACTACGCAAAGTAAAAACTGAAATTCAATGTTGTCAATGTAAATTTTCCCACTAAAGTCTCTAAGGAAAATAAACTTCTCAACTCAAGAAGTTGTTTTTCTTAATCATAGTCACATGGTTTAAATTTAAGAATACTGATGATTTGCTCTTATGACATTATTAACCTGGAGAACTTTCCTAGCCTTAGAGTAAAAAAGTCATAATCCAACAAGAATTCTACTACTGTATTGCACCCCAAAGGCACTGAATACACTATATTCCATAAAACTTCTTTAAAAAAAAACATTATTTTTCTTTCTAAGATATCTTACAAGTATTCACTAAATAAAAATATGCACAGCCTATAGAGTGGTCTTCCAGAAAATTTCATCCATTTACAACACACTTTTGTGTCTGGGGCTTAGAGTAGAGGAAGAGAAGAGGCAGCTTAGGAAGAAAATCATGACAGTCTCAGTAAAATTTCCCCAGCACCGACTGTACAAGACAGCAGCTCCACACACGGAACAGATGGTCCAACCCAGACCTCTGCCAAGTGCCGAGAAACTAAAGAATCGCTGATGTCATCTACTTCCGTCGCTCTTCCTAACCATCTATACCCCAGGGTCGACTCCAGAACTTTTTTTACTGCATTTTAAATCTTCTCTTAATTGAATCACAATAGCTATTGCAGTTTCATAAAAGTTTGTTATATATTTGAATATTGTATTTTTAAAAACTCAATACCCTTAGGCCAAAAAACTCACTAGTTAGATAGTGGAATGGGATCTATATTAATTTCTTATGCAACATATTATGCTGTAACAAATTATGATGAACTTGGTGACTTCAAACAACTCAAAAATTTTGTCCTGCATTTCTGCAGGTCACACATCTCAAATGGGCTTTCCTAGGACAAATCAAAACGTTGGTGAGGCTCTGTTGTCTGAAAGTTGGAGAGGAGAAGCCATTTCCTTGCCTTTTCCAGCTTCTGGAGCTGCGTTCTCACAGCCCTCGGCTCTCTGGCTTCCCTTCCATCTTCAAGCCAACAGCAGGGATCCTGAAGCCTCTCTCTACCCTCACCTTCTCCCTCTCTGTAGCAAATCTGTCTCTGGCTCCCTCTTTCAAGGGCTCCTGTGATTATAGTTAGGACCCACAAGAATAATCAGGATAATCTCCCATCGCAATTCCCTTTACTTAATCACATCTGCAGAATGCCCTTTGCTGTATGCACGGGTTCCAGGGATTAGGAAGGGGACCTTTTAAAGAGCCACTGTGGGGACCAGCAGTTAGGCAATGGCTATGTCACTGGACTCCCATGTAGCCAATCACGTTTTGAGTCTCAGATCCAGTGGCTTAACTCACGCCGGGCACATGTGTGTGTGTGCCCAAGATCCCAAGAGGAGAATGGAGGAGGAGGTGACTGAGGTGTGGCCATCCTCCCTGGGGGTGATTTCTCACCTTCTATTTTTCTGTCTCTCTCTCTGTCTTTCTGGCGAGCACACATGCCCTATAGCAAAAACAACTCTCAAAAAAAAAAAAAAAAAAAAAAAAAAAGAAAGAGCCACTGTGTACCTATCACACACACAGGTTTACCTCTCAAACAGGTTTACCTCTCAAATATCAGCTGCTTAGAACTATTTCCTAATCACGTTTGCAAATGAAAATATGCTTTATAAGATACTTTCAAGAAGATCAGTTTTTTTAATCTTTGATTACTATAGACTCGGCTCAGATTTAAACCTTTACTCCACGCATCATGAGCACTTTTGAGAATAAATGATAGGATGGGATCCTGTGATTCATTCTGCCAACAGAGATGTTGGGAAGTTTAAAGTTGTATTCTTCAAAAACCACGAAATGCAACTAGAAATTGGTTCTGCCTGGTAATTTCCATAGTGCATGTTTTTTGTTTGTTTGTTTGTTTTGGTTTGTTTTATTTGTTGTTTTCCTTTGAGAGAGAGATTTTTGCTATCAGGCACATGCACTCACCAGAGAGACAGAAAGTCCAAAATCACCGCCCAGAGGGAATGACCACACCACAATCCTTTCTCCTGCATTTTCTCAAGATTCTGGACACGCACCCACATACACTTGGTGTGCATTTTAAGCCACCAAGTCCAGGACTTGAATCACAGTTGACTACATGAGAGTCTAGAGACATAACCATTATGCCATCTGCTGGTCCCCCATACTGCATGTTTTAAAAAAAAGGTTTTCTGGGGAGCCAGCAGATGACATAGTAGTTAAGGCATTAGATTTCCACATGGCTGACCAAGGTTCGAGTCCCAGACCTGGCAGCTTGAAACTCACACTGGGTGTGTACATGTGTGTGAGCCCAAAATACCAGGAAGAGGGTGGTGGAGAAGAGATTGCATCATGGCCATTTCTCAGGGGCTGATTTCTCACTTCCCCTCTCTCTGTCTCTCTCTCTCTGCAAACACAAGGCCCTATGGCTAAAATCTAAAAACAAAAAGTTTTCTAATTTAACATCAGTTCCAGCCAGAGAATGGCTGCCACAAGGTGGAGGCATCCCTCCTCACACACACCCACAACACAGAATCCTTCTTTGCCTACATCAACCCCAGCTCCAGCTTCTAAAGAACAGACACCTAAAAATCAGTATTATCACATAGTGCCTCAAGACGCATGCATCATGGAGTCTCCGGTCCTCTAAAATATCCAATGTGAGGGAGGAGAGACTCCAGATTTGAAAACCTCCCGGTCCATCAATCAATTAGAAAATCAGAAATTCCTCGGGTCAGCCTGTTATAAAAGGAATTGGATTCCACACAGCTGACAGTGTGGATTGAATCCTGGACCCTGCGACTTGAGAAACACACCAGGTACATGTGCATGCAAAACCCAAAAAGGGGAAAAAGTAAAGAAGGGATTGCTTTCTCCCTTCCCCTCTCTCTTTCTCTCTGGTGAGCAAAATTGCAAAACTAAGAAAAAGAAAACTAGAAACTCCTTAAGTTGATATAGGGTAGCTTATGTGATACTAAGAGTGTGTGGCAACTTTCATTGAGATCCTTGCTATAAGTGTGAAAATGCATGCCTAATAAGGTTACAGCAACAGGGAGCTTAGCAGAGAATTGGGAGAACGTTCAGCCTTTGCAATTAATCCTAGGCCATCTAAGAACTGCACGGACAGGAGAGCCTGCAGCTGCTACGAAATGACAGATCTGCCTTATCACGCCCAGAGCCAGTCCAAGTGGAAGGCAGCTAACCTGACAGGACCCAGGAATAGCAGCTGTCAAGAAGGGCTGCTACTTTTCAGATGCAGCTCCTCAAGAGCAACTGATAAGAAAGAAGAGCTTAATGCCAGTAAAAGTCTGACATTCGCTTAATCATGTGTTTTAATTTCTTGACATCCAAAACACTGTGCTAACAATCCACCCACATTCTGAGGCGCAGAGATGGAACCATGACATGGGTCACGTCTTCATCAAATGCGATTCAGAGAGCACCTCACAGATGAACCAGTGATGTGAACTCTTTACTCTTATTAAATCATCTGCTTGTTTCTGAACAGTCATTTGACACCTGTGAAATCACTATGAAAACAATCTTTATTCCATCAAGCATAGAACTCATGCATTCAGTTTAGTGTAAGAGAACAAATTTACTGAACGCCTACTGTGTGTAAAGTCTCGTGCAAAGAATTGCAGATGCAAGGATGAATTCATCTTGAATCGTGCCTTTAAGGATGTGAACAGACATGTACGTACACATGCACAGGCATGCACACACACAGGTACACATACACATGCATATACACTGCTATAGTTTCGATTTCCCCTCTCTAATACTCCCAGTGAAATTTAATTTCCATTGTGACAATGTGGAGAGGCAAGACATTTAAGAGAATGAGGTCATGAGAGTCCTCTCCTTGTGAATGGATTAATGCAGTTATCACGAGAGTGGGTTAGTTATCTGAGGAGTCCAGACCCCTTCTCTGGCTGTCTTGTGCATGTTCTCTTGTCCTGGGATACCTTCTGTCATGTTATGACACAGCAAGAAGGCCCTCAGTGACACAGCCCCTTCCCCTTGGACTGCCCAGTCTCTAGAACTGTGAGCCAAGTAAGTTCTATTGCTTATAAGTTACCCAGTATCAAATATTCTGTTACAGCAGTATAAATGGAATATGACACACACTCACACGTCCAGACAAAAACATACACATATATCACACACAAGTGTACCATACTATACACACATATAAACATATGCACACATGCATGTTACTCACTGAATACATGCATAACCACAAACATATACACACATATAAACACATGCAACATATATAAATACATACACACAGCCACACAAATGCAAACACGACCCAACACATAAATACATATACTGGGCCAGCTGGTAGCATGGTAGTTAAGGTAGCTGGATCCCACATGTCAGCCTAACAGTTCAAGACTGGACCGGCAGGATGAGAAACACTCTAGGTACCTGAGTGTGTATGCCCAAACTCCCAAAAAGAGGGCAAGATAGAGGTGAAGGGTTATAGCATAAGCATCCCCTATGGGGGGAGTAGGCACTTCCTCACTACCCACCTTCTCTCTCTCTCTCTCTCTCACTCTCACTCTCTCTCTCTTTCCTCCCCCTCTCTCTCATGAATACGCACACCCTCTGGCAAATAAGAAGAAATACATACGCCACACATATATATACACACACAATCCACTCAAAAAGGACCAGAGTTGTTTCCATGACTGAGCAAACTGAAAGGTCTACTGCATGGGATTAAGGAGCACCACTGCTTAGAGGCAACACTTAGAATTTCTAGGAAAAAAATGGGACAGCAGCTGGCATAATGGCTATGTCACTGGACTACCACAGTCGACTGCAGTTCGAGTCCCAGACCCAGAGGCTTAAACTCACTCCCGGCATGTGTATGTGTATATGCCCAACATCCCAAGAGGAGAAGGGATTGTAGCATGGCCGTCCCCCCTGGGGGGGGGGGGTGATTTCTCATCTTCTGTCTCTCTGTCTCTCTCTGTCTTTCTAGTGAGCGCATATACCCTATAGCAAAAACCTCTCCAAAAAGAAAGAAAGAAAAGAATTTCTAGGAAAAAACAGATTCCTCTGCCATCACTTCCGCACTCTCACAGCAACTTACCACATACTCAAGTGTAGAGGTTACGGGTAGGTCCCTCTGGACAAACTCTAAAAATTTAGAAAGCCATCTTCATTTAGTAAGAAGAGGATCTTTTATCATCCCCCCCAAGGGAGCCTGGTGCGAGGAGGTGCAGCAGTCTGTGTGGAGAAACAGGTCCACCCTTTTCCAAGGACTTAGCCTTTTCCCTGGGACGTTGCCCCACCAAAGCCTCAGGATGCCTCACAGAGTGAGGCTGTGGAGGGAGTGACGAGCCTTGGCTACCATCCCCACGCACCTGGAAAAGTGATAGGAGTCAGCCCAGTGAGCGCGTGCATTGGACTGCGAAATCCCCCCATATCCCAGTGGGGCAAAAGCAGTACAGCTGAGTGGGAAGAACCTCTCAGTTCTGCCGGAACCTGGTGTTCCGCCATCAGCTTCTTCGGACGGCAGTAGAAAACAATCTATTTCATTACCATTCTATCAATGCCTAATTATTTATTCTCATTATCTTTTTAAACATTCAATCATTATATATCATTTGGCTTGTAAAGGGAATTTACTCAACGTGAAATACTTCTCAGAGCAGGTCAGTTGAGAATACTATATTATCAACGAGTAATAAACCATTTCTGTGTCCCACTAATGTCATGCCTCTCTATTTGTTCTCTTGCTATTCTTCTCTTCTCTATATTCCACCTTCCTCCAACACACACACGTTCCACACGGTCTTCAGCAGCCGTAACTATTTGACTGCTTCTATGCACTCCAATATTTTAATCTCTACCATAAAGTGCGGATATTCCATATATATCAAGTGGATACATACAATATCTTTCTTTCATGTCCTGGTTTGCTTGTCAGCAATAGATCTTCCATATTCGACCACTTTCTGTCAAATGCCAGGGTCTTGTTGCTTTTTATGACTGAATAGTATTTCATAGAGTATATGTGCCACACATTTTCCATCCATTCATTCAATTCCTAATTATTTACCTTCTTCTTAGCAACACCATTACAGGAACAGCCACATCAAGAAAGTACAATCTGTTCTTTTCAAAAGATAAAAACCTCAAGTCTGGGGTGGGTGGGGAAAAGCGCAACATTGCCATCCTCACTCCATAAGCAAAATCTCAACAGAAAGTCAAATTCATGCAGCCTACCGATAACTACCATATTCTTCCTAAAGACTGCGGATTAAAGGTTGTGTCACCTGTTCACTAAATGTGTACACAGAAGGAAAAGGGAATTTACCCTGAGGTGGTTAGCTTCCCTGAAACTTCCTGGAGCCTCAATCCTGCCACTCAAAGTGGGTCCCAGGATGAATTGTATCAGCATCACCTGGCAATCTGATGAACGTGCAGGGCTAGCAGGTGGTGTGCAGGTCAGGTGCTGGGTCCCACTGCGGAGCTGGCCAACCACGCAGTTTGTGTCCTGACCAGGCAATTCCAAAAACACGCTGGGCATGTGTTTCACCAAGAGAATGGGGAGAAGAGATTAAAACATGGCCATCTCCCCAGGAGGTGCTTTCTCACTCTCCCTCTCTCTTTCTGTCTCTGTCTGTCTCCAGAAAGTGCACATGCCCTATAGTAAGAAAAAAAAGGGAGAATGAATGAATCTGTGACACCACACCCCCGACCCACTGGATTAGGACTCACATTTCCACAGAATTGGGAGAAGCGGTGGGACAAGTACCCAGAGTGCAAGCCAGACCAGACAAAGCTACTGGCTTTTCAGTTTTCGACCTGTTGACTAGAATTAATTTATATCAATATTGAAGATAATAATGACTGGAATCCCTTGGATAACAGGAAGATTTTTAATGTAAGTTAACTACAAAATGATGTTTCGGTGCATCACTAAACCTATAAAGTGTACAAAGGCCACTTTCCCAGTGACTTATGAAGAAAATAATGTCACGAAAATTTCTAAGGGCTGCACCTTCTTACGGAGTTGATCCTCTCCAATCTGGTTTCCTGTATTCACAGCAATTCAACTTCCAGACTTAGAACACAAAAAAGCAGAAAATTAACAGGAAGGATGTCCCCCTTCTGATTGTGGCTTATGGTCCCAAGTGGTGAGAAAGCCCAAGAGGCCAATGATTTGTATCACTGAATGAAAAAGACAACTGTTGTTCTTCCAACACAGGTAGTAACCATGGGCACCAGACAAAACTGCAAAATGATGTGCAATTTGCAAAGGGAACAGCAATTCTGTTTCACTCACAAAAACTTAACTCCACAAAGTCACTCAAACCTTCCCCAAGGATTAGCTGAATCTGTAGCTGAAAATACCATGAGCCTTCTCCTGTTTGGGCACCCTCAGAAATCGATTTACCACAGAATTGTTAAATTGTGTATTTTTACAACTTGGGTACTTAGGTGTGACTCACCTCTAACCTACATTTTCATATATTCTTAAGTTAACACGGACCCTCCCCTCAGTTAGGTGCTCCTCAGATGAAGGATGTTCTTTCCATGACACACAGGGTGGTACATCACTGATTTTAGAGATGGAAGAATTACCCTGATTTCTAAAACATCTCATTTGTACCTAAGGACAAAGAATGAGCTTAAGAAGCTTGGCTATTTAATGTGTTTACTAATATGGTCCTCTGTTCTTCTGATATAAAGATACATATATGGGACCAACAGACGATGTAATGGTTATGTTGCTGGACTCCCACGTAGTCGACCGCAGTTCGAGTCCCAGACCCAGAGACTTGAAACACGCTGGGTACATGTGCATGCATGTCCAAAATCCCGAGAGGAGATTGGAGAAGTGAGTGCGGAGTGGCCATCCCACCCTGGGGAGTGATTTCTCACTTTCTGTCTCTCCGTCTCTCTCTCTAGCAAGCATGTGTGCCCTATAGCAAAAAAGTCTCTCTCAAAATAAAGAAGACCCATATGAACACACATGTGGGCCCAATGGCACAGTGCAGCAGTGACTGGGGCTCAATAGCAGTGGGTCCCACAGGGCAACCGTGGCTCAGATTCCCAGGACGGTCACCAGAAACACACAGGCACACGTGTGCGTGCCCAGGCCCCGGATGGATCAGAGGGCCAGACAGAGATCGTGGTGTGGCCAGACCCTCTGGAGAGGGCTCCTCTCTCTCTCGTGTGTGCGTGCATGTGCTCCATCGTGAATAGAGAAAGTACGTATATATGTGAATAACATATTTACACATTGTCTACAGAGAGAAAACGAAGCAGTAAGGTGTCCAACGATGCTGCCCAAGCACTCACTGCCCAGAGACTTCCAGCTCCCTCCAGAGAAAACCCTCCATTTGTCTATGTAATGACAACTCCCCCTCGCCTTCAGACTGGTCGTTCCTCCATTTTCTTTTTCTTTTCCCGATTTGGAACATGGCATTCGACTTTATTTTTGACCATGTTCAGGTGGTTACTCCCTTTTCAAGCAGCTTGTGCACCTGCCTGGTGCATCACGGAAGCCCAAAAGAGAAAACAACTTCTTTTAAAAAGAAGAAGAAAGGGAGGAGAAGGAGAAGAAGAGAAAAAATTGGAGCTACTCAATCACAACAGAAAGGAGTAAAGACTTTTTTTTGCCCAAAACATGAGCCTTGAAGATACTTTCATAGCCAGAAATGACAAGTTTATCATTCACCTATTTTGTTTTATTCTCCTATAGAACAGAAAATAGTTTTACGGCTGATAAAGGAGGCTCGTTTGGAGGTACCTGCTTCTTGAATGACCACCACTGGGTTAAATTAATAACTCCGGCAAATTATAAAGCCATAAATATAACTGTGAGGGCCGGCGTACGTGCACGGGGTTGCGTGTCATTCTGTGCGTACTGAGCTTTTTCCTTCCTGTGTGGAAACCTCGCTGCTAACCGTCACTGGCACTGCAGGCTGCCCGGGTCGGGGTAAAGATGACGCGGGCAGAGCCATCCTGCTTCATTTCCTTTTTCTTTTTTTTAAGTTCAACTAATATCTAAAAAGAATTCTAAAACCTGTTGAAAGGTTGGCTGCTGTAGACCTGGCACACTATTGGAGGACTGACTGAAATAAAATGAATTTTTAAAATGAAGACTGTTTATTTCTTCAATGCAGCGGTGAAGGAGGACCTACTAAACCTGCCATTGTTCATCTCCGCGCCTACACAGAGAGCGTTTCATCACCAAAATGCAAATGCAGCCTGAACTAGCTGCTGTGTCCACTCCAGCTTTGTTTGAATTTGGTGCTAATTCTCCAATTTGCTCATTTCTTTTTTCTAACCACATAATTAATGTGAAGGAAGTCTTTTACAGGCTTGCCGCTGTGCACTGCGTGTTTCAGGAGAAGGAAAAATCCCTTAGCTATGTTTCCAATCACCATGCCCGTGCTGATGCCAAGAACCAAAAACCAGAGCAACAAACGATCACAAAATCCACACGATTAAGTACTAAACTCATCGCAGACCAAGACGGCTAAGATCGGCGCGGCTGCGCGTTCCGGCCCGACGTGGGCTGTGTTCCAGTCTACTCCGTCCCACCGTCAGCCACCACCCCATTGCTTGTAGCTTGTCATGGTGTTCCCAACCAATTCTGCCATATTTTCCCAATTCCTTGTTCTAAAACTCATTTTATTTTTATTTTTTTATTTTTTATTTAACTTCATATTATTATTATGTATTATTATTTATACATTCAATCACTATACATCACTTAGATTGTAAAAAGATTTTACCCAACACGATATACGCCACACGCCAGGCAAGTGGAAACTACTATACACGACATCGTCAAAAGGCAACAAGCCATATCTGTGTCCCACAAATGCCTTCCTTCTCCGCTTTTCCCCGAATTTCCCTTCCTGAACCCTTCTCCTCTCCCTCTGTCCTTCCACTTTGTCCCCAGTGTCCGTAACAATTTCCAGTGCTTTTATGTCCTCAGTCTCAGAACTCCGAGACAAAGTGCTCCTGCAAATAGTGTCACAACTTGTACAGAAACCAAAAGTTCAGCCCTTTAAGAAAAGTGCTGGAGGAAACGCCATGTCACCGAACCCCCAATTTTCAACACGCCAAGTCTGTGGGAAAGGTGGGTCCCACTGTGGGGCCTCCGGAAAGCCCCTCTCCTTGATCAGCCTCAGTCTCCACCCCCCAGACTTGGATGCAGGGGAGCACACACTAAATGCTAGGACCTGTCCTCCCACAACTCGTTCACTTGTTCAGTATGATCTGAGGACCTACTATGTGGTAGGGGCTCAGCAAACAGTGAACAAGGCCAAGGCTCCACCCTCCTGAGGGGTGGGGGAGATGAACAACCAGAGAGACGAACCTATCCAGGGTGCTGGGCAACAGCAGGACAAGGGTGTAGTGGGGCCACACGGCTCTGGAGGGGGACACTGGAGCAGGAGCTGAAGGGGAGGGGCTCGGGTGGAAGGAAGAGGGATAAGGGCCGAGAGGTGGGAGGGCAGGTGCTGCCACCCAGGCCGGGGCCCACCCAAGGCCTGGGGCTCATCCGAGGACGTGGATTTGTACACTGCCCCGGGTGGCCGAGGTCAGCACCATCCATGGTCAGGCATGAGCCCAGATGCACCCTTGACACGATATGCAGGTGGTGCCCTCCCGGGTTCTTCTCCCCGCAGCAGCTCCAGCCTGGCCACGAGAAAACCTTCAGACGAACCCACCTCGAGGGACCTTCTACAGCCCGCCCGGTCCTCGTCAGACCCAAGGCAGCCCGTGTCCTGCCCTCCCAGCTCCTCCAGGGGGGAGGCAGGAGGACCTCAAGTCAAGGACGGCCTGGGCAGCAGGGACACCTCGTCTCTAATCAACAGCAACAACAAGATGGATTAAAGAAAGACAAGGTCACCAAAATTAAGGGAGTCTGAGAAACTGGCGCAGCCAACAGGAGCCTAAGGAGCCATGGTGACATCCTGGACAGGGTCCTGGGACAGGAAAGGGCCCCGAGGGGATAACTGAGGAAGTCAAAGGGAGCACAGACCGCTCGTCACCAGGCCTCCACGGCCGTTTGTTAGCTGTGTGAACGTGCTCTGCTGGCCTCCGTCAGTAGTGGAGACGTCAGCGATGGAGGACTCTCTGCTAACGTGCGACTTCTGTGCACATCCATGACGATTTTTAAAGTGTTTCTAAAAGTTTACTTTGTTACAAAATGTAAATGTTCTCTGTTTAGAAATAAGAATTCTAGAACCAAAACTAAACAAGCAAGATAGTAGCAGAATGACTTTAGAGGCTAAGGTGAGGATTTAATGACGCTCCATGGATCCCTGCTAAGTGTAATAGTTTATCAGATCCATTCGGGTCCCCAAGGTAGCCATTCCATTCTTTCAGGTTCCAGGTCACACTGTTCCCTCATTGGCCCTGGTTCTTTCCTCTATGGTAAGCAATTACAAGGAAAACTTCCTTTGCACTCAATGGTCCTCTTGGCTGTGTTCGAGCCTCCCTCTACCTCCCCTGGGCAGCGCCTGGTGTGTCCGGGGTGCCCTCCCCATCCTGAGAAGGCACCCTGGGCACCTTCCAGGGATGAGCGGCAGAGGGACAGGACCCACCTGGTGTCCAGGTAGGTCCAGCTCTAAGGGGAGGCTCAGGTCAGGCTGCCCGCCACATCTTCCACACCGCCTGAGGTCCAGGTGCCCCCGGGGCCTCCACCTGTTTCCTGAGGACCAAGACCCTCCTGGACTCCAGAGCAGGGTCTCGGGCAGCCTGACCACTCAAGAGGCTTTTTCTGTAGGGAATGAACATTCTGCATCCATCTCACATCTGCCCTCAGCACCTCTGCAGCCTATCACAGCACCACGCACGAACTGGGAAGGGAGGACAATCTCCATGGAGAAAGGCCATGGAGGATCAGGCCCACATGATGAAAGGCCTCACACCTGGGAAGGAGCCAGGCTGTAGGTAGGAAAGAAGAAATGGCAAAAGGCCAGGGGAGCACTTGGAAACACAGGGAGGTGTATTGGTTTTAATCCCAAACCCATGCCTTCCAAAATGATCTGAATCTGGAAAGTTCAAGCAAGCCTTTGAGGTCGCTCATGACTACGGAATTAATCACTTCCAGTGGAAAGTGAGACTCCTGAATTTGGTCTCCAATGACAAGCCCGAGCATAATTCCCCTTCTCTTCTTTCCATCTTAATTCTGGGAGCGCTTCTCAGTTCTCGTTCAAAGTGGTCTTCACCTGAAATCAAATTCACACACAGACGCAGTTTCCCTCCCCAGAGTTACACAGGATAGTATTTAAACAGTTCTCTGGTGGCCTTCCTTCCCCTCGCCACAGCTACGCACGTGTGTATAGTAAGGTTAAAGGTTTTCTTTTAAAGCAATTAATAAGTGATAGAAGCGATTTGATTTACACCACTAATAAGAGCGTTTAAAATTGAATATCAGCAATGAACAATTATGTAATTGTTCAATTTACATAAAAACAGGAATTAACTCCTTCACTCAAGAGAAAAATAAAATTAAAAAAAAAAAAGAAGAAACACGCGCAGAACACTGTGATCAACACGCTGGGCCCCTATGAGAAAAACAAGAGTCCATTAGAAAAACTGAGCGAGAAGGTACGCTGGCAGTGGTCCCTGCCTCGAGTGTTTACATGCCTGCCTTCTTTCCCAGAGCCTTATCAGAGGGAGGGGAGCCCCGAGCCAGTGATCCTTCTTGAAAGGGGTGGTTTCTGTGTCTAAAAGGAAAAACCTAACACGGCTCATGAATCTCAAGAAAATGTAGGTATTGTAAACATTTAAAGTGAAAAACCTTCAAAGCGTTTTTCATATCTTGGGTATAATTGCAGCCACTCCATCTTGTGTAAAATTATTTACAACAGCACAGAAACCCAAACAATTAAGTGCAATCGAAGCTAAGTGGCTCTGCACAAAAACATGAAGAGAGACTTCAGGGAGAGTGACAAGACTGAGTATTTCAGCAGTCTTCCATGACCAGGCTCTAGTCCCCTCCTGGGAGAGCTCTCCGCTGATCTAAAGACGAGGCAAGGAGGCAAACGGGGAGTCAGCAAATGCTCCCAAGGCCCTCAGAATGCAGCTCTCTGTGCTCAGTCCCTGCAAACACACGGCAACAACCCCTGAAGGCAGGAAAGGTCTCCAAGGCTGGAGCTTCATGACAAGGACGTCAACGCAATGCCCCCGTGACTTCAGGACACGCTTCCCTCCTTACAGATGGGGTACCAGATCAAACAGCATCCTCCAAACTTCTTGCCACTAAGAACTTCAGAATGGTATGATATTTGCAAACAGGTTTTGCAGAAGTGATTTGTTCAATTAAGATGAGGTTACCGTAGGGCCCACCCTACCCCAGTCACTGGTGTCCTTATAAGCAGGCCTATGAGGACACAGAGACACACACAGAGGGCTCCATGTGACCACTCCGGTGGATATGGCAGTGACGCTTCTACAGGGCAAAGGCGGCCAATGACTGCCAGCAACTACCAGAGCCAGGAGAGAGGCCTGGGACAGATTCCCCCAGAGCCTTTCCCAAAATTAATTAATTCTGCTGTTTGTCCATGCAGAACTGCTGCAGAATAAAACTCCTGATGAAGCCACCAAGTATGTGTTCACAATGGCCCTTGTGGTGTCAATGACCACAGTCATAAAAATTCCACTGGTCGACAGCTCATGACTAAGCGAATTCTCAACCCTTATTAATGGATTGTAAATATATAAATAAACACTTTAAGGTAACTGAGCACATACTTAATGAACTGCAAGTTTTCTTTCTGTGAAAGGATTTGAGTTTAAGGATCTGCATGTCAGTCATGTACTAAGCATGCATTTATCAGATGCCCAAAATAACTTTGACTGAGAACTCTGGCAGGCTAAAAACAAGCTAATAAAACAGAGAAAGAAGGGCAGAGATTCAGATGTATTTGGGATGGATGTGACACATACATTTTGGAGGCTATTGATATTTACCAGACGGTACACAACATATCACTTTGAGCCATATGAAACTGCCAACGACCAACCGTTTCTGAACTACAAAAATAGCTGTTTCATATGATTTAAGCCATGGATTGAAAACTACCACCTGAGGGCCAAATCTGGCCCACAGCTAGTTTGTGTAAATAAAGTTTTATTGCAACACAGCCATGCACATACATTTGCACACTGGCCACAATGACCACTTTCATGCCACAACAGCAGACCTGGGTAATCATGACAGAGACCATCCAGCCGAGATGCCAAGGTGTGTACTACGTGGCCCTTTGCAAGAAAGCTTTGACAAAGGCTGGTTTAACCTGACATCTGTGCTGACTGCAGTAACAGCAATGGTAACAGAGTAAGAGTCGGTGTAGGTAGTGTATCCATCTCAGAGCCCAGGAACCAGCTGGGGCTCGACAAAGAGGCCGAACTGTGATAAAGAGAAAGGGCTCCCAAAAACAGTCCCACTGAGGCCTGAGGGGACACAGCCCTTCAGGGAAGTCAAGGGGCAACACTGACATGCTGGCCCTTGAGCCCAAATGCCAGCAGCACCCCTAGTCACTGGGATTAGACAAAAAGGCCCCCACTTCCTCCACCCGCTGTCCCTGATGAGAACCTCACATGAAGTGGAACTCGAATGGGAAAAGTTTGATAAGGTTTCAGAGAGATCAAAATTCCTTGACCACCAGACTAATACTTAGTATCTTGTATCTTTTAGCATAAATCAATAAGGCCAACAGGTAGCATGGTACTTAAGGCTCTGGATGCTCACATAGTCAACAGTGGTTCAAGTCCTGGACAAGGTGGCTTGCTTTCTCACTTTCCCCGACTCTCGCTCTGTCTCTCTCTGGGAAGCTCACATGCCCTAGAGCTAACTTAAAAAATAATAATAATAAAATAATTTTTTTTTAATTTTAAAGAAAAAATATGAATCAATAGAGGGATATGACAACAGTATAAAATTGGTGTATTAAAAAGAAGCATTCCTGATAGGTGTGGGATAATTGAATCTAGAGAAAAAAACAGTATTATCTGGAATATCTATCCTTGTGGCCCTTCAGAGTTATGTCATGAAGAATAACTACTCCAATGAGTGTGGGAATTATATATTCAAGAATTACGTAGAGCTGCAGAGAAGGGAAGCCCTCGAGTTATCCTCACATAGGAAAGTAATCTAAAGGAGCCTTTTCTTCATTAATAAGCCACAGATTCCATCCAAAACATGACCTGCTACGAAGCTCGTGCTGCACACTGGGTTGTAACTGTCTTGTTTTCAGATGCTTTCTGGGGGTATAAATACAGGGAGAGGAGAATTTGACAGTCAGAAGAGCCCTCCTCTTTTCCATTGACCTACATTATCCAAAAGCATATTGAAAACTGCAGATGATAAACATTGAAGTTTAGGCTTACACTGGAAAGCCAAGAGGGACCTGTACAGACAAACCAATAGCTAAGTGGATATTTGCATGTTTACACACTCGAGATTAAAGGTCGTTTAGACCACATTTACAAGAGCTGCCCTGGGATGATGCAATTTACTCATCCTATCGGAACTAACTCACAGGTGCCTTTCATTAGGTAAACCAGCTGCCCACCACCAAATAAGGACTATCAGCTTGCAAAAGAAGAACTATCTAGCCTACAGAGGCTGCCCTAATCTTATAAAGGAAAAGGTATTTTCCTCAGTTATGATGGAATGATCTCTTGCTAGGATTTTCACAGCAATAAACTCAAGAGCCACCAGCAACTGAGGCCCCAAGAAGTGCTGGGCATCTCAGATGCAGGCGGCAAGTTTGGGTTCCTAGTTCCCTCCTAGGCAGTGGCACTAAGACCATGCAGGGAGCAGTCAGAGGACAAGATTTGGTATTGGGGCCGCGAGACTTGCTTGATGCTCCTGAACCTTAGGGGATTATCAGAAACTGGAACGCGTAGGCAGGACTGCCGGTGACTTCAACACCAATAACTCCACAGACATGACACCATTAATACAAGACAAGGTTGGAGCTTGTGACGTCTCCCGTTTTGTGCTGCAGGACTATCTCTCACCAAACCAACTACAGTTCCATGTAAACGCTAGTCACCTGGGGATGTCCCACTCAGGATGCAACAAGGATGGACAGGTGGTGAGAGAGTGTGATCCTGACAGTGTCAGCATAAGAGCCAGGGAGACACAGGGTTGGTACAGGGCCAGGCTGGTCAGGCAGACCCAGCCTCCACCTCTCAGTGGAGGAGAAGGGGCAGGAGGAGGGAGTATTTACCGGGTACTGAGCACTGAGGCCCTCTCCTGTCTCATTCTCCCTACAACTCCTACGGGAGGAGGCCAGCCAGAAGCAGAGGGCTGGCAAGTCTGTGATGCAGTCTGTAGTCAGAGAAGGCTGCAGGGACCTAGTGGACAGAAGATACCGCACCACAGAAGACCTCACGCACCTTCCCTTTATCTTGTCCTCACATTGAGAGAGAGGCGTTTGCTCTTAGACAAAGTCAAGCAACAATGCCCAGGCCTGGTTTTATTTTTAGCAACTTCTGCTTTTTCCTCCCACCTTCCTTCCCTCCCCGTGTGCAGCATTCCCGTGCGGCTGCCCTCACGGAGGCGGCGATCCAGCTGCATTATCCACAATGCTTTTGAGCAGAGCAACGCCAACCCACGCCGTGGCTGGCAACAGAATGTCTGTTCCTTGGATCATCACAGCTGTAGCACCTGCTACCATTACAAAGCATTCAAGAAGGAACAAGTGGGACCAGCAGTTAGTGTAGTGGCTATGTCTCTGGAGACTCCCATGTAGTTGACCGTGGTTCAAGTCCAGGACCCAGTGGCTTGAACTCACACCGGGCGCATGTGTGTGTGTGTGCCCAAGATCCCAAGAGAATGCAGGAGAAGGGTTTACAGTGTGGCAATCACCCAGGGGGGTGACTTCTCGCTTTCTGTCTCTCCACCTCTCTCTTTCTTTCTGGCGAGCACACGTGCCCTATAGCAAAAACCTCCGGAAAAAAAAAAAAAAAAAGAAGGAACAGGCAACACACACGTCTTAACTATGTCTGGTGCTCACAAAACCCCTCCGAGGTAGGCACTAACCTTAATATCTCAGAACTGAGCAAAGTGAGGCAGGGAGAGATCGTAGGCAGTCGTCAAGGCTAACAAGTGGCAGGACTGAGCTACCAATCCTGCAACCTGGATCCTCAGTCCATCCTGTGACCACTATGTTTATACCACCTCGTAACAGCAGTGAGAAAAGATCCAGAAGATCTTGATATTTAAAGAAATCCTGCAACTAGTCTTCTTTGTGGAGTACCAAAAGAATCCATTTTAGTGAAAAGGATTACTCATTTTGCAGGGAGTAAGTTTGACATCTGCACCCTGTACGAGCCTCAGTGCCCATGTGCTCGCTTCCAGACCCTGCCTTTACAGACGCGAAGTGGAGTGTGATTGGCTGAGCACATGATTACACATCTTCCTGGTTCCCACACAGCAACACGAGGAATGGCGTGGCAGATGGCGCTTCCCACAGATGCCCTCAACACGCTGTCCCCGCCACATGTTCTGTAGTGCACCCTGCCACCTGTCCATAATAGAGCTCTCAGCTCCCCAGTGCCTTGAGTCCAAGTGAGCCCTGGGATGACTCTGACCTGCAGAGCACAGCAGAAACAGCCCCATGCCAGTCCTGGCATAGCCTTTAAACAGCCTGGAAATGTCCCTTTCTGCCTCTGGAAGCCCTTGCCTTTGTGTGAGAAGTGCAAGGATGTGTGGCAGGCCACCACCTGACTGCAACCGCGTGAGCAGCCCAGCGGGCACTGCCTGGCTGAGCCCAGTCCAATGGAGGAACTGGGGACGTGTAAGCAAAGTGTGGCTTCAGCAACTAAGCTGCGAGATGATCTTCTGTGCAAAAAAAGAGCCCCAAAACAAACGAGTTCATCGACTTAATGCTTTTTCTTCTGAGGAGAAAGACAAGACCACACAGCTCTGAGCTGGAAATAAGAGAGCTGCATTGTCTGCCGGCGTTCCCAGGCAGAAAGCCATTTCACCGGGAGCCAGGAGTGTGCGGGAGAGTTCAGGCGTGCCTGGTTCCAGAGGGCTGGCAAGCCTTTAGGGCTAGGCAGCTCTCAGGATACGGTGGTTTTATTCGCAGGAATTGGTACTTAGGGAACAGCCACAGAGACAGGCAGAAGGGCGTCCTGATCTGAACGCTGAGCCAGTTGCAGCAAGTAACCAGATGGTTCTGGCTACTGCCACAGGTCAGTCCTTCCAGGTCTGAAAGCACAGCCAACTGTCAGTGACATCAGGGTCACAGCAGCCACCGCCTACCAATGGCCCTGTGCTCCCAAGACGGCAGCCAGGCCTGGGGTGGAAAGGGCCACCTGCCTTGGCGTGCCAGCTTGGCCTCACGCGTTTCCGCCCTGGGACATGGAGGCCAGTGTCCTCACAGCCTTCTCCTGCTGCCAGGACTATCAGCATTTCCCAAGAGGTCGGGATCCCACTTGGCCAGCCTGGTGGGCCGCCTGCCTCTGCCAGACAGCTGAGCACATGCCCTGCCCCTGCCCAGTCACTCTCTGGCCGTCCGCCTCCTCCCAACAGCTTCAGGATATGGGACTATAGCCTTTTTCTCATGCTGAGCTATCAAACCAAATTATGACAAATAAATTTCATTTAAAACTAAATAAAACATGCAAGTCGTCTATGCCAGAAAGAGGCCAGACACTGACCCACAGGCCGCTGCCAATGGTTCCTGAGACGTCTGCTGAACTTGGGCTGGAATTTCTTTTTTCACACTATAAAGGAGAAGCATGGGGACCAGCAGCTGGCGTAATGGCTATGTTGCGGGACTCCCATGTAGTCAACCATGGTTCGAGTCCCAGACCCAGTGACTTAAACTCACGCTGGGCGCATTTGTGTGTGTGCCCAAGATCCTGAGAGGAGAATGGAAGAGATGGGATTGTGGCATGGCCATCCCCGCCTGAGGGGTGATTTCTCGCTTTCTGTCTCTTTGTCTTTTGAGCCCTATAGCAAAAAAAAAAAAAAAAAAAGAAAAGAAATGAATAGCATGTTTTTCAATATTGGCTTTCTCCTAGTATAGAAATCCTTATAAAATCCATGAGTATATTGAGAGTACAGGGATCTTCAAAAACTATATGCAATATGGGTTGGCCCTGTGTAAAACAGTGTAACACTATACAGAGAAAGCCAGACCCCGAGGGCAACTAGGATTCGAATCTCAGCCACAGAGGTGTGGAAACATGTCAGGGTGTCTGTGCTCAGCATCAGGATGGGAGGAAGAATCGGAGGAAAACATACCGCAGCATGTCAAGGCCCCTAGTGCTTCTCTTTCTTTCCCCAATCTCTGTCCATCTCTCCCTCATGCATGCACCCATGCCTTCTAGCATTCAAAAAAAAAAAAAAAAAAAAAAAGAAGAAGAAGAAGAAGAAGAAGAAGAAGAAGAAAAAGAAGCAATAAAGTCCATTGAAAGTGTATATTGTGAAAAACCATGCATGGGTTTTAATTTCCTTTTTTGGTTTGTTTGTTTAGATCTTTGCCATAGGACATGTATGCTTGCCAAAGAGAGATAGAGAGAGGGAAACTGAAAAGTCACCACCCAAGGGAGATGGCCACACTGCAATCCCTGCTCCTCCATTCTTTCAGGATTTGGGGCATGCATGCCCACATGCCCAACATGTTTTTCAAGCCACCAGATCTAAAACTCTAACTGCAGAGTAGACCATGTGGGACCCAGCACCTTAACCACCATACCACCTACCAGCTCTGGATTTCAATTTTTTTTCTTTTGGCACCAAAACAAATGTGTATTTTAATTCCATTTCCCCCCCCCCAAATATTTGAAGTCCCCTCATTAACTATGAACTTAGCTTTCTAGTCATTCAGTCTGTTTAAATCTCTTAGCAAGAAGCTGGGGGGAGAAGAGACAGACGTTGGAATGAAAGTCCTTTTCTGGTAAGCTGAGTGATCACTAAATTCTCTTTCTCCCTTTTTTACCTCTCCTCATCCAGATTCTCCCTCCTTTGCCTCTCCTCTCGGCCCTTCAGAATAGTTGTCTAACACCTAAGCACCATAAAACCCAGGAACTGCAGCGTTCCAACGGAGTCCAGAGCTAGGATCCTACAAGGGTCTGCAGCTGGGGTAGCCTCTGAAGAGGGGGCAACCCCAAGAAGATAGCTGGGAAGCCAGCGAGAGGCATGTGGCACCTGCCCGGAGGAGGCATGTGTCCCCAGCTCCCCTTGCTATTCTCTATTCTTGGGGCTCCCTCCTCAGACCTCCTTCGATTCAACCTTTCCCAGAGGTACTTATCACAAGCAGTCAGCAATGCCTTGCGGTGTTGGGGTGTGCCGTGAAAGGACAGACCACATACTAAAATTTCTCTAAATCATGATTTCTCTAAATCATGCTAGTGATGATGGACGAGTTCAGATATTCCCCTTCAGACTAGCATCCACGTTTCCACAGGGAGAGTCTTTTGAGAGTGTACATAACTTAATGGATAACATACATACATTTCTCCAAATTAAACATTCCAAAAGAAAGCACATATATACTTCATAAGCTCCTCAAGTCTCCAGCATCACATGCAAAAGAATTAACTAATTGAAAAGAGAGAAACTCTTTATAATATCTAATAGCCTGTTCTTTATTTTTAATACATTAGTCAACATTTATCCCCAAAGAGGGTGCTTCCATTTCAGGTGCACAAGAAAGGATAAAAAGAGAAAACAGAATGGTTCACAATGTTTTTTTTTGTTTGTTTGTTTTTTTTTTTTTTGCACCACAATAAATTTGTGATTTAATTCTATTTTCTCCTCAAATATTTGAAGTCCCCTCATTCCCTGCGAACTCACTAACTGTGAACCACATTCTTCTGGCTCACAAAGGATGGGAAATGGGAAATGTGCAGTGGGTCGCATTTGTCTGCAACCTGAAAAAACGGGAAGTCTCTGGCATCCTGAGGGTATGGAACCCACTGATCACTCACCTCCAAGGAAAGCAGCGATTCGGGGCTAGACAAGAGGGCAGACAGAGGAGAGACTCGATCCTGCTCCAGGGCACAGAGTCTAATGAGGGAATCTTTACCAACCACTGGACTCGGTTTCGAAGGATCGACCCAGTAAACCGGACTCCACGCCAAAGGTGGCGTAGGGAGCTCTGTTCTGCCGTATGCCTGAGCAGCTGAGAGCTCTGTCACCCGCTCCTCAGCTCCAGGGCTCCTTCCCACACCCACGCTCCTCCATCACTGGAATGGAAGGCCTCTGCTCTAGCCGCACAGCAAAGTGCTCGACAGTAGAAAAGACCATCTTGCAACGATGAGGGCCATGCGAGTTCGCCCCCCAGAAACACGTTTGGGCATGTGAGACTGCAAGCACATCAACACCAAAGTCCCCACATCCAGTGCTCGACAAGGAAGGTCCCCAGAGCAAAGTCACGGAGAGGTGGTGGCGTCCAGCTTCTCTTCTGCCCTGAACAGGAAGCCCGTGAATAGTGCCACCTTGTCTTTAGTAATCCCAAAGCCATTTCTGATGTTCAGGCCCACTTTGCTCACAGAAAACAGGGTCTGGGGACCAGCAGATGGCGTAATGGTTACATCACTGGACTCCCACATGGCTGACCATGGTTCGAGTCCCAAACCCAGAGGCTTCAAAACTCATGCCAGGTGTGTGTGCAGGCGTGCCCAAAATCCGAAGAGGAGAATGGAGAAGGGATTGGGGTATGGCCATCCCCCCTATGGGGGAGGAGATGATTTCTCACTTTCTCTCTCTCTGATGAATACATATGACCTATAGCCAAAAAAAAAAAAAAAAAAAAAAAGCTTTCTTAAAAAAAAGAAAAAAACAATGGGTCTGTAGACATGCCCCGGCTTGTATACTCCGATGGATGTGGGTGTCCCTGAGATGGAGCAGCAGCTGCCCCTTTACCCTCGTGTCTTTGCAGTGAGAGCAAACGCATGCTCCAGGTCGCAAGGGCACCCCGCAGAAGGCCTCCTAAGTAAGTAACAGACCACCACCTCTCTGTGAGGGAGGCTTGGAAAGACCCTGCCCGGAGGCAAAGCGACAGCTGGGTGCTGTCGGCAGTGCCCTCCAGCTCTGGACTTCTGAGGAATGGCCTATCCACGAGGAAGCGGTCAACTATCAATGAGTTAGAGGCAATCCTTCAACTAAACGCATTTGTCTTCCTTTGACTCAAACCTATCCCGTCTGCATGGTCAACTTTAAATTAGAAAAACAGAGAGGGTTTGTCCAAATAAAACTATTAGGAACTAGCCCATCCTATAGCAAAAACAAAACAAAAACAGAAAAAAGAAACAGTCTACCCTTTTGTAAATGATGGATTACAACAAAAATAAATAGAAAAAACAGTCATCAAGGGACACTGGAGAACAACCCTACACTGTGGCTATGCTTAATAAGAAAGCATTTATTTAGATGTGGCGAAATGTAAATCAACAGGAAAGGTCATCTGTGTCCAGGATGACCTGAGACCACATGTGGAATCAGGTCTTTTCATGGAGAGTGACTGTACCTCCCCTGCCTTTCTCCTCTGATGGAAGGCCCTGCAATAACTGAGCCTTTTCTGCCCCAGGGGTCCACTGGCCTCCTCCTCTGACCTTCTTTGAGTGTAAACAAAACAGAAGAGAAAACCCGGCTCAGCTTATGTCCTTTATGCTCCCGACCAGCACAATAAAAATGTCCCCTTAGGTGTTTAATGACCCTCAACACAAAGACACAGTCATCCTCTCACAGTCTGAAATCCTCCCAGTTTTATGCAGCATCTACTTTGTGAATCATCTAAATGCAGGGCTTCTGACCTCTGTGTTCACCATCAGAAGCTACCCTTTAGTTTTCTCCAAAGAACGATGCATTGTTCGACCACAGCCATCACTCTTCCCTTGGTTTGTGGTTGACAATCCGAAGACAGTGAACAGGCCAATTGTCCAAGTCCTTGATGGTGTCCAAGATGCCATTGCTAATTTTGGATCACTGAAAATTGTCCACACAGGATACATCTGAACGTGTTATAAATAGCCAAGCCACCCCTCTGAACAGTTCAACTTATTGTGGCATCAACAGAGACATGTTTCTAGTTACAAAATTAGCTTGCTCTTCTGGAATACAGGAAAGGAGTAGAATTTCATGGCACAGAATTTTTGAAGTTGTCCATAAGATTTTTCCAGTAGATTTTTCACTTGATAACTAAAGGTTAAATAGTGTAAGATCATTACTGCAGAACTTAATGTATTTTCTCTCTAAGTATAAGCAGGCCCTATTTTATATTTTAGGTATAGAATATCCATCTAAAATAATCGATATAAAACTACTGATACTGGGCCAGCCAGTTGGAGTGGTGGTCGAGGCAACTGGGCCTCACATGGCCAACTACGAGGCTTGGATCCTGGACCCCAGAGGCTTGAAAAATATGCCGGGTGCCTGTACATGCGTGTCCAAAATCCCAAGAGGAAAATCAAGGAGATGGGCCTGCAGTGTGGCCATCCTTCTTGGGGCAAGGCGGGGCGGGGTGGGGGGCTTTCTCACTTTCTCTCCGGCAAGCACATGTTCCCTGTAGCAAATTTAAACACACACACACACACACAACTGATACTATTTTCAGTAGCCTGAGGCCTCCACTCCACTTAACTGTGGAGCATTAATTAAACAAATCCAATTAGTCATCTGTAAGTTAATGTGGGAAAAGGAAATGGCTAACAAACTCCCAGTTGCCCAGAAAAGCAACACATCTCAAACACGCATATTTTACAAGTTTCATATGTGTCTCTAATTATGTCTTTATGCAAATTTCTTTAGCTTTCTACCAATTCTTAACCACCTCATGCCAAACTCTTTTATATAAATACAACTCCGACAACTTTTTCTTCCAACATCTAAGAAAGAAACAAAGGACAGGCTTAGCTGGCACTGAGCGTGCCCTTCACTGTGGGCTTTTAGATGTCTGCCGCAAACTGTGGCAGACGTGGCTCACGCAGTCATTACGAGGCAGAAGACTAACTGGCAGAGGGAGCCGAGCCCGCTGGCTGAGCTTAAGAAGACCTCGTCTCTACCTGCAGAGGAACAAAGATAAGCAAACAGTCCTGTAACCCTTCAAGAAAGCAGCCTTCCCTAATGTGCTTTTGATTTGTTTTAATAAGTTTAGCCCTGAAGGCTTAATTAACCCTGGTAGGCAACTCTGTGTTCCCTCAAAAGTGCAATTAAAGATTGCGCAAAGGCCGCTTGGCCCCAGGCTTCCATAGGAGTCCCACTACCAGCAGTTCCCTAACTGTGCCCTTTGTCCCAGCCTTACTGGTGACTCTGCGCCACCTCCCGGCACCATCCTTATTGTTGGACCGGGCCCCAACAACCTCAAGGCAGGAAGTCTAGGCCTGAAAGCCGGCGCTGCAGGGACATGTACTTTTAATTTAAAAAAATATATATATTAAAAGCTCATTGAAAGGCACTTAGCAACAAATCTCGAAATGCATTAAAGTTCATGTGTGACCACCACTAATTCTAAGGGCTACAGGCCACAGCTTACAGGGGATAAACTTGCAGCCATGGTGTGTGGGCCACAGTGGAGCCCACACTGCAGAGCAGGCCAGAGGCCTTCAGTTCCCTGGGGCCGTGTCTCCATGTCAAACCAGGTCATCAGGTTTCCTGGCTCTTCGGTAGGGAGCTCACAAGCTTGCTGACAATGGGAAGAACCAGAGTTGTGATCATTTTTGCACAAATGATTGGTGTGTTATAAGTAGGAGGAGGGCATAGCCCAGTGTGAACTTTATTTAAAGCGACACAAGCCAGCCAGTGGCAAGGTGGGTAAGGTGCTGGATCCCACATGGCCCAATGGTGCAGTTCAAGTCCCAGATCCAGCAGCTTGAAAACACACCAGGTGAATGTGCTGTGTGCCCAAAACCCTGAGAAGAGAAATGGAGTAGAAGGGATTGCAGTGTGGCCATTCCTCATGAGGCTGATTTTTCACGTTCCTTCCCACTGCCTCTCCCCAGAGCACACACACCTTATAGCAAATGGAAAAAAATTAATAAAAGGGCTCAAGGGCTGAGTGGAATCAGTATTTTCCAGAGCAGTGGGGCACTCCCTAATACAGGGAGGTCCTTGCTTTCCAAGCCCATCTCAAACAACCAGCTGAGCCAGGCATGCTGACAAAGGTGAGGTGCTGTGGGTGACACTCGGAGAATTATGAGGCACGCTCTGCACCTTCCCAAGTTTCCCTGTCACCTGTGCTCACCGGCTGAGTGATCACAAAGAACGCAATGAGCTGCCGGGAGAAAATACAAGACTTTCCTGACAGATTATCAAGGAAACTGGGTCACAAAGACCTAACGAAGGTTTATCAAATCTTCTCTTGCTCGAACTCACTCCAAAGCCTGTACGCCTCCACTCCACCAAACAAAACAACTTAATCAAACAAGCCTTTAAATGGTGTCTGAATCTGAAGTGTGAGATTTTCCATTACATTTTGCCTTGCATAAGAAAAACAATCCCTTTTTAATACTATGTAGACATCGAGAAATACCTTTTTTCCCAATCATCTATGCTCCTTGGTAAGCTATTCCCCATGTTGGCTAAGGCCATCTTCCTCTAGTTACAGACCAAATTCTAAGTCCCATTTCTTTGTACCCACTTCAATTATTGATGCATCAAAAGATACTTTTTTGAAGGAATGTCTCTAAACACTTTAACTGGCAGGGTGATGAGCACCTTGGAGACTGATGTCCTATCCAGGATTCACAGCCACAGGAACTAAAGCCCAAGCCCTGACAGCTGCTCCCTGACTTCTAGCAAAGTGCCCTGAATGCAGATTCTCAAAGAAAGTCTAAGAGTTGTGCAGTTTCAGAAGGCCTTATGGCTGCTCCATCCCTGCAAAAATGTCCCCCAGGATCCCATCACACATCCTTAAAGGGCTTTCCTCTGTAGGAAGATAAAGCTCCAGGAGCTGGAAACTCAGCAGGTGGGCCTGGAGAAACTGTTCAAAGTTAAATAACACTTGCAGGCGTAAGCTTTCAAGTGAATGAATCTTCTGATTCTTCCTTGCCAGCTTGCAGTTTCCTGAATGATTTCTTTTCACAAGCTGGTGATAGAACCTAGGAATCCCATCACTGCTGGCAGGCGGAAAGCAAATGTGGCTCCACGCCTGACTTCTGAGTCTGCCTGGAAATCGGCCACAGCCAAGATGGGCTGCCTGGACCTGCAGAGCTCAAGGCAGGAGCCCTCGCCCCAGAACTCCCTCTGCCCGCGTCCACCCGGCCCTGTGACCACCATGCAGTTTACATCCATGGAAGCATTCTCAGGTGCAGAATGCCTCAGGAAAATGCTGCTTTAAGGTGTGCATTATAAAAGGAAAAGTTTTTTAAAAAAAGAGGAAGATGGAGAGGAAGTGGGAAATTTCAACTCAACCCACAGGGCCCAGGTCTTCTCACCTGCCCTTGGGGGTGTGATGGGGCTAATGGAATGAAACTGACTCAGTGGAGAAAGGAAGGAGGACCTTGGGAAGTACAGCCCTGAGGCTCCAAATCTTTCCATGAGGAAGTAGAACTGAAGAATGAGGGAATTTCTACTGCTCTGCAGCCAGCAAAGAGAGTTCCCTGATGAGCAGATGCATGCTTTTCCCAGCTTGGAGCATCACAGAACGCAAGACAAAGGACAAAGGTCCGATGGAACAGAAGAGGAATCACTCTCCTTCATATTCACAGCCGCCTTAGAGGAGGCCTGGTCTACAGGAGCCCAAAGGAAGTGTGGCCTGGGAACAAGACGAAGGGCGACACATGTCGATCCTGCTCCTTGTCACAACAGCAGCAGCACTGACCCCAAGGCAAAGGAGCCAGACACCAGAGACACCAGACAAGGTCAGATGCAGGCACAAAACCTGCAAACTCCCTTTTACATCGGGGAGATGCCAACTGCTTGGCTTGAACCTTCATGGCAGAAGAGGAACATATAATTGAAAAACTACTGAGTACGCAGAGAAGTTGACCAGAAAGGGGAATGATAAGGGGAAAAAAATGAGAATCCTTCTGATGGGAGACAGGAATTCTGAACAGATACTTGGGGAAACAGCCTTATCAAAAAGGACAGGAAACTGCAGTCCAGAAGGCCCCATCCAGTTTAAACATCTGGTCACCTTGCTGCGGCAAAGGTTAGACACATGGGCACTGGACCCTGCTCTGTAAAACTAGGCTTTTATATTTACATCTCGGAAATACTAAACTATGAATAGAATACCTGTCTTTGACTCTGAGCTCAGACTCTAAAAGAGTCTGGCACACTGGCAAAGACATCCCCTCTTTAAACCTCAGAACAATGTCGGAGGAAAGCGGGAACCTGCAGGTACAGGAGCCAGGACAGGTTCAGCCTCTTAGGCCGTGATATGAACACGCAAGCTCTCCTCGGTGCTCCAGCATGCCAGGGTACAGTAAGATCTCATACATCTTAGAGTGTCCAATACCAATATCTGATGTTCACACTTGGATGCTTTTCCGAAAGTAAACAGAAAAAGTAAAAATCATCAAAAGTAATGGTCTAACACATTTTCCCCACTTAGGACAACGTCTTCACATAATTTTGTACATACCATTATATTCTACTTTAATTATGATCAATTCAAGCTATCAGAACAAATACAAATCGATGGCTACTCTAAAGGAGATTTTTTTTTAAATAAGAGAAAATTGCACTATTTGTTGATTCTTCTGTCTGTCCTGGTAACATAGAAATTTCTCTGATCCTGTTTAACAGAATGCCTGACTAGTTACCCTTGAAATCTGGAGAACATTAGCTCATTGAAATGAAAGAAAACAAAGTCAAACCACAAAAAAAGAGCCTATCTAAACAGTACTTTATTGGCCGACTGAAGCCATCAAAAGTGGTACCAAAGAAGGGCCAGCAGGTGGCATAGAGGTTAAGATGGCTAGATCCCACATGGCCACCTGTGCAGTTCAAGTGCCAGACCCAGTGGCTTAAGAAACATGCCAGCGTGTATGCGTGCATTCCCAAAATCCCCAAGAGGAGAATGGAGGAGTAGGTACTGCAGTGTGATCATCCCCACTTAGGAGTATTTCCTCACTTCCTCTCTCTCTCTCTCTCCTCTCTCTCTCTCTCTCTCAGTCCAGCAAGTACACAAACCCTACAACAAACCAAACCAAAACAAAACAAAACAAATACAGAAAATGGTATCAAAAATAAAAATGCCATTCACTCCTTTGCCATCTAATAAGTAGAAATACTAATGCAGGTCATAATAACTCCTTACCACTCCCCAAGGGTGAGTCATAATTTAGAATTGGTACTATAAAAACACAGTCATTGTATAAATGTGACTCTTAATTTGCTTCTAAAATAGGCTGTGTGTTTGGGAGGAGGCAAATTCAGAGCAAACTTGTCAGAAATTATATTGCTAAGAGGTCATTAAAACTATTGCACAGGATTTAAAACTCTGTCGGTCTCAATTTTTGCAAACAACCCAAATGAGGTGTTGTGCAAATGCTTGCCTGAAACATCACAGCACTGGATAAAAATACTTTATTACTAGCAGAGAGATGCGTATGAGCTCTGAAGGCCAGCCAGGCTCGGCCAGATCCTGAGAGCCGTGCTGGGTATAGCTGGAACATAGCCCGCCTGAGCCAAAGTAAACACCCCCACGGAAAGTCACCATGTGGAAACCAACTGGTGTGGGGAAATCAAGGTGCCCACGAGAGAGCGCAGGAAGCCCCATGGCAGGAGGCAGAGAGCATTTTAACACGCTAAACAGATGGAAGTTGCAATAAACAAGAGGGAGCGCTAAAGACACTCTCTTCCACCCAGAGACGACAGCGAAGAGCAAGGAAATTACAGGCACTTCATATATAGCTCTACCCATAACCTATTTCTGCTTTGCATTTTAACTGCAAAACATGCCAAAGCAGAAGAGAACGCACTAGAAATGAGTCTGACTCTCGTTTTTCTAGGGGGGAAATAAGCACACTCACGTTTAGTACTCAGGCCTGAGTACTTAAAACTCTGCACTTTGCCACTGGTTCTGGCTGCTGCAAGGTACCTGCCTCACCCACTGAAGCAAACGTTCTGCTAAGCCTGTCTACCAGGACACAGAAGCAGACATTGGGAACTTTTCTGCCATCAAAGGAACGCAGCCTCATTTGGTGAGCAGAGCAATACCCTAGGAGGTCCAGACCCTGCAGCTCTAATGAGACCAGGAGCTTCTGTGTTGTCAGAGACCTGCCCCATGAGCTAAGCCTATAAAACAATAAATCTGGCAGAAAAGAAGTGGGCTCGAACAAATGACTAGGAACTGGGGTGCACCAAACATTCAGTAGCTAGGTTGGCTGATTAGTTTAATTGACTGATTTAGTTTAGTTATGCTGTCTGCTCCAGAAACAACCTGAGTTCCGTTTTTTTCCATAATAGAGATCACAGCTCTGATTTGCTTCCTGGGCAGGAAGCACGTCCACATCAAAGAAAGGCTGCTCATCTCAGCGTCCAGTGATCCTGGCCCCAAGCTTTGCAAAAATAAAAGAAACAGAGAATACAATTCCCAGCAAACGCAGCAGGGTGTATGTTTAGGTCACTGGCGGGCTTTAATTTACTCTGTCGTTACAGATCGTGTCCCAGATTTTCTGGGGGCTTTTAAACATCTTTATTGTGGTATAAGTTACTTACTCATTATAAATGTCCAATTCAATGATTTTTAGTAAATTTACAGAGTTGTGGAACCATTTTTATTGGCCCAAAAAGTCCACTGTCCATCAAAGTCACTTCCAACTCTCACCACTAGCTCCAGGCAATCACTAATCTGCTCTCCCATTCTATAGGTTTGCTTACATTTTGAAAAATGGAATCCCACTATATGGAGGTTTTTGTGACTGACTTCTTCAGTTAGCATAATGTTTTGAGGTTCACACATATTATGGCACATATTAAGAGTTCATCTCACCCGGTGGCTTTCACTGCTGAAGATGGTCTACTGTATGGATATACCACATTTTTGATTTAAGCAGTCTTCTGTGACGTGACTTAATGGCCTGATCTCAGAAATAAGAAAACCTACTTTACATCTAGCATGTCTAAAATCTCTGTAATGTGTAAAAATGTGTAATGAGAATACTCTCTGTTCCCTAGAATTTATGTGTATATGGAGAGGAGGGCAATTTTAAATGAGTACCCAATATCCCTGAATTTCAATTATTCACATTTTAATACACATAAAGTATTTTATGCTGATTTCTAAGTCACACATGGTCATCAACTCATTTATCAAGCATCTACTTACTTGTACAAACTTCCCTATATTAGGATGTATGAGGTACATAGGGACCTTCCCACAACCAAACTTACAAAAGAACTGTATTTCAAAACTGAGCTCATCAGTCACTTTGGAGGTACTTCAAGCCTTTTCTCAGCTTAAAGAGTATAGTTTTAGCTTCCAGGTCAACCCGAGAAGTCTTGTTACGTCATAGTCCTTTATCCAAGGACTCTGTGGTACAGTCTACACTGGATACATAGTCTCTAAAGGCACTGGTTGGTTTATTCTCTCCACCAACATGGCTAAGAGCCTTGCGTGTGCCAGGGATGGGGACATAGTTGTAAACAAAACACTCTTGTTGCCTTCTATGCTTACATTCTCTGCTAGGAGAAGATTTAAGAAATGAATACAAATTGCGGGAAGTAGTGCAAACATTGCAAAGAGAAACAGAGGAGGCTAAGGGAAGAGAAAGAAGAGGGCAGAAATGCTATTGTAGCTGGTGCTACGATTCCATCTGAAGATGGAATACTTGAGCAAAGAGCTTGAAGCAGCCAGACCTGAAATCAGCAAACCTCACAGAGAGGACTCCACGCAGCAGAGGACATGCCAGGCCAGGGGTTTGGAAGTAGGAAGGGGTCAGTGGCCGCAACGAGTGGTGAAATCTAGTCACAGACCCATAATCGCCCACCAAGGTCTCGCTCTCCCAGACAAAGGTACACGGTCTCCAGCTTTCTCTCAGCAAAGCAGGCCGTCCCCACTGTGGTCTCAGGCCCACAGACCCATCCTGAGAGTAAGCAGCAGAAATGTGCCAAGCTGGGGCCCACCCTCACCAGCAGCCACGCACCTGGGGTTCTGTCAGTGATCCAACCCACAGAACTCTGTCTTGTCCCTCCACCCGACCTCCATATCCGAGCTAAGTTCTTATCACATGTTTTTCAGTATCATGGCAGAGGCTCTTCCCTTTGGTAATCAACATCCTGGCCACTCATATAGAGAAGTCCCCCTCACTTCCTGTCTCCATGTCCCCTTTCAGCATCTTGAATATCAGGTTCTTTAGAGAGTCACACACCTGTTATGGGTGTGGGATTCTGACACCTCTTGGTTCCTGGCCATCTCCGAGTCCATCTGGACAGCCAAGCCACTCCATGTGGGACCTTCTCAGACGTTCTGTCCAACTCCATGAGTCACAAAGGACTGTTACTCCCTGTCAACCACTGCCACCCACACCACCCATTTCCAGCTGCTGGCCTCTCTGGTCACGAATATGTCCAGTGCTGACATCTCTCCAGCCCAGCAGGCAAGTGTCCCTCAGTTCCAGTGAGTGCTTTATTCACATCGAGGCCTCTCCCAAAGACCTGTCCAATCAAGCAAATGTCTCTAAACCAATGGGTTTTGGCAACTAGTCTACCCAGCTTTCCTAAAATCCTTTCTTTCTAAAGTCAAGTCCATGCTGAAACACACAGGAATTTAAATGATACCTTAGAAGCGAGTCCTTATTTAGTTTTGTACTTACATTTCAAATGACAGAACAATGGTGAATCACAACATCTACAGGACGAAGGAAGTTTAACATCCAGAGCAGTATTTCTTCTTATGTCACTAGTTGCAAACAATGTTATCGGCTTCCCAACTGGTCAAGTTCTACAATAAATCTAACTCCTGGGCTTATACATGGAACCGCAGAAAGCAGCAGAGATGCTAAGATCTGTCTGGCCACAGGGTGTGCAACCACCAGCCTCCAGCATGTTCTATTTCCATAGCAACTTTGGGTAGCTCAGCAGGAGTGCAAGTGCACGCTTGGTGCTACCAGAGAACCATGAGGTTTGATTGACTGTTTTTTATAGAAAGGGAAGTTCTTTTTGTGGGATGTTACGTGGAGTCAGTTGCTGAAGAGAACTTCTCTCCTGTGATTTAGAACAGAAATGTTAGCCCAGTGCTAGCCATTTTATGATTGTGCAAACCAATCATAGGAAACCACTCAGTCGGTTTTTCTTATTACTTTCTTTTCCCCGCTTTTCTTTCTGTGGGTACATCGTATATCATTGCCAAGCGCTGGGCGAATTTGAACTGATTGAAAGAGGCTCTATTTCCTGTGAACAATTTGTCCTTGTGAATCCCGATTGTCACTTGCCTATAACTTATTTAATTTCACATCTCAGCAAATACGGTCTTATTTCTCCAACAGAGACGGCTTCTGATAGCATCACTCTCCTGGTTATTTATCATACATATCTGAAATTGAATTACCTATTGCAGTAATGTGATTTACTCTCAATGTATACAAAAATGCAACATAAAATAAAACTGTTTCTGTGTACACTTCCTCATGGCTCTGTGTGAAATCTAGGTTAGCCGATTCCTCAGAAATACAGTGACGAAGAATGAATGAATGGGAAGGTAGAAGATTAGCAGAGTCATGACCTGAAAATAAAAGAAATTCATTCTCTAAAATAATGTATTCTCGGGGCCAGCAGGTGGCATGGTGCTTAAAGGCGCTGGATTCCCACATGGCTAACTGTGGTTCAAGTCCTGGACCTGGCAACTTGCTTTCTCACTCTCTCTCTCTGTCCCTCTCTGGTCAAATTGAAATAAACAAATGAATAAATAATAAATAAAATTAAATAAAATAATTCTTTTTAAAAATGTATTCTCTTAACATATTTGTTTCACTATGAATCGGGAAGCCAACTAGCACATGTGGAAAAAAAGAGTTAAAAAAAATTGAATGATTTTACTTTTTTCAAAACAGTACTATGTCAATACATTCTAAAATTTAGGAAAAGTATGCATATCTTTGCTCTTGTCAAACAACAATTAATCTTAGACCAAAAAAAAAGAGCATAAAGAAGATGTTGACAACAATTCCTTTGAGGAAATTTTCCACTTTTATGAGCCCACTGTTTTGTTAATCCTATTTTAAATGTCATGCTCCAGGTGGAATACTACTTGTCATTGAAGTTCCCTGTCTCCAATATACCCTGAAATGAAGAACCAAGGTTCCTTAGTTCTAGAATCTTTCCGATGGCAAAGGTTAATTGTGTCAATACTGGCATGTTAAAATAAATTACTTATTACCCACTATCTTCTCTTAGATCAAGTTTCATTTGCTTTGTTCTATTTGATTTAAATTATAAATCGAAGCAAATTTTGGATAAGCTCATTGACAGTGAAAAGTTGATCTATGCATATTCAAACATACTTTTTTTTTCTTTTTTTCTCACTATCGGAAATTGATTTTGGGTATCTGGATAACCAATACCTGCAAAGATCCATCAAAGAAATAAACCTGTATTTACCAAGCATACCAAAAGCTGTTTCTTCGAACAGCTTTCAAAGAGCTACTCTGCACCTGTGGAATTGATCGCCATGATGTTACCAATCTGAGCAGGAATTAGAAACAGCAGATTGCCCCCTGTCTACGGAAGATCATTTCTGCAGGGCAGTCGAGTGATGAAAACCAGTCATTTTCAAACAAGTTTCTGCATCTCAGTTTGAAAAGGTTGCTGGGAACACATGTGAAAATGTCTGTGTTGTCAGCAACAGCCCTCAGACAGTGTAAACAACCGAAAGCACTGACATACTCATTTTAGGATGCAGGAAAAACAGTTAACTTTCTCTCTACAAACATGCAAATCGATGCAGATGGGCGGATATGTACACGTTCCACATTAGACAGTTAGGCACACTGCTGTAACTCAATTTGTTAGACACCATAATTTCCATCTTAAACATTATTTAACCCTAGACATAAAAACTTGTCACCTTGGTATTATAATTACACCCTAAGCAATATGTCTGAGTAGCTATAGCAACAATTTCAGAAGCCCTTTTAAATATAAATTTGCTATAATTTTAGCAACAGGAATCAGAGGGTTCAATGCAAGAAGTAGAACTGCTATTCTCAGATAGTCATACACAGCCACTGCAGGAACAAAGTCTTCCGGCTGGGAAACATCATAAAGTAGGGATTGTTTTATATTGCACACACTGTCCGATCATAATCCAAACCTCTTTCTTGGGATATGCTCCTGCCCTTGGTGAACTCTGGAGTTCATGCTTACGTTCTAATATAATGGGACACCTTTGTACCTTCGGCTAGACACTGAGTAAAGTTCTTCTGCCCCCCTCCCCCATTGTCTTGTGTGTATGGGGGGGTAGCCTCAATTTCAATGACTTTATAACCTAAAAGGGGGGAAAAAAGGATATTTGTAACCCTTTAAAATAACCCCCAAATGAATTATAACTATGTAACTCTTAGGTCATCGGGAACATCAGGAAAGTGATGACATATTTTTGCATTTTTATTTGTTTGTCTGTTTTCTTTTTAGGGGAGGTTTTTGCTATAGGGCACGTGCGCTCGCCAGAAAGACAGAGAGAGACAGAGAGACAGAAAGCGAGAAATCACCCCCCAGGGGCCAACTCTGGCCACGCCGCAATCCCTTCTCCTCCATTCTCCTCTTGGGATCTTGGGCACGCACACATATGCACTCGGTGTGAGTTTAAGCCACCGGGTCCAGGACTCGAACCGCGGCCGACGACATGGGAGTCCAGCGACAGAGCCTTTACGCTAACTGCTGGTCCCTTTTTGCATGTTTTTCTATGAAAAAAAATGTCATGACTTTCCCAATAACCCAATATATAATGCTTTCAACAGGCAGCTTTCTCTCCAACATTAAGAGTCTCTGTCACAGACCTCAAGGACTGGCATTTGGTATTTTGAGCAACCAGGACCTGACACAGAGAAAGGTGGTAGGCTTTACTATTTGTCCTCCAGCAAGATGGTAAAGTGCTTCTAGAGCAGTTCTGATTCTGTCTTGCTGCAGCTGCACAGATAGGGCTGCAGAAGACCCAGGCACCCTGGAAACTCCTGAAACTGTGCACAAAGCTGCAGGCACACCCGGAGTCCATGGCCAAGGAGTCAGGGCAGCCCTGGGCTGTGAGTTCCTGCTTCCTTCTCTCAGACACAGTGAGGAAATCATTTCAAAAGGAAACAGCAGTGAAGGACACAGGTTTATTTTGACCAAATTCTGAACATCTCAAAGACTTCATTTGGGCAGACAAGTTTTACCACCCAGGAGACCAAAGCCTTTGCTCTCAGCAGGCATCTCACAGCTGTTTGCCATTAAAGCCACCAAGTAAGTTAGGGCAATTCATAAAAGGCAAAAAATGATGAGCACCATCCATCTCTCCCTGTTAAGAAAAGTACACAGGCTAAAAGCTATCATCAAAGTGGCCACCAGCTCATCAAAACCAGGGTCCCATGAGTACCCAAATACTTCTTGTGATTGCATGCAACTCCGTGGATGAACTGCTGTCACCAAAGTTTTCACAAAAATGGACTCAAGGAAAAAGGAATGTTTCAAGTGGCCCAAACAGTTACCCTTAGAATTGATTTTTTATGTAAAACCAACATGGGAAAATAAATCTTGGAGGGGTATATTTCTTTGGGGGTAAACACAAGCACAGTCTAGAAAACTAACTTCAGTCATACAGGAGTTACTATCTCTTTAAGTGAATTTAGCAATTGGTCACTAAAATGATAAACTTTGCCCCTTTTTAAATAATAACTGGCATTAACCAGGCAATCATTTAGCACTCTTAATTAGGTATTGAAGACCCTTCATTATTAAAGTCTTCTTTTTCTTTTTTTTGTGTCCTCTTATGAAAGACTAACTCTGTAATTAATAACATATCTGCTACTTCCAAGCCCGGCCATTGTAACAGAGCTCTTCTGGGTGCGCTTTGACATACAATTGTTTCTCTTTAAATAAAGGCTGCGACAGTCCTTTGAAACTCGTGGGGTTTTAACCACTGCGCGTCTGAGGAGCAGGACTGTAGGTCAGTATTAAGCGTTACCGTTATCTTCGCTCCACGTCGAGTTCTTCCTGGGGAACACAGTAGTCACAGAGGGAAGACGGCGCACACGAACGCGTTTGTCTCCGCAGGGTACCTTTCTACTCCGACCACTGGAGTCTGGCAGCCACTTCTGTCCCTCCTTTTTCTGTCGAAGCTGACAGCTCTCCCTGTCAACACTTCGCCTTCCCCACCTCTGACATTACTGCGAGACCCGCCTGGTCCTGCTGCCCGCGGGCTGGGACCCGACTCCCTCAACCCACTCAGGACCCAGCAACCGCCTGTAGCATCCGGTCTTAGAGCGCTCGCTCGCAGCGCCCCCTGCCGGGGGCTTCCGGAACGCCCCGGGCGCCGGAAAGTTAAATCCCAACTCCGGGCAGCCGCATCCAGGTACAAAGCCGGAAAGGGCGAGGAGGTGAACGAGCTTCCCGCCAAACCCTGGTTCTCGAAATTTGATCTCTACGCTGGCCCCTGGGCACCGGGGAGAGGCCCAGGGCTTACGCCCCTCCTCGAATGCTCCCCTCGAATCTCCGGAGGAGCAGTTCCCTCCGGCCCGGATCTGCTCCAGTCCCGAAACCCTGAGCCGGGGAGTGCGAAATCCGCGGAGCTGCGGGGAGATGCCCGAGGAAAGGCGCTCGCCCGGCCGCAGCTCACCGGGCAGGCGGCTCCCCAGGTCTCTGCACCCCGCCTTAGTGTCTCTGTTAACCCGATCGCTTGGCGAAGTTGAGCCAAGTCCCGCTGCCCCGCGGTGCAAACGCGCGCCGCGTCGCCGCAGTAGCGTGGGCAGGAGCCCTGCCCGGGCCGGCGGGGCTGCGGGGGTGGCAGCTCCCGGATCGCGAAGCCCGGGCCGCCGAGCCCCCAGCTTGGCTGGCGACAAAGCCAGCCCGGACGCGCGCGGGGTGCGCGCACAGACCTCCTCTGCGCACCGCTGCGAGGTGCTGGACAGGGTCGAGTCTCGCCCGCCGCGGCTCTCCCGCCCCTTACCTCAGCACGCTCAGACCTCGGCCGAAGCAGCGACACAAACTTCCAGCTGCCCACTAGCTCAACTGTGCGCGCCTCCGCACCGATGCCGGTTCCAATCCTGTAGGCGCCACCAGCGGGATGTGCCCGCCTAGGTGCCCGCAGATCCGCGCTACTTGAGACTGACACGTCCCGGCAGCCGACCTCTGCTGCCCCCAGGTCCCAGCCAGCGGCGAGAGGCGGTCAGGGTCTCTGGCCACCGCCTCGCAGAGACGAGGCAGGGGTTGCTCACCAGGCGTCGGGCGCACTCTTCATGCCAGTCATCCAGCGCACGGGGGCCTGCGACTGCTCCAAGGGTCTTCTTCGACGCCCGGCGAGGGAAGTCGAGGCAGCAGTCGCCTCCGCCCCCTAACACTGTCCCAGAGCCACCCCTATCGCTCTCTGCTCTCCCCGCTGTAAGCGCTGGGCCGCCAGGCGCACTGTCCCCCGGCGCGCGGCTGGCCAGGGAGTGACGGGTTCGCGCCCAGCGGAGTCTATGAACGAGGTGGCAAAGTTGGGTGCCCAAGCTAGCTCCGCAGGGAAGCAGCGGGTGGGAGTGGGGAGCGCCCTGGGATGGGCCGGGCCGCCCCCGCGCAGGGAGAGTGGAGGGCCAAGGCCCGGGCTGGGCACCCGCAGCGGCCGGCTGGGGGCTGTGGCGCCCACCCGCGGCGGGAGGACAGCGCGCGAAGGAGAGCGCAGCGAGAGCAGCCGCCGCCAGCGCCGCCTTCCCGGCGAGTAGCGCCGCTCGGGGTGAGCGGGCTGGGAGCTCGGGGCGGGGAGCTCTGCGGACCTCGCCCCGCCCCCGCCCCGCCCTCGCCCCGCCCCCGCCGCGCGCCTCCTCCTCCTGCTCCTTTCCCGGGTGAAACCCGAGCGCCCCGCCCCGCGCCTGACCTCCCCGGGCTCCTCCCAGGCCCCGCCCCTTCCCGGGACGGTACCCGCGCCGCACCCCTCAGCGCCCCTCCGCGCCCCGGGCACCTCACTGCACCCGAAGGCCCCACTGCGGTCTTCCTAGGGCGAGTTCCACCCAGCGTTGACTTTTCGGGTGCGCCCTCCCCCTTCTCGCAGAGACCTTCCGTGGCTCCCCGCCCCTGTCCCGCCGCGGAGACGTGGCTAAACTGGCGGGGGGAGGGGGGTGCAGTATAAAGGGCTGGAGGCAGCGCCCGCCGAGCCCCGCGACGTGGCGCGCCTAGTCTGCGGCCCTCAGCTCCAGGTACGTGCGCGGCCCTCGGCCCAATCCGGCAGGGTGGCGGGGCGGGCAGGGGCCATCAGGTCCTCCGAGACTCAAAGTTTGTGTGTTCTTTTTATATGTCACCCTCATGCGTGCAGAGTGGGACTCTCCCAAAGGAGAGACGCCCTGCGTTCTTGGAGAGCGATTTGGGGTGAGCCTTCCAGCTATTTTGGGTCGATTTCTGTGGAGTTAAATCAGGGAAAAGAACAAATCTGAAAAACCAGGGAGGCAGGACGAGGGGTGCCCAAGGAGTCAGGCCAAGGGTTAAGACAGGAGCCATAAGGACAAAGTCAGCCTGGCCAGTTCTGGGGCAAATATGTTTCACTTTTGCAGGATCTTTGAGCCTTGCCCAGGAAGTGCTCAGGTGAGAATTATTCATGGAAAAGACGGTGAAGTTCCTTTGAAAACTTCTGTCCTCTCCTCCATAGATACTTTCTTGCAACTCTTCCACTCCTAAGTGAGGGGAGAGTCGGCCTCTCTGAGTTTAAAACTGCGAGAAGGGGGGAGCCAGCAGTTAGCGTAATGGCTATGTCGCTGGACTCCCACGTAGTCAACCGTGGTTCGCATCCCGGGCCCGGTGGCTTAAAACTCACGCCGGGCGCCCTATAGCGAAAAAACCTCTCAAAAAAAAAAAAAAAAAAAAAAAAAAACCTGCGAGAAGGGCAAATGGTAGTTACAGGAGTGTAAGGAGCGCCTGGGACTTGGACTGGGAGAGATTTGCATGGCCTTGCGGGACTCTCCTGGATGGGGATGGGAGAGAGTGTTTTTGGGCCCCTGTATTCTCCACCTGTACCTCAAAAGGTGGCTGCAAGGTGCCTTCCCCACAGTGACAAAAGGCAGCCTAGTGCCTGCCCGCATCTCACAGCCAGAGAGCGCTGTGGATGGGATTCGCTGACGCTGGGGTGGGCCTGTGCACAGCGGTCCCCTTGAGCTCATCCGTGAAACCGAGAACTAGTTGCTGGCGGAGTGCACCATAGCTAAGAAGTAGCCACACAGATCCAGAGAACAATGAAAACACCAGTTGGTCTTTACTTTCTAGGAATAAAAAAAAATAATAATAACAGAATTAAGTGAAATCAATTCTGAAGGCTTCCACAGAACCCTAGCCCATCTCCAAAAGCCCAGGCTCTGCCACTGGAGGCCCAGCTGCCAGGTAGTAAGGCCTCTCTAAGGCCTCTCTGGGATTTCCTCTATGACCTCCGGAGGACGGCTGGGGCGGGCCTCCTGGGGAAGCTGTCCACCCTGGGCTGTGGTGGGGCTCCCAGCCTGGTGGGGCAGCTGCTGGCTCCTGGAGACTTGAATGAAACGCTTAACTGTTCTCCCTTCCATGCTTGGCACAGGGGCGCTGGCTCCATTCCTGACATGCCAGTGCTTTTGCCCATGTGGCAGGAAGGCCTAGGAGAGCCGGGCAGGGAGGGGCTGACCAAGGTCTGGCCTGGTTGCCGGGAGTGGGGGTGCCTTACTCTTGCACCCTGCAGCCTTCAGATGGACCTACAGAGCAGTATGGTCAGGGCCAAGGGAGACGGAAATCGGACCGAAATGAATTGGGCTAATCCTCATTCTACCCTCAGTCCTACAGTGCAAGGCTGCACACTTAGGAAAGAAACAAGAAGCTTTTGACATACAGAGGTAAGCTGCAGGAAGGAACTAGCTCTCTAGGCCCTGACCCAGGAGGGTGGATAACATTTAACTTGATAAATTATATAACTTGTCATGTGTGCGGGGAATGGAGTTCAGTTTTGCTGTTTACAGGCTATTCCTGAAGCATCTTTAAGGCTCTAGTATTTCATTGATAATGAATTACAAAGAAATGCTAATAAGCAGGGAAAGAAGCTGAATTATAATCTGGAGTGCATCCTTAGTTGGAAGCGAGGCCCTAACTAGAGGGCCTGATTCATGCCTTTTGACCTGGGGAAAGTTCTTTCACTTTCTGAGCCTGGGTCTCTTCATCTGGAGCTCGCACAAAGCTGCCTGCCAGGGAAGTGGGCTGGCCGTGGCAGAGGAGAGAAGTGCTGATTTATGTAAAATACCCACCCAGGGCCCAGTGCGTGGGCAGGCGCTCTACCAACAAAATTATTTTATAACTTGCACAGATATTTCCCTTTTCTAAATGAAATTTCTTTTTTTTTTCCTTTGAAAGGGCCTTGCTCACAAAAGAACTACTCACATTAAGCTGTTTCTCATCGCATTGTAAAACTAAAGATGATCATTTTTAGACAAAAATGTTTAGTCTTTTTCCGGATAAAAACATACTCTCCCTAAACTGTTTTTGTGAGTCTGGCACACAGCACAGAGGAGTAAGGAAACAGCAGAATACTCGGTGAAAAGGATGAATTCTGGGGCGCTGATTACTGTGACTTGAAAAACGCCATCCATTTCCTGATTCACCATCATTTCTGTTCAGAAATGTGAAGGTCTCTTAAATCTCTGAACTAATTAACCTATTTTGTCTTGTCTCCCGTCCCTCCTAGTGCTTGGATGTCAGCCGCAGGGTGTGACGGCACTTCAGATGACAGGAACAGGGAGGGCGCTGCAGAGAACATCCGTGGAAGAGGTCCGATGCCGCGTGAGGCCAGACAGGGCACAGCGGTAGAACACAGTGCTCTTCGAGGTAGTGCCACATGGGAGAGCTCCTGGTTCAAGTCCAGAGATGTACCTGAGTGTGCTGAGAACACGCTTGCCCATGATACGGGGCTGATGGAGGCTGGGGACAGAGCACAGTCCGGGCCCTCTGAGGTGCTCTCTCTCTCTCTGTCTCTCCCATTCAAACTTTTAAAAAGAAAAGGATAAGAGATGTTGGGGAGGAAATGCTCCTACAGGAGCTAGCAGGTAGCATGGTAGTTAAGGATCTGGATTCCCACACAGCCGACCATGGTTCGAGTCCTGGACCCAACAGCTTACAAATCACAGTGGGCATGGGTTGATGTGTGCCCAAAATCTCTAGAGGAGAATGGAGGCGAAGGGACTCTGGCCTGCCTCCTCCCCAGGGGGAAGGGGGCGTTATTTCACTTTCTCTCTCTCCAGTGAACATATGTGCCCTATGGCAAAAACCTTTTTGTAAAATGCTATTATGGATTTCAGGGGACTTTCAAGGAAAACCTTAATGTCTATGATCTTGAAAATGTGATGAGATTGTATTAAAATTATGAAGAAACCTCAGTCCATGGAAGTGACCTCTTGACATTTACACCCAACTGGATGTCCCTACAGATGAACCAGATCAATCATTTAATCACTGAGGAGTGATCACTTTCAATCTGTCTTCCTTCTTTTAGACCCATGGCATTTAAGATCTGGAAAAAACTGTGAGCTCACCTGATCGATTCTATCAATGTATTTTCTTAACATGGCTGAACATTGGTCCACAGACGTGAAGTTAGACATCTCACTAGGATTACCTTTTTGTTGATGTACTTTAAAATATCCAGGAGCCAGCAAGAGACTGGAGGTTAAGGCTCCAGACTCCCATATGGCCAACTTTGTAGTTCAAGTCTGCACACACGCACATCCTATAGCAAAAAAAAAAAAAAAAAAAAAAAAAAAAAAAAAACTAAAAATAAATGTAGTAAAGTATTTGGAAGACTGACAGTTTTGGCTACAGGAGATGATGGCCGTGGTGCACTCCATAGTTCTAGAAGGTTTCAAGGAGTCATCAGCCCTCACTCCAGTCTTTTGAGCTTCACCAAAACCTCTTTAGACAAGATACATCCACTGTTCCTTATTGTAGCAGCCTAGTCACTTGGCAATGTTAAGCAGGCCAGTTTTATTTTAAAAAGAGCACCCAGAAACTTAGGAGGAAAATAGTTACAGCATGAACAAGAATACGTATGGATGGGCATGGTGTAAGGTGCAGGTCACTGATTTGTTAGCTGAAGGACAAGGCAAGTCCCACTGCCAGTCTGTGGCCCTGGAGGCCATGTTCCCTTCTCTGAAGTCTGAGTTTCTGCTCAATCTCTCCAGGGCCTGCCTCCCATTCTCCATGTCTGGCCAGAAGGATGCCACTGCCCGTTGGGTGATGGAGGTGGACACAGAAAGACTGGCCTTCTCAGCTCTGGTGAGTTCTGCTCACCTTCCAGTGCCCTTGAATTCACTCCACAAGTGAGAACCACATTCACTGTCTCGTGGCCATGTTCCAGCCTCAGCCTAGTTCCCTTCCAGGAGCCATGGCGCTCACTCAGGGACCCACCAGCCAGACCAGACCAGAGCTCAGAGCGTCGCCATAACCACGGTGGTCACTCTGTAACACAAGCAGAGATGCAGCTGTTATTTTCAGTGGTTACTTTTTCCCAGGAGACTTCCATGATTCTTCTAACTTTCAGTGAGGACCTATTAATAAGACATTATGGCCTACTTCTCTGGTTGTCCAGAAAACCAAAGGATTCTAGAAATCTGGAAGTATTGTATCTTTTTAATTAAATTTCTGCATGTATTTTTTAGCAGCCCAATTTCTTCAAAGTAAAGTTGGTGTACTCAAAACAACCCAGGTCATCTTTCATAAGTATGATATAGGAAGAGGAAAAAAAAAAAAAAACATGCTAAGTCTAAAAAGGTTTTGGAATATCTAGAAGAAATACAGATGGTTTGTGACATGGAGATAAAACATCCATATGATTTTCTAAATATTATTTTCTGACATGGAGCCATGTATATATCTTGTGCATCTATAAACGAAGATTGACTGTATTTTAAATATGTGTGTGTGTGTGTGTGTGTGTGTGTGTGTGTGTGTTTGATACATATTAACCAATGCACACTGTACACCTCTGTTTTTGAAAATAGAACTTTTGGGGGAAATAAGTGCCTTTGGAAATATACTTTCAAAAATAAAATTTATCCTGTTTAGATTTTGAAGCATTAATTACTAGGCTTTAGTTTATTTCATCGTTTAGCAGGGAGATGAACTCATAATGACCTTGAGTTCAATAGAAAGAATCTTTATTAGGTGAAATAAAACCAATAGCTCAAAATCTCCCAAAGCAAATCACTTAGAAGAGCTGTCTGGGATGCTGTGGCCCCTGCATCAAGTCCCATTTCTGACCACCCTCTGTTGCATTCCTGTTGTTCCTGCCTTAATTCAGAGTGCCAGCTTCTGTCCCCAAGATACTAGCACCTCCTCTTACTCCTACCTGCTGCCAGGAATCATTCTCCAAACAGCGTCCTCACATGCATTCACACACATTACTGTAACACAGACCTGACTCTATTTGAATGGCAAACTATCCAACTTAGAAAAAGAGAAGAGAAGAGAGAAAGAAAACTTTCTTGTGGCTTCATGAGACCATGGAACATCCATGACTGTGACAAGGAGAAGTAGCTGGATGGGATTCCCAGAATGGCTTCGAAAAGCAGGGACAGCTGACTAACTGGATGTGATCTTTCCAGGTGGTCTTTCTTGCTCTTCCCTCCTACCTCTGGATTCCTGCCTGGAGCTTGACTATAGTAGATGGTATTTTAGGCACCATATTGAACTGTAAATTAACCTTGAGAATACTAAGCCATGAGCCAAGGATAATAGTGGGAAAAAAAAAAAGCCTAATTCCCGGGCAAACCCCCATCTCAGGCTTGAGCTGCCTAACCCCAGACCTCATAACATGAAAAAGAACAACTCCATTTCATCTTACCCATGATTGTTTTGGTTCTATCTGTAGCAGAAGGATGAGTTCTTACCAATGGGGAGCATGAGGAGATCACTGCAGAGTGGAGCGGAAATGTTGATCAACTTTGAAATTTAATTCAAACACTCTTGTTAAACTATCAAGTATAGTAATAATAAGTACAAAAAATAGCAATAAATACTTAGTTCATTCTGGGCTGCTATAACAAAATAGCTTAGGATTCATAATTTGTAACCAATAGAAATTTATTTCTCACAGTTCTGCAGTCAGGGAAGTCCAAGATTAAGACGCTGGCAGGTTCAGTGTCTGGTGAGGTCCCACCTCTGTTTCCAGGATGGTCCCTTGTTGCTGTATCCTCTGGAGGGGAGGAACACTGTACAGAGATGCCCTACGGCGCAAAAGGGCTGAGCCGCTTCCCTGGCCCTTTTACAAGGCCACGGGGTCCACCCCAGAGGGCAGAGCCCTCACAGCCCAATCACCTCCTAAAGAGCTCACCTCTTAGTACTGTTGCACTGGGGATTAACATGACTTTTAGAGAGAAAAACTAACATTTAAACCATACCAATTACAATTTTGTAAACCTGGGGGGCGTTTTTTACTAGCTGATGAAACAAATACAACTTGATTGATCCAGAAGGCTTGGGAGGGACACACACACAAACGCGCACACACACGCACACAAGAAATGGAAAGGAAAGAAATTTGAAGAGTATAGCTAGTGGAAGAAAACATAAAATGCAGTTATGTCAGAAAGCACAATGGCAAGATGGGAAAAAACAAATGCCAGGCTAATATCAATCAAATATGAAGTTGGCTTACAAATACTATTATCAGAAAAGAAGATTTTAGAACTAAATTTGTTTTAAGTAGAGATCTCATTTTCTTAAAAAAATAAAGTCATTGGGAAATAAAAATGTGAATAAAATAGCCTCAAAATAAAATTAAAGACTATAGGATTATAAGGAAAATTGTCCAACCTCTAATCATAGATGAAACAAACTTCTCTCAGTATTTGATAGATCAACAGATTAAAAAGTAGTATAAATTTAGATATCTTGACCAAAGCAATTAACAAGTTTATCCTAGTGGATACGGCAAATGCTCATGGAAGACTTACAAGCACCAAGTGAGTCTTAGGGCATAAAGCCAGCATCAGTAAATTCTGAATAAGCAGTACCTTATAATTAGATTAGAAATTCCTAAGGGGGGAGCAGCAGGTGGTATGGTAGGGCACTAGCCTGTCACATGGCCAACAGCGGGTTGGGTTTGAGCTCCGGACCCAGCAACTTAAAGGAATCATGCTGAGTATACTTGCCCAAAATTCAAAGTGGGCAATAGAGGAGAAGGGATTGCAGAGTGGCCCTCACCCTGGGGAAGGATTCTCATTTTCCTTCTCTCTGTCTCCCTCTAGCGAGCACACCCACCCTATAGCAAAAACCTCAGAGAAAAAAAGAAGATACTAAAAATTTTTAAAAAGTAAATTGTAAACCGTGTTTCTACTAACTCAATGACAAAAGGACACAACAGAAATTTGGAAAATGTGTATTTGAAAATACAATATATGAAACTTATGTAATACAGCTTAAGTAGTTTTTATAGAGAAATTTAGCTTTAAATACCTATGTATATTATCAAAAAAGAATTAAGAGTAACCCACTAAATGCCCAACTCAAAAAATCAAGAAAAGAACAGGACAAAAGGAAATAATGTAGTTACTATTACATATACATAATCATAATAATAATAATTTGTATACATAAAATAGGCCAGAAGGCTACAACAAAGAGGAAAGACAATACCAAAGATCACTAAAACAGACAAAGCTATGACAAGGTGTATAATTCCCCCAAAAAATGCAGTTTTAGAAAAAGGAGTAATAAAAACCCAAATAATTTAATAACCACTGAAGAAACTAAATATTTTCTAAATAAAATGGACAAGCAGACCTAGGTAGTTTTCTAGGAAAATGCTGCTAAATATCAAGAAACAATAATCCTTACTTTATGAAAGTAATCCAGTGAATAGCGAAATCATAAGCTGAACTTCAAGAATGCTCTCTCATTAGAAAATATACCAGCAGATGGCATAATGATTACATTGCGGGACTCCCATGGAATCAACTGCAGTTCAAGTCCCGGACTCCAGTGGCTTAAAACTCATGCTGGGCATGTGTGCATGTGTGCCCAAAATCCTGAGAGGAGAGTGGAGGAGAGGGATTGCAGCGTGGCCATCCTCCCTTGGGAGGTGATTTCTCGCTTTCCATCTTTCTGTCTCTCTGGAAAGCACATTAGCCCTATAGTGAAAATATTTCAAAAAAAAAAAAGAAATAAAATATATTAGATACAAATCACCTCATCTACCTATTAAGGAAGAAATAGAAAACGATCCTTTCAAAGTTGTAGAATAGTTTTGATGAAATGAAATGTTTATGCATTATTTTTATAAAGATTATTGGGGCCAGCAGATGGCACGGTGGTTAAAGGTGCTGGACTCCCACGACCATGATCGACCATGGTTTGAGTCCTGGACCTGGTGGCTTGTTCTCTCTCCTCTTTCTCTCTCTCTCTTTCCTCTCTCTAGTGAAAATTAAAAAATAACGATAATAAATAATTCTTTTAAAAATAGATTGTTTAGCTGACTAGTAACAGAAGAGAATTTACCTAATTTATATACCATATACCAAAAACAAATCAATGAAAGACTTGGCATTTAATGGGGAAACATTGGAGCATTCAACTGAAAGACGAGATCAAGACAGACATTCTTCTTATGGACACGTCTCGTCAACGCTGAAACAATGATTGAAAGAAGGACACAAACTTCAATTGAAGATGGCATCATTGTCTCCAATAAAAAACACTTAAAATCTATGTAGCAGCAACTAGAATAAAAAGAAAGTTCTGCAATTCTGAAAGATCTTTGTAAAAAACTTAAATTATATCTTGAATATTTTAAAGAAGGCCTAAATAAATCAACACTATTCACATTTATGTATAGAATAACTCATTCTATAATATCTTGACTATGAAACACTCACTTAGAAAGCTCCATGCTCTCGGGCTGGCTCCAAAGTGCAGTGCTTAAGCACGGAGCATTGGGAATCCAGCTCCCTGCCCCAGCAGCTTAAAAATATGCCAGGCACATGTGCGTCCATACCCAAAATCCTAATAGGATAGACAAATGGAGGAGAAAAGATTAAGGCATGGGGCTAGCAGGTGGTGTAGTGGTTGAGACACTGGAGTTCAACCGCAGTTCCAGTCCCGGACAAGGTGGCTTAAAAATTACGCCAGACATGTATGTGTGCATACTCGAAATCCTGAGAGGAGACTGAAGAAGAAGGAATTGCAGCATGGCCATCCCCCTGGGAGCGGTGGTGGTGACTCTCATCTTTTCTCTCTCTGTCTCTCTCTGGAGAGCACATGTGCCCTATGGCAAAAACAAAAAGAAAACAAAAAGATTATGGTATAACCACAAACCATTAGGGTATTTTCTTTCCTTCTCCTTTTCTTTGGTGACCGAACATGCTCTCTGTTAATAATAAATAAATATTTGTGCTCCCCAAATTCATCCTCCGTACAATACAGATTTAGTCAAAATCTCAATGGCCATTTTATGGGCCTTAAGAAGATCCTGGGGACCAGCAGTGGTTACGTCACCGGACTCCCGCACAGCTGACTACAACTCGAGTCTTGGACCCAGTGGCTTGAAACACATGTGCATGCATATCCAAGATCCTGGGGGAGAAAGAGGGAGAAGGGATTGTGGAGTTGTCATCCCTGCTGGGGGATGATTTCTCACTTCTCTCTCTCTCTCTCTCTCTCTCTCTCTCTCTCTCTCTCTCTCTCTCTGGCAAGCACACAATCCCTAAGGCAAAAAAAAAAAAATCTAAAATTCATGAACTAAATGATCAAATTTCTGTGGGCAGTTAAGAACTTCTGAAGAAGATGAATGAAGTTGGTGGGAGTCCTATCAACATTGTTTATAAAGCTACAGAAATTAAGACACTGAAACATGGGCCCTGGAATAGTCATTGAGAACAGTATGACACAGCCACATAAACTCCACCTCAACATGTGACAAAGGAGACATGGAGGCTCACTGGGGATACAACAAACATGCTTAAAACAACTGACCGCCCATTTATAAAAACATTGAATTAGGAATCTCCCTCCAGCCATTCGTAGGATTAACTTCAAAGTAGATCAAAGCAAAAGCAAGAAACAAAACATTAAAATACAGAATCACATAGAAGAAGTTATCTATCTGACCTCTAGGTAGGGGAGCAATTTTTTTTTTTTTTTTGAGAGATTTTCGCTATAGGGCATGTGCACTCGCCAGACAGACAGAGAGAGACATGAGAGACAGAAAGCGAGAAATCACCCCCAGGGGGGATGGCCACGCCGCAATCCCTTCTCCTCCATTCTCCTCTCGGGATCTTGGGCACGCACGCACACGCGACCGGCGTGAGTTTTAAGCCACTGGGTCCGGGACGCGAACCGCAGTCGACTACGTGCGACATGGCCATTACGCTAACTGCTGGTTCCCAGGGGAGCAATTTTTTTCTTTTTTTTTTTTTTTTGGAGAGGTTTTTGCTATAGGGCGCGTGCACTCGCCAGACAGAGAGAGACAGAGAGATAGAAAGCGAGAAATCACCCCCCAGGGGGGATGGCCACGCCGCAATCCCTTCTCCTCCATTCTCCTCTCGGGATCTTGGGCACGCACGCACACGCGCCCAGCGTGAGTTTAAGCCGCCGGGTCCGGGACTCGAACCGCGGTCGACTACATGGGAGTCCAGCGACATAGCCATTACGCTAACTGCTGGTCCCTGAGAGCAATTTTTAAAATAAGATACAAAGACTAGCCATAAAGAAGAAAAATATCTGGGGCCTGCAGGTGGCATGGTGGTTAAGATGTTGGACTCCCATGTGGCTGATTACAGTTCAAGTCCTGGGCCTGGCAGCTTGAAAATCACACCAGGCACATGTGCAAGCATGCCCAAAATCTCAAGAGAAGAACAGAGAAGGAATTGTAGTATGGCCGTCCCCTGGGAGGATTGAGGAGATGTTTTTTCACTTTGACTCTTTCTATCTGTATCCAGCAAATGCACACGCCCTATAGCAAAAAAGAGAGAGAGAGAGAGAGAGAGAGAGAGAGAGAGAGAGAGAGAGAGAAAGAAAACAAATTCAATACAGCACAAACTGTATTAAAGTTTAAAACTTCCATATGATGATACTCACCTAAAAAACACGTCATAGCCCAGGGGAATTTTCAGTGTACTTGAATGACAAAATATGGTGGTCAGAGTGTATTTTCAAACTCCTACTAATTCATTGGAAAAGAACAAGAAGATAGAAAGGTATGGAAATCAAGAAACTCAGTGGGAAATAAGAGTATAATACAACCTGCCTAATAATCACTGAGGTTCAATTTCTATAAGGAAGCACCTTTTCAAACCAATCACATTGGCAACAATAGAAAAGTCTGACAACACCAACTGTCATCAAATGCTGGCAGGGAAACCTTGGAGGTGTAAATTGGTGCACTCACTTGGGAAGTATTTTGGCCCCTCTTGCCTTCCGTACAGGCCAATTGGACATGTTGCCGAAGGGACGCACAGTTAGTGTACTGCCAGTTTATAAAAAGTCTTTGCACCAAAAAGCCAAGCAATTAACACTATATGATTTAAAGATACACACATAGCAATCAAATAGCATATAAATGGTAAGTAACAAGTTCAGGGTTTTTTTGTTTGTTTGTTTGTTTGGGGGAAGATGGCCCAAAGGAGGTCATGGAAGAATTGAAAAGTGCCATTAACTTTATCTATGCTTCAGTCTCCATTAAAATAAAGACATAAGCTATGAAACAAATGTTGAAAAATGTTAAGGTCGAACAGAGCTGGTTTGGTAGGTATTCGATAGATTATTATCCTTTTCTGTATGCTCAAAAGATTTTATAATTCAATAAAGGGAACTAATGGGAAGGAAGCGCAGACAGTATGCGGAGGGAGCTCATTAGAGCAGTTTTGTCCTGAAAAGAAACAAAGAACCAGTCCAGCCGGAGGGACGTGCACAGAGGGCCCTTTTCTTAATGTGGGTCACTTGTGGGCATGTTTACACACTGGCTGGAATACCTCCACAGGCAAGGAGAAATTCTTCCCGTAATAGAAAAACAAGATAATCCCTGGAACAAAGGCCTTAGAAGATAAGGTGATAGGATTTATATTTGGAGAGAGCAGGGCTCCCCGAGAGTTGTCCTGGGGAGAGGGCCAGGGAGGACCAGGGCAGGTGAGAGTGGACCCTTCGCTGCTGCAGACTGTAGCGGGCTCCTCCGAGGGCTTCTGTTTCCCTCACAAAGTATGAGACCAGGGTGGGTGGGCAGCAGAGAGGGCATGGCTGAGAGAGGTAAATTAGGAAATCTAGGTCTTGGAGATCAGCAAAATAAGCTCATGAGGAAAGCGAGCTGGAATCTCCATCTTCCCTTAAGGACCAGCTGAGGCTGGTGGACACCATCCTAAATGAAGCCAAATCAGCAAACTTGGGATTTATCTCCACAGTGTTTAGCAGCTTAGGTGCTGGTGCTGATGAAGTGAGCGAGGGAGTCCAACCCGAAGATGGTTTCCCAGACAACAGGAGACAGGAGTAGGAAAACTGAGGCTGTTTGGAAGGAAGTGACTTTGGGGATGGTCATGCACAGGTTGGGTGGTGGTGCAGTGACAATGAGACTAAACCCCTGTGGGGAAGGTTCTCAAGAGAGAAAGAAATGAATAAAAAACCAGAAGAGACAATTATGCAATATAAGCTACCTAAAGAGGACACAGGGACACAAATGATGATGGTGGCAATGATGAGCGGACCATATGAGGTCACGGAATTGTCACAACTGGGAACTGGAAGTTCGAGGCATGTCCTCAACAATGGCAGCGTGGAGTTGGCATGTATGGAGAAGAAGTGGTCTTGGAACAGGTGGGCAGCATCGTAGATGGAGCTACACTTTCTGAGTGAGGCGTGTTGTCTTCTATTTCATTTCTTGGAATCACAGGGGTAAATAGATATCATTACAGATGCATCCATATGTAGTGGCGATGACTCCCCACTGAGTAGCATCAAGACATCTGACTACTGGGAACCAGCAGTTAGCGTAATGGCTATGTCGCTGGACTCCCACGTAGTCGACCGCGGTTCGCGTCCCGGACCCGGTGGCTTAAAACTCACGCCGGGCGCGTGTGCGTGCGTGCCCAGGATCCCAAGAGGAGAATGGAGAAGGGATTGCGGCGTGACCATCCCCCCCGGGGGGTGATTTCTCGCCTTCTTTCTCTATGTCTCTCTCTGTCTGGCGAGTGCACGCGCCCTATAGCGAAAAACCTCTCAAAAAAAAAAAAAAAAGGCATCTGACTACTTATTCTCTCCCACCCAACTTCCCAGCTCAACCAGCACTTACATGATTGTTTAATCAGTGCAGGTGCTAAAGTCATCCAGGAAAACTTCAACAGATGAGGCAACATGACATACGCAGGTCAAAAGAGACAGCCAGGAGGAGAATCATTTCACAGATTTTGAAAATGTGATTCAGAGAGAATGAAGCTCTATGAAATAAATCACAAACAAAACCCCACAGGAACACAGACATAGCTGACTCTAAACGCCATACTCCTGACTGTACCACCCTTCTTATACAAGTCCCAACGCAGTGAACTTTAATAACCACTCAGTAGAATCTGATGTTAATCTCCAGTAATTCTGCTCAGAGATGCTGTTGATGTCCTCAACCGGGATGACTAATCCCAAAAATCTGGGGAATTTTTCAACATCCACAAGCCAAGACTATGCCTGTACCTAGTGAGTCAGAATCGCTACAGGGTAGGGCATGACCTATGATCACAAAAGAGCTCCCCAGGTCCAGACGAGTCAGGTGCACAGCCTACTGAAGATTATTGTCACCACTAACCCTCACTTGTCTTTAAGGTGTGAATGGTTCTAATAGTTCTGAGAAACAACAGACCCAAGAGAATAAGCTTTCGTGCCTAGCTGTGCTTTCCACCCATCTCCAAGGTTCTGGAATCTTGATCTGAGTGTTCTATTTCACAACTCATTCCATACTGGGCTGTACTGAGAGGCATGTTTTTCTATTCAGAAGCTTATTTAATCACAAAAAATCTTAATATTTGCTTATCTTACTCAAAGATATCTACTTTTATCAATTGATTTCTATAAAGTGTTTTGCTTATCCGTAATATTTTTCTGGAAAATGCTTACTCTCAAATGCATTACTTTAATAATGTCTATTGTATGAAGCGCTCTCTCTCTCTCTCTCTCTCTCTGTCACACACACACACACACACACACATACACACACACACAGACACACACACACACCTTTTATCTTCTCCTAGTATCAACTCTTGTAGATTTGTATGTGGGTGGAATGGGCCCTCTGTGGGATGTGAACAGAGAAAGCACTCCCCATTGAGTAGGACCAAGACATTTGACTACTGCTTTCTCCCTCCCACCCAGCCTCCCAGCTCAACTAGCACAGACATGATTGTTTAATCATGCCAATGTAAGGGCCACAGTGATATTTACTTAACTTTCACCTACCCCCAGGAGATGATTTCATTCCAGCTCACCGTGGGAAATATGTCCGGGTCTTGGCCAGGTAAAGAAATGACCTTTAGATACCTGGTTCCCAGGTTTCTTGCCATACCTCCCAGCCTCCACATTAGCTACACTTTCTGAGCAAGGTGTGTTGTCTTCTATTTCATTTCCTGGAAGCTCAGGCATGCTCAGATAGAATGTCAGCTGCATCCTAGGGGCAGCATCAATGAAGTCAAGTATGAGGCCTGTGCCGGCCCCAACGAAGTGTCTGGAATGTCACTCAAATGGAGAGCTAACATATACTGAGCATCTCCTGCTGGTCAGATGCTGATATTATGGGTTTAAAATGCTAACTTACTGACCAACCTTATTCATCGTCTGTGCTGGGGACTGTGATTACCACCACTTTATGGATGAGAACACTGAGGCCCAGAGAGGTTCATTTCCCCCGTGATGAAACTGCCAGGACCATGGACAACGTTCAGACAGCAACAAGGCTAGCATTAGAAACTCCTCTTCACCACCTCCTCTGCAGTGTATGAGGCCAGTGGTTGGCAAACATCCTGCCAAGAGCCAGAATCAATATTTTAGGCCGTGTGAGCCATGCAGTCCCTGTTTCAACTGGAGATGACATGTAAATGGATTGTGTTCCAATAACAGCTTTTTATAAAACAGGCCAGCGTTGGGCCCTGGGCATAGACTGGGAAACACCACTCCAGGCCATTAATTCCCAACCTTGAGCATGCTCTCAAATCATCAGATCACCCTCCCTTAACTATACTGCATTCTGGGAACAGAGACCACATTTTATCTTCTTGGTATCTCCAGTGTCTGGGAGAGTGAATTCCATGCCTACATGTTCCAGAATATTTCCTTGTTCAATGAAAATGAAAGGAATGATGACGTTGCTATGGTAGAGTGTTTTGAACCATTTTTAAATGTGATTTTAAAAATCTGAAGGGTTTAAGTAAATTGCTCTCACAGAAAATGGCATTACCTAATGTGGGGGACTCGTTTGATTTGCACAGTAACTCATTGTCTCCTAGATCACACATTTTGAAAATATCTAGATTTCAAAACAGTCCTGAGTTTTATTTTGAAATATAGCCTACCTCGTGTTAGGATTCTAGCTAGGAAGAAACTTGTCAGTTAAGATATTGTTCCTTGAGATTAGGAACAACAGGAGTTCCAGATCTCCGAAAAGGAATTACCAATCCAGGCAAAAACAGATCACGAGGTTAAAAGATTAGGATCGGGCTGATGCCACATCTAGAAATAACTCGGGCAGAGGATACATGCCTGGACTGACTTCCTGTTCGAGTCAGCCAGATGTCAGGCAAAAAGTGAACTTCTTTTTCTTTTCTTTTCTTTCTTATTTATTTATTTATTTATTTATTATTTATTTATTTTGGAGAGGTTTTTGCTATAGGGTGCGTGCACTCACCAGAAAGACAGAGAGAGACAGAGAGATAGAAAGCGAGAAATCACCTCTCGGGGGGGATGGCCACGTCGCAATCCCTTCTCCTCCATTCTCCTCTCAGGATCTTGGGCACGCACACACACACGCCTGGTGTCAGTTTAAGCCACCGAGTCTGGGACTTGAACCACGGTTGACTACATGGGAGTCCAGCGACATAGCCATTACGCCAACCGCTAGTCCCAAAAAAGTGAACTTCTTACAAACCTCAGTACCATGGCTAAACCATCAAGGCACTGGGGCCCATGTTTGCTTTATTTAGAAAACTAGGTGGGGCCCAGGGACAGCTGCTCAGGTTGTGACATTGCTGATCTGCAGTGCTGGAAGCCACATGGTCTTCATGAGTTCTGATCCCGAATCGACCTGAAACACAACAGGCATGTGCCCATGATCCTGACTAGCTGAGGGCCAAGGGAGAGGATCTGTGGGAGGAGGCCCTGACAAGGCACCTCTTTCTGTGATTCTTGCGCATTCTCTCTGCCCTCTTTCATGAAAGTAAGAGATACATTTTAAAAAAAGGAAAAATGAGTGGAAATTTTTTAAATCCCCTGAACTATTTTTAATTAGAAAAGGAAACTTCATTTGGATCCAAAGCATATCTTTTCTTTTTTCCTAATTCTGCGAAACAGCAAACACAGCCACAGAGTGACAAGACCACTCCATCCCCTGGACACACATACCAGGGCTTTCCTGTGTCCAAATGTTAATTTGAACTGACAAAGCACTGCCGGCACTGTAATTTTATTTCATAATGAAACGGCAAACTTAACTTCTGAGGTTTTTTTTATTCCAAGTATAATGGCTTACATTTCTGAGGTCAGCAAGCAGATGGAGTTGAAGACGAGAATTTGTAATTGCAGATTATGGAACTGCAAAATTAATATTACTTTGTTAATGTCAAGATTGGGTTGAGAGCTAGAAGGGATTTGCAAGATCATTGTTCCTAAACCTGGTCATCGGGATGAGGACACTGAGGATGGGCTGAGCAGGCGTCCTCCTCAGATTTCCAGGGCCAGCTGAGGACAGAACTCATCTGCTGCCCGACCTCTGCTGGCACACCCACCCTCCCTCCTAGGGTGCTCTGATTTCCCCTCATTGTTTCACCACCAGGGTAGTGTGTGTGTGTGTGTGTGTGTGTGTGTGTGAGAGAGAGAGAGAGAGAGAGAGAGAGAGAGAGAGAGAGAGAAGAGAAGAGAAGGAAAGCTGGGCCTCTGTGGCTGACAATTCAAAATCCCCAGAAGCTTGACTTTTTCTACTCATAGCTCTGCTGTTCTGGGTGAGCTGTTCGTATCTTCATGGTCCAACCTGATTAATTCTCACCTGGGTAGGGAGGGAGGGAAAGGAGATGGGATGTACACACCATTCTATGTGTGACTGTGCCCTAGAAGTTGCACACATTTTTTTCTTGGCCAGAACTTAGTTGCCTGGTCAGCCCAGATCACCGTAGCATGCGGTCTCATGTACTACGGAAGAGACAGTGCTCATCAGGCTGAGAGGTTTCTGCCTTAGTTGACCTCCTCTGTCCAAATGTCTTTGCTACCCTCCTTCTCTTCCTCCTCCTCCTTTTCTTTCTTCCTTTTTTTAATTTGTCAGTGAGTGTGTGCACTCCCTGGAGAGACAGAGAGAGAGAGCAAGAAAGCCCTCCCAGAGGGAGGTGGCCATGCTGCAGGCCTTTCTCCTCTATTTCCCTCCTTGCAGGATGTCGTGTGGATGCACATACCCACCCAAACCCAAGGGAGAAAGTCCCGAGGTCTATACTGTTACTCTTTCTTTTTCAAGTCTCTGACATCTAAGAGTGAGACCCAGTGCTCTCCACTAGGTCCGGGCTTGCTCCTCTCAGTCTAGCAATTATAAACCAAAAGACAAGTTTCCCACGCTGTCCCACGTGCAGTGGTGTACAGTGGTAGATTCTGTGGCCCACACGTTTGTGTACCAAAATTCATATGTTCAAATCCTAATCTCAAGGGTAATGTATTAGGAGTTGGGGACTTTGGGAGGTCACGAGGTCATGAGGACATAGTCTACATGCTTGGAATTAGTGCCCATATAAGAGAGGCATCAGGGCTCTCTCACTCCTTCCACCATGTGAGGCTCAGCTAGAAGGTGCAGAACAGAAATCTGGAAACCTCACGAAACCCCAAATCTGCAGGCACTTTGATCTTGGATTCCCTACTCTTCAGAGCCATGAGCAATGAGTTTCTGTTGTTTATAAGCCACCTGTCTGTGATTTTTTTTTTTTAAGAGAGAGATTTTTGCTATAGGGTATGTGCTTTCCTTGGAGAGACAGAGAGATAGAAAGTGAGAAATCACTTCCCAGGGGGGATTAGCACCCCCTAATCCCTTCTCCTCCATTCTACTCTTGGGATTTGGGACACGCATACACACACATTGGCATGAGTTTTAAGCCACCAAGTCCAGGACTCAAACCACAGTCGACTATGTGGGAATCCAGTGACATAACCATTCCACCATCTGCTGGTCCCGATATTTTGTTATAGAAACCCAAAGAAAAGAAAAACCTCTCCCAGGGAGACAAGCAGCCGCTCTACGGCCTCCGACGTGAGCTGCTCTGAAGAACACCTGCCCTGCTGTGGGTCAGCTTCTTGTCACTCGGCCTGGCAGCACCTGGCAGAGGGCTCAGGGAGACAGTCTGCCCTTCATCTCCCTGGCGTCTGGTCTTGCCCAGTGGGGAGGCCTTGCTGGCCAACAACCCACGTGTCCAGCTGAAGCGTACACAGTCTTTGCAACTCATCCCAGCAGGAGGACTAGAATTCCCCAGCACAGATGCATACAGGCTTCCTTGACCACTTCCTTGAAAATTTAGCAGCCAACTGCATTTAAACCTGGAAGTTCAGCATTTTTATTTCCCATCATCTTTGTCCTGCCAAACATCTTCCCAAGTTAATAATGACTCTCTTGAGCATGCCTGAAACAACAGTTTCAATGGGAAGTAATCTTCTTTATTTTTAAAAAAAAAATTTCCAGAGAGTATGTGCACTCACTAGAGTGAGACACACACACACACACACACACACACACACACAGTGAGAAAACATCCCCCATGGGTAATGGCCATGCCATAATCTCTTCCCCATCACTCCATACTTTTGGGATTTTGGACATACATGCACATGTGCCTAGCATGTTTTTCAGGCCCCGGGTCCTGGACTTGAACTGTGCAGTCGGTAGTATGAGATCCAGCCACTTACTATCCATGCCAAGGGCTGGCTCAGAAACTCCCTTATTCTGATCTCCCATGGTCTGAGAAGACTCCTCATTTGAAGAAAACAAGTAAAACTGGGTAACACAGCCATTTCCCACCCTCATAGTCACCCCGAGCCACCTCTGATCTCGTTTCAGTCTAGGGCAGTTTGGCTAATTGCCAAGAAGACTCCATCAACTCCATGTGACTTTAAGGGCCTTTACTAAGTTCTTCCAGAGAGAAACTATTTTCACAGAGGTCTGTTCTCTTCCATTTTTGTTTGATGTCTGGCTGGCTTTGGTTTAAATTACCTCAGTCATAAAGGTTTTGTTTGAACTGTCAAGCATCAGCCACACGCATCAATATTCTGAATTTTTCTGGTCATTTCCCTTAATGTTGGTCATAGCATGTGTTCTATCTCCCAAATACTGGAGATGACAATGTCATTGAATGCATTGTCACTACGTAACAAGGTCACCAGCTTTCCACACCCCCAAAATCTGCATCTTTTCTGTCCACTGTTAAATGCTTCCAAATGAGCCAATGACATTAGTCCAGCCACCTGGATTCCAACAAATGCATGACATTCCGCTTCTAGGCACCAAGCTCTGCCGTCTGGGTTCAGCAGTCTCTACTGCTCTTTGGAACTAATTGCACACATCCTTGTAATGTTCAGCATAAATATCTAGAAAACAATCTGTAATTCATTTATAGATTTATTTGCACCATGGCAGTATCATTTACCTCTAAATCTTCCTATCTAGAACATTGGCACAACGGTCAACCCAAACCTTCAGGGAAACCTGACCCTTCACGGGTGTTTGGTCTTCCTTCTGACCCCCCAGACGGCACATCCACACTGGGTGGTACCAGACCAGCGTTCCCTTCTCTCCCGAACTATGTTAGTTGGATAAGTATGTCGTACGTGACTTCTCTGTGCTCACATTTCTTGTGCATCTTATTTAACTCCTGGTTTTCACTTGCCTATTGAGCTTATATTTTCAATGAGCATAATTTTTACTGTTAGAATTCGTGTGGTCCTTTTGGAATATACTGAATTATTTTCTCTTTTTGTTTGTGTTGCTAGTCATCTCAAGTATGCTGGTTTTGTAGTCAGTACCCTATTACTCGGTATCTGAATCTACTATTTGTGTTTTCTGCTGACTCTGACACACGGTAGATTGTTCTTACCATTTGTAAATTTAGATTGTGAGTTTGTTCTTAGGGTTCTAGCTGTGTAAATCCTCAGTATGCTAGACTAGCAGGTCCTTTCGAGAAGATTTTGGCTGTGTAAGTGTAGCTACATTGTTATTTATTTCCTCTGTGGGGCGATCCCAAATATAGTACATCAAGCTAAAATCTTCAGGCCCAGCCCTGCAACTCAGTGGCTCAGTTCTTTGCACTGGGAGCCAGAGCACACATGCCTAACCATGGTTCAAATCCCTGCCCTGGTAGGTTGAAAAATGCACCAGGTGCTGGGACCAGCAGATGGTATAATGGTTATGTCACCAGATTTCCACATGGTTGGATGTGATTTGAGTCCAGGACCTGGAGACTTGGAGCTCAAGCCAGGTGTGTGTGCATGCATGCCCAGGATCCCAAGAAGAGAATGGAAGAGAAGGGATTTCAGCATGGCTATCCCCGCTGGGGAGTGAGTTCTTGTATTTTTATCTCTCTGTCTCACTGTCTATCCAGTACAAATATGCACCCTATAGCAAAAATCTCTCTTAAAAAAAAAAAGAAGAAGAAAAGAAAGAAGGAAAAAAGAAAGAAAGAAAGAAGGAAGGAGAATGGAGGAAGGAAGGAAGGAAGGAAGGAAGGAAGGAAGGAAGGAAGGAAGGGAGAGAGAGAGAGAGAGAGAGAAAGAGAGAGAGGAAGAAAGAAAGAAAGAAAGAAAGAAAGAAAGAAAGAAAGAAAGAAAGAAAGAAAGAAAGAAAGAAAGAAGGAAGGAAGGAAGGAAGGAAGGAAGGAAGGAAGGAAGGAAGGAAGGAAAGAAAGAAAGAAAGAAAGAAAGAAAGAAAGAAAGAAAGAAAGAAAGAAAGAAAGACCAGGTGCATGTGTGTAGGTGTCCAAAATCCTGACAAGAAGGAGAAATGGAGGAAAAAGGATTGCAGTGTGACAGCATCCCAATGGGCAGTGCTGTCTGTGCCTTTCTCTTGAACAAGATACTCCCTGGCCATAAAAAAAAAAGAAAGAAAGAAAGAAAAAAAAAAAAAAAAGAAAAACAAAACCTAACTAAAACCTTGACAGGAATCATCTTATAACTTTTGTTTATTTATTTCTGTTATGAGCGACAGAAGAGGACAGAGAGAGACGCTGCCAGCAAGATCCCCGCCATGATCCATCTCCAGTATGAGCTGGCTCAGATCATTGCCATGTGCATGCATACCCAGCGTGCCCAGGGACATCCCAAGACACAAACCCAGGCCCTTTCTTACGTGGATTCATTTGCATTATTGCTGTGCTACTACAAGGCCCCTTATAGTTATAATTTTTAAGTTTTTTTTTTTTTTTTGCCATAAGGTGCTTGTGCTCACCAAGGAGATACAGAAAAACAGTGAGAGGGAAACCAAGAGATCACTCCCCAGGGGGGAATGACCAAGCCACAATCCCTTCTCCATTCTCTTCCTGAGATGTTGGGCATGCACATGCATGTACCTGGCATGATTTTCAAGCAGCCGGGTCCAGGACTGAAGCCATGGTCAACTGTGTGAAAGTCCAGTGCCCCAATTGCTCCACCACCTTCTGGCCCCATGCTGTTATAATTTTAAGGTAAAAGTTATTTCTACCACAAGTTCAGGAGAAGCCAACTTTGTTATCTCTTCCCTGGTGAGTGAATGTTTTCCACACCCATCCACAGTGAAGCCAACCAAGAGGGCCAGCCAGTTTTACTGGGGTGGGGAGACCAATTTCATTTCATTATCTTATATGCCCCAAGGTCTTATTTTCTGTAACCATTAAAATCCAAGTCTCTGGGGCCAACAGGTGGTGTCGTGGTTAAGGGTGCTAGACTCCCACATGGTTGACTCGAACTCCCACATGGGTTCGAGTCCTGGACCTGACAGCTTGCTTTCTCACACTCTCTCTCTCTCTCTAATCAAATTTAAATAAATAAATAATAAAGCTAAATAAAATAATTCTTTAAAAAAAAAACTGAGTCCCTTGGCTATTTGATTACTGAGGCAAGCATTCCCATTTATCTCATTCTGTAACTTACCCAAACCAACCCTGCAATTTCTATTCTCTCTGTATTTTTGGCCCTTGGAAGTTAACTTGTTTTCTTGTGAGCTCAGCTATGCATTTAAAATAAATTTAGTTTAGTTTTATTCAACCTTCTTAGGTGTCCTGCTGTGATAGGGGTTCTACAATAACGACTATACTGTGTTTCCATGAAGAGAAATCAGCCCCCCAGTGTCACTCAGGAAGATGCAAACTAAGCTACAAACTTCAACGTAATACCTTGTAATGGAAGCACCAGACTGAAAGGCAATACTGCAGCACTTGTCAGGGACAGCGTGCCAGCATGCTGGTAGAACAGGACACGCAGCTATTTGAGCTGGGGCCCAGAGGCTCTTAAATGAGAAGCAGCTCCACCTCTCATTCCCAGCTGCTGGAATCCTGCAAATCTGACTAGTGAGTGTATAGGCTCTGTTCTCGCTAGAGGCGACTGCAAGGGTGAGAAGCACAAAGACAGCAAAGACGGAGAAGGAGATCTGAGTCTGTACTCCTGTTGGTCTTAGACCAGAGACCAGAGGCTGACTATGTGAGACGTGGAAGCCTGGGCAGTTCTTACACCTGAGGGTGGGCACTGCATCCTGGATGGGATGGCACCACTAACTTCCCGCCTAAGAGAAGACCCTCTCCCGGTTGGCTCACTCAGAGTATCCCTGATGATGGGTGACAGCGGTGTGGCTTCTCAGTATGGCCTTGGTACACATGGATAAGAAGGAGCTACAGCAAGACAGACACAGGAAGTCAAGCAGCAGGCAGCACTCCCTCTCACCAACTAGGCTTGTTGACTCAGGTGAGGACCTCCTTGAGGCTCACAGAAGGAATTCAGAGAGGATGCTCATAGTGTGAAAATTCTTGCCAATAAGGCTGAAGGTCACTGATGTCATTGGTCGGGTCCCTAAAGTTAAAAGTGATAAGAAAAGACCATCTGGGTGATGCTAAGTATATAAATAGTCCTAATAAAAAAGAAAATACCCCTAAAAAGATGATTGGACAATTCATAAAAGGAGCAATTAAATTGCTATTACATATAAAAATCATTTTTGCTAAACAATTTTGAAGTGAAGTAACAAAATGCAATTTTTATCTACCAAATTGATGAAGATGATCAAACACACTGGCTTGTCAGGAAAGTCTTGATGCATTTTTGCATAGAAAACCATAGAAAAATATGTCATGACTTTTCTGACCACTTAATATCTATATTGGCCTCTTATTTGTCTGAATGATGGATATGTAAATTTTGATAAAAATGATGAAGGGAAATACTTAGCAAGAACTTTTAAAATGCATATCATTTCACTCTACATTAATTTAAAGTAATAATTTTATGAAGTATGACAAAAATTGGGGACAGGGAATACGACTCTGAAACTATGCACAGGAAAGTGCTGGAAACAACATAAACACAACAGAAAAATAACCAAATAAATTTTAGACCACCCATTGCATAGCTATAATGGAGCAGTTGAATCTCGCCATACTCTCCACGCCCATGTCAACACATGGCAAACCGTTTAAGACACACATATAAAAATGTTTCTACTATGATTATGACAGGTGAACAACACAGGTTATAATTCAATATGCAAAGTATATAAAGCCCAATTTTGTATATTTGTATGTAAATATAAAGATATGTACATGTGCGTATGTAAATATGTAATATATAAATACATATGCTATATATAAATATACAAGACATACATGTACGTTTATGTATACATATACACATGGAAATGCAATGGAAGTATTAGGCTGTTAGAAGTCATGATGCATTTTTGCAGAGAAAGAAAAAAATGCATTATAACTTTTCGGACAACCCAATATGTAGACAGATGAGTAATTATCACGTTGTTCATTATGAATGCCTCTATTTTCTCAGTTTTTCTCAGTGAGCATGTGCTATCTGTATATTCAGCAAACAGGACAATACCTATTGTTATGGGTAGATTGTGAGTTGGCTACCACAGCTCAAGGGGTTTTACTTCTCTTGTCTCTGATACACAGATCTGGACAGATGCTCAAGAGAAGGAAGCCTCTCTCTTCCCACTCTGAGCCCAGGTCCAGGGTACCGAGGACCTGCTCTGTACCCAATGGCTCCTCATGACCAGTGCCAAAGAGGATTCTCAAGGTTGAGCTGGCATTGGGCTAGAAGAAACCAGACTTACAGTTGGGTTCTCTCTTAACTGTTCCCTTTTATTGTGGACATTTCTATTTCTGTTTCGTTTTCTTTTTTCTTTTTTTTTTTTTTGAGATGTTTTTGCTATAGGGCGCATGCGCTCGCCGGACAGACAGAGAGAGACAGAGAGACAGAAAGCGAGAAATCACCCCCCAGGGGGGATGGCCACGCCGCAATCACTTCTCCTCCATTCTCCTCTCGGGATCTTGGGCACATACGCACACGCGCCCTGCGTGAGTTTAAGCCACCGGGTCTGGGACTCAAACTGCAGTTGACTACATGGGAGTCCTGTGACATAGCCATTACGCTAACTGCTGGTCCCATTTGGTTTTCTTTTCATTTTGTTTAGAATGATCTTTCTCTGGGTTATTCTGCTAAACGCAATTTCATCACTTACTCATCACACTTAGTTGATGATAATAAGTCCTTTATGTATTGGGTTAAACCAGATCAAAGGGCTAACATTTAAGGATTTTTTTTTCCTTCTTAGTTTCCTAGAAAACAAAAGAGAAAAGTGTTCAAACCACTTTCATCATGTTTAACCTACTTTATTGGGTCATCAGAAAAGTCACGATGGATTTTTGCATAGAAAAACATGTAATGACTTTTCCGATGACCCATATTTTATCTAAGTTACTCTGTCTAGTCGGGGGAAAAATCTTTGTCCTGATCAATTGCAAATTCTAGTTGACTGGTTTTCCCTGTGGGCAGTGGCACAGGACAGAGCTCTGTGGGCTTAGAAGTGACACTTTCACATGTGGAAAAATGACTGATTTTTACTCAGGTGCTTTTGAAATAACACTCACTAAGCCATCAGCTTAGAGGGTCAGGCAAGAGTGTTGACATTGAAATGAGCTATATAGATAGAGGTAGACATAGAGAGAGAGATAGAGTTTCATCTTCGCTTCAGTTTAAAAGCATAAGCGTGAAAAAATAGATAACTCAGACAATATTTTATGAACTGAATGAGTTCTCAGGATGCTTTCTTGTTTGCTGTTTTGGTTTGCAGAGTGTGTAGGCTTTAGACGGGGTCTTGCTGGGTTAGGATTCTCCTTCTTCAGCCTCCCAAACAGTGAGATTACAGGTGCTTATCCAACTTTTAGGATGGGCTGGGAATTGAACCAGGCCTCCCATGTGGCCTCAGTCTGCCAAGCAGCTGAATTCAGCTCATGCTACCATGGCTGAATATAAGGTACTTTAAAATAAAATTTAATTCAAACTGTCAAAAGCTACAAATGACTGGAAATAATCTAAAAACAAAAAAATCCAATTTTAAAATACATATTTCCTGGTAGAGAAGAAAACACACATGTCTTAAATTGTTTTGGAGTTCTCAAAAATAGGAAATAGAATACATTAATTTGAAAATAAGCAGAAACCTTTGGGAGTTGTTGGGCAATGGTCAGGGATCGGGTTAAGTAATTGTCATTTCCTTTATACTACTTCACTGCTTTTAACCTTGGTTTAAGAAATAAGGTTCTGTTGGTGTGAACGTGACACTATGAAGGATTCCTTGGGCAGCAGTTGCAGATACAAGTCTGAAAATCTAGAGATTCGGGAGCCCTTAGGTCATAGGACTAATGGGCCTGGGTTGACTGTGGCTTAGACAATCCGGGCCTCTTAGCTCAGAAAGGAAAGGGAAGAACCAGCAATGGATTTGGTGTGTGTGGGGAGAGCAGGGCATGAGACGAGCTTAGTGTCCAGAAGCCAGCAGCAGGGAAGTGTCCAAGAAGGCAGAAATCAGTTCCATCAAAGCTGTTGAGAAATCAGGTAGAGGATCACCCACTGGATCAACCATGCAAAGGTCGCCAGGGACCTGAACAAGAGCAGCTTTGGTGGAGCGATGGGGCAAGTTAGAAAACAGATGGGAAAAGAAATGGAGAAGGGAGAGGAGGCGATTTTTTGAAGTGTTGCTTCAGAAAGTAATGATAGTAGCTCAAATTCTAACCTTGCAGACCAAACCAAGAGTGAAAAAGACACCCACTTATTTAAATATTTAAAATGTAACCAGAAGGGACCAGCAGATGGTGTAGTGGTTATTTCGCTGGACTCCCACATGGCCAGCCCTGGTTCAAGTCCTGGAACTGGTGGCTTGAAAATTAAACTGGGAGCGTGTATGTTCATGCCCAAAATCCCAGGAGGAGAATGGAGAAGAGATTGTGGTGTGGCCATCCCCCTTGGGAGATGATCTCTCACTTTCCCTCTCATTGTCTCTGTCTCTCCGTCTCTGGTGAGTGCACACACCCTAAGGCAAAAACCTCTTTAAAAAGAGAAAAGAAAAATATGCAAGCAAAAACTAATAAGTTGTTACAGAAAAAATTCTCTATCCTCACCTCCTGGAGAAAGATACTTGGATGCAAGATGTTACTTACCATTGGAAGAAAGTGGGTAAAGTGAATCTGGAACTCTGCAGAATTTCTTTAAACATGGGAAGCCACATTTGTGTCAAAATGTATTTCACAAGTTAAAAAATGATACTTCAGTTAACAATCTGGAAGTAGGCTCAAATTTTGATATTAGAACTTAAGAGTTGTCTTCAGAATTTGGAAAAGGGCTGCCTAGAGAATTTGCAGGGCCCAGTACAAAATGAAAATGTGGGGCTCCTTGTTCAAAATTGATAAAAGGTTTCAAGAGTCAGACGGCCCAGCACGGGAAGCAGCCCAGAGCTAGGCATGGCGGTACTGGCGATCCAACGTGAAGATTCCGCTAGAGACGATGCAGTGGTGGAGACCGCTGAGGACGCAAAGGAGCCGCTGAGGCTGACGTCAGCGAACACATTCTCCGCGATGGCTACGTACCTGTCTGGGGAGCTGGGGGCGACCCGTGAAGACCACAAGCTCCTGGAAAATATGAATAATCTAGCCAGCTTGCAGTTATCTTGAAATTAAAGACGTTGCTATGAACCTTAGTAGAAATTTAAAGGACTTAAACCAGAAGTATGCTAGACCACAGCCTCATCTGGATCAGACCAACGTCAAGGAGTACGTAGCTGCCCCTGGAGCAGGCAGCCTACGAGTTGGATGCATACTCAAAAAAAATAAATAAATAAAACGGAAGCCAAGTACAAGAAGCTGGAGAAGTGCTAAAAATAAATAAACAAACAAACAAACAAACAAACTTATATGGGACAGAGTCTTTTTTTAATATAATTATTTATTTATGTATTTATTTCACATGAGTTTTGCCAGAGAAAGAAAGAGTGAGAGAGGGAGAGTTAGAAAGGAAGCTGCCAGGTCTGGGACTCAAACCGCGGTCACCCATGTGGGAATTTCAGCTCCTTAATCACCACGCCACCTACTGCTGTCTTTTTTAATGTGGAAGAATGTTTTATAAGAACTGAGTCCTGAGGTTAATGAATTGTCAAAACTCCTCAGAAGGAAACTAAGCTGGTCATCCCAGGAGTACCCCAGCACTGGAGTAAATTGGATGACGTTGCTAAACTGAGCCTGCCTTGAGGCAATACCCATCAGAACCCATACTCACAACTCCAACCTTTCACTTGATTATTTCACCATCCATTCAGGACAGGGACCCTCTCAAAGTTCAGGATAAGCCGGGACTTAACCAGTAGAATCCAATGCAAGGACCTATTTTCTCTGGGAGTGGTTGAGTACTACATTATTTTCTTAAATGGATAGTTTTTAATTTTTACTATTTTTTTTCTGTTAATGATGCTAATGTATTATTAACAAGATGTTAAAGTTAAAGGGGAAAACAAAAAAATTGTTCTTTGCAGTTTATCACCTTGTTAATGTCAGCAATTTACTTCTCTGTAACGTTACAAGTAATAGAAAGTTTTAAAATAATTTCAGACTGAGTCTTCTAAATGGAACAGAAATAGCGAGAGGAGTGTTTTGATAGCTCAGTGTATGGGAGGGGCCTCTTGTCTCTTCTCTGTGTGGATCAGATGTCCAGGAATGGATGACATCTTGATATATGCTCCCTTTGGGAAATGTGATAAAGAGAAAGACAAGGTGTGTGTGTGTGTGTGTGTGTGTGTGTGTGTGTTTGTGTGTGTCTGTGTGTGTGTTGGGTGGAGCCTGTCACCCAAAAAATAAAGCATTTTATAGAAGAAAAGAATTTCAAGGTACTGCTAAGCACAGGGCATTGAACCACCCTGTGCACTGTTCTAGCAGAGCTTGGGCTTGTGTAGCTTGAACTCTCCCTACCAATGACCAGCCCATATGCAGGACAGAGGGGCAGAGCGAGGTGGAACTTGAAAGCTGTCCACAATCATATTTCAAAATTGAAGACAGTTCTGCTGTTTCTCACAGTCTTTGGTATCCACAGTTGCTCTCCATGCTTTTACACCATCAAGTATTTTAATTTCTGCCAAAGAGTGCAGACATTTGGTATATATTGAGTGGGGACATATAATGTCTTTCTCATAGTCTGGCTTGCTTCACTTAGCAGAAAATCTTCCATATTCATCCACTTTCTAGCAAATGCTAGAGTTTTATCGTTTTTTTTAATGGCTGATTAGTATGCCATAGTGTATATGTGCCACACTTTTCCAATCCATTTGTCTGTTTGTGGACATTTGGGTTGATCCATGTCTTAGCAATTGTGAGTAATGCCGCAATAAACATGGATATGCAAGTGTTTTTCTGACTGTTTGCATTCCTATCCTTTGAGTAGACAACCAGGAGTGGAATTGCTAGATCATATGGTAGTTCTATTTGTAGATCTTTGAGGAACCTCCATATTGTTCTCCACAGTGGATGGACCAATTTACATTCCAACCAACAGTGTAGGAGAGTTCCTTTTTCTCCACAGCCTCGTCAGCACTTACCATTCTTTATTTTTTCAATTTTAGCCATTTGAATTGGTGGGTATCTCGTTGTGGTTTTAATTTGCATGTCCCTTATGATAAGGGATTTTGAACATTTTTTCATACGCTTTTCAGCCTTTCATATTGTCTTTCTTAGAGAATTGTCTGTTCAGCTTATTTGCTCTTCTTTTAACTGGGTTGATTTTTTTTTTCAGGAAAACTGTTTGATTTCCTCATATATTCTCATTATCATTCCCTTATCTGAAGCATAGTTTAAATATATTTTTTTTCCCACTTCAGAGGTTGTTCACTCACTATAATTGTTGTTTCTTTTGCTGTACAGAGGCTTTGTAACCTGATGTAATTCCACTTGTCTATTTTTGGTATTTTGCCTGTGCTTCGGGGTCTTATTTAAGAAATTTTTGCCTACTCTGACGTCTCCAAGAGTTTCCCCTATGTTTTCTACTAGTAGTTTTATAGTATGAAGTTTTAGGTTTAGGTCGTCAATCCATTTAGAATTGATTTTTGTTAGTGGTGAGAGATAGGAATCCAGTTTCATCTTTCTGCAGGTGGATACCCAGTTTTTCCAGCACCATTTGTTAAAGAGATTTTCTGTTCCCCACTAGATTGTCTGGTGCCCTTTGTCAAAAATCAGTTGGCTGTATGTTTTGGGGTTTCTTTCTGGGGCCTCTATTCTGTTCTGGATGTGAAAATTCATTTTGTATGCTGTAACGATATATAGTGATTGATTGTGAAATAAAGAAAAAAATCTTACAAAGAGAAAAGAATTAAAAATTGAAAAAATAATTAAAATGCTATATTAATGTGAAGGAAAAAAAACTGAAGACACACTTGCTTATCTGTTCTCACTTCCTTCATGTCTTGAGCCACATGTTGCTGTCTCAGTGACACTTATATGATTATCTGACTTAAAATTTCACCCCCTCCCATAGGATTTGTTTCCCCTTTCTGAGCTATGTTTTCCTCTGGGCATGTATCACTTCCTACGAACAATATACTTTACTTTTACTGTGGCTTTTGTCAGTCTCCTCCCACTAGTAACTAAGTTCCACAAGGACAGAGATTTTGTCTCTTTTGTCCTAAAAACATTGCCAAGATCCTATTTGTTGCTCAGTACTTTTATTATTATATGAATGGGTGGATGGATAAAAACAGAGTTTAATAAATCCGTGAAAATGTGAGGGTGTTGTAATTTAGATAAAGATCTGTTCCTGAAAGTTTCATGTTTTAGACTTTGGTCCCCAGGGCAATGGTGTTGGGAGGCGGTGAAATCTTTAAGAGGTGAGGCCTGGTGAATGGTGTTTGGATCATGGTAGTGTCAGCTCATGAATGGATTAATGCTGTCTCATAAAACCTACTAAGTTCTAGTTCTATTGAAAAGGGGTTAGTTATAAAGGAAGATGGCTATTCTTAGATCTCTCTCTGTCTGCACATTCTTGCCATCTAACTGCCTCTGTCTCCCACATTGTAATATGCCACTAGACACCAGCCTGATGATGGTCTCATACCTTTGGACTGTCCAGTCACCAGACTCCTAAACCAAATAAACCTCTGTTCTTTATAAATCACCCAGTCTCAGGCATTGTTAGTAACTCCACAATAGAGAACAAAGACATAGCATTCCCTGATATAAATGCCCAACTACAGAACATAGTTTGTGCCCTATATCCCCAGATCCAACTAACCAGTGAGTCAAAAATGCCCTGTTGCTGGTGACATGTACTATGTAGTTAGGCCTATATTGGTTGTGTCTCTACTGAACATTTCCTTTGTCTTTGCTCTAAACACTACAGCATAACAACTATCTACATAGCATTTACATTTTATTAGGTATTACAAGTGATTTAGAGATGATTTATAGTACAAGAGAGGGAGGGCCATAGGTTATATGTAAATACTACTCCAGTTTATATAAGGGGAGCCTCTGTGGATTTTGGTATCATAAGGAGTGTTCTAGAATCAATCCCCAGAAGACACTGAGAGATGATTGTTTCTGACGTGAATCTTAAATTACACAGTGACACTCTTATTCTCCCCCTTTAAAAATGCAAAAAGTGCAAGGGCTTAACATTGTTTAACAGTAAGGTCAAGTCAGCATGTTATTGCTTTTGGCCATGGACTCCAGAGCCAAGCAAGAATGAAAGAAATGTCACCATTAAAGTATAAACTAAAAACAGCAAGAGCTAGATCACAATGGAGCAGAAGAATAGGCACCATCTTGAAGCTGATTTCATAAAAGCAGTCATCAGACACTACTGTGTCTTTTCAATTCAAGGTTTTTGAGTGGCTCTCACTCTGATTGATAAAGCTAGAGAATGATCGACCCTAAATGATTTACTTTTTCAGGGAATTCAAATGCCTGGATTTTCCAGCAAGACCAGGAGGCTTGTGGAGTGATGGGGGCTGGACTAGGTGATTCTGAGAAAGAAGAGGGCCTCCCAAAGGAAAAATGCCCATGAGTGCAACAAGGAGGAAATCAGAGGGAGGCACAAAGGTGGACTTCATCACTGCCCCTCTGCAGAGCATCTGAGTCCAAAAGATGCAGATGGCTTAGTAAGGTGTATTAAACGTCTAGTAGAATTATTAACAAAAGTGCGAAATACAATATACTGCTCCATGTTAAAGAGGATGAATATGTGCGTGTCCTTGATGAGATTATTATACACTGTATGTGTACCTTAAAAAACCATACTGGGGTCAGCCAGTGGTAGTGTGGTGGTTAAGGAGGTTGGATCCACATGACCAACCCAACTGGACAGTTTGAATCTAGGACCCAATTGCTTGAGAAAGTATGGGTGTGTGTGTGTGTGTGTGTGTGTGTGTGTGTGTGTCCAAAATCTCAAAAGAATAGAAAAAAGGAGAAGGGATTGCAGCATGACCATTCTCTGTAAAGGGTACTTTCCCTCAAACACACATGCCTCTGGCAAATTAAAAATTAAAAAATTAAAGAATCACACCATAGCCCACAAAGATATACACTGACTATATGTAAGCTATAAATCACAATTAAAATATATAAATAATATAAAATATAAACAAGAAAAAGTATGGGTTTTGCATCTCATTTCTGGTTTGTGGATGTGGATGAATTCAATCTTATGATAGTTCATCTTTCTTCTGGTGTCCATGTTGACTGAGCTTCAGAAAAAGAGGAAGTCAAAGGAATGCCCAGCCAGAACATCCACCCTCTGCCTGTCTCTGCCCTTTGAGACTCACAGGAGAGAATGTCACTGCTAATCAATAGCGATCCACCTTGTGTTTATTTTAGTATTTGGTTGCAGCATGACAATGAAAGTTACAAATGTTCATGAAAAATGTGAGTGATTTCTGGGCTTTCCCGGGCTGCCTGCTGCAGTAAATAGAAAGTAGACAAAAGAAAGCAAACAATACTGTGGGCCTGTGCCCATCCTACCCTTTCCAGTACTCTACTCAACCTTCCATCTCTTTATCCGCTCATCTTGATTCTGAAATTTGAATATCGCCCCAGTGGTAAGGAAGCCTCAGCCCGTGGTCCCTGCTTGGTAGCACTCCTGCAGTGTGCCATGCTCCTGTGGATTAGGGAAAGGCTGCATCTCAATCACTACACAGATGGAAAAGGAGACACCCCAGAGAATTATTTTTTTTCCACCTTCAAGACCAAAATATATTAAAATAGAAAGTCAAACCCATTCATTGTTGCTTACAAATGTTCATGAATTTTCACCTTGGTAATTTAGTCTTAGGTGACGTGTGCTATGTCAATCTTTGGGCTTTCGTATCAGCCCCTGCCCAGCCAGTGCCCTAGAAATATCACAAAGTCAAACACCTAGTTTGACTGGAGTGTTTAAAACTAAACTGTTTTAAAAATGGTTGTAACACTTGCTAAGAATTCATCTGCATTTAGATAATATTGCAAAGAGCAGTAATAAGTTCTAACATATTATAATGTCAGTAAAATCAGTGAAGGATTAAAGAAAATATCCTATCCCAGGGTAGGGAGGTTTGGCAATGTTTGCCCAGAGGGACTGATGTGACTGAAGGGGATCTCTAATTCTTCACCTTCACAAAGGAGCATGTTTACTGAGTCTTCTTCAAAGATAACTTTGGCTGTTGTAGTTGCTTGCTTTTGTTATTTAGTTGACAAGTTACTAGGCCAAAGGAAGTCAGATTCAGACCTGAAGGAAAGGCTACAGGAAATGCTGCACTTTGACTGAAGAGTATTTGGGGACATTTTCCTCCACCAGAGGGTGATGCATGTCACATGCAGAGGGAGCAAAATGAGTATTTTGGGTGAGAAGGTGTACTGGTGAAGCTCATATCATTTTTATCAATTGTTGGCTCCCTCTTTCTATGAAAGTACTAATCCCCTCTCCCACACTGTCAGACATGGCCTTGTGACCTGCTTAGACCAACAGTTGTGAGTGTTGGGATACACCAGCTACACAAGAGCAGAAACTCCTTTGTCGAGGACCACAGCATGCACCAAGTAGGGGCTCAACTGCTCCTATTATGATTCCGGAATCACAATCCATGAAGCCCATCCACAAATAATGTGAATTGTATGAGACTTGGGGGTTATTTGTTACTACAGCAAAACTTAGTAAACACTGACCAATTTTGGAATTACCCAACTTTAATTGATTACTCACATATGTAGTCTACAAGGCATCAGGTCAGTATGTCCAAAGGCTTATAGCATAGTTTAAAAACTCTGAAAAATGGAGGGGGAGCACTGGACATTGAGAAAATGGAACACCTGGATTATAGACTGGACTCGGACTGAAATGCTGAGGCAGCCCACCCTCCCATTGCTGGACATGATATTCACACTATAACGATCCTTCATGTTTTTCAATTTAGGAGTACCTAGTGATTAGAACTGCTTGCGCTCTACAAAACTGCACATGTGTTGCATGTGATTTTCTCAGAAAGTAATCAAAAACCAACTTCTTTAAGGATAAAACAAAATTTGGAAGTTTTGTTAACTGATTACTTGTAAATTTAGAATGGGACATCTAACTGTACTGATTCTAATGTCATTTGATTTCTCTCCTTCTAGTTAGTGTAGAGGGAGTTTGACAGAATGGTATTCTTTATTCTATTCCTCTCTTTCCACCCCAAATAAAAATATTATGACTTCAATAGGTTCTATTTAACTTTTTTTCTGAATCGTATCTAACTCATAAGTTTTCTAACTCGTAAATTCAGAGCAGCCAGTGTTGTGGTGGTTGAAGGCAGGTGGATCCCACATGGCCAACTGCATGATTGCAGTTCCAGACCTGATGGCTTGAGAAACACACCAGGTGCACATGCATGTGTGCCCAAAAACCTGAAAGGAGAGAGGAATAGAGAAGAGATTGAGGCAGGACCATTCTCCATATGGGATATTTTCTCACTTTCCCTCTTTCTCTCTGTCTCTTTTCAGTGAGCACACACATTCACTGACAAGTTAAAAAAAAAAAAAAAAGCTCACCCCTTCCTACTCATTTGTATAAATTACATGAAAAGCTGTTGCCCTCCTGTGATCAGCAGGCTCTAAACAGAAGTTTGATACAGCCCATCAGTGTTCTTGTTAGAGCATCAATAACCTTGGCCTTGGGGAAGGCAGGGTGAATGAAGACGGATGGGAGGTGGGCTCCGGCCAGTCGGCTCCTCCGCTGCCAACCACGGATGCCGACACTCGTGCCAGCAGCAGCACCACCACATGCAATTCCCAGATGTCACAGCCGGAACAACTGCTCCTCATCACACTCCGAGCGCTCACTCTGGCGTCACTACTGACTCTTAATCATCTTCATAACGTGGCATGCTGCTTTTTCTGTTTGTTTGATACATGCTGGAGTGACAACATTTTCCAAAGGATTATTCATAATGTGTTAGAATTCATAGTTCACTTGTGTATTTCAAGCATTTTGAATTGTTTGGAAAGAATGTAGTTGTTTGGAGCCTTATTAATAAAAGAGACATGTTGGACTTCACCGAACACCAAACGGAAAAATTATGTGTATATATATATATATATATATACACACACACACACACACACACATATACATATATCTATATATGTTTATATTTCTATATTTATACATATATGCCTCCTGTTCCCTTTGATATAAACACTTTATAGTCTCTTAAATATAAATTATAAACCTACCATTTATTAATTTCTTAAGCAGTTTGATATCTGTAGATTTTCAGTTGAGACCTCTGTTTCATCAGAGTAAGGTCAGCCATTGTAACACATGACTCAACATTCTGGTTGTTTAATATATTGGAATTGTGTTGTTGTTATTGTTCATATAAATAGACCAATAGGAGGTTCCTGGGCAGTGGGTAGTTTTCCTCCGATTGTGATTCAAAGAACTTACAGGCTTCGAGCTTTGGCTTCGCCATCCCCTGGGTGCCAGGTGGACAGTAATCTTCTGTTTCTTGTCAGCAGAAGGGCAAAGACAGCAGAGAAGGCACATCTGCTTAAGTCTCCAGCTTGGAAGACACACACATCACTCTGCTCATGTCTCATTGGACAGAAGTGGTTTATGACCAGACTTGAATGAAAAGTTGAACTGGGAAATATCTTAAGTAAACAACATCTACCAAAACGTCTACAGATTGTGGAAGAAACCCCATTCTCAGCGAATGATTAGCTTTCTCGGCCACAAACACACTGTGGAATAATAAATGTTTGCCCATATATGTTAAAACACTAGCCCTCTTTTCTTTAAAGTCTATTTACTTATTTCATAAAAGAGAGTGTCAGAGGAAGAGACAGGCACCCCAGTGAAGTCTTTGTGTTGCATTTTACCCCAGTTTTATCCAGATCCTGGCGCACGTTAGTATGCACCTTGCATGCTGAGGAAGGCACAGGCTATGAACCCCGGACCTTTCTCAACGTAGGTGCGGTTGTGCTCCCATTGTACCACCTCTTGGCTCTGGCTTTCCCTTTGTGGCAATTCCATTTCAAAATCCAAGGTGTTACTTCTGCAAACAGTATTGAATTATTGACATTCTGACTCCAATTATCTATACAAATAGTTTTAGTTCTCAAAGCATGGTTGTGTAACATTCACTAATTATTATTTATGTAATACTGCTGGGTCCTAATGGAGAGCTTGTCTGTATTGATAACCTGGAGTTGAGAACAACCATGGACCTGGCAAATCACAGATTCCTTACCTCAGATATCATAAAAGTGTTCAATGTGAGGACCCCAAAAATGTACTCTGGGAAAGAATCCAGATAATTTCCTATTAACTTTTTATTCATTCACTTAGAAATATTCATCATTTTTTCTACTGGATGCCAAACATGAAGTCTCATTTGACATTCTTCTGCCAATATAAAGTATTTAATTTAATTACTTACCATTTTAATGTAAATTTGTTAAGGACTTTTCAAAGATAAATAAATTGAATGAACTGATTCTGCATCCGCCCCACACACACACACACACACACACACACACACACACACACAAAATGTATCTATGTGCTTCCTTATATTCTCAAAATGCTCAGGCTTCTTCTTATCCCTTTCCTTGCTCTCTTTTTTTTTTAAGTTTTTTATTTCTTCCATGAGAATGAGACACACAGAGAGTGAGAAAGACAAGGTGAACACCCTCCGAAGGTTTCCACACCACGATTCCCTAGCTTCTCCCTCCAGCCAGGATCAAGGGCAGTGTGCCTGACGTGTAGATGCCCACCCGGGAGCTGAGCAGGTGCACTTCTGTATGGATCGGCGTCACCTGAGCAGCTCATTATTGCTGCATCATCGTGGACCCCGGCCTGCTCTGGCTCCTGACTGGCCTACCAAGAGGCCATGCTCCTAGAGCACTTTAAGGCTCTGCTGGTGTGGAACAGTGACTCACAGTTTCAGAGACTACCTCTTCACCTCTGTCCTCCAACTCCTGTGCATTCATCCCCCAAAGACTCCTCAGTCCTTTACGGAGGTGGGAGGCGTCATCATTCTTAACAAAGGAAAATCTCCCACCCTTTCTGACTATTCTGTGGTGCCCTGTCTTGGAAGGGCACACTTCAAGAAAAGGAGAAAGAAGTCCACACCAATGACTTAGTGATAAAGTAAGATTGGTTTCCAGGTTTTTTTGTTTTATTCTTCATTTTTCCAACCAAATTGAAAGAGAACTTAATTGAATTGTCAGCTGATAAAGCATTAAAAGTAATTTTTGATGATAGATTACAGTATGATTTCTGGAGTATAGTTTGGAAGGAGTTCAAAGAACTGAGTGACATTGTTATAACAATTTTATTTCATTTCCATTTATTTATGTGGGTGAATTTTCTAAGTGCTTGAACTTAACACAACTGAATAATAGGAATAGAGTTGATGCTGAATCTATTTTTAAAAGTTTTTAGCAATAAGGAATATACATTCAAGGATATATGAACTAAAAGGGGAAAAAAAGAACAAGAAATAAAGACTTAAAAGAAAAGAAAAGAAAAAAAATCCATCTCACTAAGGATGTATTTTTCAATAAAATGTTATGTTCTTTTTTACTATTATAAAAATTTGTGAGACATTTTCATTTTTGTTCCATTATGCACTGGTAATTATTGTAATGATAACTAAATCTAGAAGTAATTATTCAAAATGAAGAATAAAATATTTAAAATACCACATGATATTTTAAAAGATTTAAGTGCATCCCACTCACTTTTACGTTGTTTAGAAGCATAGTGGAAATGCTATTTAGTAAGAAAAAGAAATTAAGTAAAATTCTCCTGTGAAAAAGAATTGGTTCATGTACTTTATTTTTATTTATTTATTTATCTGTTTCTGTTTTGCTTTATTTTTCTGCTTTGCTAGAGGGTGCATGGACTCACCAGAGAGAGAAAGAGAGAGAGAGAAAAAAAGAAAGGTGAAAGCATTCCCATGGGGATTAGTCACACTGCAATCCCTCCTACTCCTTGTCTCCTTCCTTTCAGGATTTTGGGCATACATGCACATGCATTGGACATGTTTCTCCAGGTCAGGAACTCCAACCATGTGGTGGGGGGATCTAGCTGCCTTAACCACCATGCCACATAGCCAACTATGCCCATGTACTTTAAACATAGTTGATGGTGGATATCAAATCATTTAGAATTTAGATTTCACTATATATGTATATAGTATTTACAAAAGAAAATATAAAAGTTTTTTTTTTAAATAACCAAGGTTTACAGGACATTAGACATTCTAACTTTGAGGGGGCCAGCAGGTGGTATGGTGGTTAAGGTGCTGGATTCTCACACAGCAGATCAAGATTAAAATACTGGTCCTGGTGGCTTGAAAATCATGCCACATGTGTGTGCATGCATGCTCAAAACCCCAGGAGGAGAATGGAAGAGAGGGGATTGCAGTGTGGCATCTCCCCTGGAGGGTGATTTCTCATTTTCTCTCTCAATCCCTGTCTCTCTGGCACAAATGCCCTACAGCAAAAACTTAAAAAAAGAAAGAGAAAAAGATAGATTGTTACCTGTATATTATTTAAATTTATAAGACATTTTGGATATTAACCTAAAAATGTGTGAAGGCATACATAGATTTCAAATGTCCTTTTAAGAAAGATATTTGAAGATTCTCGCCAAGGTGCTGGTGTCTTCCTATATCAACATACTCCAGACTGGACTGAAGCACACAGTGGGATGTCATGTAGACCCCCTAGCTCTTAACCAGAGGTCTTAGCTTTGGAGATGTAGCTGACTTCTCAAAGGTAACACAGTGTCTATTTCATACACTGCATAACATCCAATACTGGGTTAAAAATGGCCACAAACTCTTCTCTTGTACTTCTCCACTGAGAGGGAGAGCTAGCTTGCTCTTGAGACTGGGCTGAACTGTGACTTATTCTGGCTACTAGGAAGCAGTGGGAGTGACACCATAAGCTTGCAGTCAAGGTAGAAGGGAAAAAAGGTGCAACTTTCCTTCAATATCTTTAGATCTTGGTGTCTCAAAATCCAACTGTCTTGCTGAAGAAGTATGAGTGAGTCACAAAGAAAATGTCCCTGACAAATCACTGAGACATCTCAGCCCAAGGTCCCATTGAGTTCCAACTATGTGAGTGAACCCCTTTGATGTTCCAGGCCAGATGAAACCCCAGAAGATGTACCTTGAGCTGATTCCAAGTGGAGCAGAAGAACCACCCAGCTGAGCCCATTAACCCAGTGTTGTGAAAGATAAATGATTGTTCGTTAAAGCCAAAAGATTTGAAGTCACTCATTACATAGCAAAACATAACTGGTGTATCACACCAGTGGGAATGAGGAAAGCACACTAAAATTAAACACATTAATATTTCTGCATGAAAAATTAATTGTTGACAATAACATGTATGGTAATTTCCTTGATTGAGTCAATATACAGTGTATTTTGGATGGGAAATCTCATTTGGTATGCTGCAATAATATTCAGTGAATAAATGTAAAAGAAATGAAAAGAATAATAATAAGAAAAAAAGTCTAGAAATAGTTATGTGAGATTATAAAGACTGTAAGTAGCTTCACGTGCCAAGTTTTCACTAAGGAAGGATTTGGTCAGCTTGTGTCTTATGAGAAAACGAATAATGAAGAGAATGATTTGGGAAGCATTTTGGATTTTGGAATTGCAGATGCAGGATTGTGAATGTGTGGAACACACTCAATGAATTTGAATTTGAACCTTGGTTTAAAACCCATCTGGAATCTTCTTAAAAAGCTGTCCCTAATAGCAGTCATTACTGCTGCCCTTGTGACCTTATAGCCATTCTTGCACATTCAGAGGCCCCTTCCGGTATTGCCACAATAGATCGTAAGTTCCCTCGAGAGAAGGACATTTTCTTCTTTTGAGTCCAAACATTGAATTTTGCACCTAAAGGTACTCATAAGGTGCATACTTGACACTGTCAAGGGTCCCTCTGTCTTATCTTCACTGTGCTGCTTATGTCTAAAATTATCCCCCTTTTGTAGATGAGGAAATGGGGACCCAGTGAGGTCAAGTAAGTTTCCCAAAGTCACACAGTTAGGAAATGGCAGTGGCTGGGTTAGAACCTTTGAACCCAGGCAGGCAAACTCTGGAACATGACAGATATGGTCTATATTTTGGATAACCATCACCTGAGCTGTCTAATCTAAACAGAAAGTGTTTCTCAATTGAGAGACAATTGTGCATTAAACCTGTGCTTTTTTTTTTCTTTACAGCATTTGATATATTTAATATAAATTTATAGTGCAACAAAATGCTGTATTAGTTACTCAAGGTGATGTAACAATGACCGAGTGTTCATGGAACTCGCTCTGAAGTCTTATGTACAGATATAACAATAACAATAAATTTGCTCAGTTAATTTTGTTGAAACAGTGAATCAATAAACTACTAGTTCAATCTTCCTGGCTCATCTGTCAAGAAGCCTACAATCTCTTTTATTAATAAAATAAAAATGCATTTCTTAGACACATATTTCCTTAAATATATATATATTTCTCAAATGCTTAGGGAAAGCAGAATGTCCAAACGAGAGCACAACGTGAAGGAAGCGAGCCTTAACAACAAAGCATGCCCGTGGTGCTGGTTGGACACAAGCTTTACTTTGCCTAAGTCTGTTTTGTTTTGGTTTTTATTCTTTTTACTCAGCCATTCTTTCCTTCCCTTCCAGGATGCCACAGACCTTCTTAGCACTCCTAGTGTCCCTGTTGCTTCCGAGGTCAAGTCCCTTCCAACTCTAAGGCTCCCCCTGGCCCTCTCAATTCTTTCTGCTCTTCACGAGTTTCCTCGCCAACATCTTTGTCCGGGATTGCTCACTGACCCTCTGCCTTCTCCTGTGAAGCATACTGATGCAAACACCTTCTCTCCTGGTGAGAAGCTCTCCATTTTATAATCCCGCCTTTCGCAGAAGCCAGACTCTTTTCCTTCTGAACATTTGTCAGTTGGCAAAAAAACAACCACATTTAAAAAGGACGCACAAGTGGATGCATTCCTGAGGGTGCGTCTAATCGAGTGTAAGTCATTTGCTGTGCCCTGAAATGATGACATATCACATTAGAAGGATATCCTACTTGGCAGCATTTCCAAAGTCAGTAGATTTGGAACCATTGGACTTCTCATTTTGGACTCAAACACAGGTAAGGAGAGTCTGCATTCCACTTGCTAAATCATGTAAAACAAGGCAGAAGGGAGAAAAGGTTCAGTTAAACAACGCTGGGGGATTTCAGGGGAAAGAGATATTCATCTCTCTCCTCATAAAACCTTTCAACTACAATTGTGATAAATTTGAATGATTAGTAATAACCTCTCAGATTAAAAAAAAAATCAGGCAGCTTCATTATTAAATTGGAACAATTCTCAGTTACTTAAATAAATGTTGTTGGAGATTGAGCTTTTAAGTTTATGATTTTATATTAATAAAATTAGTATAAATAAGGTTAATATTTGCATTTTTAATGTAGACTCATACATAAATGCCCATTTTGCCATTTAAATGGCTAACTCTAGAGCACTGTATATAAGTGCATATTTAAGTTCATGCAGAGGTTACATATTTAGGTAGCGTTGTTGCTAAAATATATTTTGCCCTGGGGTAGATGGTGTGGTGGTTAGGTACTAGATTATCACACGGCCGACTACAGTTCTAGTCCTGGACCTGGTGGCTTGAAACTCACATTGGGCGTGTGTGCATGTGTGCCCAAAATCCCAAGAGGAGAATGGAAGAGAAGGGTCTGTAGAGTGACTATCCTCCCTGGGGGGGGGGGGGGGGAGGTTATTTCTCAACTTTCTCTGTCTCTCTCTCTCCAGCAAGTGTGCATGCCCTATAGCGAAAATCTCTCTCACTCTCAAAATATTTTGCCCTAAAATACTGCTTCTGAAATACAAGAAGTTTTCACATTTCAAAAGAAATAAAAATATTTGCCTGTTTGATGCTCATTTTCACTATATGAAAAATTCCTCAAGGGCTACTTCTCTTTAGATTTTCTTAACAGTAAGCCACGCTGGCTGTGAAATTCACCCTGCAATTTGCTGCAGAACTGAATTTGTGTGTGTGGTGGATGGTGGTCCCTCTGAGCCCAGGATGGCACATCAGTCCTATGAGCTCATGATTCAAACCGTGCCTGGAAAGAGAAAAAGCGACTGTCCGTCCCTGGACAGTCACCTCCACTTCTGCTCGAAGGCCAGGTAATGGCAGAGGCCTGAGGTTCCCCCACTCACTCCAGAGACAGAACACATTCTTGCTGCACAGTTTGCCCGACAGGTTTCAGGAAGTTCCTTTGTAACTTGCTATCTAACAGGGGAAAGTGTCTGCCTTTCTCAAAACAGGCAGCCCCTAAAGGCGAGGGGGCCTTAGCTAGTTGCCACAGGCTTGGTGCCATCTGGACCTAACCTGAAGATGTAGACTCTGCTTAAATGAGCCATGATGAGGCACCCTGAGGTCCCAGAGCATGCCCCATGCACATCAGCTGGTCCAATCTGTGCCTCTTCTAAACCCAAAGTCAGGAAGGATCGTGAATTAATGGTAGCAGGTTTTAGGGACAAAGGATGGGATTGAATCACAGGCTTCAAACTGCACCATGATGAGGTGGTGAGTGGGTGGTCCTCACACCTCCTGGACTGCCAGCTTATTGGGAATATGTCTTTGTCACCAAATTGTGGAGAAGGCTGCAACCTCCTCTTGTTGGCTTCATGAATAGATGTCTCCAAGAGAGGTCAGTGCGAATGTCCAGTAAATTCCAGGTGGGAAATCGTTTGCCAGTGTAGATGAGAAGGCTTATAGTATGAAGAAGACCAGGAGGATTATTTTCTTCCTATTAGTCTTTGAAAGTTAGACTTCAGTAAAATAAGCCAATCAATAATGATAATGCCATTCCATACACAGCATCAGTTAGAATTAGGTTGAGGGGGTGGGACAAAAACTCACACTGCTTGTGTAAAAGAGAAAGGCACTTGTCTCACCTGTGAAAACTGCCTGGAGGCAGGCTTCAAGGGCACACGTGGGCTGTCCCTGTAAATCTGCAAGAAAGGACACCTTTGCCATCCCCAGAATGTGTCTCATGACCTCAGTGTCCTGGCAGGATACCAGAGCTCCAGCCATCACAGCCATGATCCATGGAGGTCGAAGATGGTCTGCCTGCATTTAAAGGTAAGAATTACACTAAAACACTCCTTCTTTCACCTCATTGAACAAAACACACAGCCATGTCTCGCTTCAAGGAAGGATGGCAAGCAATTGTTTGGCTTTTTGGTGAAGAGACCAGAAATAAAATTGGAGTTCTTATTATGAAGGAAAAAGTAGAGTGACTACCGAGAGGCAACTGAGAGTTTCTGCTGTATGTAATTATAACCTGTTACTTGTAAAGCATTTTCAGTTAGGAACTACTTCTAGAGCACTCATTTTCTTTTTTGAAGCTGTCATATTATATGATCCTAGAAACAAAATAAGTAAAGAATACTTGCCTCTTCCTCATAACGATACATAGAATTATATCCTGGCTAGAGATGATATGAATTCAATAAACTATACTAAATATATATTGAATCACAAATTCCTGAAGAACCTTGCCTATTATAGAGATAACTATAAAATTAAAATAGGATTCTCACTAAGCTATATGGAGATATTTTTTCATTTTAAAATTTTATTTTATTTTTCAGATTTTTGCCATAGGGAGCATGCACTCTACTGAGAGAGATAAAGAGAGCCAGAAACTGACAAACTGCCCCCATAGGGGGCACTCAGGATTTTGGGTGTGCATGCAAACGTGCCTGGAGTGTTTCTCAAGCCTCTGGGTCTGCAGCTTGGACCATGGAGTTGGCAATGTGGGATCCAGCCCCTAAACCACCATGCCTCCTGCTGGCCCTAACATTTATGTTCTTAAAATAAGAGGGGGAAAATACAGCAAAGATCGATGGGAGAAAATGATAGGTAGCAATCTGAAAGTTCTAAATTTAAATCTCTAAAACTTGTTATGCTGGTATCAGGATTCAAGTCACAGAAGAATTAAACTTTGTTTTCTCAGCAGGGGAGATTACCACTCTCTCTCCAGTGCCTTCCCCGCGAAAGACACAGACACATGCACACATACCACCAAGATTTGCATGTCGAACTGTAATTCTGGTTGCCATACAATCACACACACACAGAAAGACAGTAGCTTTCCCTGGGTCATGCTAGTTCCATTTGTTTGTGAAGAAAACGGTGGGCGTTAGTCCCAGGGAGACAGGGATGGTGGACGGAGGCTCAGACTAGTGGCCAGACGGGCTGCTTTCTATTCTCAGCTTCCGTCATCGATCTGTGCAGCCGTGCACTAGGGACTTGAAGTCTTTAGTTTTATATCCACTCTCAACAAAGCTTGGCTACCTCCATTTGGCATCTACCCCTCATAAAGGGCGGATGTTAGCTGGGGAATTCACTATGAACGCCCTCGAGGTCTTCGCGCTCTGTCCTGTCCACCCTAATTTGCTCAGAGATGGTTCCTGTCCACTGCACAGCCAAGGTTAGACAGTGCAGCCAATACATTTGGAAAATTCTTTTCTTGGCATGCTTTCCTGTCCAGACAGCTGAGAAACTGCCAACTCGGCGACTTTAGAACTTCGAGGAATTGTTTCGATTCAGATGTACTTAAATTATAAGAAACCCACTTATAACTCATTTGCAGACAGGGCATGGGGAGGCAGGCTTCTCTGGACACTGCGTGTGATTAGCCGAGACCAAGAGAGTTCAGCCAGCACTCCGGGCAGCTCCATTCCAAGCCTCAGATCTGGGCGCAGCTCTGAATGGAGAGCATCTGGGAATAACTGTTTCTGGCACAGTGAAGCGTGGTCATCTGCTACACAAATGTGCCTCACACGTCTCATTCTGAATAGATCTGCCACGTTGAAACATACGGCGCAACTGTCCATCGCCCTCTTACCATAAAGTTCTGAGAGAATTACTCAAGTCAGAACAAACTCGTCTGCCAAGGATGTTTTGGTTTACCTAGAAACCAAGACACATTTCTGTGCCTGCAAAGCCAACCCTGTAGGGAGGCTGTGAGTCCAAGGGTCCAGAACATCCCTTAGACAGGAGGAATAAGTTTCAGTAGTCAGTAGTCTATGGCGCTGCGTAAGTGACCATAGCTAATATTAAGTATTGTATATATTAAAATATGTTTAACAATGCTAAAGGACAGACCACGGGGTGGCACAGAGGTAATGCAACTAGACTCACACGGGAAAGATACTGGGTTTCAGTCTCGGAACACCCTGAATATGCCAAATGTACTTAGGAATCCGGTGATGGATTGTGGCATAGAGATCCTGATGGGTGCCTATTCTTCTCTGTATCTTCTTATCACATCTATCTATATCTATCTATATCATCTATCTATCTATATCATCTATCTATCTATCTATCTACTATCTATCTATCTATCTATCTATCTATCTATCTAGCATTTATCTATCTATCTATCTATCTATCTAGCATCTATCTATCTATCTCTACCTATCTATCATCATCTATCTATATCATCATCATCTATCATCTATATCTGTATCCTTTCCTCACTCTCTCTCTCTCTCTTTCTCTCTCAGAAGACGTAGATAAATAGAGGGCTTTTTTAAAAATTGCTAAAAGGGGCCAGGTTGTGTGGTGGTTAAGGCACTGGACTTCCACATGGCTAACCATGGTTCGAATCCCAGATCTGGTGGCTTGCTTTTTCACTTTCCTTTTCTCTTGTCTCTCTCTCTAGTGAGCACATGTGTCCCGTAGCAAATTTAAAAATAATAATAATGATAAATAACATTAAATAAATAATTCTTTAACAAATTTTTGCTAAAAGAAGGCCCACGGTTAGTTAAGGCAGCTAGATCCCATATGGCTGACCACGTGGTTTGAGTCTTGGATCCAGTAGCTCAGAAAACTTGTGGGGTGCCTGTGCATGCCCAAAATCTCAAGAGGAGGAAGTAATGGAGAAGGGATTGCTGTGTGGCCTTGCCCCATGGAGCAGGGGGATGCTTTCTCAGTTTCTCTCTCTCTCTCTCTCTCTCTCTCTCTCTCTCTCTCTCTCTCTCTCTCTCAAGTGCATGCACCCTTTGGCAAAAATTTTTTAAATTGCTAAAAGAGTAAATTTTATATATTCTCAGCACAAGAAAGTTGTAAGTTAGGTGAAGAGATAAATATGTTAATTACCTTGATTTAATTGTATCATTAGGTATACAAATGTTAAAATGTCACATTGTGCCCCATAAACATATACAATTGCTATTTGTACATTAATAATAAATTGGGGGGGTACTGTCCTTATAGCTTAGTAGTTGAAAGAGTCAGATCCTACATGACTGACTGGGATCCAAATCCTGATCCTGACATGAAACACACCAAGTGTGTGTGTGTGTGTGTGTGTGTGTGTGTCACAAATTTCAACAAGAAGGAGAGATAGAGGAGAAGGGATTGTCGTGTGACTACTCTCCATCAGGGGTGCTTCCTCTCTGTCCCTCCATGATTCTTTGTCTCTCTCTCTCTCTCTGGTGAGCTCACATGCCCTGTGACAATTAAAATAAAATTAAAAACAATTTTTTAAAAAAATTTATCAGAAAGCATGTGCATTCATCGGAGAGACAGTGAGGAAGAACCTTCATCCCCCAATCCATTCTCCTCCATTTCCTCTCCTTCCAAGAGTTTGGGCATGCGTGCATAGCTGACATGTTTTTCAAGCCATCATCCAAGACTCAAACCATGCCATCAGCCATGTGAGATCCAGCTGTCTTCATCATCATGCCACCAGCAAACCCCCAAAAAAGTTTCTCCAGAAAGTAAATTGCAGCCTGAAAAAATATATGTTAGGGGTCAACCAGTAGCAAGGACATTAAGTCAGCTGGATCCCAGTGGCCAACTGCACTGTTCGAGCCCCTAACCTGATGGCCTGAAAACATACCAGGCATGTGTGCATGTGCACCCAAAATCCCAAGAAGAGAATGGAGGAGAAGGGATTGCAATATAGCCATCCGCTCTGGGGTGATTTCTCACTTTCCCTCACTTTCTTTCTCTGCACAATTTGAGTCCCAGACCCTAGAGGCTTGGAAACACACCAGGGGCATCTGCGTTCAAAATCCTGAAAGGAGGAAGAAATGGAGAATGGATTGTGGTGTGACCATCCCCCATAGAGATGCTTTCTCACTTTCCCTCTCGCTCTCTGTCTCTCTCTGGAAGTGTACATACTCTCTGGCAAAAATAAATAAATAATAATAGTAATAATGATAATAAAAAGATTCCAAGGGTGCTTTTGGCTTAATTCCATACTTCGTAAGAGAACAATAATCGAGCTGGGGAGTAGCTGGGGAGCACACCAGACTCAGGAGGTTCCTGGACGCTGTCTTCCCAAGCCATCTGCAGCCTCTGTCGCTGTTCATCTGTGGATGGGAGTGTAAGGTCTGTAAGGTCTAAGGGAAGGGGCAGCTGGCTGTCCTGACAACAAGAGCCTATTGGTTGCCTTTGCTTTCTTTGCACGTCCCTTGGCATTCTGGAGGAGCTCAAGCTCGAAGAGGAGTTAACTAACATGGTTTGGAGAGCTACATTATCCCAAGTATCATTAAAGTAGAAGATGCTGAAGTCTGCCCTGAGGATGGGGCGTATTTCCAGTTATTCTTCCCAGATCTAGAAACCATGCTTTCCATATTTTTAGCTACACATCACACTCCTCTTCTACAAATGACATTAACTGTTCTTGGGAGTGTGTACAAATACATGGCAAAGCCATAATGAAGCAGCTGGCGGAAGCGGGCACAGCCCCTCTGTGCTTCTCCTTCCACCCACTGCACCCTTCCCCGCCTCCATGCTACACAGCTCGGAACAATGCACGTATGTCACAGGCCGCTCTGCAAGGAGCTGCAGCCTCCTTTTGCCAACATTCCTTTTAGAATATTGGCAAAGATCTTAAATGTCAGTGTGTAGGGGTGCAGCAGAGAGAGATTTGTGGGTGCAAAAGTGTGAGAAAGAACACATCTGCTAAATGAAGAATCTGGTCCCACACTGCTTTGGAGTCGATTGCCAGGGTAGGCAGTACACCCTCCACCTTCCAGGACAGCCTGTAGATATTTGGGAATTCCCACAAGGGTCAACCAACGGCCACTGGAGAAATCATGACATATCCACTGCCAACGACTCCTCTTAGAAACCTTCGTAGTCCTCACGCTTGTCAGATGACCATTCCCTTGGTGTGTCCCAGCCCCCTGGAAACTGGTCACCCACACCTCTTTCTCTTACCTACACATGAGAATGGCCATTTAATCTCGAATAAGTTCATCTGTTTCTGAATCTGTGCTTAACTTGCTCCTTTAGATGCCTGACCTTTGTGAAATGTAAATTCGTGCAAAGGACATTATTATAATCACTCCTTGAATGTGTGTGGGTAAATTATGCAGAGCCCCTCTGGCCAGGGAGAGCCCTGATGAACTGTCACTCTTCCTGATAAGGATAGAAGAATCAAAGACATGATGAAAATAGGAGGGAGTGGGAGACTTAGGCCTTTGAAAGGATGCAGTTCCATCTACATTATAAATAAATAATTGCAAAACTATAGTATGTGGAAAAGGAGGTGTATCGCTGATACTTGGTGCCTGTGTGGCTTGAATGAGTCAGGCACCTTCTAGAGCTCTGTCTTTGCAACATGGGAAATGGAGATGATAAAACCAAGCACGAGATTCACTGAGAGAATTGGTGACCTACTGTCTCACGTATGATGGAGGGAGATGGTTTTCAATGTCGCTGGTGGTGGGTGCACCATTTGGTACAATTTTATTTTAAACAATAGATTTAAAAGTTGGAAAAATCAAGGACAGACAGTAAAATAATCATATTCACTACTTGGTGTTATACCATTGTTGGAGGGCATCTGCCTAGATATGCCAAGAGCTCCCTGGGTATGCTCCATACCATTTGATCCATTGATTTTCGTGAGTTTGCGACAAGAAAACAATTTCAGAATGCAATGTGTCTCAATAATAATTGAACTATGATAATTAAGCCAATGCATGGTGAGATAAATAAATCAATGTATTAGAATACAAAGCCTACACACGAGACATGTATACATGTAACCTGACATGTTACAAACGTGCGCTACTGGACAAAGAGAGAGATGGCTGCTTTCACTGATGGCGCTCAGCCAGACGGATATCCACATGAAGAAACGATTCTGGCCCCTACATCACTCTGCACAAAATCAACAGCAGATGGCTTGCACATGTGAAAGTAAAGAATAAAACAATGAAGCTTTTAAAGAAAAATATAAGAGGACATGTTTATGACTTCTCTTAAAAAGGAATAGGCCCGGATTTTTTTAAACAGGACCCACAATTGGAACCATATTCAAATCAAGAACAATAGACAAGACACTATTAATGGATTGAGAAGGAAATCCACAGGACAAGATAAATTATTGCAAAATATATATCTGGGGGAAAAATTGGGTTCAGCATATATAAAGAACTTCCACAAATCATCAAGAAAAATGGAAGACAATCTAGTGGACAAATTACAGGCATTTAATAAAAAAAGTAACACTTCAAGTGGTAGAGAAACATGAAAAGATGCTCAGGAGGTGACAGGGAAGTGTCAGTTGAAACCATAGTACATAGGTCAGCTCCAGAGCATGGTGGTTAAGCAACGTGCGTTGGGAGCCAGATCCCACATGGCCAACAGTAGTTTGAATTCTTACCTGGTGACTTGAAAAATGTGCCGTGTGCACATGTGCGAGTACCCAAAATCCTGACAGGAAGAAGAAATGAAAGTAGACTAATTGTGGCAGGGCCACGCTCTATTAAGGGGTGCTTTCTCTGTCCATCTCTCTCTTTCACTTTCGCTGCCCTTGTCTCTCTGGTGAGCACATGTGCTTTCCGGTAATAAACACACAAGCACATACACAATAAGGGCCCAGCCATAGAATGCACTGGACACAGCTGCTTGGCAGGCTGAGGCGGGGGGAGGCCCAGAGGCCATTCCAGGTTCATCCTAAAACTTCTGTGGTCTCAGCTGCTAGGAAGGCTAAGGTAGGAGGGTCGTGACAGTCAGACCCTGTTTAACCTCCCTTCCCAATACACACATTGTCAAAATTGGGCATGCACACACAGGAAGATAGCACCATGCCCCCGCTAGGCTGACTGAAGTCAAAAACACGAAAAGCACTAGGGTCAGTAAGAACACGGAACAAACGAAACCCTCCCACCCTGCCGGTGGCAGTTCAACTACTTAGGACGTGTGTTTGCCGGTAATGCCAATGCTAAGACTAAATATACTGCGAACCCATCACACCGCAATTCCACAGCAGGGCTCACACTCAGTAGGACTGTACAAGTATATTCCCAAAAAGACAGGTATAAAAACGTTTGTAGCGGCAACATTTGTGATAGCCCTAAACTGGAATCTACTCCAGTGCCCAACCACAGTAGGAGAGACAAATGCGTTCCAGTGTCTATCCACCCATGCTATGTGAGTGGCAATGATACCGAATCAGCTACAACCACAGCCAGTGCCTGGGTGATATCATGAGCGACACTGAGAAAAAAGGCCTGACGTAACAGGGCCAGGTAATCTGTTTTGGAAGTCAGTAAAGGAGTTACTCTCAAGTAGGGAAAGGAGATGTGGGGGTGGGTTTGCTGGTAACATCGTGTTTCCTCTGGGTACTGGCTACAAGGCTTGCTCTTTGTGAAAATTCACTGAGCTGTCTCCATAATTTGCATGCTTTGTGTGCCCTTATTTCGTGTACATTTCTGTGTGGACACGTGCCTCAGTGGAAAGCTTGCCCTTCAGGTGGCAATACGTTTGAGGACACACACGCACATACACGCTCATTAACACCAGGTTCCGAAAATAGCCTCAGTGCCACAGGTTAGACTCTCACGAGCTCCAGGATAGCGCTCCTACCCTAAACTTCTCCAGCCATTCTAGCCATGAACTCACACATCAGACTTCACTCTGGACACTGCCCTGCTCCGTCCTGCTGCATCTGTATTCTTTAATTGTCTCGACAAGAGAGATGCACCAAACCTGCCATAAGTGTTTATTTCCTACAAAATCTTCTGCTCCACTTTTGTGTATGAACTGAAGACGCTGATCTGCGGAGGACCGCCAGCTAAGCGGATCCCAGATACTCCTGCTCCTCTTTCATGATCAATAGGTCAAGGATAGTTATTGATAGCAATTGAACTCAAAGGTCACCAGTTGTCATTACGATTCCACAGGCTTCAAAGAGACAGACTCTTCAATATTTTCTGCTGTGATTGGTGACACGTTAGAAAGGATGGATTACCACGGCATAAGGCTGTGCAAACAACCCGAAAGTCTCAGGCAAAATGACAGTTATTTCTCCTTCAAACCATCAGTTACAGGCTCTGCTTATCTTAATCAGTCAGGAACCCAAGCTACCCAGACACCCCTGTTTCCATCGTCACTGATGGGGGAAAGAAGCAGGTGCTAATTCTAGAAGCTTCCGTCCAGAACACTTGTTCATTATTGGCAAAGACGAGCCCAAGGATCTCCTCAAGGACATGCTGACCTCCTTAGGGAGGTGCTCTGAGTACGCAGGGCTCTGGTGCAGCCTTCCACAGGGGGGCCTGGGGGCATCAGGCCACAATGTGCCTGTAATCGTCACATGTATTTTCTTCCCAGGTGTGGTCTGGAGAAGAGAACACATCAGTAATAAGGAGAAGGGGTACACCCAGCCAGTCGGTCTGCAGAATCTATGTGATCCTCCATGGGTGACTTGTCACGCTGGCTAACAATCCATCCAGACAATTAAAGGTGCGTTAGCTCTTGTTAAAGAAAATAGTTGTCCAGGAGTCTTGTTTAAAGCTCAGTAAGAAAGCTGTTATTCAGGACCATCTCCAAAGGGATACAGACTACTGCAAAGAGATCTTTTAATGCAGGAGAGAGACTGCACTCAGTTGTAAACATAGTATGTGAAGGTGGGAATTTCTAGTCAAGGAGCACGTGGGGATCAGTGGATGGAAAAAAACTAAGGGAAAACATCACAGCGAGGGAGATTTGGGCTACATCGACCCACCAGGATTTTTGCAGTGTGCAGGCCAGGGTTAGCAGACATCACCTGGCGGGGGGGGTGGGGGGGTGGTTGTGATAGAGGAGGAGGAGACCGATCAGACATAAAGGGTGAGGGGTTCTTGCTAAATTGACTTAGCAGGATTCTTGCATAAAACTTCATCTTACAAGCAAGTGCATAGATGAGCCTAAGTTTAGGGGCTTGGTTAAAATTTTGGTCAAGCAAAGAATCATTGTCACTCTAAATTGAGAGGGCCTCCTGGATGGTCAGCAGTCATATAGTTACATGCTCTTCTGTTTGTTCAATGGCGTACCTTAAAGAACACCTGAAAGAAAAGGACAACATAATCAAAATTTCAGGAAATAATCTCTCTACGGAGATATGAGGGGCTCTGTATTCATTTAGCTTAAAAAAAAGGGACAGAGGGAAAAGTTAACAGCCAGTAAGCAGGTGGATTGATAATACATAAAGTTCTTCTTCCTCATCTTAGAGAGGAGACAGAAACGAACTTTGTCCTTACTAGCAGAGGCAGCCTTTAAACGTGATGAAGATTGACTTGCAGTGAATTGTCTAAGGAGACTGGGGCGTGTTAAGATGCTAGTAAGCAAAATATCATTGAAGTTTGGGGACTCCTTCCCACTCCCCATCGCATTTGGAAACATTTGCTGTAGCTTTGCTCATTATATAATAAAACTAAACTCTGCTTTATCAGAGGCATCTACTGAGCATATGCGTGGTATTTGCAGTTCTATAAAGTTTAAAAGGAAACAAAATAAAAATGAAATTTATACTGCAGATGGTAGGGACCCAATATAAGTTGTTAATTTCATCGGGTAAATTATTTTACCATAAAAGTAAGTTTGGGCATTTTCAAGAAACCCTTTTTTTGCCTGGGGATCTGATAGAGCTGTTTCACACAACTTTGCTTGCAAAAGGAGGAAGACATAATTGTAAATAGCTTTGCTTTTCCTCAAATGGAGCCCTTTCAGGCTTTGAAGCTGGGCCTCTAATGAAGGGAGAGAGGCTGGTCCCAAACCCCAGGTGCAGAGCTGTTTCTGATAAGATTAAAAGGATGTTTTTTCCTACCAGATATCATTCCTCTGAAAGTGGTGTTTTCTAAATAAAGCGTGTTCATGCCAAATGGTGCAATTTATCTCTGAGGAGCACGATGCCTTGCTTCTGAGTTCCTGACATAATGGTTAGCTCTGGGTTTTTCTCAGTAATTTCTGTCCCTGTGTTTTCCTCCCAATTTTAATATTCCTTCCTTGGAAGCAAAACTTAGAGTCATGGTTTTGCTAAGGAATTTGTTTCTATCATGGATTTCCTTCTCACATCAAATCAGACTAAAATACAACTTACTTGCAAGAGTGTTTCATCAAATTGTTTCAGATTTGGTGAAATTTCATTTTGTTCTCCCACTGATCTGAAGTGATAGGTATATTGATGCCCAATTATTGCTGTGACTTGTTTTATAATCAAATAGGCCAACTGCATTTTTATTATGGTAAAATACAGATCACATAAAATTTACCATTGAGCCCTCTTATATATTTTTAAAATTTTTATTCATGATAGAGAGCACTTGAGCATGCAAGAGAGTGTGAGAGATAAACACCCTCAACAGGATCCGACCACACCACGATCCCCTTCCCCCAGCCCTCCGGCCCCTCAGGACCATGAGTACACACACACTCACACGGCATATTTTCAAGCCAACCCAAGTTCAAAACCCAGGCTGAGCCATTTTAGACCTTTGAAGTGTATGGGTCACAGTGTGCAAGCATTACCGATATCAAGTCCCAGAACTTCACTAATACTTAACATGTCTCACAGTTCAAAGCAATCTTGCTTCTCACAGAAAATCAGTATCTATTGCCAAATGATTTTATCTTGGTGCTTTTTACTGAAATGATTGCATTAGGATGTGGCCTGGAAGCCATGAGGGATTTTCCTCTGGAAATCCCATTTGCTGCCCTGTCCCCCAGCCATTCCATCCTGGAGGCTTCTGACCACAGCTTGTCCAAACTGCTGTCAAACTCCTGGACCTCCCCCCCCCCCTTTTGTGAACTTTCTTGTAAAAGCAGTCTTAGCGACACTCCCCCAATATGTCATCAGCTTTGATATTGAGTCAGGCTTCTCATGCCCTGATTTCCCCACCCAGGCCTGTCTGCAGCAAGAATTCTGGTAGGTTCATTTGGCCCAAATCTCTCCCACTCCTGATGTTCTCTCAGTAATCTCCATCCCGGCACCCACCATGCTCCTTGGCTCTAAAGTGCCACTTGTCTTCGCTGTATCTGGAAATGAGCCTGGCTCTGCACTGAGGTCCCTATTCCCTACCTTGTAGTCCTGAATAAAATCCATTTGGGCTAAGTGCTGTGCAGTCCTGGTTTTCCTTGACAGGTGGCGCCGTTCTACTCAGTGGAAACATCTCCCAGCCCTATGCCAGCCCCAGAGGGACAACGGGAGTGTCCTGTCACAGAGAGCAGCAGTGCATGCTAACGAAGGGCTCTGTGTGGATGGAGTGTCTGGCAGATCCTAACCTAGCTGAACTGTTTGCCATCTAATCCGTCTGCAATGCACAGAGCTGAACATGCGCCGACCACTCTGTCAGAGTGAAGGAGCCTGAAGTCTTGGTAGGAGCAGTTGAGAAAATTAAGAACTAAGTTTCACTCCTTTATTTAACCTGAAGATTCCCTGAATTCCTTTCATAAGAGCACCAACAATTCCACTTTCTGGGCCTCAATCAGACTAAGAAGATATCTAGATTTGATTTCTAGAGGGAAATAAAGGGCTAGGACAATGAAATGTAGATGCTCTCAGATGTAACCTTTAGGTTCATGAAATGATTTGGTCTTATTTCTCCCCACCCCATCCCTAATATCCCTTCTATAGAAACCCCGAATCTAATCACAAATTCATCTGGCTGCTTTCAAATATAAAAGACTTCAATTTTTTAAATTTATTTTATTTTATTTATTTTTTTATTTTTTAGAGAAAGAGATTTTTGCTATAGGATACATGAGCTTGCTCAAGAGACAGAGAGACAGAAAGCAAGAAATCATCCCCCAAGGTGGGATGGCCATGCCACAATCCCTTCTCCTCCATTCTCCTCTTGAGATTTCGGGTACACATACATGTGCGCCCAGCAGGAGTTTCAAGCTGCTGGGCCCAGGACTCCAACCACAGTCAAGTACATGGGAATCCAGCAATATAACTGTTATGCCATCTGCTGATCCCAAGACTTTAATTTTTACAAGCAATTTGGATTTCTCTAATGTTCCAAACTATACCTTTAAAACCTAAATTGCTCCTGTGGATGCAAAGGCTTAAGAAATATATGATAAAATATTTCAATTCTCATTGCTAGAGGTCATGTGTACTTGCCAAAGAGAGACAGAGACAGGGCCCCCCTACCCCCTGTGGAGTGTAGTCACGCTGCAATCCTTTTCCTCCAGCTTCCATCCGCTCAGGGTTTGGGGCACACACGTGCATGTGCCTGTTGTTTCTCAAGCCACTAGGCCAGTACTTGAACTGCAGTCAGCCATCTTGGATCCGGCTCCCCACGCACAGAGCGTAACCACTGCACTATGGGCCCAACCTGGTAAAGTAATTGTTACTTAAAACATAAACTTCAGTATTGTGTCATGGAAACAAGCCATGTCTCTCATTGGCAAAAGCACTATTTTGAGTCTTTTGCCTCACAAGAACCTCCCTGATGTCACCCTGGCACCTCTCATCCCTGGCCGAAAGCAGGCACCCCACTGTGATTTGCTAAAGGCGGCACTCGCTGTGGGTGGAAATCGGTGTTGTCATGACTGGTGACTCTGAGGACAGAAGATGGGCTGACACCGAGGAACTCTTGGTGCAGTTTCCATTGAACTCTCTGTCTTCTCTTCTGCCTGTCTCCCTTCTGCCCCCACCAGCTTCTCTGCTGAAACTCTTCCTCTTCCTTCCCCTCCTCACCACTGCCTCTCCTTCTAGTTCACTCCCACACCCCCTGTAGAGCACTCTCTTCCCTCTCCTTCTCCTTCACCTCCTTTTCTCCTTCTCCACTATTTTTCTCCCCACCCACCTTCCCTCTCATTTAGTAAAACCATGGAACCAAGCAGCACTTTATTTTATTTTTTAATTGCTAGAGGGTACATGTGCTCACTGGAAAGAGACAGAGAGAGGAAGAAAGCATTTCCCAGGGCGTGAAGATGACACTGAAATCTCTTCTCCTCTGTTTCTCTATCCTGATAAGATCGGAGGCATGCATGCACACATGCCCAGAATGTTTTTCAAGACATAGGAATGGGGATTTGAACACTATTGATCCTGCGGAGTGCAGTTCCTTTAACCACTAGGCTACACAGCCAGCTTCCAAGCAGCTTTTTAATTTTTCTCATTTATTATCAGTCTCCTGTTCTTTTTCTCACGGAGCATTATAATTGAATAGGTGCCTACATGGAAAAAAAAATAAAGCAAATAATTTTTTTACTTGTTTTTGGGGAAAAAAACTGAGGTCACCACAGTGACAAGTGCCTCTTGCAAAGACAGGTGTGTACCTGGACAGCCACCCCAGTGTGCCCTGCTGTGCACGGCAGCGTCAGCTAACAATCCACAGTGATGAGAGCAGCTTCTCCTGCTGCCCACAACTCCTCCTTTATGAAGAAAACAGGCCACAGAGCTCAGGAGGACAAAAGGATTCTCCTGGAAAATAACAATTTTGCCCCTTCACTCCAGGTCCCTAAAGCAATGCCTCCCGCCCCCAGCTTTATCGATGTGTGACTGACTAATAAAATGTGTCTGTATTCAGGGTATCCAATGTGAGGCTTTGGTATTCAGTGAGAAGTGATTACCACAATCAAGCTAATCGACATGTCCATCACCTCACGCCATTGTCTTTTGTGTGTCTGTGCGAGGTAGGAACATCTCAGATCTGTTCTTTCAACAGTTTTCAAGTACGTGATAGAATGCCTTTGGTTCGGGGACTAGGTGGACGCCTTGTGAAGACGTTTGCTACCTGATACTGCTTTCTCCCCTCCAGTGTTCTGTCCAGCTAATGTTGTGCAGTAGACACTTAGTGAGTGTGTACACAGCAGAGCACAACTTCTGGACAAGTAGATCATGATAATCTATGATTTATTTCTTAACAAAAATAAGGGTGAGATTTATTTTTGCTACTTTATATTAAATAACAAATACTTATTTATCAAATATCCTCCTCCTTAATTTAGAGGAATAACTGACAAAAATCCATCAGCCATGTCAATATGACCCTCTCATCCTGACCCACTCTGACTCCACGCAAAGAAAACTAATGCTAGAGGACTGGAAAAGCTCACGAAAGAATCCAATGCACCTACTTTAAAACACTTGAGTTTTTGAGTTCTCCACATAAGTTAACCAAAGTGGTCTTCATATGTCATATTGGAGCAGACCATCTGGAGGTGGAGCAAGACAGCAGCCATTTTGAAGTTAAGAAGGGCCTCTATTGAGAACCATCTGACCAAGTGCTGCGTCACGGGGAGATCTGTTCAAGGAATGGTCAGGTAAGAAACCAGGAGTGGGTATTTGAAGTAAAACAGGAATCAGGATCATTACTCAGGGGAAAGCCATCAACTTAGATGGTAGTGAGGAATGATTTGCACGTGCTTGTGTCTTGTATCTATAAATAACAAGAACATGGGCTGATTTTCAAGACCGTTTGATGGTGTTCGCTGACCGTCTCCCTGGAACCAACTGCAGAAATAAACTCCCTTCTTCTCCAGCCTCTGCCTCTCATTTCATTGACCATGAGAAGAAGCAGCAGGACTTAATTGGTCAGTAACAATATAAAAAAACCCTTTACTGCTAATATCCATGTTTTACTGTTTGAAGGGGAAAAAAAGCTTTTGGAAAACACGGAGAGGAGATGATTGTTAGTGTGGCTTGCTGTCAGTGGGCTAGTTTGCCTCCTCAGTGTGTCTCTGGTTTCCCATCACTCAGCTTCTACCTCCCTTTCTACCTTCCTTGACCGGGAGCTTTGCCCCTTCTGGGCGCTCAGGAAGTCAGTTTGGGTGATAAGCTGCCTGGACTTTCTGAACGCTTTGCTCGCTCCTGGATATTCGTAAGCTCTTGCCAGAGACAGGTGAGCCTGTACGTCAGCAGGAGAGGGCTCTTCTTTCATACGTGTGGGTGGGTGAGAGAAGTTGAATAGCTAAAGAACAGAAAAGGAAGAAAATAACATCCTTTGCCATTTCTATAACCTTTACTAAGAACTTTCTTTAGAGGTTATAAATTCATTTCTTTCAAATAAGAAGCTTTGTTGAATAAAAATATTCTTTAGCTTGCCATTAAGTACACCACTTTGTTCAAGATGAACCTATTAAACCTTTTCTTTATTATAATTAAGTCCAACACACAGCCATTGGAAACATTTGTCCAAATGCTTGAGATTTGCTATCAGCTCAGTATGAACCAGGAGGCAGGAAGAGATATGTATTCACTAAGCCCCAAAGAACCCATTTTGGTTGTTTTAACACTAAAGAAAGGCCAGTGGTTCAAATCCATGACAGTCCCTTTACCTACTTGGTTTAAACCTATGTAACTCAGCTTTGTTCATATTTACAGAAGCAACCACTGCCAGACCAGTGACCATGGCTAACACCAGATGGATGTCCCACAGGGGAGGGTGGAGGACCAGGGAAAGCTCAGGTAGTCTGAGCAACGTGCCCGACAGAACCTTGTCAGTGGACCATTCCTAAGACGATCTGGTCACCTACCTGCAACTCTGACCATGAGGATTTTAACTGCAGCTTTCAATTACAGCACATGCCAATTAGATGTTTATCAGCAGTGCTGTCTGTGGGTTCTTTAACTGGTGACTTTTTAAGCCAATACAAGGATTGACTGATAATGACTGACCATTTATGTAGAATGAACACTTTCTGCAGTCTACTAAGCAGTAACTTAAGTCTAACTGTATCCAACAGACTGTGAATAACAAGCAAGTGCAGGATAAACTCATTGAGGACACAATGTTTTCCTGTGGTCCAATTATGAAATGAAAAGAACTTGTTTCTCTTTCTTTTCAAATAGTAAATTGGCTCTTAGAAGCAAAAATTTGGATCCCTGCAGAAGAGGTGTAAAGAAGGGAAAGAGGAGGAGAGTGGGCCAACCCACACAAAGTGGGATTTCCAGAGCTGGGAATACCTGAGTCGTGAAAGAATTTCTGCTGCTGGTGGACACCTGGACCCTGCTCGGTGGTCACGCGATGGAGTAGCTGTGATAGCTCAAAGGCCCACCCCTCGGAGCTGTGATTTTGAGTCTGTATTAAAGGTCCAAGTTATCACACCAGCCACATCCTGTCTGGGTGGGCTATGGAAGGGTCAGCAAATACAGCTGCTAGGCAAACTAGGCCTGTCTTCTGGTTTTGTCTTCTGGTTTTTTACTTTCTTCAAAGTTTATTCACCCATTTCTTCAGAGAGAGACATAGACAGCACTCTCAACAGGGTTCTGATAACACAATCCACCCTCAACCCCAGCCAGTTCTGGGTCACGGGTACGTATGTTCTTGGTGTACCGAGGGAAGTCTCTAGGGACCTTCCACGTGCGACTGCCTCACAGAGCTTCACATTTTACCATCTGGCCCCCTGGAGGGATGCTTACGATGCAATCCCTTCTCCACTTCTCTTTTTGAGATTTTGAGCACACACACCCCTGTGGCTGGTATGTTTTTAAAGCCACCAGTCTGGACTCAGACCCTGCAGTTGGCCACGTGTAATCCAGCCATCCCAAATCTCAGGCCACCTGCTGGCCTCCCTCACGTTTCCATTTTACCTTAATCCACTGAAGCCTGGTTGCAGTCACCTTCCTATTACTCACTCGATGCCAGAGAGATGGATTTCCCTCATTTTCTAGTTTCCATCCCAGTGCTCCTGACCGTAATAGGGATTGTGGAGGACACTCTCTTTCTCTTCCTTCAAAGACTCTGTCCTTTAAAATGTTTCTTTTCAACCCTCTGGTGTAAGCCACGCAGCCAGCCCGACTTGTGAGTTCCCTGACCACAGATCCTCTGTGGCACACTCTTCCTTCTCATTGCTTCTGTGATGTTATTCCTCGTGTCAAGCACAGAATGAATAATGGAAACAATGTTCACCTTTGTGTTTCATGCCTGAGAGAGCTAGAGCAGAGACTAGCAGTTGGCGTCAAAAGGTGAAGGTACAATCAGACATTCGATTTAGTAATCAAAGAGGTGAATGGAACCAGATGGAAGGACAGGCTTTGGGCTGACATTCCCACAGTGGTGAGACCCAACAGTCACTCAGGAAATGTTTTTATTAAGAAGTCTACATATTTGCTGCTGCATACAATGCCAGACAGAAAAATACTAATCTGTGGGTTTATTGTTGCCATCAAAACTAGGAAGGTTCAGAGTGGTTTTTTCATTTTTAAATTTTATGATTATGATTTCCAATTTATAAGAGTTGTATATATTTAGGGGGTCCAGTGTGATTTTTCAAAATACATATTCATTGTGAATTGATGCAGTCAGGGCTGTAAGTGTATCCACCATCTCAAGCATTTATTATTACTTTATGTTACACACATTCCAAATCCACTTTTCTACCCCGAGGTATGCATTGAATTGTCACAAACAATCTTCGCTGTACAGGCTGTCAAACTCTAGAACTCAGCCCGCTTATTGGCTGGCACTCGTGTACAGGTTAACCAAGTTCTCCCCTCCTCTGCCCCTTTTCCATCTATGGTGTCCACTGCTCCACTCTCCACTTCTATCCAGCAAATGTCTTTGCTTTTACTAATTGCATCCCCACCAATACTGCACCAGGGTCCCCCACAATCACAACAGCACTTACTAAACTGTTTTTAGTAATAACTACCCTAACCGGCGTGAGTGCTATCTCGTCGTGGTTCTGATGTGCATTTCCCTCGTGATTAATGAAGTTGAGTACTTTCTAATGTGCGTGTTGCCTCTTTCTTTTAATTTCAAGTTTGTTTCTTCCATAAGCTAGGGAGACAGGGACAGACAGACAGGCAGAGAGAGAGAGAGAGACAACCCCCAGCACCACGATCCGCCCCCACCCTTCCTCCACGTCAGATCGTAGCCGTGTGTGCCCAGTGTGTGCAGGGAGTTCTCCAGACCTGAGCAAGAAAAGTTCCCACGTGGGCCCTGCCTTATAGTGCTTCGTGTTGTACCCTGAGCTACCTCCTGGCCCCTTTTTGTCATTTCATGTCGCTTTTCAAGAACTGTCCGTTTAGATCCATTGTCCATTTTTGTATCAGACTTTTGTTGTTGTTTTCATTAATTTATATTTTATTGGTGAACTCTTTGAGTTCTTTGCATATTCTGTTATTACTCTCTTATTGGATGTAGGTGGTTTCTTTGTTCTTTCTAAAAAGTTTATTTATGTATTCCTTCCATGAGTGAGAGACAGAGAGAGAGGGAAGGAGAGAGAGAAAGAGACATCACCACAACACAGGGTCTTTGTGATACACCCCCAGCCCATCCTGCCCCGGATCTTGGCCACAGGCACACCCAGCATACTCAAGGGGGTTTCTGGATGTGAACCCTGAACATCCACATGCCAGCCTCACAGAGTCATGTTTTACCAGTGTGCCACTGTCTAACCCCCAGAGTGGTTTTCTAATAGAATCCTCATATGGTCAGAAAGAAGGTTATAGGTCAACAGGCAATTACATAGCATCATTCTTTTTTCTAACAACTGATGAATGTAATTTTTAGATATCAAATTCATATAAATCAAATGGACGTCCGTATAAAGGATTCCGTCTGTACAAAGATGAACGCATTCTAGGCCTTTCTTGGTGGTTGACATGAGAACTGTTCTGTGTAGAAGTGGTCTATGATGGAAGTGTAGATCAAGCCCAGAACACCATTGAGAACCAGGACTGTTTGAAGCATGTCGGTGGGCAAGCTGATTTGAAGGAGGCACAGAATCGAGCCTCCACAATGTTGTGTACAGCTGGCGGAGGTACTTAGGAGAAACCTGCATGGTTGGTTGTTCCCAGCAGATGTGTCAGTAGGATAAGGCATGGAAGGCTTTGAGTTCACTGGAGCAGGCACATATGAAGAAGAGATTTCTGTTATTCACAAGACCCATATTAAAATCAGCTTCCATGGGGGCTGGCATGTGGCATGGTGTTTAAGGCACTGGACTCCAACATGGCTGACCATGGCTTGAGTCCTGGACCTGGAGGCCTACTTTCTCACTTGTCCTCTCTCTCTGTCTGTCTGTCTTTCTGGTAAAATTATGAAGTAATAATAAATAAAGTTAAATAAGTAATTCTTTTTAAAACATCAGCTTCCAGACATGTTTGTGTAACAGTAGTTGGACAAGAGGTAGAGTCATAGGAAATACACCTATAGAAAGAAAAGTGAATATTCTCAATAGGCAATTTGGCTAGTGGTCTCATGAGCTAATGCCATGGGTCATCCCTCAGTCAGTATTTACTGAAGGTCTGCAATATGCAGGCATTTGGTTATTGCTTGGTGTAGTTTGTGCAGTGAACCCTCTCTCAAAGAATATTTTGGTGGGGGAATCAGCAGTTAGTGTAATGGCTATGTCGCTGGACTCCCACGTAGTCGACCGTGGTTCGTGTCCCAGACCCGGTGGCTTAAAACTCACGCCGGGCGCGTGTGCATGCGTGCCCAAGATCCCGAGAGGAGAATGGAGGAGAAGGGATTGCAGCATGACTATCCCCCCCGGGGGGTGATTTCTCACTTTCTGTCTGTATGTCTCTCTCTGTCTGGCGAGCGCACGCGCCCTATAGTGAAAAACCTCTCCAAAAAAAAGAATATTTTGGTGGAAGAATAGGTGGTGACCTTGCTAGAAAGCAGGTAACAATCCCCCAAATAGGCAAATAGGACCACAAATAAACAATCTGGTGGAGAAAAGGAAGTCTCTTCAGCAAATAGCAATGAAAGAACTGGATATCCACCTGAAGAAAAGTAACTTAACACCCTATCTCTCACCATTAACAAAACACAACTCAAAATGGATCAAGATCTGAATGTAAGGCCTCAAAATATAAAATTGCAGGTGGAAAACACAGGGGAAACTCTTGAAGACATTGGAATAGGCAGAGATTTCTTAAATGAGACCCCAAAAGCACAGACAATAATCCCTAAAATAGACAAGTGGGACTATATCAGGTTATAAAGCTTCTGCACAGCAAAGGAAGCCATAATTAAAGTGAACAGATAACCCTCAGAATGTGAGAAAATATTTTCAAACTATGCTTCAGGTAAAGGGCTGAAGCCAGGATATATAGCTAACTCAAGCAGCTTACTCACCAAAAAAAGAACAATCTAATTAAAAAATGGGAAAATGAGCTGAACAGACAACTCTCCAAGGAAGATATACAAATGACCAAAAAGCATATGAAAAAATGCTCAACATCTCTTATCATAAGGGAAATGCAAATGAAAACCACAATGAGGTACCTCCTAACCTCAGACAGAATGGGAATGAACAAGAAAAATAAAGGACAAATGTTGATGATGCTGTGGTAAAAAGGAACCCTCATATACTGTTGGTGGGGATGTAAATCAGTACAGCCACTGTAGAAATCAATTTGGAAGTTCCTCAAAACCCAAAAATTTAACTACTATGTGACCCATTCTTTGGTATTTACCCAAAGGATAGAAAAATAGTCAGAAAGACAGTTGCACATCCATATCTATTGCAGCATTATTCACAGTTGTTAAGACATGGAATCAATCTAAATGCCCAAGAAGGATGGATGACTGGATTGAAAACTATGGCACATATACAGTATGGAATAATACTCAGCCATAAAGAATAGTGAGACCCCATCATCTGATACAAAGTGGGTAAATATAGAAGATTTAATGCTAAGTAAGATAAGCCAGCCTATCAAGGAAAAAAACTGTAGATCCCTGCTCAATATATACTGAATGTCTGCACTCTATGGCATAAGTTGAAAGATTTGAAGTATAATAGTAGGGAGAGCAAGTGCAGATCCCAGAAACTGTACAGAATGGGTAGGTAATAGGGACTTGGTGGGAGGAAGCCAATGCGAGGGGCTCCGGGAGAAAATACTCAACAGACACAAGAATGTAAAGTCCCCTCCTGAAAATAATATATGTGGTAATAACTTTGATTTGTTGTCACACACTGCATGCACACTTTGAAAAAAACATATACACTATAAATATGTACAACAATGGAATGCAAGTAAGAAAGTATAAAAGAAAAAAAAAGAACACAAAGCAACTTACCAGAGTGTGTGTGTGTGTGTGTGTGGGGGGGGGGGGGGTAACAGGTGAGGGACTAGAGAATGAGGAGGAGAAGAAGAGTTTTTTATGTGCTCATGGAAGGCTTCATTGAGAGTGTATACAGAGGAGCACACAGTGGAATAGAAAGAAGTCCTGCAGAGATCTTGGGGTGAGATAAAAGGAAGAGGGAACATTTTAGGTAAAGATGCTATGATAGCTAATTTTAGGTTTCAACTTGACTGGATTAAGGGGGATCCAGACAGCTGGTAAAGCATTATTTCTAGGTGAGATCAGCGAGTAAGTTAATGGACTGAATGGAGAAAATCCACCCCTGATGTAGGCAGGTATGATCCAATTGGCTGAGAGTCTAGATAAAACAGAAAAGCAGAGGGAAGGAGGACTCACTCTCCTTCCAGGTGGTAAGATCTATCATCTCCTGCACGTGGATATCAGAACTCCAAGTTCTTCAGCCTTTGGACTGCAATACTTACAAAGTGGCTACCAGGTTCTCAGGCCCTTGGACTGAGAATTGCAATACAGTTATTGAGAATTACAAGGGGGATCCCTAGTTATAAGGCTTTTTGATTAAGACTGAGTCATGACACTGGCTTCCCTGGGTCTTGCTGACAACTTCTTATGGGACATCTCAACCTCCATAATTGTACAAGCCAAATCCCCTAGTAAGTCCCCTCTCAGCTATCTCTGTATTCAACCCTCCCCAACACACACACACACACACTGGATCTGTCTCTCTAGAGAGCCATGAGACTAAGTGCAAAAATCCTGAGATGGCAATAAGGTTAGCAAACTTCAGAAACTAGAAAGTTGATGGGGCTGGGGGAGGAATAATAAAGGAGATGATATCAGAGAGGCAGCCAGGGTCCAAACCTTGGTGGCCCTACAAAGAACTAGGATTCCACCTTTCATTGTGGGTTTTGCTAAAAGAAGTAATGAAATTTGACTTCCCTATTACAGGTGATGATGGTTGCTAGTAAAATCCATTAAAATCCATTTGAGGATCACTAAGCATAAAGGCCAATGTTTCACATGCAGGGATTTTTCTTGATGCTCTCAGCAAAACCATTTGAGCAGCACAGATATTACACTGCCAGGGTCACCAAGACAGAAAGTGACTGAATTTGGAATCAAACTCAACTTGTTGGAGTAAGATCACCATGATAGTGCGTTGTGACACATGGGGACATGAGTGAAAGAGTGTCTGATTCGGCATAAATCCTCCATCGCAATGGGAAAGACCATTAGAAAGGGGTGAAGTGCTGAAGCCGTTCTCAATTGCTATTGTCAGAGAACACAGGGATAGACACCTGGAATTCCAGGAAGGACTCTAGCACACACTGCTTCGCTGGCTGAGACGAATCATTACGTCCATCTAGGATCTGCTCCTTCACATATGCGGTTGCTGAACTCCAAGATGTCAAGTTACGTTCTGCTCCCTGTGATCTCTGTACGCTGTATAAATAAGATACAGTCGGGAACCAGCAGTTAGCGTAATGGCTATGTCGCTGGACTCCCACGTAGTCGACCGCGGTTCGCATCCTGGACCCGGTGGCTTAAAACTCACGCCGGGCGCATGTGCGTGCGTGCCCAAGATCCCGAGAGGAGAATGGAGGAGAAGGGATTGCGGCATGGCCATCCCCTCTGGGGGGTGATTTCTCGCTTTCTGTCCTATAGCGAAAACCTCTCCAAAAAAAAAAAAAGATACAGTGATCTCTCTTAAAACATAAATAAATAAAATATAGTATTATCAGAAAATATTTTATATTGAATTTGATCATGTTTTACTATATTCCAGTAGAATTTAAAAACTATAAGATTAGAAGGGTCTCAATTTTATTTATTTTTAGTTTCATGTATGAAAAATTATGAAAAGCACAAATAAGTAAAGGTCACACTATTACAGATATTCTTATACAATACATTCATATTCACATACATATTGCTTATACACACATACACATGCACATACACATGCATTCCCCCCCGCCAGCAGTACTTTCCTGTGGTAAACTCCACCCCAGAGTGATAGGCTCCCTCTGGAGGTTCTTCACAGAACTGCAGCCACCACAAGTGCCTCTGATTTCATCCTGCAGAGAGGAGGGCTGTCTAAACAGGTTGGAAGTTATGTCTCTGGTAGGCCACGCCATGTGTTCTGGCTTCTTAGCACCTGTTTACACCCTTGGTATGTTGTAAGACCCTCTCATTTTCTGAGTCCTACCTCCTTAAGGGAGATCCCAGAAGACTTGGAATCGCAGCTCTTGGCGGGTGGGATCCAGGCGTTTCTGGGCTTCACTGGCTTCTGCTTTGGGAAGGATGAGTTCAAGGAAGAAGGCTTCACTAGAATTCACTTTTACTAGAGGTGTCTGGCCCTGGGGAGACAACTCTTGCTTGTCCAGCCCATGGAACAGACGTGGGCTGGAACCGGGGGCCGAAGCCGCTATGCTCAAGCCTGGAGCAGTGCAAACGACAGCTTCCCAGGCTTGTGTCTGCCAAGGCTCACTGTCTGTCAGGCCAATTTTTTTGCACATGTTTTGGGGCACAATGCCGGGAAGCTGTGAGCTTATCTTCCCCGGTGGCTCAAGGATGCCACGAACTCCCCAGTCTACTCTGTTTCTGTTGAGTCCATCTAATTAGCTACTATAACTTGTAACTAATGAAATGATCTGATCCTGATCATTGTGCTTATTAACACAAGTCCCCAGAGCCCACAAACATATACCAATGTACTTTTCTGTTTAAGAATGAAACTGCTCTACACACTAGTAAACTCAGACCCATTCTCTCTTGTTCATCGTGCCATGGTATAGCATGTATTGTACTGACACACCATAATTTTCTTAACAAGCCCCCCAGCCAGGTACATAAAAGAAATTTTCTTATTTTTACTGTTACAAACAATGTAACAGTGAAAAACCTGACATATTTATTCTTACCAATTCACATTGGTTTTTGTATAGATTCCTACAAGTAAGATTACTGCAAGATTATATATCCATATATGTCCATACTAAAATTTAAACATGTGAAATCAAATTATACTTCAGAAGGTTACATAAAGATATCATTTTTTTCCCAGATGCTCTCTAACATTTGATGTCATTATTCTCTTAAAATGCTGCTGTTTTGAAAGGCAATATTTGCAGGAAGACATTACATTATGTTATGTATTGTCTCTCTGCAATATGTATAACATATGTATCACACAGTATGTAATGTGTATGTATTGTATCACATATCTTTTCCTTGAGTCCTTCACTTATCTTTTCATTTTACGTAGGGTGTCTTCTTCTACCTAATATTCTATTCTACACTTGTTATAATGGTTCAGCATTAGAGAATTAAGTGATATAATTGAGTACATTAATGAATATCTTGAATAAGAATAATCACATGAGACCCAGAAAAATATTGATCTAATTGAGAATAAATATTTGTTTAAAAACTTCAGTCTAATAAAACATGTGATAAATATTTTAAGTAAGATAAACAAAACTTCTGACAATGATTTTTTTAATGATATTGGAAGTCATTATAGAACACTACGATAAAATTCCAAATGCGTTTCTATTGCAGTTGGAAGCGGGGCAGACTGCAGAATATCTCACCACTCTAATGCAATTGGATTTGGGAGGTTTTAGCTAACACAATAAAACAGAATCAAGTAAATGGTGTAAATATTGAAAAAGGTGAAAGCAGTATCACTCTTTGCAGATAACATGGTTTTATACCTAGAAAATGCAAGAGGCCTAACTAAAAGAAAACCTTTTAGAACTAATTTTCTTAAAAAACACACAGGAAGGTGTCACTCAATAAGTGCTGTAAAAAACTCAATAGCTTTCCTTTATGCTAGTAAAAATATTGAGAAATTGAAGCGGTAAAAAATCCCATTCATGGCAGCTCCTAAGTCTACAAATGAGTAAATATAAATTTATCAAGCAGGCCATAAGACCAGAATATATATTTCAATATTAATATTTCACTAAAGGCATAAAACAAGAGTTCAGTAAATGGAGATATGTCATAGGAAAACTCAACAGCATAAAAGCTTCTCAAATCAATGTGTAAATTTCATGTAACTCCAATCAAAATGTTAATGGGTTGTCTTTAATGTATTCTGATCTTGTTTTTGAACTGGACAAATAGATTATAAATTTCATATTAAGGAATAATGATTTCTGAGAATTTTTGGAAAAGACCAAAAAGTAGCGAGCTTATTTTCCAGTTCTTTGAATGTATTTTAGAGCTGCTCTAGACAGAACAACATAGAATGGCATAGAATGACCAAACTGGTAAGCAAAACGGTAACCAATCCAAAGGTCATTGTTTTCTTAATATATCATAAATGATACTTGGACATAAAGCTCATAATTTAGAAGAAAAAAGTGAATTTATGCTAAGTTACGACTTCTAGGTAGATTAAAAATCTAGATAAAAAATTAAATTTATTTAACATTAAAATATTTTTTTAATTTTTTAAGAATTATTTTATTTAACTTTATTTACTTATATATTTCAATTTGAACAGAATGGGAGAGAGAGAGAGAGAGAGAGAGAGAGAGAGAGAGAGAGAGAGGAAGTGAGAAAGCAAGCCTCCAGGTCTAGGACTTGATCCACAACTGGCTATGTGGGAGTCCAGTTCACTTAACCACAACGCCACCTACCAGTCCCAAGGTTTTATTTTTTAACCATCAAATGAGTGAGATATTTCTAAGCAAGATTACAAACTCAGACACCACACAAAGCAAAACTAAGAATCCCGCCTGATCACTTTGATTATAGATATTAAACCTACCATATTACAGGTTAGAATATAAAACCTAGTGAGAATAAGTAACTCATTTAGGATCACTCAACTTAGTGGAGATAGAGAATGAAGGCCTACTCAGATATTCAGAATATTTACCTGGTATAAATTGTGTAGTTTTTTTCTTTCCCAGTGGTTCTTAAACTTTAATAAGCATAAAACCTGAGTGAGCCCCATAGCCTTGTGAATAAGTGAGTTAGATCCCACATAGCCGACTATGGTCCAAATCCCAGCCCTGGCAGCTGGAAAAGCATGCCAAGCGTGTGTGTGCGCACGCCCTAAATGATAATAGAATGGAAAAACAGAGGAGAAAGAAATGCACAATGATCATGCCTCATTGGATGGTGCTTTCTCCCTCGTCCTCTCTCTTGGTAAGCACACATGCTTTCTGGCAATTAAAAAACAAAAAAGAGAGAGAGAGAGGAAAAAATAATAATGAGCGTGAAACCTGGAGTGCTTGTTAAAAGTTCCCTGAACCCTCCTCTATTTCCTGACGTGGTCGGTAGGTGAAGCTAGGACTCGAGAATGTGTATTTCTCCTAAGCTCACAGTTAACATCGCGCTGCTGGTTCAAGTCTCATTTGGTGTAATACTTCTATACACATCTTCCCTATTAACGTTGTGGTGCTAATATAGACACCAGTTCAGATGCCACCAATGAGCATACATTTTACTCCAACTTATTTTAGGGGTGCATTCATGTTATAAGGCAGTAAAAACTTAAGCTAGAGGAATAAAGAGGTACCAAGGGTCAAAATCAAACTCTTTCTGGGACAGAGCTATCAGATCAAGTTGTGGCTACATTAAAGCAAAGGCAACATAATTAAGATATTTCATTTATCAAAAAAAAGTGAAATGACATCAGTGGGAATTACCAAGTAACAAAGCCTTCCCCCCAAAAAAAATTCTCCTGTTCATAATAGCGATGAGAAAACTGGTGAACGTTGTCAAGATTAGCATTTTCAGAACCCTGGAAATTATCCAAAGATGTAGAGTACCCTGCAGAGTGTTTATTCAGGAATAAATGGCTGAACTTCAGTAAGACCAATGAACTTAAAGTATTTTAAGTGACTGTTTCCATCCTCTGCTCTCCAGTTCTTTGGCAGCCTTGTAAGATAAAAGCTTGCATTCTAAACTAAGTCTGGAGGCCACTAGAAATAACAAAATAGAGGTGTAGTTCTTAAAAAGACCTATTCCTAAGGAATAGTCATTATTTGGTCTGCCTCATGTTTCTCTGGGATTTTCCCACTTGCAAGACTATCTGTATCTAACCTGGCTTAGAGTTTGCTAGTGCAAATTCTCCCCAAGGGCATTCCTTTTAACTTTGCAACTGCTTGAGTGGTAAATAACAGTTGGGGCAAACAATAGACTAAGCAAATAACTTAAAAATAAAAATGGGGGCATTCTAAGGCATGTTATCTATACAAGCTTAAAGCTCTGATACGTTCCTGGACATCTAAAAGGCCATGTGTATGTCAGTCCTGTGCACATCTCCAGACCAAGTATGTGGTCAGGAAAGACCTGAGAAGGCTTAAGTTCTCACCACTGGCTGACCTGGGGCTCTGTGTAAATAGGAAGGGAAAACTAGGTAATATTGCCAATTGCCTTGGTAAGTGCTTAAAAAATATTCCAACACACACACACACACACACACACACACACACACACACACACAGCTGCTTTGCAAAAATAAGTAGACTTATTTGTTCCAGGTATTCATTGGACATTTCAGTCCAATTACTAGTTGACAAATAAACTAATTGAGTAGATTTCAGAAGCCACCATAAAAAAGAATTAGTAAAGAAAAGTCAATAAATAAGCAAATAACAATAGTCAATAGCTACAACAAGAAACAATAGCAATAAACCTAATTTGGAAAAAATTTAATTTTTATACTGCCATACTGTATTATTTTAAAAGTCTAGCTTTTAAAAAAAATGAGTCACACAAATATGCAAAAAAGAATAGTTTGTACACGAGGCGGAAAAAGTCATCAGTAGAAATTTCTCTGGGAAACCCAATCATTGGACTTACTAGACAAAGACTTTATTTGGATGTTAGGGCATCTAATGGAATCTAGTATTTCTCGTATATTATCCCGTGGAGTTTTTTTTTTTTTTTTCTCTAGGTCAGAGGTTTTATCTTCTACATCGGAGATTCAATCTTCAACATGGTCTAATCGACTTTTAATACTTTTGAGAGAGTTTTTGATTTTCTGTATTACAGACTTCATCTCTAATAGCTCCATCTGATTATTTCTTAGTGTGTCCATTTCTTTCATATCGTGGAAGGACTTCCTAATCTCCTGTAGTTCGTTGTATCTTTTCTGTGCCAACTCATAGAATTTGGTCACCATGAATGCTCTAAATTCTTTCTCTGACATTTTTAGTAGCTTCCTTTTTTTTGGTCAAGAAATGGAAAGGATTCACTGTGTTCTTTTTTTATTTTATTTTTATTTTTATTACCATCATAATCTTCTTTATATTACATTGGATTACATATAACTTTACAGTGTATTACATTGCTTTTTTCAAAAGGGAATGCCATGGGGAACCAGCAGTTAGCGTAATGGCTATGTTGCTGGACTCCCACGTAGTCGACCGCGCTTCGTGTCCCGACCCGGTGGCTTAAAACTCACGCCGGGCGCATGTGCGTGTGTGCCCAAGATCCCGAGAGGAGAATGGAGAAGGGATTGCAGCGTGACCATCCCCCCTGGGGGGTGATTTCTCGCTTTCTGTCTCCATGTCTCTCTCTGTCTGTCTGGCGAGCGCACATGCCCTATAGCAAAAACCTCTCAAAAAAAAAGGGAATGCCATGCATGTCAGTCAATACAGAGACATTAATCTCCCCGCTTCAACATTCAATACCTTTTCTATGTTTTTCCCAATCATTATTATTATTATTATTATTCTAATTACTTTTTAAAACAGTCAATCACTATTTCTCATTTTGCTTGTAAAAAAACTTTACACATCATGAAATACTTCTCAGACCAATCCAGTTGAGAATACCATACATGTATTCATCAACAGGTAATAAGCCATATCTGTTTCCCACTAACATCCTGCCTCTCTATTGTTCTCTTGCTATCTTTCTCTATCCTCTTCTCTTCACCTCCCCCATTCCACACTGTCCTATTCTTGTTAAATACCTTCACTGCTTTTATGTCCTCCAATTTTTCGCTGTCTACCATAGAGTGCGGATAGTCGGTATATATTGAGTGGATACATACAATATCTTTCTTTCATAGCCTGGCTTACTTCACTCAGCAATAGATCCTCCATATCTGACCATTTTCTATCAAATGTCAGGGTCCTGTTATTTTTTATGGCTGAGTAGTATTCCATAGAGCATATATACCACACTTTTCCAATCCATTCATCAGTTTGTGGACATTTAGGTTGGTTCCATGTCTTGGAAATTGTGAATAATGCTGCAATAAACCTTGATGTGCAAGCACTTTTCTGACTGAGCATTCTCCTGTCTTTCGGGTAAATACCCAGAAGTGGGATTGCTGGATCAAATGGTAGTTCTATTTGTAGATCTTTGAGGAACCTCCATATTGTTCTCCACAGTGGTTGAACTAGTTTACATTCCCACCAACAATGTAGGAGGGTTCCCTTTTCCCCACATCCCCGCCAACACTTATCACTTTTTATATTCTTTTTTTTTGGAGAGGTTTTCGCTATAGGGTGCGTGCACTCGCCAGACAGGCAGAGAGAGACATGGAGACAGAAAGCGAGAAATCACCCCCCAGGGGGGATGGTCACGCCACAATCCCTTCTCCTCCATTCTCCTCTTGGGATCTTGGGCACGCATGCACACGCACCCGACGTGAGTTTTAAGCCACCGGGTCCAGGACGCGAACCACGGTCGACTACGTGGGAGTCCAGCGACATAGCCATTACGCTAACTGCTGGTTCCCTCACTTTTTATATTCTTAATCTTTGCCATTCTGACAGGGGTTAGGTGGTATCTCATTGTAGTTTTTATCTGCATCTCCCTTTTTTCAAGAAATGGAAAGGATTCACTGTGTTCTTTTGATGAAGACCTATTTCCTGGTTTATTCAGACCTGAGGCACTTCTACTTCTAGCCATTGGGAGATGTATTCACTTTGGAATACCTTTTAGGAGAATGTTTCTTCGACTGGGAGCAAGTGTGTTTCCCTTTTGCTGTGGACTGATGAGTGCCAAAGTCTCTCTTATGTTGTGTTTAGCAATGTGGTCCAAGGAGGAGGATTCTATCCAGGTGTCTGAAGAGCAGTATGTCCTTTATCGCAGTGGTTCAGTAAAAGGGAGGACCCCAGGGAGTCTTACAATACTAGGGTATTTCTGAACTGTGATTTTAGACCTATCTAGTCCCTCCGGGAGAGTGGAAGAAAAGAAAGAGAGAACCAAACAAGAGGGAAGAAAGTAAGGAAAATAAAGAAAAACTCTTTTCTTTCTAGTTACAGGGATCTGGAGATGGAAGTGGGGTCTGTTGTAGAGCTGAGGGCTGTCCTGGCTGACAGAGACAGAGGGTTGCTGGGGTTGGGGGTACCTGGGCTGGAGCTAGAGTGGAGGGCCCTGCCTCAGTGTCCCTTAGGCCAGAGGTCTGGAGATGGAAGTGGGATCTGCTGTAGAACTGGGGACAGTCCTGGCTGACAGAGATAGAGGGTCACTGGGGTTGGGGGTGCCCAGGCTGGAGCTGGGGTGGGGGGCCCTGCCTCAATGTCCCTTAGACAAAGATTTTAAATAAGCTTTTCTAAATATGTTCAAAGACCTAAAGGAGATAATGTTTAAAGTACTAAAGGAAAGTATGATATCAATAAGGAAATAAAAAATTTTTAAAAAATCAAATGGAAATTCTGCAGTTAAAAAGTGCAAAAGCTGATATACAAAGTTCACCAGAGGGCTCAGAAACATATGAGTAAGCAGAAAATGAATAAGTAAACTTAAGAGACTGGCACCAGGAAAAAATTGAATGAAGAAAGATTAACACTGTCGGGATAACCAACATATAATAATATGAAACTCAGAAAAAGCAAAAGGAAAAGAAGGGAAAGAAAATATATTTAAAGAAATAATGAATTAAATTCAAGCTGCCAAATCTGATGGAAAACATTAATCTACACCTTTAAGTATATCAGAGAATTCCAAGTGGAATAAATTCAGAGATCCATGAGTATATATCATAATTAAATTTTCAGGCCTGACAACAAAGAGAGAATTTTGAAAGTAGCAAGAGAGAAACAATTGATCATGAACAAGCAATTATTATTATTGACAGCTGATTTTTTAACTACAACAATGGAGACCAAAAGACAATGAAAGGATACATTGGATGATACAGTACAATACAACCAAGTATTCAAAGTGCTGAGGGGGTAAAAACTGTCAACCAAGAATTCTATACTTGAAAAAAATTATTCTTCAGAAGTGAAGAAGAAATTAGTATGTTTACATATATATATATGTATATATAATTTGCTAGAGGGTATGTGCACTCACCAGAAGAGAGAGAGAAAATGAGATAGCAGTAGCACCCTCCACGGGGAATGATCACAGGGTAATCCTTTCTCCTCCTTTTGCCCTGTCAGGACTTAGGGCATACCCACACAGATTCCCGGCATGCATTTTCAAACTTCTGTGTCCATAAAAGCATGCTGAAAAAATACCCAGAGAAATGAGCATCAGAGGTATGTCAGGTGATCCGTGACTGCCATTGATAACAATTTCCTGGTATTGCTCTAGACTTAAGATGTTAGCGACATTCAGTCACTCTTTAATGTTGAAGTTTTTGTGATGTTTTTTTCTCATGTCATTATCTAATTCTGTATTTGTTTTCAAAGGGAGTTTCCAGGCCAGTTAGGCTTCTGTCTCTGGGGCAAGCCTACTCTTGCTGGTGTGGAAGCCCACTGACAGCCTTCGGGCAAAACAGTGCCCCCAGTTGGAAAATCCCACAATATATTTTATGTGATTGTTCGGGGGATTCTCTTACAAGTTTTAAATCTTTCTATTTTATCTGTTTTTTCTCCTCTGTCATCACAGATGTAATTTATTTATGCCTTTCTTGTTTTATTTAATTAGACTTTAGCCAGGCTTTTTATTTAACTACCCTAATTTATTTGTTTTATGAGCTTTTCTAAAAACATCTTTTGTTTGCAAATTTTGTTATTTTGTTTTCAAATTTGATTTTTATTAGTATCCCATTTCTTTCTTTCTGACTATTTAAATTCTTTCAATGTTTATCTATGTATTCATTTCATGAACAAGAGAGAGACAGACAGACATCCCCATCAGGATCTTCATACCACAATCCCCTCCCGTCTCAGCCAGCCTGAATCATGGGTGTGTGCTCCCAATGGACACAGGGAGAGCTTGGAAGACACTGCAAGGAGGCCGTTGTGTGCTCTGCAGACCAAGTGAGGGAAGGAGAGTGAGAAATTCAGAGGTTCCAGGGTTCAGATCTCATGAGATCTCATAAAATATGGGGAGAATTTAGTCAATATGAAGAATCTTGAAAAATGTGTATTATGGGGAACCAGCAGTTAGCGTAATGGCTATGTCGCTGGACTCCCACGTAGTCGACCGCGGTTCGCGTCCTGGACCCGGTGGCTTACAACTCACGCCGGGCGCGTGTGCGTGCATGCCCAAGATCCCGAGAGGAGAATGGAGGAGAAGGGATTGCGGCATGACCATCCACCCTGGGGGGTGATTTCTCGCTTTCTGTCTCTATGTCTCTCTCTGTCTGGCGAGTGCACGCGCCCTATAGCGAAAAAAACCTCTCCAAAAAAAAAAAAATGTGTATTATGTAAAAAAATACATAGATTTCAAAAAAAATTTTTTTGCACTTAAATAAACTCATACTTTAACTCCATCTTCCTACATTCTGAAATCCCATTATGTTTTGAATAGGAAAGCTGGATGGCAGGAAGTTTGAAGCAGGAGGGTGATGAGATAGATCTCCGTGTGTTACAACGCCAGCCCACTGGCGCGTGATAGTCCACCCTGCATGGGATTGTGCTTCTCGGAACTCAGGGTGGCCCCGGCAGCATGAAGGAGCTGGATCCCACCAAGAACAGCTGGGCAGGAAGGAGCACTGGATCTGGACCCTGCCAATGACAAGAGAGAAAGAGGAAGATGGACGAGGCTTCAAAGAAGGTCTCGTTTTGAATACATGGCACAAAGTGCAGAGGCAAATGGAGTCGTGGGCAGGGCGAGCCTGAGAGTGTAATAGGTACTGGGGAAAGGCAGTCAAGTTAGAGACTCTCCCCCCTCTATTGCTTTTATTATTAGCTTTTAAAACAAGCAACACATGTAAAAGTCTTAGAAAATACAGATGAGAAAAGAAAAGGTGACGTCACTGTAATTCGCAAACCTAGAGCTAGCCATTGTTAATATTCTGGTAGCCATTGTTAATACTTTGGTGTATGCAGTTCGAATGTTTCTACACATCTGCATCTAAGTATATGTAAATGTAACTATTTTTACTATAACACAGTCATACTGTTTTTGCACTTAGTATTTTATAAGCCTCTTATGTCAATAAATGTAGGTTTTCGTTAGAGCAGGAATATTCCATCCTATGGTTGTACTGTAATTTAGTTGAACACTCCTGGTCTTTTAGGTTTTCCCACATTTTGCCTTTGTAAACAACCATGCAAAGAATCTCTCTTATTTATATTTTGATCATTTATTATATTTTATTATGTTTTATTTTAGGTTTTTGCCATTGGGCATGTGTGCTCAATGAATAGAGACAGAGAGAAAGTGAGAAATCAGCCATCAGGTGGGAATGGCCACTCCACAGTCCCTTCTCCATTCTCTCCTCAGGATTTTGGTCACACATGCATACATGCCTGGTGTGATTTTCAAGCCACTGGGTCTGGGACTCAAACGGTGGTTGACCATGTGGGAGTCTACCACCTTAACCACCATGCCAGGATGGTCCCTTAAAAAACATTTTTAATGCCAGAAGGTGCATGCATACACCAGAGAGAGAGCAAAAGTGCCCCCCAAATGGGGCATGGTCACACCACAATTCCCTTTCCACTGTTCTTCCCTGCCATCAGGATTTTGTGCAGGCATACATGCACGGACAGCTAGTATGTTTTTCAAGCCACCAGGGCCAGGATTTGAACTGAGTCAGCAATGGGGATCCACTTTTTCCATACAGCGCTTAGCCACTGTGCTATAGGGCTGGCCCTAGCTCATTATTTCTTGTTACTAAATATTTAGCTGTGGCATTTCTAGGTCTAAGAATTCAAGCTTTCAGGTCTCCAGATACACTGGCCAACAGGTCTCTAACAGGCTTTGATCCAAAGTCAACGTGCATGGTATCCCCGTTACTTCTGCATCATCGCCAGCACAGCCTATTTTATTCTTTCTCATCTTTCTTGTCTGTGAGCTAAACCATGGCCCGACCTAACTGTTGCATTACTTTGCATTTTTGTTGCTAATTTTCATGGACGGTTGTCTCCTTTGGAATTGATTAGTTGATACCTTTTCCTCACTGTGTTAAGCAAGCTCATCTCTCATTGCTTTTGAGAGTCTTCACTGTGTTGTTCTTTGAAGTCTGTTATATATGTCATGAGAGTCGCTCAATATTCTGATTATTAAGAGGGTGCTTTGGAAAGCTTGTGGAAAAATTCAAGTCTGAATTTATTTTGGTGCAAAAAAGTTTAAAATCCATGCACAGTTTTTTCCATAATATGCATATAATATTATCATTACAATATCACAGTTTGCTGTAGAGATAGTTCTATTTTGATGTTACCAAATCTGAAGTTTCTGACTTTAATGTTCAGCTCAGAAAGACCTCCCCCATCCTAGTTACATCAATGCTGTTTATCTTCTTGTTGGTAAAGACCTGTTTTAGCATTTTTTTTGTGTGTGTGGCTATTGTTTACGGTCTTGCCAATGCAGCCCTCTGCTTCAGTCCCTCAGCTAGGACGTTGAGTGCAAGCATGCCCAGCCCCTTTGCAGCTGGAGGCCTGACTAGTTGTCCAAGCCAGCCTCTATCATGGTCTTCCTGCCTCAGCCTCCCGAGCCACTGGGAAGTACAAGCACACACCACAGCTCTTAGGCTTTAGGTTGTACAGGGAGTTCCACTCAGGTCACCCTGTGCTCCCAGACTGCCAAGCACAGGGTCTCAGTAGCAGGCATCGTCATAGCTGGGCCCATATTTACATTTTAACCCAACTGGTACCCTGGTCTACTAGCATCCAGATGAGAAAATATTTTCAAATCAAGTCACCCTGTTACACTAGCATTCTTTGTCACAGCAGCACTCCCCGTGCACTGGCACCTCTTAGCACACGTACTTCTCATCACTCTTAACACTGCTCGTGACACTAGCACTCTTCACCACACCCAGCACAGCGTCCTGCACATGCACTAGTTTTCCTTGGTACACGAGTACTCCGCGTTACACTAATATCATGACACTAGCACTCTTCACCACACCCAGCACAGCGTCCTGCACATGCTCTAGTTTTCCTTGGTACACGAGTACTCCGCGTTACACTAATACTCCTTGCGCTCGACCCTGTGCTACTCCAGCATTCTTTCCTGGTCAGCACGTCTCCTGAGAGTAATTAATCTGCTCTAAGCACGGGAAGAGTCCACAGGCTCCCATCAGATAAGGCACAGTTCCTCAGCCTGGCTTGCTGCAGCCTATCTCAGGGGAGGGCTGTCCCACGCACGGAGCGACGGGGGAGGGGTTGAAGGGAGGACGCGGCTCCCAGGACAACCCTCTCCATTTGGTTTAACCTTCTCCTATTCATGGCTAGGGATGATGAGGGCAGTGTTGGCTTTACCTCTCAGAAAGTCGTCTGGACCACCAGTGACCCTTAACACGGGCAAATGCACACGGAGCGCGAGGGCCTTCTAGCAGCTTCTAACATTTCCTCTTCTCTGCAGTTGACCCCCTGTGGGCTGTGACCCCAGAAAGTCACTCAGAGACTCAGAGCACCCCGTAATGCTGTCTGGACTTTACAAACAGCACTCCGCTGTGTAACTGCAGTCCGATCCCCACGGAGCGTTTCTCAATGCCCCCTCCCCCCCACCCCCCCCAGCGCGAGTCTTCCCTCCAGGTTTCTGCCGAATGTCACGGTGAAGCTTGCACCGAAAATTTATTAAAACCAACAACACTCCCAGAAGACATGTACCAAGGAAATACTGTCACTTTTGGGACACAGCAGCTGTTCCTTAGAGGACATAAATAATAGTTTGAACAGGAAGCAGGAGAGGACCTGTCCAGGGAAAACTCCTTGGGAAAAAGACAAAACTGATGAAGCTTGATTCTGGCTCAAATGACACAATCCTGAGTTTATCTGGAAGATGATATTCATTGTCACTCCATGTTCTATTGTTTAGTTACATGGTTAACACGATGGTCACAGATTACTTTTGAATTACAAAATTAACTCACATTTTCATTAATCCACTTGTGGAATCAAATAAAAGAGTTCTTTTATTACAACTGTCCTCCAACAGGAAGTGGAGGTGGGGACAATTTTGCCTCCCAGGAACTTTGGCAATGTCTGGGGACGTTGTTTGTTGTCACAACCAGGAGGGGTGCTATAGGCATCTAGGGCCGGGGGACTAGGGAAGCGGCTCAAACCCTGTAATGCCCAGGGCAGCCCCTGCTATGGCTCCCCACACAGAGGCTGACCCAGCCCCAAGTCACGAGTGCTGGGGCTGAGAATAGCGAGGTCTTCCCCACATCTTGCTCCTCCTGTAATCCAAGATGAAAATAATTGACCCACATCAGAAAAACCTGACTCTGCAAGGGGGAGGGGTCAGAGGAGTAGGAATCACTGCTGGGCCGAGGGACGTCCTGGGAATAAACTCTGTGAGGGTAAGTGCAGCCTCACCCTGCATCTTGTCACCTCTGCACTGTAAAACTCACAGGCAGACGCCAGGTGGGACTTCCCAGGCCTCCTTGGGTCAGCACACGGGAGTATCTCCTGGGTCTGCTCAGCCCAGGCTGTTCCTCCCTCTTCCTTGCCACCTCCTTTCTTCTCTCTTTTTCCTGCCCAAGGTGAACACCAGCCCCAGACTCCCAGTCTTGGCCACCCCTGCTCTGGGAAGGCCTTGGTAACACTTTCCTGGTCTGTCCACTCTTCCCTTCCCGAGGGCTCCTCCTGCTCCCAGCTCTGGTCTCCCTGAAGCCTGTCGACCAGCCTCTCCCAAACTCCATGTCACCTTCTTGCAAATGTGGTTTTGTTTGCTGTCTCCGGTGTCCTTGATAATAGCATGAGCCACACTGTGCTAAACACTTGGCCCTTAGCACTCTGAGGTCAGCCTTGTTATCATCCATTGTTCAGGTGAGTTAGAGGACCCACTTCAAACTAGACTGTGCCAGTCTCCCCATCTCTGAGTCTCTGAGTCCCACTTGTCATGGGATTCATAACACCTGCCTTAGGCCTCACGTTTTAAAAAACATTAGGATCAGGTCAATGAATGCATATTATCATCATCACCATTGTGGGCATTGTAAAGTATCGTTGGTTCCATATTAATTTCCAGAGAAACGAGAAAGGAGACAAGATGTAATCATTGCACACATCCACTATCTTCCACCTGTGTTGAGACTTTGAGGGAATCTCACCTTGCCCAGGGCTTTCTCCCCGAGCCCCCACCCAGCAAGGACAAGCCCTCAAAGCAGTGACTGTGCAGTCAGATTACCTGAGCCTGCATCCTGACAGCTGGGGGTCAAAGACGAGCTTCGACACCTCCATGACCCTGTTTCCTTATCAGGAAACCAAGGAAGAAACTAGGAAGTCTTCCATGCCACTGTGCGGATGTAATAGATTCATCTTCGTGGTGCGCCGAGGACAGAGCCAGCCCGTGTCAGGCACGGCTCCAGGGAGGATGCTCGGTGACGTCACGCCTGCTATATATGCCACCCGTGAGCTTCTCTGCCAGCCAGACGTGGCTGCTGGGTCTTCGGCCACTGCTCTGTCCCTTGGAGCATTCTTGTCACCATCCACAGCCACCTGGCTGGCACACTGACACTCACCAGTGCCAAACTCTCTAAGAAGGCTTGGGAGAGTCCAGTGACTCAGGACTCTCTGCAGTAAAGACAGGGAGCGGAACATCCATGAGACCGTTCTGAAGGTGTCTAACTTGAAATGGGGTTCACTGAGAAAACAGAAAAGCTAATTAAGTTCCATGTCAGGCTATAAGGAAAAGGCTTATAAAATGAAGATGAAAAACAAAAGCTACTCGATAATTATTTTAAAATAAGAGAGTTGCAAATTAAGGTCTCTCTCTCTGCATCTATTAAATTAGCAAATGTCGGGGTGGGGTGGGGTGGGGGGAATGACATTAACAAACAGTGCTGACCAAGATTAAAAAACAGCACACGAGTACAGCAAGTCACTAGTGGAAATGCAGTCCATTCACGCCCCTTAGAAAACAAGGTGGTCATGTCACAACCACTGACCTAATTAGTAACCCTCGTGTCCACAACTTTTCCTAATGAAATGGTGATGACCGAGAAAAAAGCAAAACCCATACAAGTGCCCATAGAATATTCTTTATCACAGTAAAAGTGGAAGTAAACCCAATGCCCTAAATAAGGAAGTAGACAAGTAAGTACGTCAATTTACTTTTTAATGATTGGTTTTTTTTTTTTTTTTTTTGGAGAGGTTTTTGCTATAGGGCGCGTGCGCTCGCCAGACAGACAGAGAGAGACAGAGAGACAGAGAGACAGAAAGCGAGAAATCACCCCCCAGTGGGGATGGCCACGCCGCAATCCCCTCTCCTCCATTCCCCTCTCGGGATCTTGGGCATGCATGCACACGCGCCCGGCGTGAGTTTAAGCCACCTGATCCGGGACTCGAACCGCAGTCGACTACGTGGGAGTCCAGCGACATAGCCATTATGCCAACTGCTGGTCCCCCAATGATTGTTTACTAAATGCCTCTGTTTCTGAATACTGTGCTACATCAACTTGCTAAAATGTTTTGTAGTCATTAAGATGATCAAAAAGAAAGTGCTTAATATACAAGTGAAATGAAATCATCTCAGCCATGATTACAATGGCGCAAGGATTAAATATTTTTATTTGCAGCTTTGGAATAGGAACATGGGCAAATCAAAACTGCTGATTTATTAAAATGATGGATTCTGGGTCGTTTTTTTCCTCACTCTTTGATATTCATTCTTATATTCCTGGTCCAGGACTCGAAGCCAGCACCACCAATCTCCACACAGGAGAGACAGGGACCACGGGGGTCTCGCTTGACATCAGCCATCTGAAGGCTCAGCCCCAAGGGCCTGAGGCTACATTCCCAGGAAGTTTCTGCTTGTGGTTTTTTTTTTTTTTTACTTAGTTTTATTTTTGCTATCTCAAATATAATTTAAAACCCCAAAGAGAACATGTCGCAGAGTTATTTCACAAGAAGTCTATTCATTCTCTTCCTGTAATAACAGGGAGACAGAGAGCTATTCATACTGCGACCCCTCTGGGAATTCCGTAGAAGGAGTGACATCCAGTCTGTAACTGACAGCTCACCTCCCAGCGTATTCCAGGGGATCTGGGTGCAGAAGCTGATGAAGCGGCTCTCTGCGGGGTAGAAACTGGAGTGCGAAAAACACAAAGCACGGCCAGAGAAAAAAGAGTTGCCTTTTCAGATGAACTTGCTCAGTTAAGCTAGCTGAACTAAACCCTGGCTAGGCTTCTATTTGGGCAAGGGCAGGAATGCCCAAGATAAGCGCCTAGGAAGCTCCTCTAGAGGGGGTAGTCTTATGGATGTGGAAACTGGTCCCACCAGGGAAGCATTTTTATTTTTAGCATTCTGGAAGCATGCCAACTGTAATCAGAGTTTTTTCACTCTCAATTAGCTGCAAATGATTAAATCCATCTTTGAAATTCTTTACTACAGGCAATCAAGCACAACTCTGATGCCCTGAGGGGTTGGAATTTTTATTACTTGACCATTCTCCCAAGTATCTTCTGCTTTGAAAGAGAGAAGAAAGAGAGAAAGAGAGAGAAGGAAGGAGAGAGAGAGAAAAAAGAAAGAAAAAGAAAAAGAAAAAGAAAGGGAAAAGGACAGGAGGAAAGAAACATGTTTTTAGGTTTATCTGGGTTTGAACTTTGACATGAATTTTAGGCTAACCTCTTTTTAAAGATTCAGTCTGAGGACTTGATTTTTCCTTACCTTGTTTTACACAACCATCTCTCCTCTTTCCCCCATCATGATGACTTCAAGGTTGTTCACATTGTAGCATGCACCAGAGCCTCATTCCTTTGTAAGACTAAATGATATTCCAGGGTCTGACTATGCCACATTTTGTTTGCCTGCTTATTTGATAGACACTTGGGTGTTCCCAACCTTTGACTATCGTAAATAAAGCCACAGTGAAAATGATATGCAAGTATCTGTGTATCTGTTCCAGTTCCTGTTTTTAGTCCTCTTGGGTGCATATCTAGAAGTGGAATTGCTGGCTTAGACGCTAATTCTGTTTTACTTTTTGAGGAACCACCAAACTGCTTTCCACAGCAATTGCACCATTTTGCATTCACATATGGTAGAATTATTTTTATTCCCAAATATTTGCTGCCTTTTCTTAGGGATTTCATATCTTTCCTCCTTTTTTACAATGGGCGTGACTGTCAGACACAGCTAAAGCTTCAGGCTCCTAGTCTTTGCCCTTTGCCTACCCTTGAGAACAACTGTCCCAAACAGGAGCGACTCCATCAGTGCTGAGAACAAGAGCTGTTGCACACCAGAGCCAGCATGCGACATGAGACAGGCCCGTGTCAGCCGGGTGCCAAAACACAGACATGGCTTATGCTGCAGCAGAGTGGCCGGAGACACCCTTCTTCCTCCCGCACACCTCTCCTTCTTTCACCTCTTCTTTGACTTTTTTTTTTTTTTTTTCTCCTTCTCTTATAGGCCAGGTACTTTTCTACAGGCTGTTTCCTTTATCTGCAATGAGTTCTCTCCAAAACATCTGACTGGTTGATTGTTGGGGTGAAATATGACTGCCATTGCAACATGTCACCAGCCATCAAAGTTCAGTGGTTTCATAGCCAGCTGCAATGATGCAGTGTAACAAAATCTCCTGCTGCTAAGGCCACGTGGTAAGATCCTGGGTTCACCTCCTGAGATCCCATGTGCATACTCTGGGTTGTCTGAGGCTGGGGTAAACCGCAGCATGAAAATCATATTGGGGTGCCTCTCTCTGTCTCTCAGAAGAAATTTTTTTTAAAAATTTCAGCAGTTTCGTATGATTAGTATATCTAAAAAATAGTGATGACAGCAGCTGGGCATTGTGCTTCCACTCCCAGTGTGGTTTCACTAGCTCAGTTCCTCTCCTGAACAGTTACAGGAGTTAATCTTATCCCCATTTCGAAGATAGAGAAACGTGAGGCTTAGTCTTGTCAAGTCCAAATTCCAGTTCCAAATCGACCTCTGAACTGTGTTCCTTCTTATGCATCTCCTCCTGTCCTCCTCTGTCAAGGTGCTGCCGTCCCCATTTCCTGGAGGTTACACACGATTATGCTCATAATTGTGTACCTGAAGGTTTGCTGGGCGTGTGGTATGTACCATTCTTATTTATACCTTACAGGTGAAGAAAGCACAGCTCAGATCATTACAACACTTACTGAACTGCACGTCGTCACTTAAATGACTAAAATAAGCAGGTGCAGTTTTGGTAAGGAGAACTTAGTAGACCAGGTTTTGGTTTTGTGAAGATAGTGGTTTGCCTTGCTATGGACTAATAACCTCCCTTCCTCCAGTTATATATGAATGCACTCTACCCTGTTATCTGTGTTCAAGGTTCCCTTTCTTTTTTTTCTTTTTCTTTCTTTCGTTCTTTCTCTCTCTTCCTTTTTCGGAGAGGTTTTTGCTATAGGGCACATGCGCTTGCCAGAAAGACAAAGAGACAGAGAGACAGAAAGTGGGAAATCACCCCCCAGTGGGGATGGCCACATTGCAATCCCTTCTCCTCTCAGGATCTTGAGCAAACATGCACACATGCCCGGTATGAGTTTAAGCCACCGGGTCTGGGACTCGAACCGTGGTTGACTACATGGGAGTCCAGCAACATAGCCATTACATCAATTGCTGGTCCCCAAGGTTCCCTTTCTAATCCCATACAGCCAGTTCTTCAGATCCATCATCAACCAGAGCCACTAAAGACATCGCACCTTGTGATCAAAGGCAAAGGTCCTATTTTAAGAACTTCAAATATTTTAGAAGATAAGCAGAGGTGAATATTCTGGAGAATATTTATCATGAATCAGTTTCCTGACCAAATACTGAATCTGGTCAATGTTCCTGGAAGCCAACAGACTGGATTTCAAGTGAAGTAAGACTTATTAATTTACAATCATAAGTGCAGCATCTGCTGTCCAAATGGGAGTGTTTATAGCCAGAAGACATTCCATATATTTAGTAATATAATATCTTAGCCCATTGTTAGCCATTTATTCATTTTCTACACCCTTTTGCATCTGCCCATCTTCAGAGGAATCTCAAGTTTTTCCAAGTCCTGGAATTTGGGTCATTCAGTGGTTCACAGCAGAGCTGAGTCCAAGCTTTAAGATTTTGTCCTACATGCTTCCAAATTCAAATTCCACACAATAACATGTAAGCGTGTGGTTACATTATCTAATCTACTCAAATCTACAGGAAGAACAGAGTCTAATTAATCGAAGTAAAAGCTTTCTCTTAAGAAGATGCATTCTAACTTCAAAAATAGGAAGAGAATTTCATGTGTCTTTTTTCTTAGGAATTTGGAAGTTGAAAGAAAATGAATCTTCAGTCATTTAAAAAATGGACATGTCTTCAGTGATTTAAGTAGATATTTGATTCAATTTTGTTATGTTGATGGTCTCGTAGAGAAACATAAAATAGAAAGAAGTAAGACACCCAAAAGAATAAAAGAAAACCCATACTTCATTGATTTGAATATGTTTTAAATTATAGGATAAAGTCACTATGTCTTGATCCCTCACCAAAAGATTAAGTAGATCCAGATGTCACGGGTATGAATCCAAATGTTTACATCACATCTAAGAAGCAATCATTATTTAATCCTGCAAAGGTATGGGGTGATACATCAGGTGGTCTAATATATCAAGGAGAGAGAAAAAGGATTAGTTTTGTATACAAAAAAGGCAATGAAACAAATACCCACAGCTCTCTGGATTTATATGGACTCTCTGCAACAGCTTGTTTTAGCCCACTGGGGTGATTTTCCTATCACATACCATTTCCCCAGCATAAAAGTTTCTGATGAGGGTCTACAATCATTAGGTGGCAAACAATAATAAAAGGAAAATACCACTGGTCTTAAGCCCATGCTAATACAATGCCTAACCTGACCCAAACTCATCCCCTGCAAGATGATCTTGAAAACATGTGGGTTTCCCTGCCCTGGTCCCTGGATTTTTCTCCAATATGGCTGCCATCCGTCTGTCAGATCTGTCATCCCAGTCATTGCCAAAGCCAGTTTCAACGATCTGGCAAGTTTCTTTCTCTCTTGGATATTTCTGACTACCTATCTCTCTTTTCATCCAAAGCAGTATAGTTTTTCTGAGACTTTTGTCCAGGCAGAACAAAAGTCTCAGAAACTATATTTTCCAAACCTAAAATTAGAATATCGTTAATCAGAGAGTCTGACTCCTTTTCGTGCACAGCAGGGCGTAGCATTCGCACTGTCTCGGGTATCTGGAATGGAGTGTGGTTAGCCTGAAGAACCAGCAATAGACAGCACACATCTTCCTAGCACTCTCAGGTCCTGATCGTTGTATCTTCAAGAGGTGGTTACGCTTGAATTGACTGAGAATTTAAAAGGCACTTACAACTGAAAAAACCTGTAATATTGTTGTGTTTACATTTTAATATTCAAATTGTTCATTTACATTTTTTAATCTACTTACATCAGCACAGAGATTTAGCCTTCTCAGCAGACGTCACCATCTTTAGTTACTAGGAGCTACTGAGAACACTTGGGGTTCAGAGAATGAAGGAGTCAGTTCCTGAATGGAAAGTGGGAACCAGGAGGCAACGCCCATTTCCTGGTTTAGGGTTACTCATCAGTCCTCTCTCTGGTGTGGAATGGACTAGCACTGCTAGTCCAGTCTCTGGAAGAGCCTGTGTCAGGGCTTAGACTCCCTATGAGAAGCGTTAGCTGAAGCTACACTGATCAGTGGGTACTTGATCTCCTCAGGAGCCACAGGATGTAGGGGGAGACAACACATGTGATTCCAAAGCCATGGCCCCCAGGAGCCATCAAGTCCAGCCCACCTCTGAAACTACAGGGCTGTGTAAAGAATGACACTGCTGCACCATGACAGAGGCTGACCCACCGTTAGTGGAGAAGGACAAGTACAGTTTGTTAAGGCTGGTGACTCCAGATAAAGACAACTCCAGATGAATAAAGGCCAAGTCTGTTTTGTGTCTAAAATTAAGCAATTAGTGTCCTCTGTAATCTCAATCAATGTGCTAGTGAGGCAAAATTTTCAAAGAATATATTTCTAGGAAAGTAGACTGTGGGAGTGTTTTTGGAACAGTTTGCTTTACTGTGCATTATCTTTTACCACTCCTGATAACATTAAGTACACAAACTTAATCATGCCTTCTTATTTATCTCATCAACTAGCACTGTTAGAACTGGCGCTGCAGAAATAGAATGAGAATTTGGTATCTGATAAAAGAAATCATGTAAGAGTTGGATAATGACACATTTCTCATTTGTTTGAAATTGCTCCTACACCTCTCCTACTACCCACCTGCAGGTATACATGTCATGGATTCAAGGAGCAGGCATTCTCTGAACTTGAGATGTGAGAAAAATAAAAGCGATTCCTCCTAAGCAGGAGAAATACTTCCAGGAGGCAATTGCTCATTCCAGAGCTGGTTGTCAGAGGGCATGATTAACTGCCAACCTTCCCACCCAGTGGGACAGGAAAGTGAAATAGGAGGAAGATGGTGGCTGTTATTTTGCTCCTTGGAGAATGAGGTATAAGACCTGTGGGAAGCCGAAGAACACCCTTGGAACTTAATTCCCACAGCCAAGATAAATATATCTCTGGACCTTTTCAAGTAAAGTCCTTTATTTGCTTATTACAATTGGATTTGTATGCCTTCAGTTAGAAAATCAGTATTTGAGGGACCAGCAGATGGCATAATGGTTACATCGCTGATTCCCACGAAGCCAACTGCAGTTCGAGTCCTGGATCTGGTGACTTGAAACTCACACCGGGCACATATGCATGTGTACCCAAAATCCTGAGAAGAGAATGGAGAAGGGATTGCAGCATGTCCATCACCCCTGGAGGGTGATTTCTTGCTTTCTGTCTCTCTGTGTTTCTCTGTCTTTCTGGCAAGCACATGTGCCCTATAGCAAAAATCTTTCAAAAAAAAAAAAAAAAAAAAAAAAAAGAAATCCAGTATTTAAATCCCTATTACTGGTGATTGGCAAATCTAAATTTAAACACACTTCACATAATCACACACGAAGACAAGCTATACCTAAACTTAAGAATATTTACTTCATTTACTTGTCTAGAAGCAAAAGGGTTCTTCAACTGTTTTAGAAGCACAATGTATATTTTAGTATCCAAAATCATCAACCAAACAGAAAATGCATTTCAAGCAGATGGAGACACCCCAGTCCCACCCACCACCTGATGCTTCTTCATTGGAAAGACCTGAAAAGTGGTAGGAGTTCCAAACTGTCACCTCTGGTTGAAAGGGTCCCAAGGTGGAGCACACAAATACAAAATGAAACGTCTTTGTAAGCTATTATCTGTTCCGGGTGCTCAACCAAGAAAAAGAGAAAACTAGCATTCAGCCTCCAGGCCTCCTCCTCCTCCTCCATCTGTCTGCCCTTTTATCAGTTGATGGGACAAGTCACCATGACATCTAAATTCTCAGCAGGATGGAGTAGATGAACAGGCAGGCAGGCCCGGGAGACCTGCCTGTCCTCAGCTTCCTTTCTGATCTGAGGAGGAAGAAGGCTCTGTCTGCAGCAGAGGGAGAAGAATATCCAGGTAGGTGAGGGACGAGCGGTCAGCTCATTCAGATCACCACAGACATCTGAGCCTGGCTCTCAGACACACAGGGACCCCACAGCCTGTGCACAGACTTCTGACATCACAACTTCAAACGTACAACTTTTCTTTTCTCTATACATTTTATCATGAGATAATAGCAGATTTGCATGCACCTGTAAGAAATAATACAGAAAGCTTCCTGCACTATTTACCTAGTTTTCCCTAGAGGTAAATTCGTGCAAGATGATAGTACAAGTATTGCGTCAGGATATTGACTTGTGCTGCGCTTTGAGAATCAGTTAAACCCTTTGAAAAAGTAGCAAATCCATTAGGATGGCTGAGGTTGGACAGCTTGCAGGACATTTCATGTATTAAGGTCTGGCTGCTTTGAGTGGCTGAGGGTCTGTGCCGCCGGGCGGGCACTGGTAGGTCAGTGAATGACGAGTTCTTTGAACCAATCCAAATTCTCTCACTGAAAGCACTTACCAGTGAGGAAGAGCTTCTTCGCATTTTGTTTCAGTCTAGGGTTTCCTAAAATTAAGATGATAGAGTGTCCAGAGGGATAAGTGCCAATAAACAAGATGCATAACTGAAAGACAAGGCTTCTGAAGTCGAAAACTTTAAAAGCGAGCAGAGCGGCCACCATGTAGTGGGAGAAGTAGAGGATGAGGAAGGCTAGGACGGAGCACAGAGCGCTGGTGTGGACATTCCTGCGGGGGGGGCTCCCGGCGGTGCTTCGCATCTGCTGGGTGTGTCTCCCCAGGGAATACACCAAGAGCAGCACCGCAGTGAGGAAGATGAGAAATGGCAAGGAGTACTCAAGGAAGAGAAAGTAGTACAGGGAGTAAGGTATTTCTTTGCATTGAGTTGTATTTTTGGAGAAAAAGGCCATGATGTATTTCTGGGAAAGAGGCCATGTGTATTTTCTGTGGAAAACAGACATGAGAGCTACAAAGAGCAGGGACCCCAGGATCAGCCACGGCACCAGCTTGGATATCCTCATCTTCAGCCAGAAGAAGAGCGGGTGGGGGAACGTGGCGATCTTGGCGCAGTAGAAAACACCTAGCCACGTGGCCAGCCACAGTCCTGATTCGTTTACAAAGGCGATAGCTACAAAGTTCGCAGGATACACAGGAAATTCCATGAATGAAGAGACAAGCAGATGAAGGTAGAAGATGACCAACTGCAGACAAATCCTAGACACTGCCAGGCAGAAGAGAAGGAGATCCACTGTGGCCATTTTTCTCTGTTTGAGCCAATCAGAGCCATTCACCACCACGATGACGCCATTTGCGAAAGCCCCCACAGTGAGTTGTACCAGCGCAAACAAAAAGTTGATAGTGAGATGAAATGTCAGCATCTTAAGAAAAGAGGTCAGATAATTTAAAAAATGATATGGTTATAGATTTCTGGGCGGTCTGGATTACTCACAGTATTTGCTCTCCTTCCTCTGGATAAGAAGCCCGCTGGGGACCATGAGTGCGCAAGGGGGCAGTGGGTCGGAAAGCCGAGACCTTGTTTACAGCACTGTTTCCTCAATTTAGCTGCAAGCCAGTCAAATAAGGAAGAGATATTCTAGCACCAATTTGCTTCTTAGTAGCAAGTTTTGCATTTTACAGCTTTTTTAAAAAAAGCTTTCAAAGTCACCACAAGCAAATAGTGGAATTGGACACGTTCAGATGGCTGCAGAAGGGCTCTATCAGTCCATACCCACCAGAAGCTACCCAGTCCTTCACTTCTGCCATAAATAATTGTGTCTACAGGTGTGATTGTGCTTAACACTACTGAAGTGTTCTTTAAGAAAAACACCTTTTTGAATCAAACGACCACTTCTGTTGTAATGTAGTACAACCAACAATGTAAGACTCCCAGTAGTAGTTTTCCAATATGCAATGATTAAATAATGCAAACCTCTTAACATTTAAAATAGTTATACAACAAACTACACAGGATGAAACACAAAGCACTAAAATGCATAAAGGCAAACTAATTAGGTTTACGCAGATGTGTAGACACAGTCCAAAGCCTAAAGGACAGTAATGAGCGATGTGATGAAGACGCTCTCAGCACCACACGGACCAGCAATCCTCTCTGAGGCAAGCCGGGGCTGATGCATTTTCCCTGTTATTTATTTATGCTCCTAAGAATTTGGGGCTGGTTCCACAGCACAGTGGTTAATCCCTGTGTGTAAGGACCTGGATCCCACATGGCCAACCACAATTCAAATCCCGGCCCAGTCAGCTTGAAAAACAAACTGGGTGTGTGTGTGGTCCTCCTCCCCCAAGCCCCCTCAGGATGGAGAAATGGAGCGGGGGAATAGTGATGTGATCACAGGGAGGTGTTTCTCCCTCTTTCTCTTCTTTCTTTCTCTCTCTGTCACTCTCTAGTGAGTGCATGCACCCTCTGGCAATGAGAAAAATCTGTGAAAACAACTATGAGAATTTCGCGACATGAGCTGTTCTCAGGGAAAACTAAAAGTATCATAGTACATGATACAGTTTGTTTCTGTGTCAGACCATTTCTGAGAAAATTAAATTCGCATTTAGTTACGTACATACTGTGCAATGTATTATGCCAAACCCGATTTTTGCAACCTCAACACTGTTGACATTTTGGACTGGTCAGTTCTTCGTTCTTAAGGAGGAAGTTGGAGTTGCCATGTGAAATGTAGGATATCCACCATGATTCTCCCTTTGCCCACGAGATAGCATTAGCATACGTGCCTTCCCCAAGGCTGAGTGAGACACAAGTGGAATGTGACATGAAACTGTGTTAGTTCAGGGTTGGTTCCATGTCCTAGTGGAAAGGGAACCAGAGCCCACGTAACCAACTGTGGTTTAAATCCCAGTTCCACAGTCCCAAAAGCACATCAGGTACGTGTGCAGGAAAGACCCTAATCCTAACAGGATGGAGAAATGGAAAAGAAGGGTTCTGTGCTCCATTGGGGGGGGTGCTTTCTCCCTCTCCTTCTCTCTCTCTGACTCTCTGTCTCTCTCTGGTGAGCACATGCACTCCCTAACAATAGAAAACAAAAATCCTATGTTAGTTCTTTAGACAATTGACCACCAGAGCAGAAAGTGGGAGACAATTTATAAACATCGGGGAAGCTGAAGCACCTCCAACTTTGCACTTAACCACCACGTGGGAGTCTTACACTGCTGTTCGTACTACGTTATGAAAACATGGTGCTATGTCTAAACAGAGCCACTTTCAAGCACAAAGATTAGGTGAACCTTGCTGTCTCCCTCCTGTGGAAGGAAGTACTAAAGTACTCCGATTTTACCTTCTGCTGGCTGGAAAAGCAAAATGGAAGGGCATCCACCTATGAAATAATGAAGCTAAGGGCTCTCAAAAGAGCAGTTTCTACCACTTCCTTGGTTTTTTGGTCAAACTTCTATCACTGCATCTGTCATTTCCACTGCTCATGTAAGTAGCCTACCCGTGCCCTATGAGAACAGCCCCATGAGGGCAGAGCTGGGCTTTCTGCTCATTCTCAGCATTCTCCGTTCTTTCACTCATTTGGTGTTGGGCACGTGGTGTTACCTCACCCACATACCAGAGGAAAAGAGAACCAAGTATGCCCAAGTCACTTTGAAAGAGAGAGGTTTTCTAACGCTGTGTTCCTGGACACTCCAGGTTCTAGCCCCAGTACAGAGCTCACCCCTTGTCCCACTTTGCACTTGTGTTGCTGTGACATTTATGTACTGAGCCTCTGTGAGCCTCCAGCATAGTCTGGGCATGTCGTATTGCAGATGTAACGGGAGCACCAAGGGAGAAAGCAAAGAAAGAGAAAATTCCCATCCCGAGTCTAACCTAACAATACAATCTTTCAGTGCTGACAGGAAGCCAGCAGAGATCATGCATAGTACACCAAAGACCCCAAAGAAATACCTCTGTCCAGCTCTGGTTATTAACACTCTGTTTCTTGAATTCTAGCACCTGAAAGGGGCATTTGGGTCTCAGATATTCTATTACAACTTTCATCAGAACTAGCTTGGGGAGCAGAGGCAATTCTTCAGGAGACCTTTATTTCCATAGAACAGGTCTTCTGACGTGGGAATCCCATGGAGTAAAAAGTACAAATTCCAAGGCAGAGGGCTCTGCAGTTTGGAATCAGCTAATAGGAACTTGGGTAGTTTTGAGAAATAGCTAGGGATAAGTCTTTTCATGGAATCACATTCACCTGGTTAACATTTGAGAATAACTTCTAAGCCATTGAAAGTCTGCTTGGAAGTTTGCGTAACCACATAGCAAATGTATATTATCTTTCATATCGAATTATTTGTAGAGTCAGGTTCTCACTGTAGCTGCCCATGCTGGCCTTGAATTTGCAATCCTCCTGCCTCAGCCCCACAGCTAGCTGGGATTATAGCCATGTGCCATGGTACGTAGCTTTGTATTGAATTTTAAGTTTACTTTTATGTGTATAGTATTCAGTATTTAAACGAATAGTTACAATAATAATGAAGTATTGAACAGGTTGAGTGTCCCTAATCCAAAAATCCAAAATGATTCAAAATCTGAAACATTTTGAGCACTGACATATGCCACAGTGGAAAATTCTGCATCTGATTTAATATGATGAATTAGAGTCAAAACACTGTAATTCAAAAAAGTTCTATAAAATTAACTTTAGGCTATGTATATAAGGTCTTCATGAGCATAAACAAATTTCATGTTTAGATTTGGGTCCCATCCTCAGAGTATCTCACTATGTGTATACAAATATTCCCAAATACAAAAAAGTCCAAAATCTGGAATACTCTGGTCCAAGCATTTTAGATAAGGGATACTCACCCTATAGTTGACTTTATACAGCTAATTTTTTAAAAATCATTTTTTAAATTAGATTTCTTTTTCTGATTGTTAAAGAATTCAGGTTTATTGTAAAAAAAAAAACTAGGAAACTCCATAAATACAGATTTTTTTCTTATATATTATTTGTGTCTATCTTAAATTGTGTTTGTGTGTTTACATGTTGACTTTATACAAAGGAGAAAATCAGTCTATTACAGCCTGACTTTTTAAATTTAATATATCATGGTCATTTGTTTTTGTGTTACAAAAATAATCATGCAAAATATTTTTTTTATTTTACTGGTTGTATATTTGAATAGTTGCATCATCTGGAATATAATAATTTATATAATAAATATTTTTTAAATATTAAAAAAGTAGAAACCCATGAGGCATAAGCTACATATTTTTTCACTATGTAATTTCCATTGCCCATCTGTTCAGAGAGCACACAAAGGCTGTTGAAGGCACCCCATTCTGAGTAAGAGCTACCAACTCCCCGAGACTTATATTCCTCGATCTTTCTTTCTTTGGTCTTTCTTTCTTTCTTTTGTTGGTTTTATGTTTTTGCATAAGGCACACATGCTCGTTGGAGAGAGGCAGAGAGAGGGAAAGTGAGTACTCGCTAAGAGAGATGGCCACACCGCAATCCCTTCTCCTTCCTTCTCCTCTCAGGATTTTGGACACACATACACACACGCCTGGCATGATTCAAGCTGCCAGGTCGGGGACACGAACTGTGGTCAGCCGTGTGGGAGTCCAGCACCTTAACCACCACGCCGCTAGCTGGTTCCAAGACTTGCAATTCTTACGCAGAAGGGTGGCAGGGTAAGAGCCCACTCTCTAGAGGAGAGCAGCTTTTGTGTGACACTACACCAATGCCCTGTGCAGCCCCAGAAGACCTCCTGTCGGTTCTCTGGTGAAGACCCCCAAGGACGTGTCCTCAAGCCTTCCTTAGGATTCAGCCACGTCAATCAAGGCAGCCGTAGACATCGGTGATGCCCTTCTGCTAAGCTCGAGTGAGCTAAGGATTTTAATGATGAACACAACAACTCAAACAAAGAAAAATGTTCCTAAGTATAGAACTCCTTTGAGTCTTTTAAGCAGCTTGTTTTAACAAGGACACATCAGAGAATTTCTGGCTCTGAGATAAAAAATGTACATGTCTGGCCTCACCTGTCAGTCAGCAGCTCGGAACGTTGACAGTTTTACATGGACAAATGGCTTGGAACAGATGGAACAAGACCCGATGTGGAGAAATTCACATGATTATTACCCCGTATTACCCTGATTAAATCCGTTCACTCGCACTCGTCTGTAATGAGCAATCATTAAAGGAGACAACACTAAATATTCTTGAGGTAACTGACAGGCGGAAAGAGTTGCTTATTTATATTCAAATCATTCAGCTCCTCAAAAGAAAATGTGTCTTTTTTCACATGCAGTTAGATTGATGCTGGCAAGCTTTCCAGCAGTTGGAGGCTACCACATTCACCTTTCTGCCACCCAGCAGCATGCAGACATGCACTCCCGTGCTCGGGCCATCATGAAAGTGAGCAATAGTTTTAATACCTTTCCCAAGTGGGTCTTCCGCTCCACTGTCAAGGGAACAATTCCTGCTTTAAGAAACATGCCCAACGTATTAACGTTATTGTATATTTAATAAGATCATTCAAATAAGAAGGAAAAAGACCCGGGGCAAACACATGCAGACGCCTTTGCTGAATCTTCCCTGCAGCAGACCTCGGCCCTTGTAAAGCCCAGATGGAATTTACTCCAGTTAAAATTCACATCTTGGTTAGAAAACACCACCAGAGTCTTTCAGACCAATCATTCTTTACATCCATTCATTTGCTTCTCGCCACTTGAGTTTGCAGTTGGTCTTTTGGACTAAAATGTTTGTCTTTAATATTCAGGTCACTTCTATATACTTGTCCCTTCTCTTCCTCTATTTATCCCAGTAATACATTTCTGTGCTTTTCTTTATTCTATTCGATATTCTGAAATTTATTTGCATTGCAGCAAATAGAATAAAGGAGCAATGCTGTACATTGAATTGAAGTCTTACGCATAAAAAAGGAAAGTGCTTCACAAACAAGAACCCCTTGTTAGTTTCAATGAGGAAACAGAAGCTGGGATGCAGCACTTGAGTCTCGGGAATGGAATCAGGCCCTCCTGATTTTGTCACAGCTCTAAACCAAGCTTCTCTGTGAACTTCGGAATCTGTTTTGTTCCTTTCTTCCTGACCACTCTCTTTCCCTCTTTCTTCCTTTCTCCCCTTCCTCTCTTTTGCCCTTCTCCCTTCCTCTCCTCCTTCTTTCCCATACATCACAACATACTTACTGTGTGTATTATAGAAAAGATAGTGCTCTAAGCGTTAGAACACCTAATAAGGAATGGGACAATGCCTCTGTCTTCTCAGAAATCACTGTAGTGAGGAAGATGAGACTTAAAGAAGTAAAGAAAGAGAGAGTTCCGGGTATAGTTGAAAGCAGGACTACTCTGGAGAGCTGTGGCTGGGGAAGGCTGACTCCTCTAGAAAAGAGGTGATTAAAGACACAGCGGGAGAACTGGAGGGTGAACACTCCAGACAGAGAGGGCAGAAGGTAGCGGCCTCCTCCGGATCAAATAAAGAACTTTGAGTGTTCCAGAAAAAAACGAAGTCTAGAATTCTGCCATACTGGGAGCAGCATGAACAAAAGGAAGAGACTAAGCAGATAAAGTTAGAGGGACAGGCACGGTGAGTGGGCCTCCTCTTCAATGTGATGGAGGTGAGGTTTGGAGAATGACTTATTTCCCAAATGCGTGTTGCAGAAGCTCGGTCACTTGGCTTTTGGAAGTGGTGAGCCCTTTAAGAGGCAGGGCCTAAGAGACAAGCATGATTTAATTGGTTAGGGGCATGGGAGGGATAAACAGAGGAAGGAGAAAGCCAGTTTCTGCCTTCTCTCTCTGCACAGGGCTGCTGACCTGGCCTGTTTCTCTCAGCCATGCTGTGACTTAGCACTAGAAGTCAGTCAGATGCTGGCCTCATGCCCTTGGACTCTGCAGCTATTGGAATCATAAGCCTAATAAAACTCTGTTCTTTATAAATCACCCAATCTCAGGTATTTCTGTTTAATAATGCAATAATGAATGAACTATAAATTGGAACCCATGGCAAAGTTTGGGTAAGGGAGAAGTTTTATCATGAGCAGATCTCTGTTCTAAAATATTTATTTGATCATTTTGTTTTTGTTTTTAAAAAAGAAATGTTTAAACTGGAGAAAATTCTTGGGGGTTAGGAGAGGGGAAGAGTGGAAGCAGAAAGACCAAGGTTTTTGCAGCTGGCTAGGCAAGGGATGGTGTCCACTTCTATTACATCGGTGGTAGAGAGTTAGAGGGACAGCTGGATTTGGAATGTAATTTGAAGGTGAAACAAATAGGAATTTCAAGTGGCTTTAATGGGGTCAGTGACACAAAGAGAGAACTCAGGAATTACTCTTGGGTGATTGATTACTCACTGGTGAGCAATGGCACCATTTTCCCAGAAGGGAAAGATTGGAAGAAGGTTAGAATCAGCACCTCTTGTGGACATGTTCCGTCTGAAGTGCCCACTGCAGGCAGAGACGGTATTAAGCAGTGAGTAATAGGTCTGGTGTCCATGAGAGCGACCGGGATTGGAAATAGGCATTTGGAACTTACTAGCATAGAAATCACATTTGGAACTTACTAGCATAGAAATCATATTTAAAGCCATGAGACTGGACATGACTATGTAGGGAAGACATTGCCAAGTGGAGAATCTGAGCACCATAAATAAGCTGAGTGTTCTATGCACTCACATCACCTGCCGGGCCCATCTGAGGACATCTCTTTGTGGGAGAAGCCTTGAAGAGGGCCGAGTAGAGGATTTGACACTAGTATTCCTGAAGGTGAACCTTCAGCCATGGGATGGTAATCTTTTATGTCTGATTGATTCTATTTGCTGTCTTATTCAGCCATTTTGCTACTTTATTCATAAGAAAGATTGGTCTATAGATTTTTTTTGGTGTTACATTTGATAAATTTGATTGTCCATGTTATGCTAGATTTATCAAACAATTGTTATGCTTTTCTAATCTTATATGTAACAGAACAATTTAAACAGTCTGGGAATGATCTGTTTCAGGGGAATGGAAAGAATTCACACCATAAAACCTGGCACCAGGGTCTTTGGGACAACCAAGAATACTTAACCATATGTTTAGTGATGAAAAATGTTAATCAATTAAAAGGCATAGTATTAATTTGCTCTCTTGACAACTCTATGACATCAGTATTCTCTTCATTAGAGATTGTTTTTATTTTGTTTTATTTTGTTTTTATTTTGTTTTAAAGTTTATTAATATATTCTTCCAAGAGAGAGTGATTGTTATTAAATTGGGGTGCACGAAGGTTCAGAAACTCCCCCATTCACAGAGTTTAAAAGTAGTGCTTCTATACCAGACAGTGGTGTGGCAGTTAAGGCAGTTGGATCCCATATGGTCCACTGTGCAGTTCTAGTCCTGAACCTGACAGGTTTTTTTGTTTGTTTGGGTTTTTTTTTTTTTTTTTTAGAGTTTTTTGTTTGTTTGTTTGTTTTTTGCTATAGGGCACCTGTGCTCACCAGAAAGACAGAGAGAGATAGAGAGACAAAAAGCGAGAAATCGCCCCCTGGGGGGATGACCACGCCATAATCCCTTCTCCTCCATTCTCTTCTCGGGATCTTGGGCACGCACGCACACACGCACCTGGAGTGAAATTAAGGCTCTGGGTCCAGGACTCGCACCGCAGTTGACTATATGGGAGTCCAGTGACATAGCCATTACACCAACTGCTGGTCCCAAAAACCTGACAGTTTAAGAAACTCTCCTGGTGCATGTGGGTGCATCTGCAAGTCCTGAAAGGAGGTAAAGATGGAGGCAACGGGGTTGTGGCAAGACCATTCCCCACAGTGGGTGCTTTCTCTCCCTCTTTCTCCCTCTCACATGGTGAGTGCATGTATTCTCTGGAAAATTTAAAAAATAAATAAATAAAATAAAAACAGTTCTTCTGAGATGTGAGCCACAATTTGATTTCAAACCCTGTGCATGAGCTTAGCTATCAGACATCACTGCCTCCCGTCAGTATCCTCAATGATAACAGAGTCCTAATGGTTTAGGCATGAAGGTTGGAAAGCTTACCCTGACTTTCTTTGAAGGAGCCACCATTGCTCCATCAACGTGTATGGGCACTGTTTGGGGCTGCCCCCATTGCTGAATGCAAGAGCAGGCACACGACCAACCATGTGGCGATTAACACGTCCACTCACCTGACCACGGGAGACCATTCGATGATGGACATGAAGTCCACACCTGGGAAGTCACAAGTAATCCCAGAACTCTTGAGTAAGCAAGCTGGGCAAACTCCCCCTTTCACAAGGATCCAACGCTTGCCTGCAACCTGGCAGCCACTGTGCCCCAGTGGGAAGGGAGCTTGAACCTACCTAAGAGCAGGTTTCACTCAGAGGACAAAGTGAGAAAGGAAAGTGAGTTCTGGGTTCCACTGAGAACATTTCAGCCCCAGAACCAGCCCTCTCTCACTGCTAGCCTTGACATTTAAATGAATGCCGAAATTCCCTGTTTTTTTTCTGACTCCACTCGAGGTGGGTTTCTGTCACGGTGGGTGCACTATTACAGCTGTGGGCTGTATAGGAAGCAACAACGTGCTTCCGACTCTTCACGTTTCAGAGCTGGAGCCAGATCTGCCTGGGGCCCAAACCTGTGATCTCTAAATAGAGTTAATGCTCTATTCACTAAATTCATAGCATTTTCTTGAATATACGTATTGAGGACTTATTTTTTAAGAAGAAAATGGAATATACATTTCTATTTTGGAGTCTTTCCCAATACATTTAGTGATTCCTGCCCCATCATATACTTACTCTGACAGCCCTGACTTTTATCAAGCTATGGAAGAGTTTACAAAGCACAAGGTTACCATATGGCATCAGAAATTTTATCCACTCCAAGCTGCATGGACTATCCTTGGCCATGACTGGCTGTACTTTGTCCAGGAGGCACATGATCAAACAGATTTCAATACACATCTGCATATATGTTTGTTGTAATCATTCGGTTGGACATGTGGGGGAAGGTGATACATCTGTGGTTTGAAAACTCAGAGTGCCAGTTCTGCCATGGTCCAAGCTCAAATGGTTCTCTTTTATCCTGGAAGTCAAGCATATTTTTCATGTCCCTCAGAATAGAATTTTGACTTAGGAATTGCAACGAAATGATAGGACTGAGCATTCAGGTTTTTATGCATGAAGATTGTCCTGGTTCTTGCTTCTCTTTCTGTCATACAAAGCTGCCTCCTACTATTTCATCAACTCCTGGAAGACCCAGATTGTTGCTTCTTTGTGTCCTCAGAAGCTAGGGCCAGACTTTTTTTTTTTTTTTTTTTTTTTTTTTTAATATTTTTACCATAGGGCATGTGCACTGGCTGTAAAGAGACAGAGAGATGGAAAGTGAGAAATTGCCTCCCAGGGAGGATGGCTATGCTGCAATCCTTCTCTGTTTTCCTCTTGGGGTTTTGGGCACACGCGTGCACGTGCACACACACACGTACCCAGTATGATTTTCAAGCTGAAGGATCTGGGACCCAAACTGCAGTCGGCCAGTTGGGGTCTAGCACCCCATCACTATACCACCTGCTGGCCCCTGGGACCAGGCTTTATGGCTTCTTGCTTCATGTGGTCTGGGAACATTCACGTCATTCCTTGCATCCAGGAAGAGATATATGAGGGGTCAACAAAAAGTCATGGAATTGAATATCATGAAAATTCAGATTTGCACCATATTAAACTTACTTTGATTGCGCTCTCCATGATGTTTTGGAGACCTTTGCCTTGGGGAAAGGTTTAAAGGGAGGGTGCTCTGTGTACAGCACCTCAGGGAGAAACTGAACAAGTAGATAAAGCGTCTCATATTCAGAAAAGCACTGTCGGCCAAGTGTTAGTACTACGTGCACTTTATAATGTTTCTCTAGGAAATAAAAGTATCTATTCCATCTACTCACCTTTTGGGAACACTGGTGGCAAATGAGTGGTGTGGAGGATACAATTTGTGACAGGGATAGAAAGTGAATCTCACTGATACAGAGGGAATGAAGAATCATGCACTTGGTTTTTAAATTCAAAACAGTACCGTCATACAGAACCACATCATGTCCAGAAGTAAAGGACAACAGTGATTAGTGATGACTTGTGGCAACTCCTTACTACATGTAAAAGGAGACAACAGTGGCCTGGTTGCTATGATGCCAGTGGTACGTACTGCTGCACGATACTGGAGCCACATGGAAGACACAGGTTTGAAGCCCGGGCCAACCTCAACTTGCCAAGGCATAGTGGTGCATGCTTATAATCCCCTCCACCCTGTTTTTGCTAATCATTTATATCATAATATAGAAAGAGTTTGTACAGGGCTGTCCCTAGAGCCTAGGAAGCTAGACCCTATATAGCCAACTGTTGTTCAAATCCCGAAGGCTTGAAAAACACACTGAACACATATTTATGTCCCAAATCCTGACAGGATGGAGAAATGGAGAAGAAAGGACTGCAACATGACCACATTCTAGTGATCAGTGATTCTCTCCCTCCACTCTGTCTTTCTCTGGTGAGCACATACACCATCCAGCAAATAAAAAAGATAAAAAATTAAGAGTCTATACTAACAATCTTGTTCATAGCTAGAAATTTTTGCTTATGTCATCTTGAGTTCATCTGAATTTCAAACCACATGCAGCCCCAGAAAGGCCACGTGCTCCTGCCAAGAAGGGGTGGAGTCAGCACCCAAGTATCCTTGAAGGAGTGCTGCCTCCAACTTTCCTGTCTGTGAAGCCTCTCTTCTTTTAGTTCTTTGCTAAATCTGGTATAATGCTCTTGTGCCTGAGTGTTCTTACAGGAAGTTTGATCTGGAGTCACAATTCCTAGTTGTTAAAAAGAGTTAGAAATGCTTAATTCTGAGAGCCAACATCCAAAATAGACCTAAGCAAAGTACACAATACATAGGAAGCATTTCACAACCAAAAGCAGCCTTAAATATCTACTATTTCTTTGATAAAATTGTGGCATTATTCAAAATTGCTAAGACATGGAACCAATCCAAAAGCCCACAAACAGATGAATGGATCCAAAAGCTGTGGCACATATACTCTATGGAATACTACTCAGCCATAAAAAATAACAAGACCCTGGCTTTTGACAGAAAGTGGAGGAATATGAAGGAGAGACATTGTATGTCTCCACTTAATATATACCAAGTGTCTGCACTCTATGACTGAAACTGGATGACTAAAGTATATAGAAACCTAGTAAATGGTTATGAATACCAGATATAGGGTGGGAAGAGGGTGGGTGAAGGAATAGAGTCTGAGGAAAGACATTAAGGAGAAAAATAGAGAGGCATAGCATTAATGAGACAAAGAAATGAGGTATTATGTGTTGAAGATAACTTTATAGTATTATCAACTGGATTGGGGAGACATGCACACATGTTGGAATATTCACTTTACAAGCTACATAATGTGATTGAATGTATAAAAGAACTTGAAATTCAAAAAAGTGTAGTATGTGGCACACCAGATCTTGGGCATTGCATTTATTTATCTGTGCATTGAACAGTACATATGATGGGCACCTACCAAATGTCATACATGGAATTCATGCGTATCATTAGCAGTAAGTGAAAGCAGCAGAATGAGTCAGAAAGTTAACACCTCTACTTGAAGAACTGACACAACTGCATTTGAAGTAAGTTATCTACCGCTATTTTTTTTTTTTTTGGCCATACTACAACAAGTATTATGCACAATGGAATAATATTTAGCCAACATGGGAAGTACTTGGAAAAGATTTGTGTCAAACTTTGCAGACTCTAATTGTATAACCTCGGTGTAGCTTTTTAGGGAGGCTAGCTCTAGCTTATCATTCCAAAATACTCTTGAGCGATGGCTTCTCTACAACGATTTAACTTTATTGGCTTCTATTTTCTCAATTTCCTTTAATTTAATCAAAGTCAGCAGTAAAATGTCCAAGGGCAAGCCCTATCTCAAATATGGGAATGTAATAAAACACAAATATGGCAATGCATGTTCTGTACCATGCAAAAATATATTAAAAGTGGAGCCACATTTACATTTGTTTTGCATTTGCTGTTTAAGAGGTCAGAATATGCAAACTGCATCCACTCTTGTCAATATCTTTGAGCAAAAGGAAAATTTTATAAAAGTTAAGTTAGAATCATGACCAACAGAGCAGCTAATATTTCTCACCTTGGGGGAAATATTTTTTTAAATAATAGGCTTTAAAACTGAGAATACTTAACACATGGGTCTTTATAAAACCAGGTATAATGGCCTGAGCATAAATATGCAACTAAAAAGCAAACTTAATTGAAAGCCATTTACAGCCCAAATGGAGATAATTAGACAGACAGTCTGAAACTGGCCCTGGAAATTTTTATACAAAAAAAATAAAATAAGTTAGTAATAGGAGAATGAAAATATTTAATGATTTCCAAGAAGAAATTTTAGAGATACTCAATTTTTGCTCAAAACGTACAAATAAAGTATATAACAGCATAAAAATTTATATTTTTCAAAGTAATATGATAGAGAAAAATGTTTATTCTGACATTGCTTAAGAGTTATCTTACATACATGCTGGATTTATTTATGGCTACCTTTACTGTACGAAACTTTATTCGAAATTAAAGAAGTGGTTTTTTAAAAAAAAAATCTAAATTGGCATCTGCTTTTACTCCTAAAAACACTGAACGAATAGGGGAGGAGCAAAATAAAAATTGCCTGTGTGCTACCAGTCATGTAGGATGGAAGAAACTATTTCAGCACTGTGGCCAAGATCCTCTGTGTAGCTCCAGATCTGTTAGGTTGGGGACTACATGACTCTGCCTCTGATCCAATGGCAAGCTGTGTTGAGTACAGTGCACTGAATGCCAAGGTAGAGCCTGTGATGCGCACGCCACACCATCTGTGAAGTCTGAAGTATAAAATACTTAGAACACTCCTTTCTCTGTAGACACATGATTTGTGTCTTCTCCTAGTTCAGGTCTCTGCCCAAATGTTCCCTCAGGAAAACTTCATCTGATTACTCCTCATCCCTTGAAGCCAATACTCCTTACTCCCTTCCACAGCTTTCTTCTTCCTTTTTGTCAGTAATTATCATTATCCAACATATTATAGTTTGTTATATTGTCTTTTTCCTGGACCATATAATTCTGTGAACACAGACTATTTTTATTCATTGTGCACCCCCAGTAACTATTAGATGGTACTTGGCATATATTGGGTTGTCTGAAAAGTCATGATGTAGTTTTCTGTTTTTCTATACAAAAATAAGTCATGACTTTTCCAATGACCCAATAGTAGGTACCTACAAATTGTTGTTGAATAAGCACATAATTAAATGTTTGTAATAAAAATATATCTGCTAGATCAGCTCCCTGCTGCAGTGATAACATGATGCTCAGAAGCTAGATTGCACATGGTGATTACAGTTTGAATCCCCAGCCGAGTCAGTCTGAAAAGTGCCTGGAATATCCATGAATTCCCAAGATCTGACCAGCTGGAGGGCTGGAGAAAGGAGATCTCAGTGTGCCAAACCCTGTACAGAGTGACTCTTTCTTATTGCACATGTGCACACACACTCTACCATGAATAAAGAAAAAGAAAAAAAAAATACATCTGCTCATCATTGACATTGTAAGAAGGTTTTTAGTGCAGGGGTTCCCAACTGGGCCATAGACCAATACTTATCTGTGGCCTGTTAAGAACCAGGCTGCATAGTAGAAAGTAAGTTGCAGACAAGAGTGAAGCTTATTCTGTATTTACAGCCACTCCCCATTGATCACATTACTTCCTAAGTGCTGCCTCCTGTCAGATCAGGTGTGGCATTAGTTTCTCATAGGAGTGTGAAACCTGCTGTGCACTGTACATGTGAGGGATCTAGGTTGAGTGCTAATTATGAGAATCTAAAGCCTGATAATCTTAGGTAGGACTGAGGCAGTAATACTGGTACTGGGGGGCAGCTACAAACACTACATTATGGTGAGTTGTATAATGATTTCATTATACATTACAATGTAATAATAGTGGAAATAGAGTGCACATGAAATGTAACATGCTTGAATAATCCAGAAACCAACCTCCTCCATGGTTCACGGAAAAATTGTCTTCCACAAAATTGCTCCCTGGTGTCAAAAAGTTTGGGGAAACCACAGCTCCAATGAATGGAGCCGGCAGATTGACTGGGAAATGATTTATATAGTGGCCATTGTTTTGAACACTTTGAGATTTCTTCTATGTGTTTCTGATAGACTCAGATTTAAATCTTCTGCTGAAGTGTGGAGAAATACTAAGTGGAAAAACTGGACATATTGGCATCAGACCTTATAGAAAGAATAATCTCTAGATGATTTATGATTTAGGATTCTAATGAGCATAAATCTGTTCAGAGACTTAGGTTTTAAATAATGGGGCCAATAATTATTCAGTTAGGTACCAGTTTTGAGGAAGATAAGAATTTGGGTTGAAGGAGGATAGCCAAACCAGAAGTAGACAATGAAAGACTATCCAACAGAAAAATGAAGCATGCTTCAGTAATATGAATGTTACTTAAGAGGACATATCAAGCTAAATTCTGATGTGACAAAGAAGATAAATTGGGATGTAATGAATCACATTCCTAAAGATTCTTTGTGTTCATGATAGCATATGCTACATAAAAATCCACGACAGGCTTTGAAGCTTTTACTCTTTTAAAATTTGAACTCAAAATTTTTTAAAAATTTGCAAGATGGCTTATGCACTCACCAGACACAGAAAGAAAGAGACAAAGAGAAAGAAAGCACCCCCTACCACCAATGAGAAAATGGTCACACATAATCCCTTCTCTTCCACTTCTCCATTTTATGGGATTTTACACACTCACACAAATGTGCTCAGCATGTTTTGCAAGATTCCAGAGACAGGATTAGAACCATGTGGTTGGTCCATGTGGAATCTGGCTCCTTTAACCTCTAGGCCATGGGACTGGTCCAAACCCCAATTTTTATGAATACAAGGAGACTTCAAAACATTTATGCCCCAGAACTCTTTAACCATGTCTGGTGAGCATTTGAGAATGAAGAACACAACATTTGACAGAAGCCAACTTATGACTCACTGAAACTACTGCTATGGCTTGTAGCCCTCTAGGCCTCTCCATCCATTCCCAGTCCCTCCATAACCCCCTCTCCCTAACACTCTCTGTCCATCCCATTCAGTCTCAGTGCCAGAGCATCTGAGATGGGAAAGCTGCCTAGACTCTACATTTCCATCCATATCTGTGAACCTCATAACTCTATACCAACCTTCTATGAACTTGATCTGATCTTAGAACTATCACCATAAAAGTCACTCTGCTTGAATACCAGGAAGAAAGGTACTAAAGAATCAATTTATTATTAGATTAATGTGTAAATTAATTGAAACAATTCTATGTAGATTCACATGATTATGTATCTTCATGTTATAAAGTGGGACTGATCATATAGGCACAGTATCTCTTCACTTCCCATAAGGAATATCTTCCTTACAGGATTCTGACAGCTGGGAATATCACTGGTCTTTCCAAAAAGACATCCATTGACTACGTCCTCATAGTAAGACTCCACTGCACAGTAGCCGTGGCAGAGATCTGCAGTTCTCATGAATATCTGAGACTCCCTCTTCCACATTTCTCAGTGTCCCTTGCATTAAGTAGGTAACAGAGAGTCCCTGCCAGTAGGTTATGGCCAGGTTTGATGTGGCCACTCCAAGGCCTGGCCCATGAAAACTACCCAAGCACTATGCTACTTTGTCCCTTTCCCCTGGTTGACTAGAGAGGAGTCCAAGAACCTACAGGTAAGTGGGGTCACATGATGGAAGAATGTGGATTTCAGAATGATTGTGGAACATATTCAACACCCCCACCTGCTCTCGCAAATTCACAATAGACTGAAATATAGGTGGAGAAATAAATATAGGTGGAGAAATAAACTTTTACTGCATTGATCCATCTAAACTTCAGGCTTTTTTCAGTTAATCTACCTTAATTAATACAATGATTTTTTTCTCCCTTTATTCATGACAGAATGCATGCATACATATGTGAGAATGAAAGTGAAATTGAGAGTGAGAAGAGTACTCTCCACAGGGCCTGGGCATCAGCGATCCCCTTCCTCCAATTCTCCAGTCTATGGATCCTGGGCATTCGTGTACTTGCCCAAGGTATTTCAGACTGACCAGCTTGGGGGTTTAAACCATGGTTGCCATATGGGATCCAGCTTCTCTTGAGCAGTGAATTTCCCTGACTCACAGAGCCAGTTCTCCCAATGGATTTTTTTTTATAACCTGCATTTTCTTTTTTGTTTTATTTACTTTTAAAATTTTTTCTTCAGTAACACCTGAGTTATATGTAATTGCTCTATCTTTGTAAAGTACAATACGGCTTTGCAAAGCCTACATACAGTGTGTGATGATCACATCAAAGATATAATATATTCATCATCTTCAACAAAGAACTTTACATTATGTTGTGCACCTTCCATATTCATTCTGTTAGTTTGCCTTTCTTTACTTTCTCTTGGTGTGGGAGATATATCGATATATTAGCATGACAATGCTCTTTTTTTACACTATTCCATCCACTACTCACCTTGTTTACATGCATTGTTGTGCCTATTAATCACTGTATATCGAACTCCTTCTCACTGAACTCCCTCTGTCCCTGTGCAGTTCCTGGTATCTACTGTTGTTCTCTGTGATTTTATGCCTCATGATAAAATACATATAACATAGAATTTACCATTTTAACCATTTTAAAGTGGACAGTTCAGTGACATCAAGTACATTTACATTTTTGTGCAACCATTGCCACCAACCATCTCCAGAAGATTTTTTATCTTGCAAAACTGAAACTCTACTCCCTAATCAATAACTTCCTGTTCCTCGCTATCCTCTGGCCTCTGGCAACCACTGTTGTACTTTCGGTCTTTTTGTTTTGGTTATTCTTATTTCTTTTTATTATGGAAACATATAGTACTTGTCCTTTTGTGACTGGGTTATTTCACTTAGCATAATGTCCTACAGGTTTGCTTATGTTGTAGCATATATCGGAATTCTTTTTTTATTTCCAGGCTGAATAATGTTACAGTCTATGAATATACCACATTTTGTTTATCCATTCTTCTGTTTATGGACACTTGGGTTGCTTCCACCATTTTTTATAATACTTGTCAAATTTATTTTGATTAAGTTATCATTTTTATGAAGAATTCATATGACTAATATTTCTTGACATGCAAGAGTGTGCATTAATAGCTTAAGTTACTGTGTGTTGACTACCTTCCTGCTTCCACTTTTTGATTATTGTGAATAATGTGCTATGACCATAGGTGTACAAATGTATGTTCATGCCCCTGTTCACAGTTCTTTTGAGTATATCTCCAGAAGAATAATTGCTGAACTATATGGAAATTCTGTTCTTAACTCTTCGAGGAATTGTCACACTATTTTACAGAAGGGTTTTCATCATTCACATTACCATCAACAGTGGGCACAAGGATTCCAATTTCTCTACATACTTGCTAAGTTCTTGCTATTTTCTTTGAGAATTTCCTAGTATTTTAATCTCCAAGAAAATCAAGATAAGAAATCACATGATGCTGCATTAATAACTATCTTAAATAATAACCAATATCTCTGAAAATTAGTCTCAATCCATGGTGGGTAATTTGGGGTGTCAATTTGCAAGATTTAGGGATGCTTGTATGACTGGCAAAGCATTGTTCCTAGGTGTGTTTGTGAGAATGTTTCCAGGCAAGATTGGCACGTGAGACAATGGACTGAAAGTAGAAGAGCCACTGTCATCATGGACATGTACCATTCAATCAGCTGGGGGTGCTAGAGGGACAGAGTAAGTGGAGTATTCTGTTCCTTCTACCTCTGTCTGGACCCTTTCTTCCAAAGAGTATTATGTGTTTCATGCTGGCTGCCTTCCCCTCTTTCTGCTTCATCCCTGCTCTGAGACTCAACTGTGTTTGGTTCCCACTGGTGGTTGGCTCCCAAACCCCTTTAGCCAGAAATGCTCCAGGGTCTTTAACTTTTGTACTCCAGACCCACACCAGAAGCCACTCAAGGGCACTTAGGCTGTGGTCCCTGAGGGTGATCAGGCCTTCAACCTCCTACTTTAGCTGCTGCAGCTTCCCTGCCTCTGGGTTTTTCAGCTCTGTCTCTTCCTTGCAGACAGCCTATTCTGGGACTTCTCTTCTGATCATCTGAGATAATTCTGTAATAAATCTCTTCTTTTATATATATATTTCTCTTTTTGGTTCCATTTCTTTGTAGAGCCCAGACCAGTGCACAAACTAAGAACTATTTCCAAATATTCAGAGTCTACCCTTCTTTCCTTCAGTTGGGCCACAACCATTCTTTCTCTTAAGCCTTTTGTGTCCATAAGATGATCTTTGTGTATGAGAGTAGGGCTGCAGCCAGCCTCATGTTAGCAAATGTCCCCTTGGGAGCAAATTTGCTTTATCAGTAGGTGGCTTTCAGTAGTTGGGTGGAGGTCTGAGTCTGGTAGCTCAGCTGTGGTTTTGGTGTCCTGCCTAGAGAGCATCGCACACATATCTGGAGCAGAGTCACAAGAAATGTAAAGTCTCCTCCAAAAATAGATTTCAGGAAGTTCAGAACTTTAAAATTACTTTCCATACGAATTTCCATGGTGCCTGAAGCTCTAATTAAAAAGACTTCTGAACCCCAGCTAGATATGGCAGGGGTGGGGGGGAGGCTTTCTGCATTTGCTATATAGGAATAAGATTTAATCCCACCCACTCAACCCTCTTTTTTTATTATTAAAGTAAGATTGTGGACTACTATTCTTTTAAGCAAAAATTTTCAGAAAGCTAACATAATATTTTCATTTTATTCTCCTCCACCCCATTATTCAGATTTTTATAAATCAGAAAAATAATCCTGATTTTTTTAAGAGAGTTTTTTTATAAGGTATGTGTGCTCACTGAAGAGAGAGATAGAAAGCAAAAAATCAGTCCCCAGGGGGTATGGCCATGCCACAATCCCTTTTCCTCCATTCTCCTCCCAGGATCTTGGGCACACACGCACACACACCTGGCATCAGTTTTAACCCATGGGTCTGGTACTCGAACCATAGACGACTATGTGGGATTCCAGTGCTGTAAACCTTACACACATTCAATAATTCTGAATTTTATGCAAGATCAAATGCATTAGAATAGTAAGAAAACTTTTGAAACAACAAAATAAGAGTAATGAGGAGTGACTTTCACTATTAGATATTAAAGTGTATTGTGAACCAATAATGACTAAAATTTAGTCACACTGGACCTCAAAAAAAAAAAAAAAAACAGACAAACAATGGATGGCCTAGAAAAAAGAAAATATATATCAAATCAGTTTGATATTTAAAGTAATAAGGTAATTATAGACTATTGGATAAATATTACTGGGTTAGGTGGCTAAGGTCTTTGGAAAAGACAGTTAGATACCCATCGTATCAGAGTTTATCCCAAAATTAATTAAATGGTGGAACAAATGGTGAAGATGTGGGACAATTGGAACTGCCATTCCTTGCTGATGGGTGAAAATAGCACAGTTATTGAATGAGGAGAGACTGTAAGCTAATCATAAAGTTCACATCCAACTTGCATGTGATCCAGTAATTCCTCTCCTAGCTACTTACCTGAGACAACTGAAAACATTTGCCTACAAAAAGACTGATAAAAGAATACTCGTGACAGCTTTATTCATGCATGTAAGCATGTAACACAGAGGTACTACCAAGCATGTGACACACCAAGCACATGGTGTTGGGGCGGGGGGAAGCCAGGCACAAAAGAGTGCCCCTGTGTACCTGCATCCAGATGAGGTTTTGGAATAGTTAGAATTAAGTTACGTGATAGAGATAAGGACAGTGGTGTGCTGTGGCCTGGCTGGGGTATGTGTGGAGAATAGACTGAATAAGAAGACCCAAGGGTACTTTCTCAGGGAAGAGAATTATTCTACATCTGAATTGTGGTTTTGTTACAGAAGGTATATATTTGCCAAAATCCATCAAAGTACACACGTTATCATATGTCTCACAAGTATCTCAATAAAAATGAACTAGGTAAGGATTTATTATTTCAAGGAAAATACTGACACATATAACTACATTTCTTTAGAAGCCGAAAGAATATGAACAGTGCTAAAAATGAGTAATAACCAAAAAATCAGTTAATATAAGATACTGAATTAACATAATTTAAGAGAGAAATCTCAACATGAAAAAATGCAGAAAAAAACAAAACAAAACTATTGAATGGCTCCCAAGATATATGAATAAAGACTATAAATAGGCAATTTGTGAAAGAAGTATGAAAAGACTTCGAAGAGTTCATGGAAATAGGATTAAAGTATAAGTTTATTTTGGTGCAGAAAATTTTTGAAATCCATGCATGGTTTTTTCATAATACACATTTCCCATGGACTTTTTGAAGAAAATAAAATACATATATAGCTGTATACCCCAAACACTATTTTAAATGTATGATGGATCAAGGGCTAACACATCATAATGTGAAAGTATTCATAGAACTAGAAAATAAAAACATACTGAACATTTATATTGTTTAAAAAGCTGAGAATATGAGTATGCAGTTCATAAGAGAAAAATACAAGAACAATAAGCATCTTAATGTGTTCATCCTCCCTAGAAATTAAGGAAATATTAATACAATTTAAAACAACTGCATCCATCGCCCTGATCTTCCCTATTTTTTCCTGCCGCTAGGTTTTCCATTGTCTTTCTAGAACCGCTGTTTCTCGGCTTGATGCGTGGGTAGCTGCTATCAATTCTCAGTCCAACAACTCAGATGCCATTTCTCCAACAGCTTCAGTGCTTGACTGCCAGTGCTGACTGACAACCCTGCTTTGCAATGCCAAGCCACTGGGTGTGTTCCTTAGCAGGGTACCCATCACACTGTACTGCATTTCCAGTTTTCTTTGCTCAGTCCCAGCAAAAGGAAGTTCTGTAGAGTAATGCCACAGCTCAAGTACTAGACAGTTTCTGATGTTGGTAGGTGCTCAATAAATATCTTTAAATGTTTTGTTGCATGAGATAGTATTTTTAAACCATAAAATACTAAAATAAAAATATCCTGGGACCAGCAGATGAGTAATGGCTATATCGCTGGACTTTCATGTAGTCAACTGTGGTTCAAGTCTCAGACCTGGTGGCTTAAACTCACACTGGACATGAGTGCATACATGCCCAAGACCCCGAGAGGAGAATGGAGAAGAAGGGATTTGCAGCTGGCCATCCCCTCTGGTGGGTGATTTCTCGCTTTCTGTCTCTCTCTGCCTTTCTGGCGAGCGCAAGCGCCCTATAGCAAAAACCTCTTTAAAAAATCCAGTATTGACAAGGTTTTTAAATGATGACACTTTCACCACTCCTAGTTGAGGAATAAATAGGTATGACTTATTGGAAGGTGTATTGGACTCGGTTCTTCAGAGAAAGTGAGCTAATAGCATATATATATATATAGAAAGATATTACCGTGAGGAATTGGGACACATGATTGTGCCTAAGAGCTAAAGCTGGCAAGTTGGAGACCCAGGAGAACCAAGGGTGTGTGTTCCAGTTTGAGTCTGAATATGAGTTTGATAGCAGGAGAAGACCAATGATCCAGATCAAAGAAAGATGAATCTGAACCCCTACCTCTCACCTTTGATAAAAATTAAGTCAAGGTGGATCAAAGATCTAAAGCTAAGACCTCAAACTATAAAACTGCTCCTAGAAAACACTGGGGAAACTCTGGGAGACATTGGGGTAGGGAAAGATTTCTTAAATAAAACCCCCAAAGCACAGTCGATAATCCCCAAAATAGACAAGTGGGATTACATCAGACTAAGAAGTTTCTGCATGGCAAAAGACACAGTAATAAGAGTGAATATACAGCCCTCAGAATGGGAAAATATTTTTGTAAATTATGCATCAGATAAGGGACTGATAACAAGAATACACAAGGAACTCAAGCAGCTGTTTGGAAAAAAGATGATCAACCCCATTAAAAGATGGGAGAATGAGCTGAAAAAAACACTTTCTAAAGATGACATACAAATAGCCAAAAGGCATATGAAAAATGCTCAACATCCCTCATCGTAAGGGAAATGCAGATCAAAACAACAATGAGATACCACCTAACCCCAGTCAGAATGGTTAAGATTTAAAAAAAAAAAAAAAAGATAAGTGTTGTCTGGGGTGTGGTGAAAGGGGAACTCTCTTACACTGCTGATGTGAATGTAAATTAGCCCAGCCACTGTGGAGAACAATTTGGAGATTCCTCAAGTATCTACAAATAGAACTGCCATATGATCCAGCAATCCCACTCCTTGGTATCTACCCAAAAAACAGAAGAATTCTTCATTGGAAAAGTGCTTGCACATCAATGTTTATTGTGGCACTATTCACAATTGCTAAGACATGGAACCAACCCAAATGCCCATGAACAGATGAATGGATTGAAAAACTGTGGCACATATACTCTATGGAATACCATTCAGCCATAAAAAAAAAAAAAAAAAAAAAAAAAAAACAAAACCCTGGATTTTGACAGGAAGTGGAAGAATATGAAAGATTTACTGCTGAGTGAAGCAAGCCAGGCTATGAAGGAGAGACATTGTATGTCCCCACTTAATATATACCGAGTGTCCGCACTCTATGACTGAAACTGTTGACCAAAGGATATATAAACACAATAAGTGGGTGTAAATACCAGATATAATGTTTGTGGAAGAGTAGGGCCTGAGGAAGGATGTTTAGAAGAAAAATATGGAGGCAAAGCATTAATGGGACAAAAATATGTTGTAATTATCTGTTGAAGATATTTTATAGTTTAATCAACTGAACTAGGGAGAAATGTTCACATATTGAAATATTCACTTTGTAAGCTCAAAAAGGTCATTGAATGTATGAAAAAAAACAGAAATTTAAAAAGGGAGGAAAAAAAGAAAACTTGCAACCTAATCAAAGACACAAGACCTTGATGTAAAAATACCAATAAAGTCTAAAAATGATTTATCAAAAAAAAAAAAGAAAGTCAGCGAGAGAAATTATTTGTTCTTAGATTTTCCTTCTCAGGCTTTCAGTGTGTGAAATGAGACTCCCTTACATTGGGAGGTGAATCTTATTTTATCATTCTACAAATTCAAATGTCATGCTTATCAAGAACCTCCCTCACAGACACACACAGAATAATGCTTAACCACAAGTCCGGGCATCCAATGGGTCAGTCAGGTTGACAATAACATTAACCATTGTGGAAAGTACTTTGGCAACACTTAAGAGAAGCCATCAAGAGGCTTGACTCTGGATCGGGCAGTTCAATTTTTAAGAATGTGTTTAACAAAATTCTCAGAATGCATATTTATCCGTGGTATTTTGTTGCTCATCGGTTATAAGATAAAAGAACCTAAGGAAAGATTAAATAAAATGTAAATTACAATAATATAATAAATAATTAACAATACTATACAAACCTGCAATTAATGATATAAAAATTAATTCACAGTGTGCTAAATTCTTAAGCCAGTTAGTAAAAAGAATTATAATATACTTTTTATTTAAAATATACAATATATACATACAAGGAAACCTCCAGAAACATACACCTAAAAATAAAGAGCTATCTTCTCTGGACATGAAATTATGGGTGAGTTGTTTTTGATTTTTTTTTCTTTTGTTAACCTGGTATTTTCTCATTAGTATATAGTTGACATGACTTAGTTGTATAATTTTAAACAACTAAAAACATGAACCATGTGTTTTGAAAGGTCCATTATCTTGACTTAGGCAACACCTTGAAGTCTTAGTCTATTCAGGATTGAAATCAAAACTATTAGCTCAGATCTGCTGTTTTTCTTTTTCTTTCTTTCTTTTTCCTTCCTTCCTTCCTTCCTTCCTTCCTTCCTTCCTTCCTTCCTTCCTTCCTTCCTTCCTTCTTTCTTTCTTTCTTTCTTTCTTTCTTTCTTTCTTTCTTCTTTCTTTTCTTTTTCTTCTTTCTTTCTTTTTTTTTTTTTCTGAGAGTTTTTTGCTATAGGGCGCGTGCCCTCACCAGAAAGAAAGAGACAGAAAGTGAGAAATCACCCCTCTCCCCAAGGGGTGATAGCCATGCCGCAATCCCTTCTCCTCCATTCTCTTCTCAGGATCTTGGACATGCACGCACACACGCCCGACCTGAGTTTAAGCCACTGGGTCTGGGACTTGAACCACAGTCGACTACATGGGAGTCCAGCGACATAGCCATTATGCCAACTGCTGGTCCCCAGATCTGTTGTTTTTCTAGATGTTCTATTTGCTACAAATATTCTAGCTAGGATTGGCTTTCCTCCTGTCCTCCACCATTCTTTTCATAGGGCTAGCAGGACAAGAGACTGGGATAATGTTTAAGTATGAAATTGAAGCCCAAGTAATCTTAAGAGCCACAAGATATCCATGCAAAGCCTCAGGACAGAAAAACATTCCAACACATGGTACAACATGGGAGATCCCGAGGACATTACGCGAAATAAAATAAACCGAGACTCATAAAGACAAATACTGTCTGATTTCACTAATATGAAGTACCTAGAGAGGTCAAATTCTTAGAGACAAAAGAATAGAATGGTGATTGGCAGGGATTGGGGGCTAACAATGGATGGAAAGGTAATGTTTAATGGGTATGGAGTATCAGCTTTGCAAGATGACAAGAGTTCTGGAGATAATATTGTGAATGCAATGTGAATGTATCTGACAGTACTGAACTGTACCTTAAGAATGATTAAAATGGGGACCAGCAGATAGCCTAATGGTTACGTCACTGGACTCCCACATGACTGACCACGATTTGAGTCCTAGACCCAGCAGCTTGAAAAACATACCAGGCGTGTGTGCAAGCATGCCCCAAATCCCAAGAGAATAGAGGAGAAAGAATTGTGGTGTGGCTGTCCCCTGGGGAGTGATTTCTCACTTTCTGTCTCTTTGTCTCTCAGGTGAGCAAAAATCTCTAAAAAAAATGAATTAAAATGAAAAGTTAATGTTATGTGTATTTTACTACAACTGAAATACACAAACACACCTGATTTGGTGACGAAACTGGGGGTCACATAGACTGCACTTGTTCAAGGACTTGGAACAGATGAGTGTCTTGGCACTATTCCAGAACTTCTAGTGCCAGTCTGGAGCTCTTCTTCATCCCCTACTCAGATATGAAGCTCCAGGTACATCTGGACCAATAAAACAGACACATTTCTATCTTCTCACTTCTTACTATTTGCAGGTACTTACTATTCAAAACCACATGTATTGACTCAGTTAATCCTTACAACTCTGAAAATGACTACTAATCTCACTTTGCAGATAAGGAACCTGAGTCTCCAAGGTGGTAATCTTCCCAAGGCATCCAGCCTGCAGCAGAATGGCCACAATACAAACCAAGGCAGTCTGGCCTGAGAACCCCACTTTTAACCATGTAGCCATGGCTCTCAAACTTTCGTGCACTGAAGAGTCACCTGAAAGATTCATTAAAGCTGTGTCCTGGACTCCCCCTCTGAAGAGTCTGACTCAGTTGGTGGTAGGGGTGATTAACATGCCTCTCTAACAAGCTCCCAGGAGGTGCCAATGCCACTGGTCTGACAACCACACGTTAAGTAGCACCGCAGTACATTGTAAGTGTTGCAACAAAGCACACGGTTAATTTCTGGAATTAGATCTAGTAAGCAATCAATAATTGATGAGTTACCCACAGATCAAATTAATTTACCCCAAATGACTTGCTATTGATATGCAAGTAATTGGTAGCAATGTTAGTTGATAATCCAATTTAAAACCTGCTACTTATTCAACGCAGTTGCTGCAAGTATGAGACAATGTGTTCCCATGACAAGCCTCTGGAAATCTAGAGAAATGGACATCCAGGGAATATTGTTTACTGTAAAATCACCCTCAGAGCACAACACAATTGTCTAATCACCAGAGCATCATTTTCAGAGGTTGTGGAAGACACAATATTACTGGAGCATACCACAAAAACCTTCCCCCTCCCCTTGTTCTCGGTCTATTCTCTGCTTTTCCGGGAGAGGTTGCCTTGGATACAAGTATCTTCATGCCTGAAAAGTCTATCCCCTGTGGCAAATTAGCAAATTGGCACCTGGGTTTGATAAACCTGCCTGTTATTAATTTTATTGCATGGTTCCTATCCTCTAAGTTTGCTAACCTCTGAGAAAATTAATAAAGCCAGTTTTTAGAGTTTTAAAGTGCACGATTGAATCCTATATCTGTGTGACCCAGGGCAGCACAGGGCCCCATGAATTCCTGCCCAAGGGAATAGCAGCGTCCCTCTCTCCAGAGATGCGGGGACTGCGTGAGTGAGGTTGGTTCCTGGAAAGCCACCTTAACATTCCCAATTATGACTGCCACTCAAGACATAGACCAACTGCCCTAAGGAAAAGGATGACAACACATTTAATGATAGGTCTCAGGCTAAACCTTCTTCCGCCCAGCACAGTGAGCCCAGACTGTAGCCTGGAAGCTGTGTCCTCACTCCATGAGGTCTTCTATCTCTTTGAGCATGCTTAGAAAGCAACCATGGTGGTGGACTTAGTCACGTGATATCCCTTAGCTCCCAGTCAGGTGTACTGCCATGTAAGAAATTAGGGATGGGGTGGTACAACCCTAGTGATAGTATCATGTTGCCAACTATCTGAAACCTGAGAAGGAAGTGGGGTCAGAGGTGGCACAGGGATAGCACAACTGGATCCACATGGAGAAGATCCTGGATTCAATCCCTAGGCCTCCTTGTGTGTGCTGGGAGTGCACATACAAGCCAGGTTGCTAAGGATGGGAGTGGATCTCAGCATGGAGACCCCGTTGGGAGTGCCTGCCTTTCTCTCTCATGGAATAAGTAAATAAATAAAATTTTTAAAATAAAAACAAAGAAATAAAAATAGTAAAAGGAAAAATACATGGTGTGAACATTTTTCTTAGGTTATAAGGGGTCAGGGTGAATAAAATGGCTTCACTTATTTCCAGAGGGTAATTTTCATGTTACCTCAAAACAGACTCAAGCTGCAGCTACACAGGGCCAAGCTGTCCTGTATTCTCCTGGAGCTGGCACCCTCCAGCAGGCCATGCTTACCACATAACAGGAGAGAGTCTGTGGGTCAGGACCCTCCTGACAGAGACAGCAGATGAGGCAGTTGAGAAGCCTTTTGGGTCATGCCCCTCTGCAGTGAAGAGTCTCAGACTCCCACGATTCATACCCACCTCCCTCTGCCCCAAGGTCACCAGTAAGTCTGACAAGCAGGAAATGAATAACACTAAGCACTCAACTGTGAAGAAATTTTTGAATAATAGGACATGGTTTAAAAAAAAAACTTTGTAATAATAACTATAAAAAATTCTGAAATATTTTTAAACAGACAAAAAATAAAGTCAATATATGAACCTGATTCTTACAGACCATGCCCTCATAAGCACTGGGGCACTTTTTAATGGCATAGCTCCTTCTTTGAGCTTATACTTCCCCAAAAATGACCAATCTGGGGAAGGGGGTGTCACCTGATGGTTAATATGTCTTTAAGAACCTCACTTCCTACCCTGTCTGCCTATTTGTGATTTGTGGTCAGTTGCATGATGCTCCCTCAATGTCACAACCTGGAACCCATGATGCTGTTCCCTTATATAGCTAAAGGGACTTTGCAAGAGTGACTAAGGTTACCAACCTTGAGATGGGAGGTCATCCTGGATTACATGAGTAGGCCACTTCCAAATGCATTGTGAGAGGGAGGTAGGGCAGTGAGTCATACCAATGGTAGCATAAGATGGACCTAGATCAGTGGCTGTTTTTCGGATGCAGAGAAAACATGGAAGGATCTGAGGGAGGCTTGGGGAGCTAAGGCTGCTTCCAGCTTATGGCCCAGAAGGAAACCATCCTCAACCCCTCAGAAGTCAGTTACCCCAACACTTGAATGAGCATGGGATCGGTTTTATAAAATCAAGAACGAAGTACAGTCTTGCCAACACCTTGACTTCAACCTGATGAGATCTGTGACAGAATCCTGACCCCTAGAACTGTAAGATAACATATTTGTGTCACTATAATCAAGTTTCCAGGCATTTGTCATGGCAGCAGCCTAAAACTAGTTCACAGTGCTCAAGCTCCTCTTTAATCAAATCCTTTCCTCTTTATCCAATCTTATTCCTTCCAGCCATGGCCTCTAATCACCATGAACTCTAGTTTCTTTTTGAGAAGAAACTCTCTTCCTGAAATAATTTAGAAAGTTTTTAAATAACGTTTGACATTAAACTTTTTATATTAAAAGCATCCATGGATTTTCATGCTGCATTTCAGCCAAGATGAGCCAGACTTGACTAATCACAGGAGGTTAGTTAGGACTTATGTCATCCAAAGCTCCTAAAGGCAAATGAATGCTATCTGTTCTGACCCCAAAGGTGGTTTCCATCATGCCTAGCACTGACTGGATAATGTGTTCTGGAACGCATCAAGACAAAGAAGGGAAAACAAAGATACTGATCTGTTAACCTCACAATCTGGCTTTAATATCATTTGTCTACAGAAGAATTAACTACTAGAGAAAGATTTTTCTCAAGTTCATTTTTTTAAAGACCTCTTTAATCTTGCCATCTGCTAAATTTATCTTGGAAAAATAATGAAAATTTCAGTGAATATCTAAATTTCCTTATTTAAAAAATAAAAATCATATCATATTTTCTACTTAGTCTGCTGATAAAATTTAACTTGATATGTACATATATGTGTAAGTATAAATAATATACACAGATTTATATTGCACACACGTTTGTGTCAAATCAGGATATTTATGCTGCATGAATATCTATTGTCATGTATAAACCATCCAAACTTAGTGATTCATGGCAACACAATCTTATTCATTCACAGTTCCGTGGGTCAGTGGTTTGGACTGAGCTCAGCTGGAGGTTCTTCTGTTGGTTTTGCCCAGAGTCAGTCATGCAGCTGCAATCATCTGGTTGCTGGAGGTGGGTACAGGCTTCTCTTTGTATATAGTCTCTATCTAATGCACTAAGGCTTCACTCGCTGGTCTCCAGGCAGCAGGAGGGTCGAGCAGACACTGTGAGTCCTCATGAAGCCTTTCCTCAGAAGTTCCTCCTTGCCATTTCTCAGTTCCCCTTGATTAAAGCAAGTCACAAAACCAGCCCAGTTTCAAGAGGATAAAGAAAGAGAATCTAGCCCTTGATGATACTGACCCTTAAAGCAACTAAGGTATAAATTTTCATAAATCGAAGAATTTCTTTGGGTTGTTAAAGAGTTGTAACCTAGGAGTCACCAATTCAAATAGTCTTGAAATTGCATTCTGTGGTCTTAGTTTCCAAACTTGTTTGTTTGTTTGTTTGTTTTGTAGAAGTTTATATCTTAGGGCTCATGCACTCACCAGAGTGAGAGAGACAGAGACAGTGAGAAACCATCCCCCCCAGGGGGGATGGCCATGCCACAATCCCTTCTCCTCTATTCTCTTCCCTATCCTGGGCATGTACTCACCTGCACCCAGCATGAGTTTCAAACCCCCGGATATAGAACTCAAACCATAGTTACCCATGTGGGAGTCCAGTGAGATAGCAACCACTGTGCTATCTGCTGGCCCCTCTAAACAGTTTTTAAAGGCAAAAACTACAAGGGGAGTATATGGGAAGGACTTTGGGTAACAGAGAATGTAGTCAAGTGCTTTCCTGGTATCCAAGAGGAAAAGAAAAACCTGACAGCTCCAATTGCTAGCCTTAAGGTCTGCATGTTTTTATAACATACACCTCACAAGGCAGGCAACAGCTAATTTTGAGGGATTACAACATTTGTGTGGAATGAATGTGCATTTAGCAGGTTTAGAAGTTCAGAAACAGGTGAGGTGTAATTATAGCCCTGCTTCCCATGCCCTCTCTGCCAAGGGGATTTGGAAATTGCCCCAAACCAAATTTTTTTTAATTCTTAATTTTTAAAATGTATTTATTAGCATATTTTTTCTTTTTCTTTCTATTTCTTTTATACATTTAATCATGTTACTTAGTTTACAAAGTGAATATTCCAACATGTGTACATTTCTCACTAGTCCAGTTCACCATACCAGAAAGTTATTTTCAATAGATAATAATCTGTTTCTTTGTCCCATAAATTCTTGCCTTTATATTTTTCTCCTTAATGTCCTTCCTCACACTCTACTCTTTCACCTACCCTCTTCCCACACTGTATCTGGTATTCACAACCATTTACTTAGTTTCTATAGCCTTTAGTCATTCAGTTTCGGCCACAGGGTGCTCTCGGTATATATTAAGTGGAGACATACAATGTCTCTCCTCCATCGCCTGGCTTGCTTCACTCAGCAGTAAATCATCCATATTCATCCACTTTCTGTAACTTTCCGTAACATGAAAAGTAGTGACAAGTTACATTGCAAAGGGACACACACATGTTTATGGGAGGAACTTGTGCCTTTTATTATAATCTATCATAACCCCTAAGTCTCAAAGGTTTATTTTGCTCATGCTACATGTCTCTGATGCTCCACTGGGGACTCCGTTACACATGAATTCTCATGCACAATCAAGAACTGTGGATTTCTTCCTTCATGCGGAAGGTGCTGTGGGGTCTCAGAGCCAAGGAGAAGATGTTAGTGCAGAGTCATGCCAGCAATTAAATGCCTTAACTTGAGTGCAACAGAGGTCACTCCCAGCCAATTCAATGTCCAAGTAAGTTACATGGCCACATTCACCTCCAGAGAAGTGGGAGTGAATTCTTTATGTACCTAGAAAGAGGACAACTCTGGTATGAATATACAGTCCTAAAAGGTAACACAACCTATACGTAGGCAAGCACACACTCACACACACACAAACACACACACATAGACACACTCGCACCCATATACACACACATCATTCTACAACTTTGACACAGACACCTCAAATATTTGGAACTACCCAGTACACTATCTGGAAATGTAAGCTAGTGTTCTGGAAATTATATTCTCTATATTTAAGTTTAGAAAGAAGAACAAGATTGGTAGTTTTTCTCATTCTCTTAAGACATTTTTATAGGAAGACTCTGTTCTACAAATTATATAAATAGAATTTACTTGTCAATATCCAATTACCTTTGATCAGACATGAAAGGATTGCATTTAAAGACTGAACCAAAAGAATCTGTTGTCATTTTAGAGTTAATTCATTATTATTTCTTTGTACACAGTTGGGGATTCCAAGCTGTGGTGGTTAGGACTGATCACAAATAGTGTTGCTTGTTCTTTTTCTGAGCCCTGGTTATACTTTTTCCCACTTAAAATTAAATGTGAAAATGTGATGGGCTTTGGTCAGTGAAATTCTGCTTTACACTTGCATACCATTCTACATTATGAAGCACTATTCATATATAAAGGGTCTTCAAAAGGTTGATGGAAAAATGTATCTTATGAAAAAACTACGCATGGATTTCAAATGTTTTACACCAAAATTAATTCATACCTTAATTCTATTTTTCCACAAACTTTTCAAACCCTCTTATGTTAATTGATAACAGTCAAGGGGGAAAAAAAAGAAGTAAAATATGTAAAGGACACAAAAATGGAAAGTTATCTGTTGATGATAATATGTATGATAATATCTTTAACTGAACTAATATGCATTGTATTCATGCTGGGAAAAATTACATTGCATGCTGTAATGATATACAGTGATTGAATGTATAAAAATTTAAAAAAAACACAAAGTCACCAAAACAGTAGTTGGACATTAATGTAATTGCATGTTAAACTTTGCTAAATAAAGATGATTCTACAAATAACATACATGCTACAAAACATTCAAAAGAAATAATATTAAACCACCATGGTCACCAATTAAAACTCTTGGGTCCAAATAACAGCAATAATTATTAAAAATTGAAATCAAAGTTAAAAATAACATACATTTTGTTATTTTTCTTATGTTTTCAGTTTTCATATTAGAATCATTGCACATCTAAAATGAAGGAGAAAAGATTTATAATAAATTCCAGCTGCTTCTAGTGGCCCAACTTTCCCAAGGATTTAACCTTTTTTTCCTTCTAAGACTGAGATTTTCTTTTTGTGTAGAACATTATTCTAGTATTTATCCAAAATCAAAATTAGGGAAGCTGTTTTGGTTGTTGTGGAATATAATATGCTGCCCACATAAATTAGCCCCTCGGAGCTGCTCTCTCCTTTTCTTATATAATTCCACATTGGTACAGTGTGCTGGTTCTCAACAGGCTTCAGGCTCCTATAATGAGTTAAACCATGACCTCCAGACCTGACCTCAGAAACCTGTGGATGTGGCTGCATTTGGATGAAGAATTTTTGTAAATGTAATTAAGCTAATAATTTTGAGAAGAAATCATTCTGAATTACGCATGGGCTCCACATTCAATGACCAGTGCCTTTCTAAGAGACAGAAGAGAAGAGGAGGAAGCCATACAAAGACAGAGGCAGAGGTTGGAGCAATGCTTCTATAAACCAAGAAACACCAGCAGCAACTGGAGGCTTGGAGAGGCTCTCCCTGAGAACCGCCAGAAGGAGCAACTCTGCCAATTCCTTGATTTTAGACTTCTGGCCTCCAGAACTGTGAGCGGTTACATTTCTGTTGTTTTAAGTCACCAAGTGAGTCTGTGGTCATTTGCTGTGGCAGCCCTAGGACATTCAACAGTCTCTTCGATACCGCCTTCATCCCACCACCTCAAGATTGCCTTCCCTGCTCCCTGACTTTCATACGGGCATTTCCTAGCAAGCCAAAAGAACTCTGCTCACTGAATTAACACAATTTAAAATCTCAGTGGCTAAGGTCCGCCTTGTAGCCTAGTGGCTGAGAGAGCTGGATCCCACATGGCTGACTGCAGTTCAAATCCTAGCCCTGGCAACCTGAAAAACTCAATGCATGCATGTGTGTGCACCCTCACATTCTAACAGGATGGGGAAATGGAGGAGAGGGGATTGTGGCATGGCCATGCTCCGCTCTCTCTGACTACTGACTCTCTTTGGTGAGTGCTTGTGTCTTCTAATAAAAAAAGAAGAAAAGAAAAATCTGAGGGGCTGAATCTCAAGCTTGTCTCCTCTGAGTTCTGGAGAAAAGCTGAGGTTATTGTATCAAATACATGAGATGCCCGCTACGAGTGTGAACTTGCAATCCCTGCTTCCCTTCAGGTGCAAGGATAGGCTTTATATAAGGACATTTCAGCTCTCAGTTGCACGGTGTAGGGCATGGTGTTGAGATAGAAAGGAGCAATGCCCTGCCAGTCAGCTCTGTGAACACATGTGCCATAAGTAGTCTATACTGATTTCCATCCCCCTCACTCCTGTTTTGCTTTTCAGGATTGAAATTTACCCCCCGAAGATGCCATGATCTGGTGTCAGTTATTTTCTTCTGCCTGTTAAAATGCAAATTGTTACTTCCGTGCAACCTGATTTGTATAAACCGTGAAGTTTTCTCCTCCCATTTTTCACTGGTTGAATTACGCACCGGCTCCACATTCAATGACTTTGAATTTTAATCTGAGTTGTCTATCAAAATCCAAAGCCTATCCTTTGAAGATCAGATAAATTGCCACTTTCTTTCTTCAGAGTTTCCCTGACACCCTCCTCTCCATTTTTTTTTTCTTTTTCTTTTTCTTTTTTTTTTTTTTTTTTTGAGAGGTTTTTGCTATAGGGCACGTGCGCTCGCCAGAGAGAGAGAGACAGAAAGCGAGAAATCACCCCCCCCCAAGGGGGATGGCTACGCTGCAATCCTTTCTCCTTCATTCTCCTCATGGGATCTTGGGCACGCACGCACACGCGCCCGGTGTGAGTTTTAAGCCACCGGATCCGGGACGCGAACCGCGGTCAACTACGTGGGAGTTCAGCAACATAGCCATTACGCTAACTGCTGGTCCCCACCCTCCTCTCCACTTTTGCAATGTAATAATAGGTCATCCAAAAAATCATGACGCATTTTTGTATAGAAAAATATGTCCTGACTTTTCCAAAGACACAGTATTTTTCATACTTGTCAAATTTGGCCACAGATATTGAATTCTTTCTAGGTTTCAGGCAAGGTGCCAGAACTGTCCTATGGATTTCATTTCATCTTCAGGGAACACACTTCCATAGCCCCTCTTTATAGAAAAGAAAACAAGCCCTGCAGCACTCAGGAACTTGTCTGCCGTCACTGTGTGAGCAGGCTGTGGAAGTGTAAGGAACTCACACAAACTCAGCGGCTTAAAGCACCGGTTTGTTATCTCATAGTTCTGCAGGTCAGAAGTCCCTCATAGAAGGACCAGCTTCTCTGCTCAGAATGCACAAGGTGTCAACTGAGCTGTGTTCTTTTCTGGAAGATCCAGGGAAAAAATTGCTACAAGCTCATTCTTGCTCTTGTCAGAATTCAGTTCCTTGCCACTGTGAGACTGAGGTCTCGTTTCTTGCTGCACAACCGCCTCCATTTTTAAGCCCCTAATAGCACGTCGAATGTGCTAGTGATTCTCTGTGCTTCGATTCTCTCCGGCTTCCTCTCCTGCCTCTGCCTTTAAGGGTTCCTGTGATGACATTGGGCTCGCCTAGATAATCCAGAATCCTCATCTTAAAACCAACTGCCTAGGCTAAAAACCCTCACTACATCTCCAAAGTTCCGTTTTGCCATGTAAAGTACCCTCTTCATGGGCTTCTCATGATGCTGTCTCATCATCTTCATGGTCCCAGCCATTAGGGTACGGAATGTTTGGGGGCCACAGTTCTTCCTACCACAGTCATTCCAATGAGTAAGGAGCAGACCAGGGCTGTAAAACCAAGTTCGTTTTCATTTTTTCACTATGTCCTGCTTCCTTTCTAAAACTTACCTGAACCTAAAGCTTCACATGCTGGTGGGACAGCAGAATGTGAGGTCTAGGAGCCGAGACGTGGGCAGCTCTGCCTGGAATCAAATCCTCCGTCCTCTCAGTCTGTAGAATGGATTTAATGCTGATGCTTGCTTCCAGGGTTGTTGCAAGAATTAAATGACTCTAAATTTGTGGAAGGCATGTATAGTACATCATCTAGTGTATGGTAAGCATTAATTTAAAGAAATTATTAAAAAAAAATAATGAACACAAGGTGAGAAAGAGGACAGCAGCTAAGGCTTTTTCCCACATTTTATCACATCACGATAACTTAGAACTTTTTTAAAAGGTGAAATATTTGTGATTATCACATTGCCTTACTTTTGAGCTAACAGTATGTAAAATGTATCCTCTCTAGATTTTAACATACTTTTCAGCAGGGAATGCAACTTATATGCATTAGATAATCTCTATTCAATCAGGAAATTGAACTGGATTCAGGAAAATTATCCAAAGGGCCTTCAAAAAGTTTGTGGAAATGCATATTATGAAAAACCTGCATGGATTTCAAAAAATTTTGCACCAAATACACTTGCACTTTGATTCTATGTTCCACAAACTTTCTGAAGTTTCCTGATACACAGGGACTATTACTTTTTCCTTTAAGGTTACCTATTCCAGACAAGTTTCTAAGTGAGAAAATACTTACATAAAAAAGATTTTTCCAGATTTTCTTTCTCAAAAATCTCTTATTTAAAAAGGAATTTGGAAAGAGTTCTATTAGTTGAAGCAGCTTCTTTGACGGAATCATAAGATAATCAGAAAAAATAAATAGAACAATCTCTGTGATTGAAAGACTCTTAATGTAGCTAGGGCATTACAGCTGGCATATCAATAGATGGCTGACTCTGACGTCCATGTAATATAAAGGTGTCCACAAAGCTTGCATCTGTCCCTAACATGCCATGTGCCCTGGTTGACCAAAGCTAGGTTTTTAATGTCTATAAAATATCTTCATTAATATTCATGATATCTCAGAAGAATAGGGGGCTTCATCAAAAGAACAGCACCCAGTAATTTACAAGATGATTGAGGGGACAGCAAGAGCTATTCTTAGCATTGGTACTTGCAGGAAACAGATTCAAATATGCGGGTGAAAGTGTAAGTCTAACAGTTCAAAAGAAGTGGATTGTACATCTTCAAATCACTAGGAAACAAAATCTAGATCAGAAGATGGTAGGGAAATGGAAAAGGCAGGAAGAAGGTAGCAAGAAAGGACAAAGGAAAAATAAGGTTATAAAAATAAATGGAAGAATTAAACTCAATTACAAAAACAAAAGATTAACAGGACTTAAAGTGAATCTTTGGTGAATCTACAATGCACTATTCAAAGAAAAGCACACCTAAACAAAATTGAATGGGTTTGAAAATAAAATTATGGGCAAAATATTTGCAGCCAATGAAACCAGTCAAGCAAAATGAGGATAGTAATAGTAACTAAAAAGCAAATTCAAAGCAAAAATGTTTTAAAATGATTTCAAAAGTCACTATATGTAGATAACAGCTGTATTCAGAATAAAAATGCTCATATGACGTGAACACTTTCATTGATTTCTTGAGTCTACTTTTTTCTACCCATTTTTAAGTTTGACTTTTAATGAACACATAACTGTCCATATCTATGGGGTACAGTGTGATGTTTCAATGTCATCAAATCAGGGCAGTTAGCACATCCACCACCTCATACATTGTCCATTTCCTGCGGTGACTGGCCAATGGGTACAAACTTATAGTTAAGAAAAATAACTTTTCTACAAATTGTAACGCATGCTTATCATGTGCCTGACATCGTATTAAAAACTGTAAAAACAGATTTTAAATAGACACAAGTACAGTCAGTGCTTTAGAAGTTTAAACTTGGAGAAGTAAGTAAGGGCTAGCTTTGTGGCCTTGTATTTAGAGGCAGGTTGGAGAAATGGAGAAGGGATTATGACATGACCACCCCCCCATTGGGGAGTGCTCTCTCCTTCTCCTCTTTCTGTCTCTCTCTGAGGAGCCCATGCATCCTCTGGCACCAAAAAGAAAAATTAAGTTAGTATAGTTCATTTAAATACACAGAGAAAACGGCTGGAAGGAGATACAACAGTGTAACAAGTATTAGCTGTGTAGACATTATGGTTTATTTTTCTTATTTATGCCTTATGCTTTTATCTGCTTTACAATTTTCTATACTAATTAATACTACAAAACCATTGTATGTTTGTACCTGTTATGTTTCTTCTTTAAACCTTACTAGCTGTATTTCCTTTTATTTACAAATACTGAAATTCTGAAAAGAATTAAAATAATTAATTCTACTGTTAAGAGTTACCTTTTTAAGAGACTTTTACAACTATATATATCTTTCATTTTTAAACCAGTAACAGGAGCTGGAAAGGTTATTCAGAGATTTTAGGAGATTCTTCAAATCTTTCAATCCAGAAAAAAAGGAGATGGGAAAGCTAGGTGTTATCAGGATCTGCTTTTCCAGATTGGGATCAGCTGTGACTGCAGGAGGGGCAGGCATTTCACCTCAGCAAAGCTCTTCTCTCCTTTCCTTGTACCAAGGCCCTTCCCGGTTCAGAACTGCAGCTCGGGACCAGCAGTTAGCGTAATGGCTATGTCGCTGGACTCCCACGTAGTCGACCGTGGTTCGAGTCCCGGACCCGGCGGCTTAAACTCACGCCGGGCGCGTGTGCGTGCGTGCCCAAGATCCCGAGAGGAGAATGGAGGAGAAGGGATTGCGGCGTGGCCATCCCCCCTGGGGGGTGATTTCCTGCTTTCTATCTCTCTGTCTCTCTCTGTCTGTCTGGCGAGCGCACGCGCCCTATAGCAAAAACCTCTCCAAAAAAAGAAAAAAAAAAAAAAAAAAAAAAGAACTGCAGCTCCAAACCAACTGCCACAGCTCCCTGGCTCCAGTGCAGCCTATGCCCCAAGTGGAGCAAGAAGGAACACAACCCTGGGCTCTGCCTCAGAGTCTTCTGCATCCAACCCCGGCGGGGGCCACCCGCATGGTTCCCACCACTGTTCATGGCCTGCCTTGCCTCCAGCCTAACCACCTGACTCAGGGGATGCTGGGAGAAGTTGCTGCAGTTCTTCATGCTGTTTGGAGGAGACGCGACCCTTCACAAACTGTGACACCAGCAATGTGACCTTCTCAGTTTGTGACAACTGGGTGACTTTCTCCTTAGTTTTCAATAGTAATGTTTTTATTGTCTGTTTTTTTTTTTATCTATGATAGTATGTGCACATTTGCATTTGTGTGTGTACATGCACATGCAAGAAAGTGCAAGAGAGGAGGGAGACAGAGAGAACCCTTTACAGTGTCTCATCATGCCCAACTCTCCAGTTTTTCAGGGTCTTGAGCATATGCACTTGGTATGTTTTCAGGCTGACCCAGGGATCTGCTCTGTGGCCAGCTTGGTGGCTTTCAGCACTGGAGCTTGGTTTGCTGTTGACTGCACCATCCAGCTATGCCTGATGCAGAGATTGAGGGTAGATAAACAAGTAACAAAAATAGAGCAGCTCCAATAACTGTACTTTACTTGCAATATTTTCATGTCACTTCATCTTGGAGAGTATATTGTGAAACATTTCAGATATTTAAAGGGTTTGAGGAATATTTTGATAAACAACAGTACACCAACCACACAGCATAAAAGACAATAAGTACATCCCACGTGTTCCTAGAACACCATATGCCCAAAGTTGAATCAATCTCCCCCCAGTATAGTGTACATGGATATTTCAAAAACAGTGTGCGGAAAAATGGAATTATAGTTTATTTTGGTGCAAAAAAAGTGTAATTAATGCACATATGTATATGTATAGTTTTAATTAATTATTAAATATTTAGTTTTAATTAATGTGTATATATGTATATACATAGTTTGCTGTAGGGTGGTCATGTGGGATACAGAGCTTTAACCTCCATGCCACCTGCTGCGCCCCTGCATAATTTTTTTCATAATATGGACTTGTAATGAACTTTGGAAAGACCCCTCAGGTTGTAGGTAGGAACTTTTTCCCTGGCACCAGATGGTCTGCGTAGTCTCATTCTCACGACTAAGTAACCTTAAAGAAGTGACGTAACCTCTCTTTTATATAATATGAAAGGAATAATAGTATCTACTGCACAAAGCTGTATAATTACTTAGTGGGCTGGGACATGTGGCTTTATTCAGGACAATTCTCAACTTTTGTGAGAATTTCTTTGAGATGACAGTGCCTCCTCACTGCCTCACCACCCAGGCTAGCTACACGGAGCCTGTAACTCCAGCTCTTTTCTGTATTGCCCCTTAGTCAACAAGTTCTGCACATTCTTCATTTCTCTTAAACCCACCTCTTTAACCTCTCCCTTCTACAGTTTCAAAGAGTCTCTCTTAGTCTACAGGAATACTGTTTTCTTTCTCACTTCTATTTCACTTCTCACATAACCTAGAAGCACACCATTTAAAAATTAAATTATGAGAAATACATCTCTCTCATCATTCCCGCTCAAGATCACACTGGGAGTCCTAGGGAACACAATTATACAAGGAAAGTAAATGAAAGCTATACAGGCTGAGAAAGAAAGTGAACTGTCTTGTTCACAGCTGGTATAATTGTCTCTGTAGAAAAAAAACGAATCAACAACATATCCTGTAATTAATGAGCAATAACAGTAATCCACCCTTATCCATGGGGATACATTCCAAAATCCCCAGTAAATGCAGATAGTGCCAAACCCTTTATATTATGCTTTTTTCTTTTGCATACATACCTGTGATAGAGTTTATTCAATAGATTAGGCACATCATGGGATGACTAATAATAACATAGAACAATTAAGATAATATGTATAATAAATGTATGTGAATGTGGTCTGCTTCTCTCACACTTTTTATTGTACTCAGCTCAATTATTTTCAGACTATGATTGACTGCAATTAACTGAAACTGCAGAAAGTGAAACCACATAAGGGAGGGGACTTCTGTATAAAGGTTGCATGATTCAAAGACTGTACATATTCAAATGTATATATAACAGCTTTGTACCTAAAATGTACAAATACTGAAATGATGCCTCGCCAAAGATAAGGTATGCAGAAGGTGAACAAGCATATGAAAAGATGCTCAACATCATATACCATTAGGAAAGTACAAGTTAACACTGCAATGAGATACCAGTACACACCCATCGAAATGGCTAAAATCCTAAACAGTGACAACACCAAATTTGGCTAAAACTTGAGCAAAAGGAACTCTAACTCATTACTAGTGGGAAGAATATGTGGTCAGCCACTGTGGAAGACAATAACATTTTCTTGCAAAGCTGAACATAGTCTCATCACATGATTCAGCAATGGTGCCCTGAGATAATCACCCAACCAATTAGACATAAGTTTTCTTCTGTCCATATATAAAAAGTTTATGTGAATGTTTATAGCATATAGTAGCTTTACTTATAATCATGAAAAATGAAAGCAACTAATGTGTCCTTTAATAGGTGAACTAAAAAATAAACTGTGCTATATCCAGATAATACAACAAAATTCAACAATAAAAACAAGTGAGCTATCAAACCACAAAAAAAAAGTGACCTTAAATGCATATTGTAGAGTGAAGAAGTCAGTCCGAAAAAGCTACATACTATACAATCCCAAATATCTGGCATTCTGTAAGAGGCAAAGCTATGAAAATGGCTGTTGGCAGAGGTTACAGGGAGGGAAGGAATGATTGATGGGTGAAGCACAGGGGATTTTTAAGACAGTGAAACTATTCCATATGGTACTATAAAGACAAGAACGTGACAATATGTATTTTTCAAGACTCATAAAATGATGCAACACAAAGAACGAGCCAGGGCCAGTCCCACAGCACAGAGGGTGAGTGCTGTGCATTGAGAGCCAGATCCCACATGGCAGACCAAGTTCAAACCAGCCCTAGGGGCATGGGAGACATGCTGAGCTTGTGCATGCACATGTCTAAACTCCTGTGGGATGGAGAGATGGAGGAGAAGAGACTGTGGTGTGACCATGCCTAATTGGGGGGGGGGGGGGGTGCATTCTCTCTCTCTTCCTCTCATCTCCCACACACACACGAACACACACACACACATATGAGTACATGTACCATCTGGCAATTTTTTTTTAATGAAAAAATGTCAGTAAATGCAAATCCAGAAGGTTGTTTAGGAAAGTTGGGTGATTTGGGGGAGGAATTTAGACCATGACTAACAAACTGTAACTGTTCTATAAATGTATTAAACAACTTCATTGGCAGGAGTGATAAGAAATATTTCTGACTTAAATGATTTTGAAAGAAGTAAAGTCTATAAAACTATGGACCAAAGGAATTGCACATAAACACTGTACTCTAGTATATAAAGTTATTTCCCAAAGAGTACAGGTTTAAAAAGCAAATTCATTCCCTCTCTCTCTCTCTCTCTCTCTCTCTCACACACACACACACACACACACAATTAAATAAATGAATGGCAGAGAGTGGAAGTCAGGTTTCTCATAGAAAGGCAAGGGGAGTGGGTTTAGATGGACTCCATGGTAACAGATTAGAGTCAGGGACATCTGTACAACTCATGGTGGCTTTATAGAGATATTGATGGTCACAACACAGATGTATCTAAAGATATCTGTATAAATGAAGGTTAGCCTATGCCCTTGTATTTCCTTGCTCTGTCTGTTGAGAAAAACCCAAAATAAACAATACTTCAGAGGCAATTAGGACCCCTGGTACCCAGATCTTGGATTCTAGCTTCTCCAGTGGAAGGAGAAATGGCTGATTCTGAAGCGAGAAATACACCAGATGAGCTTGGAGCTCATGTAGAGCTTCATAACAATGGCAAGCTTGAAGGGAAACCCAAAAGTCACTGGGCTCTCTCAAACGAAACTGGGAGCCACTGAGAATTCCCAATAACCAGAAGTGGGTTTTTTCATTTATTTTATACATTCACTCACCATGTATCACTACATCTTGTAAAGTGAGCTTACCCAACATGAATACACTTCACACCAGTCCAGTTGAAGATACCATATATGTTATGATCAACAGATAATCATACATTTTCATGTGCCATAAACATCTTGCTTCTCTATTTTTCCCTTTGATTCCTTTCCTCTCACTCATTGCCTCTCCCACCCTCTTCCCATCCTGTCTCCAGTGCCACTTTCCACGCTTCGGTGTACCCTAATCTTTCAGTTTCTGCCATAGAGCGCGAATAGTCAGTATATATTAAGTGGAGACATACAATGTCTCTGCTTCATAGCCTGGCTTGCTTCACTCAGCAGTAAATCATACATATTGGTCCCTTTCTATCAAATGCCAGGACCTTATTTTTTATGGCTGAATATTATTTCATAGAGTATATGCTCCACACCTTTTCAATCTATTCATCTGTTCATGGATATCTGGGTTGATTCCACATCTTAGCAATTGTGAATAATGCCACAATAAACATAGATGTGCAAGCACTTTTCCAACTGAGAATTCTCCTGTCCTTTAGGTAGATACCCAGGAGTAGAATTGCTCAATCACCCAGCAGTTCTATTTGTAGATCTTTGAGAAACCTCCATACTGTTCTCCACAGTGGCTGGACTAATTTACATTCCAAATTGCACACACCAAGAATTGCCAATAATCAATTTAAACAACAACATAAAGAAAATTCATTGTAACTCAAAACATAATATAAAATAAATATCTGAGGGGCCATGCAATCATAAGTAAATGATTAAATTTATAAACGAGAAGAGACAAAAGTCCCGTGCAGAATTCCAAATAATTTACGTAACTTCTCAAGGAAGGAGCACATAAGCCCCACTCCAAAGTATGAGATCTACCTTTCCGAAAAGTAACTATCTTCCAAAAACTGCAATAAAAAGAAGGGGAGAAAGGATAACTTTGTTGTGGAGAGACCTGGCAACCCCACTTCAGCCAGGTAATCAAGGTCAACATCTACAGCCATAGCAATGTTGATAGTTTATACCCTTCATAAAATATGATAAAATGGCCACTGTCCCAATAACCCAGAACTCCAATATTATCATGAGAAAATCATCACACATCCTAGAATATGACTCATCAATATTCCTCAAAATTGCCTGGTCACCAAGCATGAGGAAAAGATCAGAAACTGCCCACAAACAAGAGCAACCCAAGGAGAAACGACAACTAAGTCTAATGTTCGATCCTGGATGGATTCTGGGCCAGAAAACAAATTAGGTATAAATTAAGACAATCTAGATAAAGTACATATTTTAATAAATAATAACATGTTCATATTGATTCATTCATTGTAACAAATGTATTATACGTAGGTGTAATAGGAGAAAATGGGTGTGGGCTATATGGGAAACTTCTGTGGTACTTTCTGAATTATCCTGATAATCTAAAGCTGTTCTAAAATGTAAGAGCCTATTAAAAACTTAAACAATATTATCAAAACTCCCTTTAAGTCCTTTTCTATTTTCTGTTATTTGCAAGGTAAACTGAAACTCCATCTTTAGCATCAATACCACTCTCATCTTTTTCTTTTTTAGGACTCACACTGTGTTCAACACTTACAGGGACCCCTCTTATGTTTCCCCAAAAAACAAACAAATATAAAACATAATGCCTTCCTTTTCCACAATGACTTACATTGAACATGATTCATGGCATGACATTCCATCACCCTGGGTCTTTCTTGGCAAATGGTTCATCTCCGAATATTCACTTGAGTTGTCTTCTGAAACAAGTCTTCCTTCACCCTTCCCAAGCGTACTGATTAGATACCTTTCTCTGTGCAATTTGGCTACTAGAGCGTAATTTAGTTTATACATTTGTTATCCAGGATGGCCCATGGACCAACAGCATAGGCATCAATTGGAAGCTGGTAGAAATGCTGATTCTCACCCCAAACCTACAGAACCAAAAGCTGCATTATAACAAGATCTCCGGGTGATTTGCAGCCATATTACGGTTTAGGACTCTTTGACTATCTAGAATTCAGTTCTCCCCAAGCCCTTAGCACGTAGTGCTCTGACTTTTTAATTGTCAGTATCCTCACCAAGTTGTGAACACACTGAGAACAGGGGCTATATTTCATTGGTTTTGTTTGGCTTTGCTTTGTTTCTTTATCTCCAATAGGATCACATGAAAACAGAACTGAATTCATGACTGGCTCAAGGGTGCCTTAAATGAAAGGATGTGTTGCAACATTTTATGATTTTTATAGGTTCATACCTGTTTTTCCTTGCCAAAATTTGGGAACGGAGATATGGGGAAGGGTCAGGTAGACAGTGTACGAGACAGCAATTTATTGCTGACAAAGCCAATTTGGCAGGACTTGGCTTTGCAGTACCGCTAAGCCACTTCTTTGTACTTTGCCCAGAATTAGGCTGGAAAAAGATTTCCACAGGGAAGTGGGCTCTGCTCTTGTAAAACCTAAGGGGAGGGGGGCTGTAGCATGCTCTCTGCAGGGAGAATCCAAAGAGACAGAACCAGGGAGACAGAAGCATGGTGCCCATCACCCTGACTCTGCTGTCACACCCAAACCCACGGTCAGCCCTCCAGTCCAGGCAGTGTTTGCGGGATGGAGGTGAATTCACAGGAGACATTCACGAATCCGTGACAGTGGAGGGGTCTGGCTTAGCATCACGGATAGGGGAGGCATCAAGGGAAAGTATTAGCTTTAGGAAACTGTAGGAAAGCTATGAGGAATAGATTGTAACCATGTATTTACTAATGAAAGCACTAGAGAGCAGTTTTATCATTTTCAACAACCGAAGTGCAGACTATAAGGAAAACATAAACTTTTGTTCTTTGAAATGGACCAATTGGCCGCACAACCCAGCCTTACAGAAGCACAGAAAACACTTCACCTTGGCCCAGCCACAAGTGCTGGTGGTAGGGTGCCACTGTTCAACACTGGAGCCATAGGGTCCAGACTCCAGGTTGATCTGAACACGCTGGGTGTACCAGTGATCCTTGCTGGCTGGGAGGCTATGGGGAACATCAAGCTAACGGGAGACCTGTGAAGGGTACCTCTCTCTCTTTCAAGAAATAAATACAGGGAACCAGCAGTTAGCGTAATGGCTATGTTGCTGGACTCCCACGTAGTCGACCGCGGTTCGCGTCCCAGACCCGGTGGCTTAAAACTCACGCCGGGCGCGTGTGCGTGCGTGCCCAAGATCCCGAGAGGAGAATGGAGGAGAAGGGATTGCAGCATGACCATCCGCCCTGGGGGGTGATTTCTCGCTTTCTGTCTCTCTGTCTCTCTCTGTCTGTCTGGCGAGCGCACACGCCCTATAGCAAAAACCTCTCCAAAAAAAAAGAAATAAATACAATAAACTTAAGAGGAAATCCCATTCAGACTAAAGTATGTCAGGGAAAAATATTTTTGGAAAACTCCAAATGTAATAATTTTATTAAGATGTTATATTTATAATATATTCATATGTATTTGTAATACTATATTTCATCACATATTTTGTATTATGTTATATTATAAATATATTTATAAAAAATAAAACTGGGCAAACATCTTCAGGAAATTAAGTAATGGACCCACAAGTCACTGTGAATACACACATATTTAATAACCGTGTCCAGGTTTAGCAGTCTGGTGATGTTGTTATATATTCACAACAAACCTCTGAGGTTTTTGGATCGTTTCTGTGCAAACACCCAGTCAGTTATGATGGCTGTCGATAAAATGACATATTCCAGCCTGGGGCACATTTTGTCGCATGCAAGGAAGATGACTAAGTATTTTTATAATTATTTTTTACATCATGCTGTATTGTACAGTATGCGGATTTAAATATTGTTAAATTACGTGGGAGAATTCTTCAAGCAGATAACACAATTTTGATCATATCTTTGAAGCTGCCAATTCATGAGTTCATTACACCAGATTTTTAATTCCTAGATTTATTTACCAGCACCTAAATACAACTGTCCTGAAAGCCAGACAGTGTGTTCCCAACAAGACAAAGCTGTTGCCATTGGGAAAATGTAACTTTAAAAAATTTATTACTGTTGAGGAAGAAAAAAAAACAATGATCAAGTGATGAGGATGTTATCCCAAGGCATTTCCCAGAGAGGTCACCAGATGGGAGACCAGCCCATGGTGACTCTCCTTGTGGCCATCAATCCCAAGGATTTCCTTGGGACGTTGCTTTGTCATGTGATTAATCACACAGGAGGCTCCCAGTCTGATGTTCTGTGTGCCTCTATTTACAAGAGTAGGACAAAAGGAAAAGAAAGAAAGGGAAGATAAAAGAGAACAGAAGGGTACAGGAAGAGAGCAGAGGGGAAAAAAAAGAAAACACAAAGAAAGATGTCATTTCAGAGCCAACATGTGGGAAAATCGCCGAGTTATGTTACATCCACAGGAAAGAAACCAAGTGCCTGTTTAAATTTGCTTTTCAAAAAACTTACTATTATAGAGAAATCCTCATTATAAAATGCTAAATTTTTAAAGCAGACTGTAAAATAATATATACACCAGATTACTGAAATTTTATATAAAAATAAGTATTATACAGAAAAGACTGTAAAAACGAAACAATAATTATATCTTAACAGTACTTGTGCATTTTTATTTCCTTCTCTGTGCCTTCCTGTATTTATTATTTTACATTACTCTCCAAATAAACATGTATTACTTTAAAGAGTAAAATAACAAATATTATATGTTTTAAAACATCTGATTATCTTTTGTGTGTGTGTTTCTAGCACAGAAAACATCCAACCAAGATAAAAAATTGTAATGTTTCTTTGATCAACAATAGGAAGATAACTTGAGTTATTCATAAATAATTTAAAGATACATCCTAATACATATAATATACTCTAACTAGGAATCATTGAGACATACATTCTTCTCAATAGAACTTACAAAACCCATGGGACTTAATATGGCAGTTCTTTTTGTAGAGTCTAGTGTATCTGATCATCTCTCAGAATGCAGTACGTTAAGACATAATAACAGTAATATCATTGAAAATTAGTTTTAAAAGTATAAATATCCACATGTTCTCCCCTCCCCCCAATTCTATGGCTGGTCATGTTACTTACAACTACCTTTATTATTCTATGTACTTAGTGCCACCAAGAGCCTGGTGGGAAGGAAACATGGATGAGTTCACTCTACTCAGGAAATGATTTAGACTGTTGGGTTTTTGCTGGTGTCTATGCTGCAGTTGCACCTGTGACCTCTCCATGTCTCTCTCAGTGGGACAGCCCCAGAAGGAATGGCCGGCTGACTGAGTATTATGGCTGAACAGGAGGGGTCAGGAGATCTGTGATTAGAGGAAGATTTAAGGACCCCATGGGCCAGCCCGTGGCATGGTGTTAGGGCAGCTGGTTCCCACACGGCCAACTGCATTGTTCAAGTCCCAGACCTGGTAGCTTGATAAACACACTGAGTATGTGCACATGTATGCCCAAAAATCCTGGGAGGAGAATGGAGAAGGGATTGCAGCTTGGCCAGCCCCTTTCAAAAACAAAACTTAAGGATCCCAACATAAATCCTTTCTCTCTAGTCTCTTTCTATTGTCCTACTCTCTGCAACCATCAAAAAGTCACCTGCACCCCCTGCTGATTCCTGGGAGTCTCCACAGCCATACTGGTCTGGTGACAGAATTTTTTCTGGCGGCACTGGAAGAATAGTCTCTTCATTCCACACACTCTCTAATGTGTCCCCAAGTCCCAGGCACCTACCCACGTGACTGCTTCGTAAAGACCATGGCTGCAGCAGGGCACATCAGGACAAAACCAGAGCAGTGGGGACCTCTCCTGTGCATGCATTGCATGCATGCTTCATGCCCAGGTCTGGTGGCTTTGCCACTAGACAGAAATTTCTCGGTCAGAACCAGTCACTGGGAAAGTGTCAGCAAAAATGGCCCTGACCTCCATGGCTCCTGCACCACCACCATCTGCTCGCACAGGGAATAGAAAGACTTCAGTTGATTGAAGTACTCCAAGAAGAATGGAGTACCTGGCTTTCTGCTTTGGTTACCCTTTTCCAACCCAAATCCTTATCTCCCTCCAGACTGGTAGTTTAGAGGCTTGCATAATAATTTGTCCCCCAAAATTTTGTGTTCTAGAATGTTGGTCCCTAGTGTGATGGGTTTAGGAGGTGGTGAGACCTTTAAAAGGTGGGGCCTAATTGGAGGACACAATCCAATGGGCTGGGGGTATTTGGAGGGACTCAGGGAGGATTCTGTTTCCTTTCTCCTTCTGGATCTCCCTTGTCTTGGTTTTTGTCAGTCATGCTGTGAAGTAGCACTCCATGCCAGCCCCATGCTCTTTGACTCTCCATCCACTAGAATCATGAGCCGGATTAGCCTCTCTTCTTTATAAATTACCCAGGCTTAGGTATTTCCATTTAGCAACACAAGGACAGACTCACAGGCCCCTCCAGAACACTCTGAACGGAGGACTCTGAGGATGGCCCGATTATGTACTTGGATCAACTCTGTGCTCTGTTCTGACCTGGCTAGCTGGTTCGTCCCTCTGCCTTACTATTTACCTGTCTTTGTAACTCATACTATTTTTGCTTGTGTACCCAGTTTATCACTCTTGAAAAAATCTCTAGTGGACCCTTAATACCATGGGGCAGTCTTTCTCAAAGTCTGGTACCTGGACCAGCAGCATCAGAATTACCTGGGAACGTGTGATTATAGAAATGCAAATTCGCAAGCTCTACTCCAGACCTACAGAATTGGAAACAATGGAAGTAATGAGCCATCCAGATGATTCTGACTCATGCTCAAGATTGAGAACTCTTGCCACAGGGATTTAGCACAAGCTATCATCTATTTAAATAAAATACATATATGTGTGTGTATATATATATATTTATATGAATATATATATGTGTGTGTATTCATATATATTCATGAACTCTTTTTTACTTGAAAAATATATTTTTTTGTTCCTTGTTTCTTCTTCTTTCACTTATTTTCATCATGCTGTAATACATTTCTATAGGCTTGCAAGTCTTTTATTGGCTGCTCTATCATGCTTCTCTCAAACAAAGCAGTATAATATAAACTATCATTTAAAAAAAATTTCCCCTTCTATAAGGTTCTGAATATTAAACATTTCTTTAGCTATGTTATTATAATTGCACAATTAGAATAAATAATGGATAAAAACAATATGATAAAAACTTTTATACATATTATGTAACAAAAACAAAATATCACAAATTCATTTCCTAATAAAGTGACTGAGGGTCTTTTTATTCTCAGTGATTCACATGTCCTTTAAGAAAGTAATCATCTTGCTTACTGCAGTAATAGTTAGGAGTCAGCATCAATTCTATTCTTATTTAGTCCTAAATGTTGAAGAACTACACTGATGATAATATATATGGTAATGTCTTTGACTTGACAAATACACACTGTATTTATGCTGAGATAAACCATATTGTATGCCCTAACGGTGTCCAGCAATTAAATGTAAATAAAAAATTAATTAATAAAAATGAAGTAGATGGGAATAGAAAGAGTTTTGTTAAAATATGTTTCACTCAATTTATGGAACGTTTTCTGAATTATGTGACCAAAATCCCATGCTTCTTTAGCATCAGAATTTATATTTAATAACTGAAAACATGACTAGGACCTTCTTCAACTTTTTGAAAGCACAAAATTGGAATCCTCCTAATTGGTAACAGGATTACTAATGGCATTTTTGTAATTTCTAGAATACATATTTACCTATTTTTTGGGGGACACACACACACACACACACACATATGTATATATATCCCAGGCACAGAATATTTATCAAGACTTATCAAATGATGAGGCACCTTGCCTCATTTAGTATACATGTAAACACATGAAAGTCAAATGCTGTGAATTACATTATTGTACAATAATTTTAAACAGGACACCCAGGTCTGTGTGTGACTGCCCACATTGTGCACAGCCCAGCCCAAGGGGATGACACACGCACAGACTAATACAAATAGCCATCCCTGGATAGACACAATATACTGGCCTTAAAGTGCTTTTGTCTGACAGGGTACTTTAAAAATATTCTCATTAAAATTAAAGACATAATTCGGTTTATGGAAAATAGCCTTCATGTATCTAATTAGCCAAATGAGTCATCATTGTCAACCCAATCAAGTCAGCCTTAATTTCTGTCAGGGAAAAAAAAAATGTTTGACTTCATTTTTAATTAAAAGTGTTGATATGCATCCCTTGACCGACTTCCTTACTTCTGAATTTGAAGTTGGTGACAGGGAGATAAATAAGGTGAGAATGCTCACTGTGGATGGCTGACCACATGAAATGAAGGGCAGCTCCCTCCAGGTTTCATGCTCTGGTCTCGGTTGTCCCGGGGCACATCTTCCTGAGAGAGGGTCCTTTACCGACAATTGGGAGATAAAGAAGGCTCACTGAAAACTGCCCTTATCACTATCAACTGCTCCATAGGAAAACATGCTGAAGCCCCTCTTTCTAATCCCATGCCTCACTTTTTACAGAAATGTGTGTAACCCAGGGGGATTTGTGCACTGTACAGGACTGAATGCCGGTCCCAAGGATATCTCCACTTCCTGCTCCCCAGAGTCTACACATGAGGCCTTATTTGCAGACGTAATTAGTCTAAGAACTTGAACCGATCTTCCTGGACTATGCAGGGTGGCCCCCAGTCTGGTCACAGGTGTCCACATAGTGGACACACAGAGGAAGACAGATGTCCAGGGCCACATAACACAAAGTCACATGACAAATGGCAGCAACTGAAGCAATGCACCCAGAAGTCAAGGAACATCCTGAGCTGGAGGAGGCTGGAAAGGATTCTCCCCTGGAGACCTTGCAGGGAGTATGGCCCAACAGCACCTCATTTTAGACTTTCAGACTTCAGAGTGTTAAGAATATGAATTTCTGCTCAATCCTGTGGTTGTCCAGGGACTTTGTTCCAGCAGCCACAGGAAACTAAAACATAAGCTTTGATGGAAGGAAGCTTAGCAACACCACTCTATAACTACACAGTGTGTGCTGCCTCAAGGCTTCTCACAAGATTCCGGATAAACGACAAGTTACTTTTATTTCATACCATAGATAACGGATGACTATCAAAAGGTAAATGGGAGAGTAAAGCCAGTCAGTCTGGAGCCACCTAGGTGGAACCAATGCCCCAGTCAGGGATACATGGAGCCCATAAATGCCTGTCACTTGGTGAAACCAAGAGATACTTGGTGCTTTATTTGAAGGCTTAGTAGCTGATTCTATAAATTGAAACTTACTCAATTAAAATATGTTTTCCCAAGAGTAATTGTCCCTTAATAATGAAGCTGAGAATCAGGTCAGGGCAGATCAGCTCATTTACAGGGGAACTTGTCTGGGACTTTAAGGTGAACTCCCATACCACCCCACCCGCAAACCGGATTGAGCCGGCCAGTAGTTCCGGACACCAGGCAGACTGAGGCTGCAGGCCCGACCAACCTGGTCCTGTCACTCATCCTCTGGCCCTATCCCACTACCTTTGGACTCGCTGAATTTTGGTGATTTGAATAGCATGCGGCACGATTTCTTTTTTTTCATTTTGTTTTTCTTTGCTATTGAGGTGTTGCTTATTAGGTCAGTTGGAGGTTCACCACTCCTTAGAAACAGGGAGGACTTTGGGCCATCCAGGACTAGTGGCAACAGTTAATGGTAATTGTGAACAACAGGTAGGCCAACCATAAGAGAAATCATCAATTTTCTAATCCTGTACAACTTTTAACACTCAGAGATACCTTAAATAAGTTAGGAAGCAACATACAGATTACCTGATGACTAGGAACAATCGCAGAGGTTCAAGAAATATGACCAACTGAGAAAAGGCCTCTCCCTCATGGGAAATCATCAAGCCTACATCACCCACAGTTAATACAATGGATGTCATGGACATGTCTGATAAGGAATTCAGAATATTTGTAGTGACCAAACTAACTGAGATGGAAGAGAAAAGAGACAAGGAGCTCCAGGAGATGAGGAAGTCCTTTCATGACTTGAAAGAAGAAATGGATACCTTAAACAAGAACCAGATGGAACTTCTAGGGTTGAAGAATGTGATACAGGAAATCAAAACCTCGCTTGAAAGTATTAAAAGTAGGTTAGACCAGGCAGAAGATTGAATCTCTAATGTAGAAGACAAAACATCAGACCTAGAGAAAAGTATCAAGAAGATTGAGAAAACAACCATGAAAAACGAGGATAATATACGAGGAATACTGGATACCATCAAGCACCCCAACATCCGGATAATTGGTATTCCAGAAGAGGAAGAAAATAATAAGGGCCTAGATAATTTATTCCATGAAATCCTGGAAGAAAACTTTCCAAACCTAGAAAGGCATTCAAAGATCCAGACCCAGGAAATACATAGGACCCCGGGTAGAATCAACCCAAGAAGATCCTCTCCAAGGCACATCATAGCCAGATTGGCAAAAACAACAGACAAAGACAAGATACTAAAGTTGGCAAGAGGGAAACGTCAAGTTACTTACAAAGGTCACCCTATCAGGCTAACATCGGATCTCTCGGCGGAAACAATGCAGGCAAGGAAAGAATGGGGCAGCATATTCAAAGTGTTGAGTGAAAAACAATTTCAACCAAGAATACTATACCTGACAAAATTATCTTTCATATGGGACAAAAAGATAAAAACATTCTCAAATAAACAAAATTTGAAGGAATTTACCAACTCCAGACCAGCTCTTCAAGAAGTTCTGAAGGGAGTATTATACCAGGAAAACTAAAAAAATCAGACAGACAGTTATACGAGAACAAAAAGCAACCAAGAAAATGGCTCACTTAATGATAGGATCAGGTATGGAAATATCGATAATTACATTGAATGTCAATGGATTAAATTCTCCAGTTAAGAGATATAGACTGGCTGAATGGATAAGAAAACAGAAACCCTCTATCTGTTGCCTACAAGAAACTCACCTTATGGATAAAGATAGACATAGACTAAAAGTAAAGGGCTGGAAAAAGATATTCCATGCAAATGGAAATCAAAAAAGGGCTGGAGTAGCAATATTGATCTCAGACAAAATAGATTTCAAGACAAAGACTGTAAGAAGAGACAAAGAAGGGCATTATATAATAGTAAATGGGGTAATCCAGCAAGAAGACATAACCCTTATAAATATCTATGCACCCAACTCAGGTGCACCTAAATATGTGAAGGAAAGACTGCTGGAGCTAAAAGGAGAGACAGGGAGAAATACTATAATTGTTGAAGATCTCAACACCCCATTATCTCCTATAGACAGATCTTCTAGACAGAAAATAAATAGAGAGATACAGGACTTAAATGATACTATAAATCGAATGAGCTTGACAGATATCTATAGAACTTTCCACCCTACATCCACAACATATACATTTTTCTCACCCTGACATGGAACGTTTTCAAAGATAGATCATATGTTAGGACACAAATCAAGCCTTTATAGATTCAAAAGCATAGAAACTGTATCCAGCATCTTCTCTGATCATGATGGAATTAAACTCAAGATTAATTTCAAGACACAACCCTGAAAAAACATTAACACATGGAAACTGAACAACCTACTTCTGAATGACTTCTTCACTACTGAAGAAATTAAGGCTGAAATAAAAAAATTTATGGAAAAAAAATGATAATGAGTACACAAGTGTCCAGAATCTATGGGACACAGCAAAAGCAGTCATAAGAGGGAAATTCACAGCAATTAGTGCGCATAAGAAAAGGATAGAAAGATGGCAAATAGATAACTTATCATCATGCCTCAGAGAATTGGAAAAACAACAACTAACAAACCCCCAAAATGCCAGGTGAAAAGAAACAATAAAGGTTCGAGCAGAAATAAATGAAATAGAAAATAAATGAATCATACAGAAAATTAATGAAAGCAAAAGCTGGTTCTTTGAAAAGATTAACAAGATCGACATACTATTGGCTAGACTGATCAAGAAGAAGAAAGAAAGAAACCAGATTAATCAAATATGTGATGAAACAGGCAATATTACTACAGACATAGAAGAAATACAAAATATCATTAAAAGATACTATGAGTGACTATACACCAATAAGGTTACCTGGAGGAGATGGACAAATTCCTGGATGCATATAATCTACCAAGATTGGATCAGGAGGACATAGAGAACCTGAAAAGACCTATAACAAGCCAGGAGATTGCATCAGTAATAAATAACCTCCCAACAAAGAAAAGCCCAGGTCCAGATGGCCTCACTTCTGAATTCTACAAAACTTTTAAGGAAGAGTTAACTCCTATCCTACTAAAAATTATTTCTAAAGATTCAAAAGGAAGGAAACCTTCCAAATTCATTTTATGAAGCCTCCATCATCCTCATCCCCAAAACAGATAAGGACATGACAAAAAAGGAAAACTACAGACCAATATCACTGATGAATATAGATGCGAAAATTCTCAACAAGATACTCGCAAATCGTATCCAACAACATATAACAAAGATCATTCATCACGACCAGGTAGGCTTTATACCAGGGATGCAAGGGTGGTTCAATATACGCAAGATCATAAATGTAATACACCACATTAACAGAAAGATAAAAACCATATGATCATCTCAATTGATGCGGAGAAAGCATTTGATAAAATACAACATCCTTTTGTGATTAAGACTCTCAGTAAGATTGGTATAGAAGGGTCATTTCTGAACACAATAAAAGCAATCTATGAAAAACCTACAGCTAACATTATACTGAATGGGGAAAAGCTGAAAGCTTTTCCTCTGAAAATAGGTATTAGGCAAGGCTGCCCACTCTCCACTGCTCTTTAATATAGTACTGGAAGTCTTAGCTATTGCAATCAGAGAAGAGAACAATATTAAAGGCATTCAAATAGGCAAAGAAGAGTTGAAAATATCTTTATTTGCAGATGACATGATGGTATACTTAGAAGACCCAAAGGTATCCATGAAAAAACTGCTTGAAGTAATAAGTGAATACAGTAAGGTGGCAGGATACAAAATCAATATCCAAAATTCTATAGCATTTCTATTTATGAACAACAAGTTGAATGAAGCCGAGCTGAAGAAAGGAATCCCTTTCACCGTAGCCACAAGATGTATAAGATACCTAGGGATATACCTAACTAAGAAAGTCAAAGACCTTTATAAAGAAAACTATGAAAATCTTAAAAAAGATATTGAAAGTGACATAAAAAAGTGGAAGGACATCCCATGCTCCTCGATTGGAAGAATTAACATAATCAAAATGGCAATTCTACCCAAATTAATCTACATGTTTAATGCAATTCCAATCAAAATACCAGAAATATTCTTCACAGATCTAGAAAAAACAATCATAGAATTTGCCTGGAATCATAAAAGACCTCATATTGCAAAAGCAATCCTGTGCAAGAAGAATGGAGTGGGAGGCATATCACTCCCTGATCCCAAGATATACTATAAAGCTGTGGTCATCAAAACATCATGATATTGGCATAAAAACAGACATGTGGACCAATGGAAGAGAATAGAGACCCCAGAAATAACCCCCAAAGCTTACAGCCAACTGATCTTTGACAAAGGCTATCAGTCAATCCATTGGGAAAAGGAAAACCTCTTTAGTAAATGGTGCTGGAAAAACTGGGTATCCACCTGCAGAAAGATGAAACTGAACCCCCATCTTTCACCATTAACAACAATCAACTCAAAATGGATCAAAGATCTGAACCTAAGACCTCAAACAATAAAACTACTGGTAGAAAATGCTGGGGAAACTCTGGGGGACATTGGAGTAGGCAAAGACTTCTTAAATAAGACCCCCAAAGCACAGGCAATAATCCCTAAAATAGACAAGTGGGACTATATTAGACTAAGAAGTTTCTGCACAGCAAAGGACACAGTAACAAGTGTGAACTGACAACCCTCAGAATGGGAAAATATTTTTGTTAAATATGCCTCAGACAAGGGACTGATAACCAGAATACACAGGGAACTCAAGTGCCTTATGTGAAAAAAAATGATTAACCCAATTAAAAGGTGGGAAAATGTGCTGAACAAAAATCTCTCTAAGGAAGACATATGATCAGCCAAAAAGCATATGAGGAAATGCTCAACATCCCTCATCATAAGGGAGATGTAGATAAAAACCACAATGAGATACCACCTAACCCCTGTCAGAATGGCAAAGATTAAGAATATAAAAAGTGATAAACGTTGGCGGGGATGTGGTGAAAAGGGAACCCTCCTACACTGTTGGTGGGAATGTAAACTAGTTCAACCACTGTGGAGAACAATATGGAGGTTCCTCAAAGATCTACAAATAGAACTACCATTTGATCCAGCAATCCCACTTCTGGGTATTTACCCAAAAGATAGGAGAACGCTCAGTCAGAAAAGTGCTTGCACATCAATGTTTATTGCAGCATTATTCACAATTTCCAAGACATTTAGGAACCAACCTAAATGTCCACAAACTGATGAATGGATTGGAAAAGTGTGGTATATATACTCTATGGAATACTACTCAGCCATAAAAAATAGCAAGACCCTGGCATTTGATAGAAAGTGGTCAGATATGGAGGATCTATTGCTGAGTGAAGTAAGCCAGGCTATGAAAGAAAGATATTGTATGTATTCACTCAATAAATACTGACTATCCGCACTCTATGGTAGAGAGCGAAAAATTGGAGGACATAAAAGCAGTGAAGGTACTTAACGAGAATAGGACAGTGTGGAATGGGGGAGGTGAAGAGAAGAGGATAGAGAAAGATAGCAAGAGAACAATAGAGAGGTAGGACGTTAGTGAGAAACAGATATGGCTTATTACCTGTTGATGATGACATGTATAGTATTCTCAGCTGGATTGGTCTGAGAAGTATTTCATGATGGGTAAAGTCTTTTTACAAACAAAATGAGAAATAGTGACGGACTGTTTTAAAAGTAATTAGAATAATAATAATAATGATTGGAAAAACATAGAAAAGATATTGAATGATGAAGCGGGGAGATTAATGTCTCTGTATTGACTGACATGCATGGCATTCCCTATTTAAAAAGCAATGTAATACACTGTAAAGTTATATGTAACCCAATGTAATATAAAGAAGATTATGATGATAATAAAAGTAATTAAAAAAAAGAGGAAAGCGACTTGTCTTTCTCCCTGGGCTTGCATCCTCATATGGCTTCTTAATTTCACCTCTTTTTTTATTTTTATTTTTTCTAAGAAAGAGAGTTTTTCCTATAGGGCACAGACAAGAGACAGAGAGAGAGAAGGCAAGAAAGCACTCCTTGTGGGGGGATGGTCATGCTGCGATCCCTTCTCTTCCATTCTCCTCTCAGGATTTTGAGCATGCACACACCTGGACCTGGCATAAGTTTTAAGCCGCCAGGTCCAGGACTCATACCGCAGTCAACTATATGGAAATCCAGCAACGTAACCATTACACCCTCTGCTGGTTCCTCAATTTCACCTCTTGAAAAACCCAACTTCCATTGTTATTGAAACTCATGGTTCTCCCTTGTTTGGTACTGAAGGACATCTACATCCTAAGTGCCTGTCAGAGCACACTGAAACTTACCACCAGCTGACGGTTAAGAGGAAAGACATGACATGTACACAGGTTGACTGAGAATTGCAGGGCAGCCTTGCTTCAGATCAGTGGTCTTTAAAAAAGTGGACTCACACACTCTTTCAGAACCTGATAAAGCTTTGGAAATTCAACCATGGCCTTCACACTCATATTTTTACATAGAATTTTATGGGGGTTCATAGATATCTCATCTTGCGCAGGCCACTCAGAAAACCCAATGGTTCTAGATTTTAAGTTTTTATTCTTGAATTAAGATAGACCATCAAAGAGCCATATTCCTGGTTACACCATTTCATACCTGTTAAGATGCTCACACCAAACTGTACTGTGATACTCCCCCTCCGGTGGCCTTAAGAAGTACTGAACTAACTTGCTCTGTGATTATTTACATGTGTTAACCAAACTACCATGGATAACACACAGCTCTGGACCCACAGGGGCTCGTCATCTTGCAAAGACCTTCTGTTGAGTCTGAATACCAAAAAATAGCTGGGCCCCCCTGAGAGGCATCATCTACCTTGCAGGATGGGATGGCTCGCATGGCACCGCATGCTCTCCTTGGTGGGACCTGCACTGGCCTGCTGTCCCCTCTTGGTATATAAACTCATCCTCACTTATCTTAGTTTTTCTCCACCCTGGTTTTCTCATTTCCTTCTTAAAAACTTATTTACTAAGAAAAATGACATTAGTTGGGGATATTTGGGACACTTGCTGAGGCCAAACTCATTTGTCTTATCTGTGTGGAGATTCCCCATGGAAGTCAGAAGTCATTTTCCTTCTCATCTCCTTGTACTCTTCTCTTCCTTTCTCCCATCCAACACCCCAATCCACCTGTTTCATTAGAAAAGCCATCTTTTGGAGTCTGCCCCTCTAGGGATAGATCTGAGGGGCATGAGCAAAATACTCCATGAAAACTGATGGGTAAGGCAGAGAGGGCTGTCTGCTTTCACCTCAAAATAAAAACAAACTTTATATATATTGGTTCATACACTGGAGGTGGGGGAGAAGGCTGCTGTGGCACAGCAGTAAAATACAATGCGACCCACATAACAAGTTTCCATATTACGGAAAACTCATGTCAGGAAACCTCTCTAAGCACACCAGACACATGTGTGCCCTTGTTCTGGGGCTGGCTGAGGCGGGAGTGGATCTAGGCACCGAGACCCTGTTGGGCATGCTCTCTCTGTGTTTATCTCACTCATGGGAGAAATAAATCATTTAAATGAGTAAATCAATTCAGATAGATAGATGATAGTACACTGACTATTTACAATTTTTGGTTTCTTGTAGACATTTTTAAAAGCTTCCTTAAGTCTGAGCTGTTGCTGTTTTCCACAAGAGAAAGGCACCATTCTCAGTTCTCCCTTTATTTATGTCCCAGTCTAAATAATACCATGATCACAGCCATGTGACTTTCTGTCTCTACACTGTGTTTCTCAACTATGTTGCTTAAGATCCCACATGGCTGACAGTGTGGATCGAGTTTCAGACTCAGCAACTTGAAACAAGACTGCAAACTATAAAACTACTGGTGGCAAACACTGGGGAAACTCTGGGAGACAATGAGGGTAGGCAAAGACTTCTTAAGCAAGACTCCCAAAGCACAGGCAATAATCCCCAGAATAGACAGGTGGGCTTGTATCAGATTAAGGAGGTTCTACACAGCAAAGGACACCATAACTAGTGTGAATCGACAACTGTGCCTCAGATAAGGGACTGATAACCAGAATACACAGGGAACTCAAGCAGCTTACCCGGAAGAAAATGATTAACTCAATTAAAAGATGGGAAAATGAGCTGAATAAACAACTCTCTAAGGAAGACATACGAACAGCCAAAAAGCATATGAAAAAATGTTCAACATCTTCATTGTAAGGAATATTCAGATCAAAACCACAATGAGATACCACCTAACCCCAGTCAGAATGGTGAAGATTAAAAAGACAAATAATGATAAGTGTTGGCGGGGATGTGGTGAAAGAGGAACTCTCCTACACTGTTGATGGGAATGTAAATTGGTCCAGCCACTGTGGAGAACAATATGGAGGTTCCTCAAAGACTTTCAGATAGAACTACCATGTGGTCCAGCAGTCCCACTCCTGGATATCTACCTCAGAGGACAGGAGAGCACTCAGTCAGAAAAGTGCTTGCACAACTATTTTCACTGCAGCATTATTCACAATTGCTAAGACATGGAACCAGCCCAAATGTTCACAAATAGATGAATGGATTGAAAAATTATGGCACTGGGCCTGGCAGGTGGCATGGTGGTTAAGGATGCTGGACTCCCACATGGCCGACCATGGTTCAAGTCCTGGATCTGGCAGTGTGCTTTCTCACTTTCCCTTTTCTGTCTAGCTTTCACTCTTTCCCTTTCTGATCAAATTAAAATGACTAAATAAATAAATAAAGTTCAAAGAAAAAAATATTTTAAAAAATTATGGCATATATACTCTATGGAATACTATTCAGCCATAAAAAACAACAAGGCCCTAAAATTTGATAGAAAGTGGACAAATATGGAGGGTTTGTGGCTGAGTGAAGCAAGTCAGGCTATGGAAGAGAGACAGTCATTGTATGTTTCCACTTAACATATACCAACTGTCTGCCCTCTATGGTAGAGACTGAAAGAATGGAGAGCATAATAGCTTTAAAAATTGTGATAAACACTAGAGACAAAGTGAAAAGAGAGTGTGAGAGGGGAAGAGCACAGGAAAGGAAATTCTGGGAGAAAATGGAGAGGTAAGACACTTGCAGGACACAGATAAGGTTTTTTATCTGTTGACAAGGATGTGTATAATAGTCTCAACTGGGCTGGACTGAGGTGTATATCATGCTGGGTAATGTCTCTTCACAATCTAAATGATGTATAGTGATTTAATGTATAAATAATAATTTTAAAAATTAATGAAAAAGACATAAAAACCAAACACACAATTTTGGTAAGGTCTGGGTTAGATTAAAATTTAAGAACAAACAGTAAGATCAATCTGAAAAAAAAAAAAAGAAAAATATACTGGGTATGTATGCATATGTGCCCAAATTTCAAAAGGAAGGAAAAAAAGGAAAAAGGATTTCAGTGTCGCCATTCTCTCTTCCTCTCTCTCTCTCTCTCTCTCTCTCTCTCTCTCTCTCTCTCTCTCATCTCTGTCTCTCCCCAGCAAGTGTGTATGCCCTCCAGCAAATTATAAAAACATCACGCAGTCAGCAGTTAACCAGCCCTTGAGTTCATTTGGAGATAGGTTTGTATTTAGCGTCAGCTGTTAGGTGGCAGTTTTTTTTTTCTTTTTTGAGTTTTGTTTGTTATATAGCACGTGCACTTGCTAGAGACACAGAGAGACACAAAGTGAGAAATCACCCCCTAGGAGGAATGGCCATGCAGTAATTTCTTCTCCTTCATTCTCCTCCATGGATTCTGGGCAGGTATGCACATGTGTCCAGCCTGAGTTTCAAGCTACTAAGTCCCAGACTCAAACTGTAGTCAGCCATGTGGGAGTCCAGTGCCTTAAACACTACACCACCTGCTGGCCCCACTAGGTATCAATTTAAATAGCATGCTCTACAGCAATTTAGACGGCAATACATTTCAATAGAATTAAACTGGCTATTGTAACTCAATAACCTTCACCTCTCAGGGTATCTTCAAAACAATTGCAAAGATAAATTGAGAAAAACACGTTTTCTCCCCTGAGAGGCATCCAATTTTAACAAAGCTATGTGGGTCTAGAGTTAGCACACAGGGATGCTGCATCCCAGTGGTTCACAAAGAAAGATTTGTAACTAATTAGGTCCCCTCTGCCAAAATTAAGACACAGATGAATCACAAAATCGACCCCTTTTAAAAGCGGTATCAAAGATGTTTGCAGCTGTTGACAACAAGAAAGTAGGTGATAAATGATAACAATTGGAACAAACAAATCAAACGCGTTTTTAATGCATGAAAATATGGAAGAAATCAAGAAGCGATCAAAGACAACTACATTTCAGTAGCTGCAAATCAAACAAAAGATGAACCCAAAGTGATTTCTTGTCTTTAGCTTATGGCCCTCAAATGAAGGCCTTGAAAAATTGTTTTCTTCCACAACAAAGGTAAAAAAATAAATAAATAAGAAAATTGGATTTTCTTAGCCTACTAATAAAACATAGTTTTCTTAATTTTTGCTTCAAATATTCTAATAGGTATCACTTTATGTTTGAAGTATATTGCCTGTTTTTGCCACCCATGTAGCTGAGAAAGGAACACATTATAGGGCTATTTTCTTTCTTTCTCTCTTCTTCTTTTTTTTTTTTTTCCAAAGAGGATTTTTGCCTTAGGGCAAGTGCCCTCACTGGAGGGAGAAAGAGAGAGACACCCAGAGACAGTGAGAGAGAAAATGAGAGATTGTCCCCCAGGGGAAGGCCATGCTACAATTCCTTCTCCTCCAGTCTCCTCCCAGGATCTTGGGCATGCACGCAGATGTGCAAGACATGATTTTCAAGCCACCAGATTGAGGATTTGAACCATGGTTGGTCACAGGGAATTCAGCGATGTAACTCTACACCATCTGCTGACTTACTCTCTTTTAGTTTGTTTTTGTTTTGTTGTTGTTTTTTTGTTTTTGTTTTTGTTTTTTTTTTCCCAGCATGTGTGCTCACCAGGCAGAGACAGAGAGAAGGAAAGTGAGAAATCACCCCTAATGGGGAATAGCCATGGCAAAATCCCTTCTCCTACATTGTCCACTTGGGATTTGGGACAGACATGCACACGTGCCTGGCATAATCTTCAAGCCTTCGGATCTGGAATTTAAACCATGGTCAACCATGGTCAAAATCCAGTGCCGTAATCACCATGCCATCTGTTGGGTTCATTTTTCTAATCAGTTCCTATTGTTCGATTTTTTTGAAGAGACTTTTGCTATACGGTGTATGTGTTCACCAGACAGACAGAAAGAGAATAGAGACAAAAAGTGAGAAATCACCCCCCCAAGAGGGATGGCCATGTTGCAATCCCTTCTTCATTCTCCTCTAGGGATTCTGGGACCGCACGCACAGACACCCAGTATGAGTTTTAAGCCTCCAGGTCCAAGACTCAAACTGCGATGGGGCACATGGAATCCAGTGATGTAACCACTATGCCATCTGCTGATCCTTACTGTATGATTTTTATCTGTAGATCTTTTATATGATAGTATCTAATTTTATTGGGCTGTAGAAAAAGTCATGATATATTATGAAATTGCTGCTACCATTGCAGTTGTTGACATATCATGACTTTTCTGACAACCCAGTAAATCCAGTTTTACAAATTATGATATTTTGCTAAGGAAATTTTATCAGTTACAAGATAGACACTGAGGAAGCTGGCATGAGAAGATCAATTTGAAAACTGAAGAAAGTAAAATAAATAAATAAAGCTAAATAAAATAATTCTTAAAAAAATACCCTATAGAAGTCTTGGCATTACAGGGATTGTCATTTTCTTTCTTCCTCTTCTATTTTTTTCCCTTAGCACTGTGCTGTAGAGCTCACTGAATTTCAGATTGTTAACATTTTATTATACTAGTTCACCATCAGGGACTTCCCTCATATCCATGGTGGTATTCGGAGTTTTATTCATGAGCTCTAGGAGCCGATTAGAGAGTCATAAACTCCGTTCTCATTCCAGTTCATGTTTAGCAGTGTTGACTCTAGAGTGACACAGCTGGAGACACATCCCCGCACCACTGTCTACCTGCTGTGTGACTCGGGGAGGTGGCTCACCTCGCTGTGACCCTTTCCTGCCTGTAAAAAGGAATAATGTCTATCACAGAGTAGATTACAATTCACTAATTCATGCCTATGCTGAGTATGTGGAAAGCTCTTAACAAAATTGCTGCTACCATTGTGGTCATTGCTGTAATTAGTAGTAACAAGATGATTGTTTTTTGTGGCTTTAGTTGTCATCTTGTTGTAGTGCTGAAAAAGACTCAATTCCTTTCTCAAAACTACTTTGAAGATACAGAGAAAATTGAAAATTCATCAAAACCCCCAGGACAAAGCGTGACTGAGTACACTGCTATTCCAGCAGTAGGAAAAGTTTATGCCAAACCTGATCGAAACAAATTAAGACTCAGGGAAAGGTCATGACCTTTGATATTTCCTGCAGACACGGGGCATCTAGGTGCAGGGGGTGACAGGGTCAACGTTCCAAAGGCCAACCCAACCTCTGAATCTCTAAAAGGCTACTGGTGGACCCCAGGGATCGCAGGTGAGACCGTATGCTGTCCAAAGACACAAAGTGAGGGAAATGGCAGGTCTCCGTTTGTGACTGCATGCCAGAGGACGACCTCGGAAAGGAGAGGCCCTGGTGCAAACAGAGCCTAGGAGAAATTCCTCGAGGACACAGCAAGGGGACAAAGTGCAGGCAAATATGGACCATAGCCAGGAACGCAGGGCCTAGAGTGGATGCAAATGAGCCAGAGGAGAGGAAAGAAATGAAGCAAAGGGCTTCTGTGGAAAGGATGTCGGGTCCAGGAGGAGAGATCACATGACCACTTTAAAAGCAGATAGACATGTTAGAATAAGTAATGGGGTAACAGCAGATGACTTAATGGTTATATAGCTGAACTCCCATGTAGTAGATCACGGTTTGAGACTTGGACCTGGCTGCCTAAACTCACACTAGGCATGAGTGCGTGCAAGCCAAAGACCCCAAGAGGAAACGGAGAAGAAGGGATTGTGACATGGTCATCCCCCCAGTGGGTAATTCCTCACTTTCTGTCTGTCTCTCTGGCAAGCACAGGCACCCTACAGCAAAAGTCTCTCTAAACAAAAAAAGAAGTAATGGGTGGGCAATAAAGCCAATTATCTGGTGGATGAATTTAAGTGTGCTGTTGACAGTATAATAGAAAAGATCAGCAAGAAAGATAATCATGGGATGAAGAACCTTCTTGAAAAGTCAGATTCTACTGAGGAGGCAGAAGGAGAGAACAACTGCAATGTCTCCAATGTGCTGGAGGAGTAGAGCTAAAGGAAAGCTTTTAGTATTACCTTTAACAATAAGAGGTTAGAGACCAGCAGATAATGTAATAGTTATGTTACTGGACTCTCATGCAGTTGACCGCAGTTCAAGTCCCAGACTCTACAACTTAAAACTCACATCAGGCGTGTGTGCGTGTATGCCCAAAATCCTGAGAGGAAAATGGAGGAGGAGGGATTGTAGCATGGCCATCCTCCCTAGGGAGTGATTTCTTGCTTTTTCTCTCTCTTTCTGTCTGTCTCTCCAGAGAGCACACATGCCCTATAGCAAAAAAATCTCTCTTAAAAATAAATAAGTAAATAAGAGATTAAATAGCTTTTGGAAAAATCTCAAAATTATAACATTTTCTATATGACTATTGGTTTAAAATGAGGTAAAAACTAATTGCAGGCTAAAAATATAATAATGAAAATGAGGATAGAATATATGAAAAGTTAAAACATTAAACCAAGTGTGTAAACAGAGGAACACTCACAGCTTTAAATGCTCTCATTACAAATGAGATAAAACAATGATAAGTGAACTAAGTAATACACTAAAGAAGTTTAAAAAAGAAAAAATAAAGTAACACAGGACACGGGAAGGAGGAGGAAGAGAAGGGATAGGAGAAAGGAAAGCTATAAAGCACTATTATGGGAATCTTTGAATTCAAATTAAATATAAAAGACACCTTTTATGTTTAAAAAGAAAGATCTCTTGAAACAAACAAAAAAAAAGACCTAAAACTAATTTTGTTAAAAGAAAATTGATATCAAAAACACAAAGAAGAGTTTCATAGAGGTTAAGGCATTGAACTCCAAGTCCTCTAGGCAGGTGGCATAGAGGTTAAGACACTAGACTACAACATGGATGACCAAAGTTCAAGTCCCAGATCCAGTGCCTTCAAACACGTGTCCTAAATCCCAGGAGGAGAAAAGAGAGAACAGGATTGCAGACGGGAAGTGATTTTTCACTTTCCTTCTCATTCTCTTGCTGTGTCTCTAGGGCAACAGCATGCACCCTATGGCAAAAACCTTAAGAAAAAAAGAACACAAAGATCTTGCTCGAGTGCAAAGAATAGTAAATATGATAATAGGAAATTTTGAAATTTTAAAAATGATTAATTGTTTTCTGAGAAAATATCACACACACACACACACATTTGGAAAAAAAAAAAAAGACACAAAAATCAAAGCAAAACAAAACTGCACACCACAAAGCCTTCAGAGCTAGGCCATTTTATAGGTGGGTTATTTGAACCTTCAAAGAAAGAGGTAGTTCACTGGGGAAACTCTGGGAGACATTGGGTAGGGAAAGACTTCTTAAATAAAACCCCCCCAAAACCGTCGATAATCCCCAAAATAGACAAGTGGGATTACATCAGACTAAAAAGTTTCTGCATGGCAAAAGGCACAGTAATTAGTGTGAATAGACAGCCCTCAGAATGGGAAAATATTTTTGTAAATTATGCATCAGATAAGGGACTGATAACCAGAAGACACAAGGAACTCAAGCAGCTGTTTAGAAAAAAGATGATCAACCCTATTTAAAGATGGGAGAAGGAACTGAAAGAAAAGCTCTAAAGATGACATACGAATAGCCAAAAGGCATATGAAAAAATGCTCAGCATCCCTCATTGTAAGGGAAATGCAGATCAAAACAACAATGAAATACCACCTAACCTCAGTCAGAATGTTTAAGATTAAAAAAAAAATGAGGGACCAGCAGTTAGCGTAATGGCTATGTCGCTGGACTCCCACGTAGTCGACCGCGGTTCGAGTCCCGGGCCCGGTGGCTTAAACTCACGCCGGGCGCGTGTGCGTGCGTGCCCAAGATCCCGAGAGGAGAATGGAGGAGAAGGGATTGCGGCGTGGCCATCCCCCCTGGGGGGTGATTTCTCGCTTTCTATCTCTCTGTCTCTCTCTGTCTGTCTGGCGAGCGCACGCGCCCTATAGCAAAAACCTCTCCAAAAAAAAAAAAAAAAAAAAAAAAAAATGATAAGTGTTGGCAGGGGTGTGGTGAAAGGGGAACTCTTTTACACTGCTGGTGGGAATGTAAATTAGTCCAGCCACTGTGGATAACAATTTGGAGATTCCGCAAAGATCTACAAAGAGAACTACCATATGATCCAGCAATCCCACTCCTTGGTATCTATCCAAAGGACAGAAGAACTCTTCATTGGAAAAGTGCTTGCACATCAATGTTTATTGCGGCACTATTCATGATTGCTATGACATGGAACCAACCCAAATGCCCCCGTACAGATGAATGGATTGAAAACTGTGGCACATATACTCTATGGAATACTATTAAGCCATAAAAACCAACAAAATCCTGGCTTTTGACAGAAAGTGGAAGAATATGGAAGATTTACTGCTGAGTGAGGCAAGCCAGGATAGGAAGGAGAGACATTGCATGTCCCCACTTAATATATACCGAGTGTCTGCACTCTATAACTGAAACTGATTGACTAAAGGTTGTACAAACACAAGAGATGGGTGTGAATGCCAGATGTAGTGTGTGTGGAGGAGCTGGGGCCTAAGGAAGGACATTTGCAGGAAGGATATGGAGGCAGAGCATTGATGAGATGGGGAGGTGTGTTGTTATCGGTTGAAAATATTTTGATCAACTGGATTGCGGAGAAATGTTCACATATTGAAATGTTCACATTGTAAGCTAAATAATGTGATTGACTGTATATAAAAATTTTTAAAAATAAATTAGTTAAAAAAAGGAAGAGGTAGTTCATATAATACATAAATTAGTTAAAGAATAAGAAAATAGGACAAAGCTACCCAGTTTGTAATTTATCAAGCTATTAGAGTAACATTAGACTAATGTGTAGTAAATATAGCACAGAATAAATTAAAACTCAAGTCCAACTTTACCTGGAAATATGGATATTGAACACAAATTAATTATACATACAAAAGTTATCCACCCCATTAAGAAGTATTAATCCCATTAATGAAAGACTGGTTGGGTACTAGGAAATCTATTCACCTAATTTTATACATAAAGATATTCAATAAGAAAAACTAAGACTTTTACTATTTGTTTTAAAAAAGTGTTTAGTGATTTTAAACACTATTTGCTTTGTTTTATTAAAAACCCAGTAAGTTACAAGTAGAGAAATAATTTCTTAATGTGTTTTTCGTAACGTTTCAAATCATCAGCTATTGTTCTTAATTTTGAAATGAATGCTAAACATATTCTCGTCAAAAATCAGAAAAACAAATCAACATTGTTATTACTTTATATAATTCAGGTTTATACAGTAAGATATGGAAGAAAATTAAAATATAAGCATTAAAAAGGTTAAGGCAAAAGTTATTAACCACTGCAGAAAAATAGATTAAAAACTCAAAAAATCTTTGAAAAAAAATCTCAAAATTAGAAAGAAAACTTAATAAAGTTGACAAAAAAATAATCATTACACTATGCCCCAGCAATATAAAAGAGCTTAATAGGTGAGGGTCTTGTTCACAGCACATCGGTAACATAAAGTATCAAGGGATAACCTAATTAAGGAAAGATAATTTTATTGTAAAACAATAAAATAGTTTTTAAAAACTAAAGGGGCAAAAGGCTATGTTCTCAGATGAGAACATAATGAATTTTTTAATATGTTCATTTTTCTCAGTAAAATATAGTTCTAATGGAGTTCAACCCAATTCCAGTGTATTTTTTTCTTGAAATTTCAAAAGCATGATTTGAAAACCAAAAAAAAAAAAAAAAAAAAAAAAAAAAAAAAAAAAAAAACCATACACATAGCTCACATATTTTGTGTTAATAGTTAATAGCTTTCAGGTGAATTACTTGTATTTGATTATCTCAGCAGTAATATGACATAGCATATATGCTATCCTTAAATGTTGCTGGCATCATGTCCACATTGGAGCCCCAAAATTCCTGATTGATATTTTTCAGTAGTTGTCTAAAAACACCTTTCCGAGTAGGTGTAGTGTTTTGTTTTTAACAAATCTGAGATAAATTTTTCCATTGATTTTCATTCAAAGATCAAAAATGTGCTCAAACACAAAAACAAGAGGGGCAAAAAGATACTAAGATACACAAACACAGCTGAAAAGTCAACAAATTCTATGTTAACAACAACCACAAATTTCTAGTAATCACACCCTGTAAAAGCAAAGAAAATCCTGGAAATGTTGTCTTGTGCAATATATTGAATTCTTGTTAAAGTCAGAAATAAGGAAATAAACTGCTCTCAGATATGGCCGAATATCAGAAATTTCATAAGATTTTTGTTTGTTTATTTCTTTGTTTGTTTTTGCTATAGGACATGTGCACCTGCCACTATCTCAGATAGCGAGGAGGGGCAGAGAAAGTAAGAAATCACCCCCCTCAGGAGGATGACCACACAGCAGTTCTTTCTATTCCATTTTCAGGATTTGGGGCAGATCTGACATGCACCCAGTATGTTTTTCAAGTCACTGGGCTGGAACTTGAACCACAAAGTCAGCTACATAGGTTCTAAGCCATCATAACCCCTACACTATCTGCTGCCCCGGGGATGCTTCTTTTTTTTGAAAAATATTTCCAAACAAAGACTTTGTATACATTGCATGTGTGTGTTTTTTCAAATTGATATAAGATATAAAGTTTAAGGAATATATAGTATAGAGTGTATCAAGTACATATAGTGAAAGTGGAGTGACATCTTGTTGCTGCTTTTATAATAAAGAAGTTTTACAATAAATGAAACTTTTCTACTTAAGAAGTACGTTGAAAATGGTCCCAGTTCACTTCCGTATACTTCGTGCTTGACTGGAGGGATTCCAAAAAGATCGCTGTTCGATGGTACAATGCAAAAGCACAGAGGTAAATTGTGAAGCCAGAGAGAGCAGACTAAGACACAGAACACTAATTCATTCTCAAAGTTGCCGGCAAACTGTAGAATAAACACACTGATTAGAAGCAGCTATTTCATGTAAACATACTAAAGGGTCTAACACATACGTCCAATCAGATGCAATTAACACTGTGAGCCAAAATCAAAGCATTGAAACTGAGCATCCATGGATTGAATCAGTTCTCCTCGATGCTTTCATGCTCCCATTAATATGGAGCTGATGCAGCTTTCTGACTTCTAAGGATGGTTTATTCCTCTAGGGGAGATTTATATGAGCTGAAATGATACAATCCTGTTTCATTACTTATGCCTAATGCCCTTGAGCCACTACCAAATAACAGAGATGCACATCAAAAGCCAAAGTCAGATTCTATCACCAAAACTCACATGGTCTCAGGGGTTCTCGGATTTTTTTCTGGCATGAAAACTCTGTCTCTAAACACACTTTCCCTGTGGACCCTCATTACTCACGGAGGACCCAGGGCTGCCTTGATGCAGTCTCTGATGTTTGGCCACACGCGTGGACAGTTGTGATAGGAACCTGATGTGGGGTAAGCAGACTGCCCGTCGGCCACCTTCATGTCTTCTTTCTACAAGCCTAGATTCTTTTAATTGCAATATGCTGTTCCTGATTCTTAACTACTCTGTCCTCTGCAAAGACATTATTAGCTAAAGGGCCGTAGCATCTTTGAAGTAATAATTCAGTTTTTTCTTTATCAACATGAAGTTAGCAGATTCCCTGGGGCATGATGAGCTCAAGAAAGTACCACAACTATGCATCTTTGACAGAAGAGAACCACGCCTATTTTTTCATGATTCTTCAAAGAGCTATACTCCATCATTTCTTAGGTACCTCATTCCAGTGTCTTTACCAGTTCCATAGAAATTCTGGAGTTTCAACTAACCACAATGTGTGAAAATCAGAACGTCACTCAGCTTCCCTCCAACAAAACTGATCTGTAGACTCCCGAACACAGGAATATTTATCTCATCGTTCTCATCACTATCTTCTCACCAAGATTATAAGTGATTTTAAAATCGATCCTGATTCAATATCCAGCTTTTGTTTTCTAACATTGAAATGGAATTATTCATCAAGTTCACAGTTTTGAAATAATGAGATTTCTAGACTAGAAACGATGTGTCTACTCTACTTTCATTATCGGTCCAATTTAACAAATAATGAAAACAGTGCTCTCAGGAGATGTAGGATCTGTGGCAGACTTATAGACTAGGGGGAATATGCATGCCTCCCTAGCAATACCCTTCACTATCTTTGCCCTTCTTTTCAACTCCTGCACTTAGTCAGGAAGCAGTAGAAAAAGCAGAGTAGGAGGGATAGTCTAAGGAACTCAAATCTATGTCACACACTCACTCAAGAGAGCTGAAATACAGTGCATTAGCTTGCAGCCAAGATGAAGTTCCATAGACCAGGAGGTGCAAATCACAGAAACTTACTATCTCATCATCCTGGGGTTGGAAGTCCAAAACAGAAATGTTGGCAGGATTGGTTTGTTCTGGGTCCTCTCCCCTTGACTTACAGATACCTATTGGGTCAATTCTCAGTAAGCGCTGAGCTCTGGCCATTGAGTAGAGCTTCAGTGATCACCAAGAAACCATGTGGCTTTCACTGAAACATGAAGACACCAGGTTCTCGGGCAGCACAGTATTCCCAGTATTCCCCAGGTGAAAGCTGGGAGCCTTGTTGACATTGCATCTATGTCCACACTGTCCTAGGTGTCCTGGTTCCAGTGGATGAGGAGAGGATGGACTATTAGAAGGCTTTGTCAGGGCCAGATGGTGCAGTGATAATGCAACTAGACCCACATGGAAAGGCCCTGGGTTCACATCCCAGGGCCTCTCTCTGCACATGTATGTGCTCTCATCACCCGGATCAGCTGAAGACAATGGGGGGAGGGGAGGTAGGTCATGGCGTGAGCCCCCATTACAATTCTCTTTCTCAATCTCTCTCTACCTTGTCTCTCTCTATCGTAAAATTGTAAATAAATAAAAACATTTTTCTAAAAAAAGATTTTGTGCAGAGTCTTGAAAGACAAAGGGTTCTTGCCTTTTTAACTACAAAACTAAATTCACACTCCGAGAACAACTGATATCCCATGAGACCAAAATTTTATCTCAGATTGAGAGATTCAACTTTCCAGTAATAGAAACTGATTCCAAAATGGTCAAAGTTATAAAGCTGATCTGTAGCGAAATCACAAAAAGTATTCATTTATCCTGAATTCCTAGTCTAGAAACTTTTTGACTACACTATGTTCTTTTTAGATTAAACAGGAGATTTTAAATGCTCTGTTGGACAGGTAAAGAAATTAAGGTGCATAAACTGAGCACAGTGATTACCTGTAACCAAAAAGAGCTAGGATGAAATAAATCCAAATCATTAGTATTGGAGCCCATGGGCTCAAGAGTGCCTTAATTTTTGTTTTGTGTTATGTTGATCCCAATTTTCTGTCATACCATTTCTTCCCTCAAAAACTTACCCCTCCCAGAGTATATTTTTTTAATTGACCCATGTTTTTTATCTACTTCCTGCAGCAATAGCTCCACTGAGAAAAAAACCTCAGATATTACAAATCTAATTTGCTAATGTGAAATAGATCCCATGAGCTGCAGGCGGATGCTTAGGAGCTGTAGTGGGACTTAAGTACTTAAATGTATATGGTTAATACCCTCAAAGCACAACAAAGGGCCATCATGATGAAGAGACAAACAAAAAATATGCATGGATTTCAAAAAGAATAAGGGGAAAAATGCACAGAGGACATGAAAAATTAGTTCACACACACACAAATTGGATAAGTGGCCAACTGACATACAGCTGAAGTTCACACCGATGTATAGCTAAAATAATGCAAATACAATGCTAGTTTTTCATTTTCCCCATCAGATTGTCAAAGATTAAGAAGTTTGATAACACTCAGGGATGACAAGAGAGTTAGAAAACAGATATCCTCATACGTTATTAATAGGAATGCAAATTGGTATGAACTTCTTGAAGGAAAATTTGGAAGTATCTATCAGAATATAAAATGGACGGCCAAGAAGGATACTTACACAAATGCTCTTGCAAATTTATTCACTGAAGGATTAATTGTAATAGCAGAAAACTAAGCACAAGATCAATATTCACTGTGGTTGACTAGACATCGTTCTTCGGAATTCAGATGTTAGGCTTTCTTAGGGTTGGAGCTTCACAGAGAAGTTACTAAAAAGAAAGAAAACAATTTCAAAAATTGTTAGCAACACATGCATATATGTATATACAGAGGCTTCTACATGCTTAAACATTAACAGATGAATACCAGCAAACTATTGAGAGGTGCTACTCCTGGCCTGAAATTCTAGAGGAAAGGAAGTGAAAATGGAAGGTAATCTTGAAATTTTACCTCCATACTCCTTTGTCCTGTTTAACTTTTTTCTTGTGAGCCTTCATATGTTGCTTTCCTAATAACTAAATTATTTAACAAGAAGTCATACCACGGCAGAGAAGGAAACCAAAGCCAAAATCCAGTTATGATTGATTGTATCAAAATCTGAGTATCATTTTAGTCAACTTAGACCTGAGCCAGGGAAGTCTAGTGACCAGCTGGACTGGAGGGTCCCTGGCAGAGGGGTTTCTGGGATATAAAACTTTCAGTGCTAAAACTATGGCAGCCCATGATCAAGGACTATCACACTCCTGGGTCCGGTAAAGAGACCTGGGTGAGTGAGTTTTCTCTACAAAGACCAAATTCCCCCTGTGTGATGTTTTCTAAGGTCCAGGCAGGATTTTAGAGAAGAGAGCAAGTCTTCTTGGCCTTCACATTCAAACCACACTCTTCAAAATCAGTTGTGTTAGAAATAAATGTAATTTTTTTTATCAAAACATAAGACCTGGGAACCAGCAGTTAGTGTAATGGCTATGTCGCTGGACTCCCATGCAATTGACCGTGGTTCAAGTCCCAGACCTGGTGGCTTAAACTCACGCTGGGCACGTGTGCGTGCGTGCCCAAGATCCCAAGAGGAGAATGGAGGTGAAGGGATTGTGGCATGGCCATCTCCCCTGGCGGGTGATTTCTCGCTTCTATCTCTCTGTCTTTCTCTGTCTTCCTGGCGAGTGCACGTGCCCTATAGCAAAAACCTCTCCAAAACAAGAAAAAAAAAATAGGACCAGAAGATAGATGTTACCTTTGAAGTTTCCTGAAACCCAGGACAAATAATCCAGGGCCTATGACTAAAATGATCACCATTTGTTACGGTAACAATTCAGATGTCCTCACTCCAGCTTTGAGCAATGTTCAGGCTACCTTGGGCCATCGGAGAAAGGGAGGACATTAGAACTATGCCCATACTTTGGACTGGAAACAAGTCTGGCCTTCGAGGCCCAAGTCAGGCTCTGTTAGGGCCTATATATATACAGGAGGACCCATTCAGCAATAGACAAGGACTTCTGATCAATTCTTGGAGTCAGGAGGCCACAGTGTCACTCATGTTCCCTAGTTGATGCTGAGAACACTCACAACACTGCTCAGAACCAGACCAGTGAGAGTTCAGCGAGATGCCCATTTTCAAGCACTAGGCAAGCATTTAGGGAAAACCATTTTTCTTATCTAGGGGGAAACGCCTCCAGAAACCAGCGCAGATGGTGAGTTGTGCAACATGCAAACCCAGGTGTATTTGAGTTGATGAGAAGGGAAGCAGGGAGAGAGGCAGGCAGAAAACATAGAGCTCAGAGGATATCTGAGTGCTCAGAGCTCGTCACATACTACCAGGTAGAGAACAGAGAGCATCAGGGCCAGTTCTATTGGAGACTCAGGGGGCGGGGTGGGGGAGGAAGACTCAGGTGTGGCAAGACCTGACTTAAGAACTGGGTGGTGACATCTCAAACTCCTACCAAGCAGGGTTGGGGAAGCCAAGCCTTGACATTAAGTAAATACTTTGAAATATTAATTGATGATTTTTGTCTATGTTTATATTTTTTCTTCACTTTATATCTTTCTCTTTCAAAGTCTCTCCATGCAGGCAAATATTTATTAGTCATTCTGCTTACTATTGCCTCAGGAGAAGGATATGACAGGGTGAAGGACAGAAACATCCTAAGATTTGTAAGGTTCTTATTCTTTTCTATTTTTCTTTTTTCTTTTTCTGTTTCTTTCCATTTTTTTGTTTTGTTTTGTTTTTGAGAGAGAGAAAGAGATCCTCCTCTGCTGTTGCTCACTGCTGTGCCTAATCCGTTTAGAATGACCTGGAATCCAAACCCAGAATTCCTGTGTGGCCCCAGCCTCCCACAGTAGCTCCCTGAGTTTCTTATTTATAATGGTAATTATTGCTCTAGAACCAGGAGAGGACTTCAAGTCAAAATATCTGAACCTCTACAGGAGAATTTCCTCAAGACTCAAGAAGGATTTCCTCTGGCTGGGGGTAGAGTTAGGGAGAGGCATGAAGAGATGAGGAACAGTAAGATAAGAACAGTGAAACCCATACTTGCTGCTACCTCTGGTCTCCTAAAAGTACCCCAAACCCAGGCTGAGCCATCAAACTTTCAGGAGGAAAGAAGTCAGGGCACCTCTGTCCTCATCATTGAGACTCTCAACAGCCTTACAGACATGTCCAAGCCCAAGTGGTCTTTGAAGACCCAAGGACCACTTGCCTGAAGGAACCCTCCAGACAGCACTAAGCAATGTCTTGATGGCCACTGTGTAGCTCTTAGCCCAAGCCCTCCCCAGCTTCTGTAGTTATAACTTTACAGAACACAGCACAACTCAGGAAGAGGTGATGAAATATGACAGGGTGGCCCAGTGCAGAGACAAGGGGTAGGGCACCACTTCAGGATGCCAGAGCTAGGTGGGAAGACCAAGAGTTCAGAACCAGAGTCAAGCTGAACGTGTGGGAAACCCATGACATGGTTGGCTAGAGACTGGGGGAGGAGGTCACAGTAGCAAGACCCATCTCTCTCTCTCTCAATAAATAAATCCTTTTTGAAAATAGGTTCCTTACTGTACAGGAGATGTGCATACCCCACCAATACCCTTGGGCACACACTGGCCCACATAGGGCTGTTACCCCCGTGGACACTCGCCATTCCCAACCTGCGGCTTTTTCTACCATCACTGCTGTCTGAGCTCATTCGAGGGCCTCAGTTTGAAACTTATCTCTAGTTTGTAATGAAAGTGAGAGAACAAACATGACTTGACCATAAATAGCCTGTCTTTACAGTGAACGCTCCTAGCTGGGGCATGTCGTCATTTGAAGGCAGCCCAGAAAACTGACACAAACTTCAAAGTCCAAAGAGCACAAAAAGAAGGGCCTTTCAAATATTCTTCAAATGAAATGAACTGACCAACAGATGCTGTGAGGCTTCCAGGCTCCTCAACTAAAATGCGAGTGAGCAGCTGGTGTGGAAGGCAGCAGAGCTTGGCTACACACTGTCACTTCCTTTTGGCCCCCACGTGAGACCTCTCAGATGCTATGCTGCATGGCAGATTCGATTCTGTCCGTGCATCATCTCTCTTGCACAGTTTTCTTCTGCAAAAATTAGATAGCATTTTCTTCAAGGGCAACTTACCATGTAAAGAAATAGAAACACATATAAAAAAGATAAAAAATGGGACCAGCAGACGGCGTAATGGTTATGTCGCTGGACTCCCACGTGTCAACTGTGGTTTGAGTCCTGGTCCAGGCAGCTTAAAACTCACACCAGGAACGTTTGTGTGCATGCCTAAGATCCTGAGAGGTGAATGGAGGAGAAAAGATTGCAGCGTGGTCATTCCCCCTTGAGGGCAATTTCTTGCTTTCTGTCTCTCTGTCTTTCTGTCTCTCTGTCTTCTTCTCTGATAAGTATATGTGTCCTATGACAAAATTTTTTTAAAAGAAAGATAAAAACAAATTAATATATGGAGCCAGCAAGTGAAATGGAGGTTAAGGCACTGGAATCTCACATGGTTCGAGCCCCAAACCTGAAGGCTTGAAAATCATGCAAAATCCTAAGAAGAAAATAGAGGAGAAGGGATTATGGCAAGATCATCCCCCCTGGGAGAGGAGGGTGATTTCTCATTTTCCCTTTCTCTGTCTTTGTCTCTCTCTGGAGAGCACAGTGCCCTATATAAAAACAAACAAGTAAATAAATAATAAAAATAAAAATAAATTAATATAATCATAAATCAATGGATTTTGGTACAAAATGATGTCTCGCTTTTTTTGCAACCCAACCTTAACATATGTTGATTAAAAACTTCACTAATGGGACCAGTAGTTAGCGTAATGGCTATGTCACTGAACTCCCATGTAGTTGACTGCGGTTCGAGTCCCAGACCCGGTGGCTTAAACTCACGCTGGGCGTGTGTGTGTGCATGCCCAGAATCTGAAGAGGAGAATGGAGGAGAAGGGATTACAGCATGGCCATCCTCCTGGTGAGTGATTTCTCGCTTTCTATCTCTCTGTCTCTCTCTGTCTTTCTGGCGAGCTCATGCACCCTATAGCAAAAACCTCTCAAAAAAACAAACAAAAAACAAAACTTCACTAGTTCACCAGAATCTGCACATATTGTATACATTGAGACTTTGTCACAAAACGGAGACAAACGACTTTTTTTAAAAAGTCCCCATCACTGCTAAACTGTTCAGTTTAGGCCCTCATCATTCCTTCAACCACTGAGCAAAGGTCTATCATGTCTAAACTTCATGCCAGACATTAGGGGCACAAAGACAGACTAAGAATTGTCTTACCCTTTAACCATGAGTTGCTGAATATTCCATAAACAGGCCAAATTCAACAAGACTCACACAGACCTGAACTTGCTCTTTCTCTCATAGTTTTTATTTCATCTAGCATTAAACCATTCAATCTCAGAGCTTAAAAATAATGCCTGCAGCATTATTCACAATTGCTGAGACATGGAACCAAACCAAATGTCCAAAGACAGATGAATGGATTGAAAAAGTTTGGAACATATATTCTATCGAATACTACTCAGCCATAGAAAACAATATCCTGGTTTTTGATAGAAAGTCGATGAATATGGAAAATTTACTGCTGAGTGAAGCAAGCCAGACTATGAAAGAGGGACATTGTATGTCTCCACTTAATATATACCAATTGTCCACACTCTACGGCAGAAATTGAAAGATTAGAGGATATAGAAACATGGAAAATGGTTTGGGGTACTGGAGACGGTGTGGGAAGAGTATGGGAGAAGGGGAAGAGTATGAGGAAAGAAATTGAGGAGAAAAATACAAGAGGCAAGACATTTATGGGATGAAATGAATTATTATCTGTTGATGATAATGTGTATAGTACCTTTAACTGGACTGGTGTGAAGTGTATTTATATTGGATAAATCCACTTTACAAGCTAAGTGATATATAGTGATTGAATGCATAAAATAAAAGAAAAAGTAAATTTAAAAAAATCATGCCTTTCTCTTTTTTTCTGTGTGTCAGGAATGCTTTCAGAAGCAATTCAAAGAATTTCCAACTCAGAGACCAACTCTTCAGACATTTATTGTTTAAGTAACAAAAAGTTCTGGGATTGATTGGTGCCTCAGCAGTGTCACTAAAACATCCAGGTTTTCCATCCTACAACTCAAACATGTCAGGCACAATGATTTGTTGCCTCACTGCCATAAAACAGCTGCCACAACGCTGGACATCAGGTTCCCACACAGTTATTGTCAAAGGCAGGGAAATTCTGAGAAGGCTATGGAAATGAGAGTGCCCACCTGCATCTGTGTCTCTTTTCTATAGAAAATTCTTTCTAGAAACACTTGAAGAGAAATTACCTATCACTTAAAAATGAGTCCTTGAATCAAATACAAGGTCTTAATGATTTTGTTGTTTTTTAAGTAATTATCAATTTTGCTTCTTTCTCTTCTTTTTAATTTAAATCTTCTTTTAATTATATTATTGAACCAATATCTTAAAAGGTATCTCTACCCTCCATGCAAATGCTGCTCTAATACTTAATAAGGTAGCCAGGCTTCACAACAACTCCCAGTGATCCTTGACCCCTACGATTCTCACCTCTGTAGGGTCCCCTCCCGCACTATTCCAGGGCGGTCTGTGTGGCCAATAGAGTAAGCGATGACATTTCACTTCTCAGGTTAGGTTATAAAAGACATGGTGGATTTCTTCTTGGTTTCTCTCATCTCTTGCTCTGGGGAAAGCCAGCCGCCATGCCTCGAGGATGGTAAACAGCTCTGTGAAAGTCTACATAGTGAGGGACTGAGGCCTCCTGCCAATAGCCACGTATGTGATCTTGGAAGTGGATCCTCTAGTCCAATCAAGTCCTCATATTGTCTAAATAGCACATGAGATACTCTGAGCCAGAGTCACCCAGCTAAGCTATTCCTTCATACCTGATACACAGAAACTAGAAGATACAAAATGTTTGCTATTTGGGGCCATTAAGTTTGGAGTTAATTTATTATGCAGTGATGGTTACTAAATTCATTTGATATGAAATCGCCCTGTTTAAAAACTGTGAGTTGTCTCTGCCCCTTACAGCAGAGCACTAACACCACCTACAGGTGAATTTTTGTCTGTGGAGGTTTTAGATACATTTTTTTTTCTTTTTTTTTTTTTTTTTTTTGAGAGTTTTGTTTTGTTTTTGTTTTTGTTTTTCTGTAGGGCACATGCGCTCGCTAGAAAGACACAGAGAGACAGAGAGACAGAAAGCAAGAAATCCCCTGGGGGGATGGCCACACTGCAATTCCTTCTCCTCCATTCTCTTCTTGGGATCTTGGGCACAAACGCACACGCACCTGGCATGAGTTTAAGCCACCGGGTCCAGGACTTGAACTGTGGTCAACTACATGGGAGTTCAGCGACATAGCCATTGCACTAACTGCTGCTCCCAGGTTTTAAATATTTTGAACTGACATTTTTAAGTTAGATGTCACAGAGACATCAGGACATCTTGTTACCTGAGTGCATATTTCAAAGAACAACAAAGACTGAGCTAGAGGATTGCCTTTCTACTTTAGAAGCACAAACTCAAATATGGTTCTCCCAACAAAAGTAAGGATATGTAGTAATTGCCACTCTTTGATCTTTGTTCATACCATTGCTTTAGTTATAACAGAGACAGAGTTCTGTGAACCCAAGTTCCTACGAAAAAATGTGGAAGCAAAAGATAGATCAAAAGATCTCTGTTGAAGAAGATATTGGACCAAGTTTCTATGGTGTAATCAGTAGTGTGCCAGACTTCAGAACTGGAAGCCACATACCAACTGCAGTTGAGTTCCCAGCTCAGTTGCCCTAAAAACATGCCAGGGGCATGCCACCTGTCCATGATTCTCACAAGCTGGAGGACTAGAGAAAAGGGATTGCAGCATGACCAAGGCCTGTGTAGAGTGCTTCTCTCTCTCTCGCTCTGTCTTTCTCAATCTCTAGTGTGCACACATGGTCTATCATGAATCAAGAAAAAGAAGAAGAAATTTAAGAAAGCATTTGCACAACAAGGGAAACAATCAACAGAGAAAAAAAGAAACCTACAGAATAGGAGAAAATATCTGCAAGCCTTATATCTGAAAAGAGACTAATATGCAAAATATAAATCAACAACAAAAACACAAATGGAACCCACAAATAGCCTAATTTTTAAAATGGGGGATGGAACCAGCAGTTGGAATAATGGCTGTGTCACTGGACTCCTATATAATCGACTGCAGTTCAAGTCCCAAACCTGGTGGCCTAAACTCACGCCAGGTGTGTGTGCATGCGTGCCCAAGATCCCAAGAGGAGAATGGAGGAGAAGGGATTGCAAAGTGGCCATGCCCCCGGGGGGTGATTTCTTGCTTTCTGTCTCTCTGTCTTTCTGGTGAGCGCATGTGCCCTAAAGCAAAAACCTCTTCAAAAAAATTAAAATAAAATAAATTTAAAAATGGGTCAAGGTGCCAGCAGGTAGTATGGTGGCTGAGACACTGGATTCGCACATGGCCAACTGTGGTTTGAACTGTGGTTTGAAACTCACACCAAGAGCATGTGTGTTCATGCCCAAAATTCCAAGAGGAGAATGGAGAAGAAGAAATTGAAGCATAGCCATACCCCCAGGAGAAGATTTCTCATTTTCCCTTTCTTTGTCTGTTTATTTCTTTCTCTCTCCAACAAACACAGGTGACCTATGGCAAACACGTAACAACAACAACAAAAAAGTTAAAAGACTTGAAGAGACATTTCTTCAACAAAGACATACAAATGGCCAACAACTATATGAAAAGATGTTTAACATAACTAATTACCAGGTAAATATAAAACAAAACCACATTCCAACCTCACACCCGTTAGAATGGCCATTATAAAAACCCCAACACAAAGACAAGGCAGTTGTGTGATTAGACCCACATGGAAGAGGTACTGGGTTCATTCATGTGCTCATGATCCAGGCAGGGTGAGACTTGGTCTGGATTTCAGTGTGAGGACCCTTTGGGGGGCTAGCTCTCTCTTTCTCATGAAAGAAGTAGATGAATCAACTTAAAAACAGACATATAGACATAAGCGAGTCTCAATTCACTCATTCATCATATCTGCCCAGTCCCTTTGGACATCTGTGTTTATGATCCCAAGGTCACAAACACAGGGTGATAATGGTTCATTCACATTGTCCACATTTTTTGGAATTAGCCTCCGACCACTGATTCAGCCTGGCTTGCCTCTTCTAACTCATCTCCACTAAGATAGTTAATTTGATGTACTGACTCTGCTATCTGCTATGGAGACCGGCTATTTGGTCACACACAAGTCTAGATGTTGCTGTGAATGTATTTTTTTAGATTTAATTAACACTAAAATCAATAGCCTTTGGGTAAAGCAGATTACCCTCCATGAAGTAGCTAAATCTGCTCAATGCCTTAAAAGCAAAGATTGAAGCTTCCCTAAGAAAAGAACTTCTCCCTCAGAAGTGACATGGACACTGTTTGACCTTCCAGCCTGCCTGACCTGCCTTGCAGAAGCCAGACTCGGGATGACAGCACAGCTCTTACCTGAATTTCCAGCCTGCTGACTTGTTCAGGAGATATTAGATTTTCCAGCCCCACGTTATGTGAGTCAATTACTTAAAACAAATGCATTTCTCCAGTATTCTTTCTCCTTCTTTCCCTCCTTTGTCTTCTCTTACGGTGAACACACAAACACAGTCAGTCCTCTGTGTGCCAGGATTCTGCATTGATGGAGTCAACCAACCAAGGACTGTAAATATTCATGTTGATGTGTCTGTGCTGAACGTGTACAGACGTTGTTTCACTGTCAATATGCCTTAAACAATACAGTATAACAGCTATTTACATAGAATTACACTGAATTAGGTATTATAAGTAATCTAGAGAGGACTAAAGTGCACAAGAGGATGTATGCAGATTAAGTGTGAACAGTACACCATTTTACATAGGGTACTTAAGCATCCACAGTGTTGGTATCTACTAGAAGTCCTGGAACCAGTTCCTTGGGGATACCAAGGGATAACTGTGCATGTATGTAAATGCATACACACACATACACACACACACACATTTAATTATGTATATAGTTAATTACATGTACATGTAATTAGATATATACTTATATGTATATATAATTACATTACGTATTATATATTCTGTATATATATATTTTATTACATATTATGTATAATATATGATATATTTATATATCATATAATACTGTATAATTATATCATATATTATATGATATATTACATTATTATATATTACAGTTATTATATGTGCATACATTACATATTATAATACATATTATTGTAGTATGTACAATGTATAAATAATTCTATATACATGCATTCCCTGTTTCTGTCTCTCGTGTTCTTAATCACAGATATGCCCCTTCCTTTCTTGCATCAGACCACGTTATCGCAGTTCCCCTTCAGCAGTGTGTCATCTCCTCTAAGACTCTGCCTGGCCACCACCTTGTCTGGGAAGACTCACAAGTCATTGCAGACTGGACATGTCCTCCCTGAGGGTGCCACAGCACAACCCCCACTCAACCCACACATTAAATTACAACATAATGACTTCTTTATGTGACCTGCCCCCAGAGCAGGAGCTGTGTCTTTTCTGTCATGAATGAATAAATAAATGGATGAATCCTAACATACTATTACTAAGGAGGACAAACAGAGAATAATCTTAGACAGAAGTAGTTTTATAGAATTATCATGTAAATCACTATAGAATAGAATAAATGCTTTGTAATTTAGGGGGAAACAGAAGGATTTTCTGGGCTTCTGGCAAAGCTTTTTCTAACTAAATCATTTCATGCACAGCTTTTGCAAACGCGTCTTCTGCTGGTCATAATTATGCATCTCCCACCCCCCACTGTTTTGAATTACTCTGTGCTAACACCAAAATTGTTCCACAGAGAGTCGGATTTATTTGCTGAAATGTGATGAGGAGAAGTGGGATAAGAGACGTACTTCACATGCGGCGCCCATTGCTAGCACAGCTGTATTTCTGAGAAATATATTTTAGCCCTTTTGCTCCATTTCTTTTGTAATTTAATAACTGGAGTACAAAGCTCATGAAAGCTGGGAATGTGTCGGAAGGTCAGTGAGGAAAGATGCACGTGGTACATTTAGGAGAGACGAGGGAGTTAAAATAACAGGGGAAACTGATCATTTATGATCCTTCTGGTCTGTGGTTTATGACTACGCGTCTGTTTCAGGTAAAGACCAAACACAGGCTATAGCCACAAAAAAGGTGAAACAATTAACACATTCAACGGGCAGAATTCTTTTTGTACTTCTATCGTAAATGTAGTTATTTGTTTAAAAACGATTTCATGCCAGGCTGGTAGAGCACTATGTTCATGCCTACACAGAAGAGCAATGGTAGTTGCTGGTTCTGCTCTTTGAAGGATGGACCTGCACACGGGAACACTTTCCCTCACTTGCACAGGCCTTGCCTGCAGGGCTGACCACACCGCTGACAGTATCTTCCTCACGTGCACCAATGGCTCTGTGTCAGAAAGCAGCATCCATGGACACAGCAGCCCTGTGCGCAGGTCCCTGAGAAGAGGCTGGCTGCCTCTCCTCCCCGTGGGGCAGCAGTTTACAGCCTTTACCTGGCATCGCATCTGTAAACGGGATGTAGATAACATTTCCATGGTTTCCAGGGAACAGAGTGTTACCCACATCAGTGTTCATGACAACAAACACAGCATCCCAAATGAGCTGTGCAATCAGCACTTTGGGGGGAATGAGGTCTGTTTTAGTTTAACAGATCCATTCGATGTTATCTAACCATTTAATGCTGTGATGAAGCACAGAGCACAGGCTTTGCAATCAGATAGAGCTACATCCAGGTCCAAGGTTGGCCTCACCAGATGTGTGCTCTTGGGCAAGAAGTCCGGCCTTGTGGCCCCCCAATACTTCACTCTGTAAAAGAAAGCAAATAAAAACCTCTTTGGAAGATCGATACAGAAATTAGATACAATAAGCTCCAGCATTCAGAAAAGGGACTAGCACACAAGAGACTATCAAACATGGTGAAAAATGTTTGTAACAAAATACAGCTGACACTATTCCTGTTGGTTCAGGGTTCTGGTTGAAGCTTCGTGTTGAGAACAGAGGAAAACTCTGCATGTCCCAAAGTAAAATTCTAAGCGTATTCCTTCAGTACTTACTAAAAGACTGAAAACCCTATGTAGCAACCAAACAGTGTCTAACATGATATGTGCAATTTGTGTGGCTTTGTGTGTGTGTGTTAAAGACATTTCCCAGCTAATGCAGAGGGTTCTTTCTCCACTATGAATGCTATGGTGTGAATGTGTTCCTCAAACTCATGTGTTAAAATCTGATGAGCTGGAGCATAATGGCTAAGGCACTGGATTCCCACATAATCTACTGTAGCTCAAGACCCAACCCAGTGCTTAAAACTCACACAAGGTGTGTGTGTGTGTGTGTGTGCATGCCCAAAATCCCAACAGGAGAATGGAAGAGAAGGGATTGTGACTCTCTCTTTCTGTCTCTCTGTCTCTGTCTCTATCTCTACAGTAAGCACATGTGCCCTACACCAAAAATCTCTCAAAAAGAAAAAAAAAGTCTGTGAAGGTATTAGAAGGACCAGAACTGGGACCGGCTGATGGTGTAATGGTTGTGTTATGCTGCTGGACTCCCACATAGTCGACCATGGTTTGAGTCCCAGACCCAGTGGTTTAAAACTCACTCCGGGCATGTGGGCATCAGTGTGTGCCCAAGATCCCAAGGGAAATGGAAGAGAAGGGATTGTGGCATGGCAATCCCGGGAGTGTGTTTTTCTCTCTTTCTGTCTGTCTGTCTCTCTGGTGATAACACATACTCTATAGCAAAAATCTCTCAAAAAAAAAAAAAAAAAAAAGGACAAGAACTAAATCTGACTGTGGAGTTAAGAGACAGAGCCTTTGTGAAGTGATTAAGATTGAATAAGGTCCATTAACATTCAATGTTATTATTGATGTTACTGGACCTGTCCCAACATTTAAGTTGGCCATAGTCTTAGTTGCCTTTTACTCCATGACTGAAACCAATTGACTAAAGGATATAGAAACACAGTATATAGATGTAAATACAAGATACAGTGTGTGTGAGAGAGGAGGGTCTGAGGAAGAACATTTGAGGGAGGGCCAGGGAGTCAAAGCATTAATGGCACAAAGAGGTGCGGTATTCTCTGTTGAAGATATTTTGTAGTTTTATCAGCTGTACTAGGGAGTAATGTTCACCTGTTGAAATGTCCACTTTGTAAGACAAAATAAATAAACAAATAAATAAACAAACAAATAAAATTTTAAAAAAGATTGAATAAGGTTATCAGGGTGAGGTCTCCCACCCGAATCCTGGTGGGCTTGTAAAGAGAGGAAATGAAACAGAGAAACCTGGACACACAGACCCTTGCTCTGTCTCACCATGCAATGCCCTCTGCCATGTTATCCATGACCAAGAAAGTTCTTACCAGATGCAGCTTCTTGATCTTACTCTCCAAAAGTATGAGCTAAATAAATATCTATTCTCTATAACTTTCCCAGACTCAGGAATTTCTCTTACAAGCTAAATAATGAACTAGAACAATAAGCGAAATTAGGGTGCTTGGCCACCCTCTCAAGCTAAGGAAAGGGGAACTCCAGGAAGAGATGGGAGAAAAAATTAGATGTGCTTTAAGTGAAAGAGAGTAGTTCCTTCTCCCAGCACAGCTAATGCAGTGAGCCTCCTCTCAGGAGGGCCAGATGTGTAACCCTAGGAAGTTGGTAAATTTTATACACTAATAGATCATTAGTATTTCTACATTTTACGAAACTATAGGAAACTTTGGGTTTAATCTCCAAGAGGTGAAAAGGTAGAATTCACTTCTTTCTGGAGAAACCCAGTAGAACTCTTTCATTCCAAAACACTGTCTACACTGGCTCTTTGAAGTAGTAATTAATATACTTAGAAATAGAAATGCTAAGATTCAGCATCACAGGTTGACTTCACACTTGCAAAGAAGCTTAAATTCCTGTATTCTTTTTACTGGTATTCAATATCTATAGTTCTCTCTATCCTCTTTCTTTCCACTGCCTGAGCTATTTTCTGCATTACTGATCTTGCACTCAACCACCTCATCTTACTACAGAAAAATATCTCCTGGTATTTAGAATGTCAAAAGCACTTGAGCTAGCATATTCACAGCCCATGCAATGCCAGGCTGAATAATTGGTGTTTGGAATATGCTTGGCACCATCACACCGGATGGAGGCCTAGACAGCTGCCATCGACTATGTGTTGCCTGCACGGCTTACATAGAGGTGGCCGTTCAGGCTGCAAAATGGCCAGACAGAGCAGTCACCACCAAGCAGCCTCTGCTGTGTGACAAATCCCCTGCCTCGAAGATTCAGCCCAATTCTTGGATGGGCAACTTGCCTCGGAAGCAGATGGACATGCTCGTGGAAGCAGGATGGAGATCACGGGTGAGAACAGAAATATTTCAGTCTCGGGTCATATTGGCGTTTGGGAGTTTGCCACCATCTGCTGCCCTAGAGCTCTAAGCTTGCTGATCTAATTTGCAGATAGATTGACATTTTGAATTTCTTAAATCTTGGGAAGAGTTTTGATGATTCCTGATGCCATAAAGACTGTGCCTGTCCTCAAAGGAAACTGAGGTCTATAGCCTTCAGCCTCCAAGATTCTACCACTTAATTACTATGGGCTTAGAGTCCTTCTGAAGGAGAGTGCATACAACTGGGTCATTGGGAAAGAGATGAGGTTTATTTCTATGTTTTCTGTGCAAAAATGCATCATGACTTTCCCCATGACCCAATAGTAATTGGGGACTCTGGAGGGCAAAATATCACTCTCATCTTCACGTTTTATCACTCAGGCCCAACCACACATTTTTATGAGCAGAAGACAATGCAATTGAAGAGATGAGGCCAACTTCAGCCCCTGTCACCACATGGACTAACATGGACAATACCTTACTGGTAGGCTTTGCTCTTCCTGGGGTCCTTTCCTCAGGACCATCCCATGTGCAGTGTCAGGAAGAGAGGAGATGCCTATCCTCGCTACCAAAAAGGAGCAGGAGCATGCCATGAAAGTAGAGGTCCTGGAATCCCTGGTCTCATTCTCCATACCCTTGCAGGCTCTCCCAGCTGTGTGTCCCACCTAGTGACCTTGGTCAGGAATGAACTCTCCAGTCAGGGGTGAAGCTTAGTCGAGCTGCAGATGCTGGATTCCCAGTTACTTATCACTCTCTTAGTCTGGGGAGGAGCTTTGACCCTAGATCCATGGAGGAAAAAAAGAAAGGACTAGTGTTAGTGAAATAGGGAGGAGTTCTCTCTCCTGTTGTTCCCTGTGTTCCTTTGGAGTGAACCTCTGTCATGTTATTCATGGCATGTGACCTGTGACCTCTGGTATATGGAGCACATCTCAGTCTTTCTGCCAGAAGGATGTAGTTCAGAATTGTGCTCCTCACTGTGCATAAGGGGTTCTTGTGAAGATGTACAGAATAAATAGCTCCTCAGTCAGTTTCAGGAGGAATAAACATTTTCCTAAAACACTGACCAGCACATGACTAATTAACATGCAACTCTGTGGCTGATTTCATTTGCATCTTCTATTGGCCATGTTGGGCCCAGAACCAAACTTGCAGTCTATACCTTCTACCATGGACAAGACTGCATAGCCAGCCAGGCAGTCCTTCTGGCTTTATTTTAATTTCAAACTTCACATCTTTCATTTGGCTTTTTATTTTATTTTACTTATTGTCAGAGGGTGTGTGCAGTTTCCAGAAAGAGAGAGAGAGAGGGCGAGGGAAGAAAATCCCTCTCCAATGGGGCATGGACACACCACAATCTCTTCTCTTCATGTAGCCATCCTATTGGGATTTGGGCTGTATGTGCATGTGAACCTGGCATGTTTTGTAAGCCACCAGGGTAGAGATTCAAATCATGATTAGCATGAGGAATTGGCCTCTTCAACCACGAGGCAGCCACAGACATGACCTATTTGGCTTTCTAAAAATGTTTTCTTTTGTTTTTGCCATAGGGCCCATGTGCTTGACAGAGAGATAGAAAGTGAGAAATCATCCCTCGTGGGGGTTGGCCATGCCACAAACCTTTCTCCTCCATTCTCCTCTCAGGATTTTAGGCCTGCACGTAGCATGCCCAATGTGATTTTCAAACCACCAGGTCCAGGACTTGAATTGTGGTCAGCCACGTGAGAATCCAGCACTTTGACTACCACGCCACCTGCTGGCCCCTAAAATGCTTCCTACACATGTCTAAGAATTTTCTTTTTTTTAAATTTGCTAGAGGGCGAGGGTACACGTGCCCACTGGAAAGAGATAGAGGAAGAGAGAGAGAAAGAGAGCAAGAAAGTATTCCCTATGAGAGATCGTCACACCACAATCCCTTCTTCTCCTTCTGTCCTTTCCATATTTGGGGCACACATGCACATTATTTGTAAGTTGCTGGGTCTATGACTTACACCGTACTGTAGGCTATGTGGGATCTGCCACTTTAATCACCACTCCACTAGCTGGCCCTAAAATCTTGTTATGTTGAAATATTGTGTCTTTTAAGCCATTTTCCTCTTCCTTGGTAGAGATAAAACATAAATTACTTAGTATACTAAAACAAACTTTTTCTGGACTGGCCCCATAGTTCAACAATTAAGTGTATGCAGAGGAAGGTGGAATACACCTAGCAGACCAGGGTTTAAGTCCTGGCCCCAGCAGCTTAAAAGCCATATAGGTATGCACACACGTGTCCAGGATCCTGATGGATAAAGAATTAGAGGGGAAAAGATTGAGGCACAGCCAGGCCCCAGTGAAGGGATATGCTCTCTCTCTCTTTCTTTCTCTTTCTCTTTCTCTTTTTCTCTTTCTCTTTCTCTTTCTCTTTCTCTTTCTCTTTCTCTTTCTCTTTCTTTCTCTTTCTCTTTTTCTCTTTCTCTCCTTTCCCCTCCCCCTCTCCTTTTCTCCTTGTCACTCCTGTGCATACACATGCACCCTCTAACATTTAAAAAGAAAAGAAAAGAAACTTTTTCCCTAATTTTTGTTTCTTGGAAAAAGGCTATTTTAAATCCTCCCATCATATATGAACTACAAATGATGTCTCTGTGATGTTCTTCAGCAAGTTGATCAAGAAGACAAGCGTTTTCTGGTTAGTCATTGAGGCACTTTGTATCCTTCTGTAGAATCCAGGGAATAACTAACAAGATTCTGGTATTATGGGCAGGCTGAGTACATGAATGGCTTAATTTCTTCAACAAAATAAGTTGTCCTTGAGGGAGTTTTTATAAGCAGTTCTTTCCTGCTGGTTTGCCTTAAGGGGCAAATCCACACACAGCCTACCTGACACTGAGTCTGGACTGCGAAATGGCTACAGAGGAACTTCCTTCAAAAATTCCTTACGCAGTGTCCGTCTTCCAGAAGCAATTGACGCAGAATTAGAGAATTGTGCACGGTGTTCAGTAAAGCCAGGAGTAGGGGAGACATTATGCTGGACAGCTCATTCTGGTATCCTGTTTCTACAATTGGGTGCCCAGCAGTCACACAGGCTACCTGGGACACTGAGCTGTCTAGCCAGTGTGGGGTGCACGGTGACAGAGGGGGCCTCCTGAGAAATAGGTGGACAAGACTGAATCCTAAAATTTCCTCAGTAAGACCTCCTGGGTTTTCCAAATTCAGCATTGGAACTTCAAAACAAAGAGGCTGAATAAGCAACTATTATCTCTATAAGAAGACGTGAAAGAGCACCCATATTCTCCATAGAAGACCTGTTTTTTTTTTTTTTTTTTTTTTTTTTTTTGAGAGGTTTTTCGCTATAGGGCGCGTGCGCTCGCTGGACAGACAGAGAGAGACAGAGAGACAGAAAGCGAGAAATCACCCCCCAGGGGGGATGGTCACGCCGCAATCCCTTCTCCTCCATTCTCCTCTCGGGATCTTGGGCACGCACGCACACGCGCCCGGCGTGAGTTGTAAGCCACCGGGTCCGAGACGCGAACCGCGGTCGACTACGTGGGAGTCCAGCGACATAGCCATTACGCTAACTGCTGGTTCCCTAGAAGACCTGTTTTCACACTGGCTTGCCGATAGATGAAGTTTCCCTATAAACTGTGAGCAGCTGAGAGGCACGTTTTCAATGTTTAAATGAGATCTGTATATTGTGGTGCTCGACCTCTTTGCAAAGGATAATCAAATTGCTTCCTGTCAGCAATAAATGCTGCAAATTCGAATTCTAGTCACTGCAGTTCCTGAGCACCAAACATACCCAGGAAACAACTTACACTCTACGGTGTGTGATCTCACCTCCGTTGTCAACGTGTTTTGTTCACACTGGATTATCAAGCTTTTCATGTTGTAGGAAGTTCACTTTTTCTTTGTTCCATTGTTGAAATTTTAGGCTTTAAAGAGATAAGGTGCTATGTTACAGTCATCTTTGTCTCTAAGACCTCAGTACATTTCCATGAGGAAGCAGACATTCAATCAATGGTCATTTAATAAATAAGAGTCAATACAAAAGAAAAAACATTTGTCTCACATAGCATAATACTCTTCTGTATTAACTAACATTATCCCTTTATATTTGCTAAAACTTTTTGTCCTTTTATTCTATTTGAGAAGCCAGGAAGAACAGAATCCACGAGCTCAGGAAGTAATATTATGACAGAAAGCAAGGAGAATGCTTTAGAGATTCACAAGTCTAAGTTCCAGGTAAAAGCCTGTCTATCCTTAGCACCTAGGAAAGAAAACGATTCCTTAGAAAGAGGGGGAACCAGCAGTTTGCATAATGGCTATGTCGCTGGACTCCCACGTAGTCGACCGCGGTTCGCGTCTCGGACCCGGTGGCTTAAAACTCACGCTGGGCATGTGTGCATGCGTGCCCAAGATCCCGAGAGGAGAATGGAGGAGAAGGGATTGCGGCTTGACCATCCCCCCTGGGGGGTGATTTTTCGCTTTCGGTCTCTATGTCTCTCTCTCTCTGTCTGGTGAGCGCACGCGCCCTATAGTGAAAACCTCTCCCAAAAGGAAAAAAAAAAAAAGAAAAAGAAAGAGGGAGGAAAAAAATCATATTGAACAAAACGAACCTAAGAAATAGGATGGGCTCTGAGTAAGGTTTGCACCAGGTGCCAACCCAGACCAAGGCTTAGCGTGCAGAAAAATGTTACAGAATACTCGGGGCTTTGCAACCAGCAGGGACTTGGCCCCAGGCAGAGGCTGAGGAGGCAGAAAGACCCACGATGCAATGCCAGTGTAGGTGGGATTCTTACTGCAGGATCTGAGGCAACCGTGCAGAGCTCTTGGGTCTCCATTGCGGTACAAGAACAGTGCCATATGCAGTGTATCTGAGCTCTGAGCCCCACAGGGTTGCCCTGTCCCAGAGACTGGGGGTAAGAAAAGGCAGAAGGAATCTTGGGTATGAAAGTAGGACAGTCCCAGATTCATAGATAAGTCAGAAATGGGGACGACACAGAGACATGTGGACCCTGGGAAGCAAAGGCCAGAGACTGAGCACGAGACCCAGAATTCTGAGCAGACAGCTCAGTACCAGAGCCAGCCCTGCTTCTTCCCTTGAATCCCCCAGAGCTTCAGCGCAACCCCAGGAGGTTGGGAAAACCCAAACTGATTGATCACATTCTACCACCCAGAGGAATGGGGGTCTCAGAGTTAAATTATAGAAAAACAACAACAAAAGAATCATTTCTTACACACGGAATGCAGACTGAAAGTCACTCCTATACTAATAACTGTGCAGCCTGAAACACACAAAGGTGCACCAAACCTGATTTTATCCAAGCTTTTATTGGCTTCATAACGGAAACAGGACAAAACTAAGGGGCAAAGTACCTGGAGGCCTTGGCAATGTCTCCTGACTGCTCATCAGACTGGCAAAAGGGATGCTCCTGGCCAGTTTTTTTTATCTTTTCTTTGTTTTTTGTTTTGTTTTGTTTTGTTTTGTTTTTTAGGTTTTTGTCATCGGGCACCTGTTCTGCCAGAGACAGAAACAGAGAAAGTGAGAAATCAGCCCCTGGGGAGATGGCCATGCCACAATTTCCTCTCCTCCATTCTCCTCTCAGGATTTTGTGCACACTCGCACACACGCCTAGTGTGAGTTTTAAGCTGCTGGGTCCCAGACCTGAAACTTGGTCAGTCATGTGGGAGTTCAGCACCTTAAATAACATGCCACCTCCTGGTCCACTCCTGGCCAGTTCAAACTTTGGCTTTTCTGAGCATATTTGACATACTTTGCCTCTAATTATGGGCCCATTTACTGCTGAGCATACCCCTGAGTGACGGGGTACCACTGCCCTCCTTGCCCAAGAACCACCACTGGCAAGCTGTGAAAAAACTTTTAGAAACTCAAAGTCAAAGGGACCTTTTTTTTTTTTCTCTCTCTTTTTTTTTTTTTGGAGAGGTTTTTGCTATAGGGCGCATGCACTCACCAGACAGACAGAGACAGACAGAGAGACAGAAAGCGAGAAATCACCCCCCAGGGGGGATGGTCATGCCGCAATCCCTTCTCCTCCATTTTCCTCTCAGGATCTTGGGCACGCACAGACACGCGCCCGGCATGAGTTTTAAGCTACCGGGTCTGGGACACAAACCGCGGTCGACTACATGGGAGTCCAGCGACATAGCCATTACGCTAACTGCTGGTTTCCAGGGACCTTTCTTTTCATTCTTTCCTTTATTTTCTATTTATTTATTTACTTGTTTATTTTACTATATGGCATATGTATTACAGGAGAGAAACAGAGAGAAAGAGAGAGGGAAAGTGATAAATCACCCCCCAGAGGGGTCAGCCACACATAATCCCCTCCTCCATCTTCTCTTGGGATTTTGGACAGGCATACACATGCATTCAGTATATTTTCCAAGTTGCCAGGTTCAGGATCCAAACTACACACTCAGTCATGTGGGATCTAGTAACCTTCACCAAACTACCATGCCACCTGGCTGACTTCTTCTTTTTTTTTTTTTTTTAATTTTTTTGTTTGTTTGTTTAATTTGTGCTTCCCAGAGGAAGAGGAGAAAAGAACCTCCCAATGAGGTGTGGTCATTTCAGTCCTTTTTTTCCATTCTTGTATCGCATAAGGATTTGAGGCATGCGTACACTCACACATGCCAATCATGTTTGTGAAGCCCCGAGGACCAAGATTTGAACCTCAGTTGGCCGTGTGGAACCCAGGTCCTTATGCACAGCAGTTGGCCGTGTGGAATCCAAGCTCCTATGCACAGCAATTCACACCCGCACTACCAGGCTGGCCCAAAAAGACTTTTCTTCATTGGAATGGAGACAGCTAGGTTAGCATAGGCACGTGGAAAGCCAGCCACAGTGCTTAGTGACTGTGCACACTCACTTTTCTAAATTCTGTTTAAAAGTCTTCATTTTCATCGTCAGCTACTTACTTGACAGAAAGGACAAGCATCTCTGCTAATACTTGGGCTGACTTCATGACCCATCTGCTTAATAACTGAAATTTATGTTGTGAGTTACAGGTTACGGAGCTTTTTCCTCTCTTTTATTTCATTTTTTATGGTGATACTCACAGACATTTTCTTATAATTTTGTGCTAAATGTTAGAACAAAAGGCAGGTAGATGAAGGAAGTAAGAATTAAAAAGAGGAAATTCTGGGAGAGGAAATAGAATGTAAAATATATGAATACCAACTCTTCATTTTTATTTTTTAAGAAGTACTCTGCATGATATATCAATGAAACATCATAGGATACAGTGGTAATGAATGCCACTCTCCTACATAATTCTTTAGGAATTAATTTTGCAAAAGATGTAAAGAAGACTTTGATACATATGGATTCCACATGTCACCATGAACATGACGAGGAGGTTCAGACAGAACTATGGGGAAAATGACACCTTAGGCTCTGTCTTCCAAGGCTTGGTTTCTCCACCATTGACATATTTTTGGATCTCATAGTGAGTCTGGCAAGTAGGCTCAAGGAAGATATTTATACCTTGGCTCTGAATAAAAGAAAATGAATATAAAAGCCTTATCTTCACAAGATGACCCTTCGGAAATAAAGCAGAAGACTTGGTACCAAATGTGTTTTACACATGACTAAAAAGCAGCAATTTAAGCCAGGTGTGTCACACCTGTGCAGGTGTTCCCCAAAGGGGTCCTGGTGGCATAGCATTTAGGCACTACGAAGCTGCTCCTCAGTGGGAGATGTTGGACTCAATGACACATCAGGGTCTCTTGGTCTCTGAATCTCCAAGAAGTTGGTTGGGACAGTGTCCCACTTCCCAAGTGAGACACCATGGCATGACAACAGTGCACAGACCACTTGGAACCTGCTATTCCCTGAGCGTGTCTACGGGTGGACCATGCCACTCATCAGCTGAGCAAACCGGCACTTCCATCTCCTCACTTTCCAACACTGCCCATGGCCCGTCAACTTCCAAACTCCATTGACCTTCACCTCCTTCACCTGTTAGCCCACTGGTGACATCCCTTCTCCACCAGCACTGCCCTCAAAGCTATACCATCTCCCACATGAATCCTCTCTAACTTCTCCACCTCCACTGCTTCCTCCTTTTGATCCACATTAGTTCATCAACTGCAGCTGGGCTCAACTTCAACTTCAGAGAATGTCAGTTTGGTTATCATGCCTCCCCCTCAGTGCCCATCCAGCTCCTGTCTTCCATTGCTATTATCAAGGGGACTGACATTCCAAGGATCTTCCATGAGGCCCCACAGTGTCCACCCCAACACCCCTGCTTCATCATTATCATTGTGCCACTGTTCCCTCTGTGCTTCAGCCATCCTGTCCTTCTGTCATTCTGTTCCTTGAACATTCTATGCTCCCTTCAGTCATCAGGCATTTGTACACCTGCATTTTCTTCATTCTACAATGCACCTGCAATACTCTTTACTTAAATTGCTACTCATCTCTCAAATCCAGGCAAGGTATAATTCTCTGAGAAAATATTCCTTGATCACTGAAAAGTTATAGTCCTCATTACATATTCCATATGTGTCTCTTCACACTTACATGGTTTTTATTTACCGTCATTTTTGATGCTTGTCCTTTCTACTAGACCAGAAGATTATGCTGGACAGGACCTGTCTGCTTTTGAAAACCACAACAGCCTCGGTGTTTAGTTTAATTGTTTACATAGAGTTGACAGGTTTTATTCTTTTGCCAAACTGTGGTTAACACTGTGCTAAGCTCTGGATTTTAAATGTGAACTAGACAACCAAAGCACTTGTCTTCATGGAGTTTCTATTTTAGTGCAAAAGACCTATAGTAAGCAAACACAAAGATTAGATATTATACTCCTTAGAAATGAGAAAACGTTATGACAGATAATAATGAAAAAATATAGAGAGTAGCTGGCAAAGACCTCTTCAATCAAGTGATATGAAAATAATGGCCAGATAGCTAAGAAAGGACTAGATATGCCCAAACCAGGGAAAAAGTGTTCCGGATCATGGAGCCGACAATTGCCAAGACCCAAAGGAAGGGACAAGAGTGGCCCTTAGGGATGTGTCCAGAAGGACAGTGTTCTTGGAGCATTGTAGGAGAACAATTTGGGAGAGAAGAGTCCGGATTATTCTGAATTAAATTGGGAGCCCCTGAGGAAGCAGGGGGAAGAATAATCACATCAGATTTACATTTTTAAGGCTGCTGAGGTAGGCACAATGGAAAATGGAGTGGAGGGAGTCAGTAGGGCAGCTTCTGTGAGGGAGTTGGGAATAGGGAGAGTGAAGATGTAAGGAAATACATTTCAAAGGCAAAGATAGGAGGCTGGGATGCCTCATGGACTCTGGTTTGGGAACAGGGCAATGGTGACACCACTTACTTAGATGGAAAAGGAGGCTGCTGAAACTCTACCAAATTCATTCTATGAAGCCTCCTTCACCATTATCCTTTAAACAGATAAGGACAAGACAGGAAGAAAAACTAAGAGCAATATCTCTGATGAATATAGACACAAAGATTCTCAACAAGATACTAGCAAAACATATCTAACAACATATAAAAAAGATTATACATCACAACCAGCTAGGCTTTATTCCAGGCATGCCAGGTTGGTTCAACATATGCAAAACCACAAATGTAATACATCATATTAACAGAAAGAAAAAGCAAAACCATATGATCATATTAATTGATGTAGAAAAAGCATTTAATAAGATGCAACATCTCTTCATGGTCAAGATTAAACTGGAGAAACCAAAAGGAAAAGATAGTAAGAAAGATCGAGATGCAAGAACACTTTTGGCCAAAAATCTCCCCTAGAAAGTCACTCAAGATGAATTAAAAGAAGTATTTGAAGATGCCATGGAGATCAGAATAATCAGCAAAGATGGAAAAAGTAAAGGGATTGCCTACATTGAATTCAAGACAGAAGCTGATGCAGAGAAAACCTTTGAAGAAAAGCAGGGAACAGAGATTGATGGGCGGTCTATTTCTCTATACTAAACTGGAGAGAAAGGTCAAAATCAAGACTACAGAGGTGGAAAGAATAGCACTTGGAGTGGTGAATCAAAAACTCTGGTTTTGAGCAACCTCTCCTACAATGCAACTGAAGAAACGCTTCAGGAAGTATTTGAGAAGGCGACTTTTATCAAAGTGCCTCAGAGCCAAAATGGCAAATTTAAAGGGTATGCATTTATAGAATTTGCTTCATTTGAAGATGCTAAAGAAGCTTTAAATTCCTGTAATAGAAGGGAAATTGAAGGCAGAGCAATCAGGTTGGAGCTACAAGGACCCAGGGGATCACCTAATGCAAGAAGTCAGCCTGACAAAACTTTGTTTGTCAAAGGTCTGTCTGAGGATACCACCGAAGAGACATTAAAGGAGTCTTTTGATGGCTCTGTTCGTGCAAGGATAGTCACTGACCAGGAAACAGGATCCTCCAAAGGGTTTGGTTTTGTAGACTTCGACAGTGAGGAAGATGCCAAAGCTGCCAAGGAGGCCATGGAAGATGGTGAAATTGATGGAAACAAAGTTACCTTGGACTGGGCCAAGCCTAAGGGTGAAGGTGGCTTCTGGGGTTGAGGTGGAGGCAGAGGAGGCTTTGGAGGCCGAGGTGGAGGCAGAGGAGGCAGAGCTGAATTTGGTGGCAGAGGCCAAGGAGGCTTTGGAGGGCGAGGTGGCTTCCGAGGAGGCAGAAAAGGAGGAGGAGACCACAAGCCACAAGGAAAGAAGACGAAGTTTGAATAGTTTCTCTGTCCCTCTGTCTTCCCTCTTCCATTTGAAAGAAAGCACTCTGGGGTTTTTACTCTGGTACCTGATCACTGACAGGGCCTTCTGAGGACATTCCCAGACAGTGTGCAGCCCTGGGTCTACTTGGAAAGCCGTAGAAATAACGTTTCAAGGGAGATACTCTTGCTGGTTTTGACTGGATATTCATATAAACTTTTTAAAGAGATGAGCGATAGAGTTAACCCTTATCTGTAAGTTTTGAATTTATATTGTTTCATCCCATGTACAAAACCATTTTTTTCCTACAAATAGTTTTTTTTTGTTTGTTTGTTTTTTTTTTTGTTTTTTTTTTTTTTTTTTGGCGTTGGGCAATTGTAAAGGAAATGAGAATGTTTTATCATGATTTTTTGCTTCAATGACTTTAGGACAATTTTTAAAAGTCCTAAAAAAAAAAAGATTCTCAGTAAAATCAGCATAGAAGGGTCATTTCTCAACACAATAAAAGCTATCTATGAAAAAAACCATAGCTACTATCATCCTGAATGGAGAAAAGCTGAAAACTTTTTTACTAAAAATGGGTACAAGACAAGGATGCCCACTCTCCCCATTCCTTTTCAATATAGTACTGGAAGTCCTCACCAACACAATCAGAAAAGAGAATAAAATAAAAGGCATTCAAATAGGAAAAGAAGAGGTGAAACTATCTCTATTTGCAGATGACATGGTGGTATACATAGAAGACCCAATGGTATCCATGAAAAAATTCCTGGAACTAATACATGAATACAGTAAAGTTACAGTTTACAAAATCAACATAAAGAAATCAATAGCATTTCTATATACAAACAGCAGGCAGACTGAGATAAAACTGAAAAAAGTAATTCCACTTTCCATAGCCACAAAAGTATAAGATATCTAGGAATAAATCTAACCAAAGAGGTTAAAAACCTCCACAAGGAAAACTACAAGAAGCTAAAAAAAGAAATTGAAAATGACCCAAAAAAAGTGGAAAGACATCCCATGTTCCTGGATTGAAATAATTAATATAATCAAAATGGCAATTCTACCCAAGTTAATCTACATATTTAACACAATCCCAATCAAAGTGCCAGAGACATTCTCCATAGATCTACAAAAGAAAAATCCTACAATTTGTCTGGAATCATAAAAGACCTCATATTGTCAAAGAAATCCTGCAAAAGAATACTGGATGGCATCTCACTTCCTAACCCAAAAATATACTACAAAGCTGTGGTAATCAAAACAGTGTGGTATTGGCATAGAAACAGACAGTTGGATCAGTGGAATAGAATAGAATCCCCAGAAATAACTCCCAGACATACAACCAACTGATTTTTGACAAAGAGTACAGTAAACCCAGTGGGGAAAGAAAAAACTCTTTAGCAAATGGTGCTGAAAAAACTGGATATACACCTGCAGAAAGATGAATCTGAACCCCTACCTCTCACCATAGACAAAAATCAATTCAAAGCAGATCAAAGATCTAAACCTACGACCTCAAACTATAAAACTCCTGCTGGAAAACACTGGGGAAACTCCGAGAGACATTGGGGTAGGCAAAGACTTCTTAAATAAGACCTCCAAAGCACAGTCAACAATCCCAAAAATAGACAAGTGGGATTACATCAGATTAAGAAGTTTCTTCATGGCAAAAGACACAGTAATTAGTGTGAATCAACAGCCCTCAGAATGGGAAAATATTTTTGTAAACTATGTGTCAGATAAAGAACTGATAACCAGAAGACACAAGGAACTCAAGCAGCTGTCCTGAAAAAAGATGATTAATTCTATTAAAAGATGGGAGAATGAGTTGGAAAAACCACTCTCTAAGGAAGACATATGAATAGCCAAAAGGCATATGAAAAAATGCTCAACATCCCTCATTGTAAGGGAAATGCAGATCAAAATCACAATGAGATACCACCTAACCCCAGTCAGAATGACTAAGATTAATATATATATATATATATATATATATATATATATATATATATATATATAAAAATATATATACACACATATATATATATATATGTGTGTGTGTGTGTGTGTGTGTGTGTGTGTGTGTGCTGGTGGAGGTGTGGTGAAATGGGAACTCTCCTACACTGCTAGTGGGAATGTAAATTGATCCAGCCACTGTGAAGAACAATTTGGAGATTCCTCAAGTATCTACAAATAGAACTACCATATGATCCAGCAATCCCACTCCTTGGTATCTATCCAAAGGATAGAAGAATTCTTAATCAGAAAAGTGCTTGCACATTGATGTTTATTGCGGCATTATTCACAATTGCTAAGACATGGAACCAACCCAAATGCCCACAAACAGATGAATGAATTGAAAAAGTATGGCACATATACTCAATGGAATTCTACTCAGCTATAAAAAACAACAAGATCCTGACTTCTGACAGAAAGTGGATGAATACGAAAGATTTATTGCTGAGTGAAATAAGCTAGGTTATGAAGGAGAGACATTGTATGTCTCCACTTAATATGTACTGAGAGTCCTTACTCTACAGCTGAAATTGAATTACTAAAGGTTATAGAAACTTAGTAAATGGTTGTGAATACCACATACAGTGTGGGAAGAGGGCAGGTGAAGGAGTAGAGTCTGAGGAAGGACACTAAGGTGAAAAAATAGAAAGGCAAGGCATTTATGGGACAAAGAAATGGATTTTATCTATTGAAGATAACTTTATAGTATTGTTGACTGGACTGGTGAGACATGTACACATGTTGGAATATTCACATTGTAAGCAAAGTAACATGTGACTGAATGTATAAAAAGAAATTGAAATAAAAAGAAACAAAAAATTTTAAAGAAAGAATGATCGGGCAGAGGGCTAAATAAACAAACAAATATGTAAGGACAAATAATACAATAAAGAAGAATGAGGCTATAGGGTGAGAATTAGGCATATTGACATCTGTATCAGCCAGTGTTCTCCAGAGAAACAGAATTAATGGGATCTGTATATAGATTTATTTTACAGAATTACATCACATGATTGTAGGGACTGGCAAGTTTAAATTCTATAGATAAAGCGGACAGGCTGGGAACTCAGGAAGGAGTCTATACTTCAGTCTCAAGGGAGAAGTTTTCTTCCCAAGGAAACTTTGAGATTTTTCTGTTAAAACCTACAGATGGAATGAGACTTACCCACATTGTTGAGGATAATCTCCTTTACTTACAATCAACTGATTGCTGATGTTAACCACATCTACAAAATACATTCCACAGCAACACCTGATCTAGTGTTTGATTAAAAATCTGGGTACTGTAGCCTCACCTAGTTGACAGCTATAGATAACCACCACAACTCCAAATGACTGTTCAATGAAAACCATTAGACTTGGTCAATGATATAACTCAGAGATGTGCAAACTACTACCCATGAGCCAAATTCTGACCATCATCTGTTTTTGCGGACAAAGTTTTATCGAAACACAGCCATGCCTATTGATTTGCGTACTGTCTGGGACTGCTCTTTTGTGACATCTGCAGAATTGAAGAGTTACGGCAGAGAACAAATGGCCTGAAAAGGATAATGTACTTACTAACTGGCCCTTTACAGAGAGTCTGCCAGGCCCTGCTGTAACTTCCTTTGGGCAGTTACTCGAGCAAGGTGGTGATTGATTACTCAATGGAAAAGACTCAGGAGTTGAAATAGTTAACAGGTCCGAACCCAGTAGAGCTCTGGGAAAAAAATTTTTAACAGAATAGTCAACCATCACTAGAGATGTCATTAGGGAAAAGAAACCCAAAACATTTGCATTTGACTTTGAAGCAGCTTATGTTCTGGCATTAGATAACCATTACTTCATTGCTTAAAAATGAAAGCTTGGAGCCCTAGAATGTAAAACTAACCTCCTAATAAATTTCACACAGAGGACACAGCAACTTGTACGTGGAAGAAAATAGTCCTGGGAGGGCAAGATACAGCCAACTTGCTTAATATCACAAGTAGCAACAGGACTCAGGTTTTCACATAATTTCGATGTAGCTTATCATCACCTCCAAAAAAGGTGAAAAAATAACCTTTGAAACTGTGCATTGCCTTTTTATCCTGAGAAAAGCGAACTGTGAAGTTTGAACCATTAACGAAGTAGTTTGGCAACATGGTTATTTCTGTGTTTTGTCCACCACTGTGCTAGCATCTGAATGCTGGTGTTCCCCTCAAATTCACTTGCTGGAACCTGATACCCTATGTGACAATAGTAAGTAGTGGGGCCTTTTGAGCAGTGGCCTGCCATCAGGGCAGACCCTCCTAAATGGAATTAATGCCTGCTGTCGTCCATTGTGTTGCCTAAAAAAACTCAGGCTGTACTTTGATACTGAATGGGACGGTGCTAGAAGGTGGGGCCAAGGGGGAGGTGCTTAGGGCATGAGGACACCGCGTCATGAATAGATTAGTGCTGTCTCAGGGAGGGAGTCTTTGCTCTCTTGGGAATGGTTAGTTCCCACCAGAACAGGTTGTCCTAAAGGAAAGATAGCCAGCTCAGTGCTGGTGCAGGCGGTGGGGCACACTGTGGAGTGTGGAGCCCTGCAGGGGACCTGAGCTTGTGACTGCAACGCTGGAGCCCTGCGGGGGACCTGAGCTCCTGACTGTGCAATGCTGGAGCCCTGCGGGGGACCTGAGCTCGTGACTGTGCAACGCTGGAGCCCTGCGGAGGACCTGAGCTCGTGACTGTGCAACGCTGGAGCCCTGCAAGGGACCTGGGCTTGTGACTGCAACGCTGGAGCCCTGCGGGGAACCAACGCTGGAGCCCTGCGGGGGACCTGAGCTTGTGGTCATCCTGGCTGGCTGGAGGGCTGGGGGAAGTACCGCTGCGTGATGAAACCCTGTTGGAGGTGCCCCTGCTCTGGACAGAAATAAGCTTAGGGGGGTAAGATGGCTGCCTAGGGGCTGTTCTCTCTTCATGTTCCTGCTGCTCTTCCTGCTTCAGCCGGCCATGTTACCATATGATAGCAGCAGAGGCTGGCCAGAGGCTGACCCGGTGCCTTTGGACTTTGCAACCCCAACACCCTGAGCCAAAAAAACTTATAGTCTATAAATCAGTCCCAGGTATTTCTGTTACAGCAACACAACCGGCCAACACAATGCCCTTTTAAAAGAGGCTTACAGAGCCTGTTTGTCCCTTCTACCTCAAAAGGAGGCTGTAAGAGATGCAAGAAGCAGAGGCTCTTCGTTAGACCTGAATCTGCTGCCACCTCGGCCTTGGACTTCTCGTCTCCCGAGTGGGAGGAGTCGATGTCTGTTGTTTATAAGGTACCCAGCCTCTGGACTGTGTTACAACAGCCCAAACTGACGACGACAACTTGACATTTTAAAATATTGTCTATCCTTTTTTGGACTGAATTTAATCAAAACAAACTGACCATAGCTTTTCGATTCATTATCCTGCATCTGAAGTAAAATAATGTTTGTTTGGGAACATACTTTAAGTACTGACTAAAAGAAAAACTTATAAGATTTTTTAATTGTCCAATTTTTTTTTATTTATTAAGAAAATACATCACACTCCAGAGACTAGAAAAAATTTAATCCTTTTGAAAGGCAAAAAAAAAAAGAGAAAAGCCCACAGTATTTGGTCAAATACAATTAGCTTTGATCATTTAACTACCATGTATTTGCATCTTTACTGTTACCAAGTGTTGTACTAAGTGCTCAGCACACAAACCTTTATCCTAGTAATTCTAAGAACATATGTCCTTATATCAGATTTATAGAGAAACCAGTGCAACCTGGACTTAGAAAGCCACCACACTCCACAGCCCAGACCCTCAATCACTCCATGAAGCGATGCCCCTAATTTTAAGGTAATAAAAAGTTTGCACTCCAAAATAATAAAGCTACGTAATTATATTTTCCTTTATTCACGTGAAGGGAGTACATAGTTATTTTCACTTAGGAATATCACTTTTTAAAGACTGCAAGGTTTTAGGATCCTGCGAGGTTACCTCATGTAACTGCAACATCTCCGTCATTACGCTGCGTATGGCGACCCTGAAACAACCATCCTTCCCTCTGACATGTGCTCCCTTCCCAGTGAGTGATGAGGAGGCAGGCCACGTTAGGACTGTGCATCTGGCCTCCTTGCCACCCTTGACAAGGCTCCATTCGTCCCCATTAGCAGATGGGTCCTCCTGCTTTTCTGACTGTCATTACTCAGACAGCTCCTCGTGCTGTTGTCTGCGTCTTCCCACTTTCAGCTTATTCCAGGATTTCGCTTAATGCTCAGTTTTGTATTAAAGTCCAGCCACATATTCTACAGCTTCTCCCAAAGTGTTTAAAGGTGCTTCTGAAACCTGGAGCCCCATCCCACACACTAGTGTTTTTCTTCCTCACTTGCCTTGGCAAGTCAGAATTTATTCCTGAGAGTTCCCAACCCTCTGGAAAGAAGTTGCCTTTAGCTTCCTGGCCGTGGGACCATAGGAAGTCAGAGTTGCAGGGCTGAACCCGTCGCCTAGTGGTTAAGGGCGCTGGACCCCACACGCTGACCACAGTTCAAATCCAGTCACTGGAATCTTGGAAAACACACAGGGCACATGTGTGTGTACCTCAAATCCAAGCAAGACGGATCCATGGAGAAGGGATTGTGGCATGACCACACCCATTGGGAGGTGATTTCTCCTCTCCCTCACTCTTTCACTGTCTGTCTCTCCCTGGTGAGTGCCCAATGCCTGTACGTTAGACATGCATATGTTGTCAGTGCCCCCGCCATATCCCCTTAGCACGTGCTATTTCTGTGCACACCGCCTCAGCATCCAGCCGCAAGGCCCCTGCTCCTTTCTTGTGAAGCAGATCAAAAGTATTCAGGAACTAATGCCCATCGGGCTGTGAGTGAGGAGCCATGTCCCAGCTCCCTCACCATTCTGGGGGCGGCTTTTCAGATCTGTGTTCTATACCGTCTCTAGGAGCTCTCCAGTGGGGTGTGCCTTACATGGCCACATGGAATCTTGCTTGGTGAGGCATCCTTTATTCTTGCTGTACCTAGCAAGACCTACTTCTTAACTGGCATTTCTGGGGACTGCCTCCCAAACATAGCTCTTGCATTTGAAGCCTTGTCTCAGGAACTGCTGGCAGACCCAGACGAAGGGAGACTGAGTGTGACACAACCACTCCTGCTTAAGAATTTTTCTTTTTAACTGTTTCTTATTTTAGCCCGGAGTCTCACCTGACAAGTGTTTCTTGTGGATACCCAGGAGGCCTGGACAGGAGGCAACCACACCAGGACAGCTCTGCAGTATCTATTAGTAGCCGCAGGGTCTCAGGCAGGGGGCTGGCAGCTGTGGCCCTGCCCCTAGTCTGGTCTCACTCTTTTTTTTTTTTTTTGGAGAGGTTTTTGCTATAGGGCACGTGCGCTTGCCAGACAGAGAGAGACAGAGAGATAGAAAGCGAGAAATCACCCCCCAGGGGGGATGGCCACGCTGCAATCCCTTCTCCTCCATTCTCCTCTTGGGATCTTGGGCATGCACGCAAACACGCCTGGCGTGAGTTTAAGCCACCGGGTTTGGGACGCAAACCATGGTAGACTATGTGGGAGTCCAGCGACGTAGCCATTACGCTAACTGCTGGTCCCCGGTCTCACTCTTTACCATTATGTTTTCCTAAAGTATGTTCACACTCAGCACTTGAATTCTTTTCATTCGTATATTTAAAAATTTAGGTCAGTTTTAGCAACTCTGCATTTTCTACTCTTTTTCAATGTCATAGAGACTTCATCGGGCCATGAAAATTGGCAAATTAAAAGAAGAGCGGGGGATGTGGCTCTGTAATACCGTGGTTCAGCACTGTGCACTGGGAGCAGATTCTACATGGCCAAATAGGGCTCAAATCCTGCCCCCAGCACCCGAGAAGCACGCTTTATGCCTGTTGTGTACATGTCCAAATCCTGGTGAAATGGAGAAATGGAAGAGAAAGGATTGCAGCCTGACCATGCCCCTTAAGGGGTGTTCTCTCTCTCTCTGTCTCTCTCTCTCTGTCTCTTTTTCTTTTCTCTCTCTCTCTCTCTCTCTCTGTCTCTTTTTCTTTTCTCTCTCTCTCTCTCTCGCTCTGTCTCTCTCTCTCTCTCTCTCTCTCTCGTCTCTGTCTCTTTCCCATACTCCCATAGGAAAGCACACATACTCTCTAGCAATTAAAAAATAACAATCATAGGACCAGCTGGTGGTGTGTGGTTGAGGTGACTGGATTCCACACGGCTAAATACACAGCTCAAGTCCCAGACTTGGTGACTTGAAAAACATACTGGGCACATGTGCATGCTGCTAAAATCCGTAAAGGAGAAACAGAAGAGGAAGAATTGCAGTGTGACCATGTGCCTTTTCAATTGTCCTCTCTCTCTCCCCCTCTGGGGGGCACATGCACCTTCTGGCAAATTAAAAAAAGAAAAAGCATAGAATAATTTTAAAGAAAAAAATAAAGATTAAGCAGGGGATGCTAGTACCCTGTGGTGTGTGGCAGGATGCATCTACCGCTGCGGGTGACTCATCTGGAAATCGGGAACAACAGCAGTAACCATGCGTAAGGCCTTCCAGTAGCTTCCATGAAGTAGTGCATGCTAGTTCTCTGACAGGACCTGACACTTCAAAGTCCTTGGACTCACGGGAGGTGCAGTGACTCTCTGGGCTCCCCTGAACAGCCCCTGCCTCCTGGGGGAATGGTAAGGGTGAGAGAGAAATGTAAACCCCAGCCTGCCAAGACAGGCATCAGAGATAAGGAGCCCCCGTTCCTGTTCCCTGGTTCCTTCTGAGTGGCAGAGTGGACAAACAGAATGGGGGGTTCTGAGGATGTAGAGCTGAATGGTTCATTATTCCCATCTATTAACCAGGGTCAGCTAGCAGCACCTCAAAACTCAGAATACAGAAATCACATTTTCTCCTCCTAACTTCATTCTTTACCAGTCAAGGTGTCCAAAATCCATCTCAGACCTTTGTCCAAGGTGAGGCTAAGCCTGGCCATTAGTGCAGCTGCCTCTAATTACTGACCCTTCAGTCTGTGGTCCTGTCTGCTGTGATGATCCCACTGTGAAAGGGAGGCTATACCCCAGGACGGCCCAGGGAAGGACATGCACAGTGCAGTCTTAGACTGGACCTTGTCACGTGGCTGGATACCCAGTGTGCTGGCCGCCCTTGTGGCTAAAAGAAAATTCATTATTCCACAATTATGCCTTTATCTCTTCCTTTCCTCCTCCTCTTTCTCTCTCACACCCACATGCACACATATCCCACACTTTCTCTTTCCTCCTGCAAGATTTGACTTTTTTCTCTGAAGGGTCTTGCTAAGTGGTGTGTGTATATATATATATAATTTTAACTTCTCTAGAAATTGCTCCTTTTTCCAAGTATTAGGTCATTGGGAAAGTCATGACATATCTTTCTATGCAAACATGTATTAACTTTCCTGACGACCTAATAGTCACACTTACCATCACATTCTCAGAATTTAAATTCCAAGTGTCCTGATCTGACCAAGGCCACCCTCAGGCCACTGCTTGAGTGAGAAACCATCTCTGAGTGCCCTGGGCTGGGAGCATTAAAACTCAGAACCCGTTGCGTTTCCTGATAAATGAACAAGAGATGTTAAAGGAAAGATAGAAAGAGAGGCTCCCAGAGAAAAAGGAGTCCTGCCAGAGGTTGAGTACTAAAGCCAAAACACATTCTTACTTTGAATGTCAGAAGGCAATCCAATATTATTCTAACTACCTCCTATGCTGAATTTGGGCGTGCTCTCTGTCACTGGCCAATCTGACAATGATTATTGTGTTATGAGAACTTTCCAACCATTTCCATTTGTTCAAGGCACTGATGGCTGGCCTACCTGTTGGCCAATGACTGATTTCATGCTAAGGTGATGGACAATAACAGCACACTCTCCTTGGGATACTCACTTCACTCGATGTCCAAGGTTTGATGTCTTTGTCAGCAGAGATGGGGCCCACAAAAATTAATTCAGTGCAGGAGGGTCTTTGGGTAACCTTCAGAGAGCCCCCGGGCATCTCTCTCCTGTGTACACATATGTCAACACTTCAGTTTAATTTCTTTTTCTCAAACTACAGAGATAAGCTACAAGAGTAATTCCCACATCAAGCTGCTGTAAAAAGTCAATCTAACATCATCACATTTTTCTTCCTACTTTAACTTAGCTTGAAAAGTGGGGAGGGGAGCTGCTGGTGGCAGAGTGGTTGAAATAGTTGGGTCTTAACATGGCCAGCTGCCTGAATTGGAGCTTAGGAGCTTGAAAAAACATGCTGGGCACATGCACATGCCCAAAATCCAGAAAGAAGAGAGAGATGAAGGAGAAGGGATTGCAGCACGACCATTCTCTCTCTCTTTCTCTTTCACTTTCCAGCAAGTACACATGTTCTCTGGCACAAAGGGAAAAAAAAGTAGAAGAAAAGAAAGAGAAAGAAATGTTCTCCAGTACCTGCCTGTTCCTTACAAAAGCTAAGTGGAGGGACCAGCAGTTAGCGTAATGGCTATGTCGCTGGACTCCCACGTAGTCGACCGCGGTTTGCGTCCCGGACCCGGCGACTTGAACTCACGCCGGGCGCGTGTGCGTGTGTGCCCAAGATCCCGAGAGGAGAATGGAGGAGAAGGGATTGCGGCGTGGCCATCCCCCCTGGGGGGTGATTTCCTGCTTTCTATCTCTCTGTCTCTCTCTGTCTGTCTGGCGAGCGCACGCGCCCTATAGCAAAAACCTCTCCAAAAAAAAGAAAAAAAAAAAAAGCTAAGTGGACATGAGAAACTGAGAAATGGCCACCAGCTGCTTCAGAAGCAGGACCCTGGTCACTTCCAAGCTCTTCCTCTCCCAAGAGACCTAGCTGTGTTCCCTTCTACACAGAGTGCCTGCCATTGGCCCTACAAGTTCAAATCCTGATGGCTGGCCTTTCCTGCTGGTGCTTTTCAGGTAAAGTTGTAGCTTCTCATGGTGAATATCAAGCAGTGTGCTGGTTCTCTGGTCCCTCTGTCACCTTCATTTCTGTCCCCTCTTCTCCAGCCTTCATTTCTCCTCTGCAGGTTGGGTAGGCCAATAGTGCTCAGGTTTGACTAACTTGCCACTAGAGGGGCTGTTTGTTGAGCTGTGGGAAACCCCAACTATGTCCCAGACACACTCACTTGAAAATAGAATGAGAAATTGTTGCAAGAACTGGAACCAGCAGATGGTATAATGGTTACGTCACTGAACTCCCACATAGTCAACCTCAGTTCAAGTCCTGGACCCAGCGGCTTAAAACTCATGCCAGGCACGTGTGCATGCATGCCCAAAATCCCAAGAGAATCAAGGAGAGGGGGTTGTGGGTGGCCATCCCCCTGGGGGGGGGGTGATTTCTTGATTTCTATTTCTCTCTGTCTCTCTGGCATGTGCAAATGCCATGCCCTATAGCAAAACTCTAAAAAAAAAAAAAGAAAAGAAAAGAAAGAAAGAAAGAAAAAGAAAATTCAAGGCTTGATAAATAATGATATTTTTAAAAGTAGTTACACTTAAATCATGCCAGGTGAACCCACACTAGCATTCGAAAACCTCCTGGGGTTCACTCTGCCACCCTTGGCGACACACAGCCTTGTTACATTTTAGTTGCTTGATCTGTAAAGGGTAGGTAAAGTTGCCAAGCAATTTTTTAGAGTCATGATGGAAGTTATTCACGCAAAAATTATATTTGTTAAGAGAGTCAAGCATAAAAGTCTTTTAATGTTTCAAATCTCTTTCTAATGCCCTTCTCTTTCTCCTTCTATCAAGACCCAGCAACAGGAGCATTTTTAACTTAGAACACAGGTGTCTTTAAGATTATCAGGGAATTTAAGATTATCTCTAAATTAGAATGTTTTACTGTCTAATCTATGTTATAGTTTAACTAGCAGCACCTTTTTCTTAGAAGTACATAAAATAATAGTGCATTCTGTAATCAGTGGCACTTCAGATTCAATGAAATAAAGCAACTAAATTAATCTTCTCAGAATTCAAGTTCCTTTGAAAGCAAGTTAACTTTGATATGTGATTTAATTCACATCTCGGTAGCTTTCCCCAAAGTTAGCAGAAATGGCACCCTGCCAATGTACTCATGGAGGGACCTCAGGGGTCCTGTAGTCCATATTTCCTCGAGATGTTAACTGGTGATGGATTTAACCAGAAAGACCTCCAATGTTTATGAAGTCTGGGAAAGAGCAGAGCCTTTCATATGCTATAAATTATGGATATGCCAGGAGGGTGGTCAGGTCTTCAGGACTGCCCTCACGTATTTGCCCACTAAGCCTTTCTTCCTAGGACCTTCATGGGAGAATAGACGTGTTGAGTAAAGTGAGGCCCTGCGAGATTACACAATTTGCCTCCCCAAAACAGCTCATAAGTAACAAAGGCAGAAGGACAGTCTAGGCCTTGGATTCTATTGATAGCTATGGTCCTTCTGCACTAGCTCACACAGCATTTCAGTAAAACAAGCATGGCACCATGGTGGGGTTATCTTTCACATGATGTGCTTCCCACAGAATTCAAAACCCACAAGTTCCTGGAACAAATTTGTACAGAAAATCAACCATCACCTAAGCCATGGAACTTTTTAGTGCAGTGTGATGTCCATTGGAATGTGTCACCCAGTTGCTTTCCAAGCTCCCAGTGCTGCCACTGGAACACCCAAGCTTCGCTCAGCAGAAGCCAAGAGACAACCAGGCTCCTCCCTTTAGCACAGTCCCAGTGCCTGGAACCTGACAAACCTGGAGCAGGTGGCACCCAGAAGCAGGTCCGCTATCTTGGCTTTGCAACTCCTTCACTTCTGATTATGAAAATGTCATTATTACACTGCAGTGCACCACAATCATTTGCATTTTTATTGTTTTCACTCAAAAGCTCCTAAGTTATTTAGATAAGCACCATTAAACAAAAATCTGAGTAATTAGTTCTTTTGATGCATCCTGCTAGCAGAGAGGAACTCAAAGGCGTTTTAAGAAGCTCATTAACAATGCAGCCAGTCCCAGGTGGGATTTAGTGTAAATAGAGCTTAGCCCAAAGCAACCTCTCATTAAATCCTGAACAGAATTTTGGTATTTCTGTCTTCCCATTCCATCCTTCATCAGCCAGTTTCTGCCACTTGGATAGAATCATTATATCTCTTCAACCACAAAAATATCACAATCACTGCTAATATGAAGTCCCAGAGGTGGCTGGAAAACAATCACACCGTCCCTCAGAAATTGCAGACTCAGAACTTTAAAGCCAGAAGGGAATCCCCGAGATTATCTACATTAATCCTCTCATTTGACCTGTCAGAGACAGAGACCCAGGTAAATGAAGAAATCCCCCCAAGGCCCACAGCAGATCAGTAGGATCCACCTCTCCCATCTCTTGCTCTAATAAATTTTCCAACCTTGGACATTCTAAAGTTACACTAGAAAACCAGTGCCCAACATCACTCATGGATTCCAGAGGTTCAACATTACTGATAAATGACAGAATATCCACTCTTTCCCTAGAATGCCATGTTTCTGGTGTCAAATATTGACATAGAATACATTAAAATGAGAGAGTTTGTGATATCTTAGAAAATAAACTATTGGGGCTGGCAGGTGGCATGGTGGTTAAAGGGGCTGGACCCCCAAACCTGGTGGCTTGCTTTCTCACTTTCCCTCTTTCTCTGTCTCTGTCACTCTGTCCTTCTCTGGTCAAATTTAAAATAAATAAATAAGTAAATAAAGTTAAATAAAAAGTAATTCTTTAAAAATAAAATAAAATAAACTATCTACACTGGAAAAAAAAAAAAGATGGGATTTATCTCCTGTGTGTTGGAAGACAAACTATGAATTGATTGGTACCTACAGCAGACAAAAGACCTGGAGCTCATTGGTTGTGACCAGCTCTAGGATGCCCAGTGAGTTCATCAGCCCTCAGGTCAGTAAAGCTGGCCACTCAGCCTGGCTGGGACCCAGAGAGGACATGAACAAACTAACCCCTAGAAGCTCCTTCTTGCTCCTGGAGCTCTGTTTCCAATCAGATCCTTCATGCCTTCCCTCTTTAAGGTGTGATTTCTCTGTAGCGTGAATGTCATTGTTAATGAGAACTTGTCCCCTGTGTCACTTAACATATGACAGCACAAGCAAGATTTTAAGTAAGAAAGCTCCTGTTACTCCCAGCATTTGCTAACAGATGATAACCAAAGACTAGACATAGAAAGAGAGCTTTCTCCTGCTGAACTCACCTACTCCGGCTCAGCCTCCTGAAAATTTTTGGTGAGAGTGCTAAATGCTAAAAATAAATTGATATGGGGGGGGGTCCCTACTCCAGAAACGTCATGCTAAGCACATGCTGTGAGTCCTTTGCAGGACAATTGCACTCCCTGAAATGTTTCTGTACATTAATCTTAGTCCCCTTCACAGAATACCTGGCTGCTTTACTAGCCACATGCAAATACAGAGAAAAAACAGCAAGTTTGGGGGCAAACATTTAAAAGATCAAGATGTGTCCTATGCAAAAACCTAAAATAAATGAAAGAGCAAACAAAAACCTGAGGCATAATAAGTGAAATAGAAATGACTTAATTGAGCCAGAGTTCAGGGCAATTCTCTCAGGTGAGACAAACCTCTGGTTGTCCAGAAATGTGCTCTCACAGTGGCTGCAAAGAAGGCCAGTCTCTCTCACAAGGAGATGGGCAGGAAGGGGGAAGGTTACAAGGAACTCTTTGTAGAGAAAGAGTGGTTAGTTTGTCATTTATCAGTACTGTAGAACCTCTGGGCTCCCTGGGTGAGGTCAGACACCAGCTTCACGGGACACTTTGGAATATCCCAGGGTGGAAAATTCACTAGAAGGGGTGGATTCCACCGACCAGCTGTGGGCCTTGGGGATACTTCTTCATTTACCTGGGTCTCTGTCTCTGACAGGTCAAATGAGAGGATTAATGTAGATAATCTCCGGGATTCCCTTCTGATTTTAAAGTTTGGAGTCTGCAATCTGTCCAGGAGGCTGTGATCATTTTCCAGGCACCTCTGGGACTTCACATTAGCAGGGGTTGGTGGTATTTCCGTGACTGAAGAGATATAATGACTCTACCCAAGCAGCAGAGTCTTCTGTTTGTCAAGAGCTTACATTGGTCCATTTTAAAGTAACACAGGCCAATGACTGGCTGTGCCTTAATTTTACATTATGGACTAGAGCACCCAGGGATGAAGAAAGGGCAGGGTCGGGACCAGCAGATAGCGCAATGGCTATGTTGCTGGACTCCCACATAGTCGACCATGGTTCAAGTCCCGGACCCAGCAGCTTAAACTTACGCGGGCACGTGTGCATGCGTGCTCAAGATCCCAAGAGGAGAATGGAGGAGAAGGGATTGCGGCATGGCCATCCTCCATGGGGGGTGGGTGGTGGGTGGGTGATTTCTCGCTTTCTGTCTCTCTGTCTCTCTCTGTCTTTCCGGCGAGCACACGCGCCCTATAGCAAAAAACCTCTCCAAAAAAAAAAAAAAAAAAAAAAAAAAGCAAGGCCACTTGCTCGTTTGTTTATGTAGTTGTGGGCATAGCCAGAGTCTCAGGTGTTTGCCTTATTTAGCCTTAAGATTTAAATAGACCTAGCATTCTACGGACTGCTCTTAGCCATTTTTCTTTCTCATTTTTATAACTTATTTAAAACTTGTGTAAAACAAGGCAAGGTTTAGTGCTGATTTTCTTTTTTCTTTTCTAGAAAGATTTTGGCTATAGGGTACATGTGCTCACCTGAGATATATATAGAGAGATAGAGAAAGAGAAAGTGAGAAACCATCTCCCCGGGGGGTGGGGGTGGCCATGCCCCGATCCCTTCTCCATTCTCCTCTCAGGATTTTGGCACACATGCCTATGTGCCTGGAACAAGTTTCAACCTACCAGTCTAGGATTTGACTTGCAGTCAACCATGTGGGAATTCAGTGTCTTAACCACTATGCCACCTGCTAGCCTCGATTTTATTTTTTATTAAAGAATTATTTATTTAAAATTTTTTTAATTATTATTTTAAAATGTGTTACAGGACACATGGGCTCACCAGAGAGGGACAGCAGGGAGTGAGAAAGTAAGCTGACAGGTACAGAACTCAAACTATGATTGCTCATGTGGGAGTCCAGTATCCCAACCCCCATGCCACCTGAAGGGCCCAGTATTGATTTTCTTAATGGAAAAAAAAATCTTGTTTTTTTCCTCCATAGATGAAGCTTAACTCAAAGTTTTGCTTTTACCATGTGTTTAATGAACTTTAATAACCTCAAGTACCATGGGCACTTGAAAAGGGAAGTTTTGGGTCAGCCCTCCAGCCTCACAGTTAAGGGAACTGGATTCTACATGATCAATCATGTGTTTGAGTCCTGAACTTGGCAGTTTAAGAAACATGCGTAAGCTCCAAATCCTGGTAGGATGGAAAAATGGAGCAGTGGAGATTGCAGCATGACCACGCCCCATGGGAGGGTGCTTTCTCCCTCTCCCACTCCCTCTCTCTCTCTTTGCCTCTCTAGAGAGCACCTGTGCCATCTGGTAATTTTTATTTTTTGACAGGTTTTTGGTATAGGGCATGTATGCTTGCCAAAGAGACAGAAAGACAGAAAGCAAGAAATCACCCCCCAGGGGAGATGGCCACACCACAATCCCTCCTCCTCTATTCTTCTCTTGGGATCTTGGGCACACACGCACACATGCCTGGTGTGAGTTTAAGGCACCGGGTCCGGGACTCTAATCACGGTCGACTACATGGGAGTCCAGTGACATAGCCATTACGCTAGCTGCTGGTCCCGACCTGTAAATTTTTTAAAAAGAAAGAGCGGATAGAGAGAGAAGAAAAAGAAAAAGAGAGAACAAAAGAAAGGAAGAAGAAAGAAAGAAAGAAAGGAGGGAGGGAGGGAGGGAGGGAGGGAGGGAGGGAGGGAGGGAGGGAAAGAAAGAAAGAAAGAAAGAAAGAAAGAAAGAAAGAAAGAAAGAAAGAAAGAAAAGAAAAGAAAAGAAAAGAAAGGGAGAGAGAGAGGGAGAGGGAGGGAGGGAGGGAGGGAGGGAGGAAGGAAGGAAGGAAGAAGAGAGAGAGAAAGAAAAAGAAAGGGGAAGTTTCATCATTTAGGTGAACCTGGAGCATCAAATGAAGTATCAATCACAAAAGAGATAGAAAATCTTTCCGGTCCTGAAGCTGGTAATTGGCGGAGGAGTAAGAACCTCACAGCCGAATGAACAATGCCTGCCTAAATTTGACCTGAACCTGCAAAGAGACATCAGGGAGAGAGTCAGAGAGACAGAGAGGAAAGTGCGGCTTCAAGGGTGAGGGATGGCTGAGCAAATGACATTATTAGCAAGAACAAGATCCCATCAGAACCAGAGTCCCCAACCCGAATTTGCTGACATGTGAAAAGCAATAGGTAATGCACAAAAATGCCTGAGCTCATTTCTTTTCCCTTTTCTCTAACCAGACAACTCCAGAAAGATATTGTACTTGCAAAAAGTTTCAGATGAACTTCAGCTCTCTCTGCCTTTCCTGTTAATTAGTGCCAGAGGCAACTCCTTGTTTTCCCTTCACTCTCTCAGGATTCCCCTCTGGATGCTAATGAAGTAGAGAAGTTTCTACTTTCACGGTCTCAGCTGAGCAGTGTTATTCTTTTCAACTGGCAATATGGAAAAAATAAATTAACTTGGAGGATGTCTTGATGGAAACAGTTTACAATCAAACGCCCCACTGTTGACAAAATCATCATAACTGTCACTTCATGCCTCTCTGCCAACTGCATAATTAGTGTCATTACAAGTAAGTCATGGAACTATAAATGAGAGTGGATTATACAACACACAATTGCATAAATATGAATATTTGATGTTACCTAAGCAATGGCACCAATTGTCCATGACATGGAGTTGGCACCTCTTCCGATGGGTACTAGGAGCCCGCTCTCACCCAGACCAGGTTCACTGCCTGCTGTAGCTTTAGGAAGATATTTTCGGGTGGATGTTATGCAAGACAAGCAATGAGGGAGAGAGGAAAATTACTGTTTGAAACTGCTGTTTAAATGCTTTAAAGCATTAACACATTTTTATGTTTAGAACATAAAATTTCATTTTTATATTTGCCTAAATGGAATATAATTTCTAAAGAAATACTTTTAAGATCACAGGGTTTAAAGTCAAATGCGTGTAATTTTGTATCACCTACTCTTTTGGATTATTCATGTTTGAATATGTTGGCAAATACATTAGATTAGTCTACTTTGTACCCAAACGTCCTCTGTCCCTCTCTGACCATGACTGGCTTAAGACATCCCACTTTCTCTCTACTTTCAATTTTTAAAGGCTTGGCCCTAGAAAGTACACACTTTGGTGTTCTTAGACTCTGCAAATGATGGCTATCAAACTGTGTGAGTGTGTGTGTGTGTGTGTGTGTGTGTGTGTGTGTGACATTACACCCTCGGAATTGCCAGCTTTTGCAAACCCTCTTCTCCACACCCTCCCCCACTCCATGTCCGATGCCGGGTTGAGGGATCATATGTGTGTAAGAAAAATTGTTTAAGTGGGCATGCTCATTAGTTTCTATAGGTACTAACATGGGACTGGAAAAATTTTGGCTAGAGCCCAGGTATTCTTTTCAGCAGGGTAAGATCACACCCTGGAAATTTCCACACCGTGGAAATCAGAAACATTTATGCACCAAAAAATGGACAGTGTGACCAATAAAACTTGCCACTGTGAGATGGGAAATTCTTCTTAATCAAGGAGATTAAAACAGTTGAGTTTTACACAAGTATCACTTGATTATTGGATTCCTGAAAACAGTTATGTCTGGTTTGTTCATAGCTGTTATAGGCAGAATAATGGCCCCCAAGATGTCCAAATCCGAATCCCTGGACCATGTGACTCTGATATACACAGGAAAAAAACAAACACGAAGCATTCTTTTTTTCTCCCAATATCAAGATTCAGAAACTATTTATCATATTTAAACCCTCCTTCTTGACTCAGCTTTTATACGTTATAAATATTTGGACAATGCCATGATGAAGTTCTAGAAAACCTTTGAAATCTGCAACTGTACTGGACAAAGGATAAATGCACCTGTTCAACATTTAAAATATATGTTTCTGTTTGAGAAATGCAATTGGAATGATAGAAGATTGAAATCCTATCCTACAAATTTTAAAATGATAAAAGCAATTGGCATGATGTCATTTAAGCTTGTGGAAACTCACCCTGGGTTCTTTGTAGAGAATCAATTCCTTGACAGTGACTATGAGGAGATCAAAAAGGAAGTTTTTGCATTAACCCCAGTAAGAGAGTTAATGGCCTGGCCTTGGATAGTGGTGACAGGGATGGAGAGACGCGCATCAATTGTAGAAATTGTAGGGACAGGTAGGCAGTTGCATTGACAAGAACTGGCCAACAGAGGAGAGAGAAAAAGAAGTAAATGGAGACTACAGGTTTTGAGTCTGGACAGAAGAGTGATGACAACCAGTTAGAACGGTGCAGTGTATGCACTATTTTGGCTGCATGTGAGATATACCATGACTGGACATAATGCAATGAGTTCTGACTTGCACATCTTATATGTAATGGGGGAGGTGATAATAAATCATTGTGAGAGATAATAAACAATTGGATGCATCAATGTGAAGCTCAAGGAGGAGATTTTGTTTAAAACACTGGGAGTCAACAATATATGAACACAACCGGAGATCACTGGAAATGCCAGCACTCAGAGTAGGTATATAGATGCAGGATCTAGGGGAACACTTCTGAAGAACACTAATTTTAAGGGACAGGACAGAAGAGAAATCTATAAAGGCGAGTAAGTTTATAGTCAGAAAGCAAGAAGACCAGAAGAAGTTAGTGATATGATGGCTTACAGAGATTTCCAGGTGGTGCATGTTATCCAAATTGACAAACGAGGCAAGGGTGAAGGGTGGGCATTGGATATATTGCTAGGCATGTGGATTGAAAATATAGTAGTAGAATAGTGGGACCAGCAGATGGTGTAATGGTTACGTTGCTGGACTCCCACGTGGTCTACCGCAGTTTGAGTCCCAGACCCAGTGGCTTAAAACTCATGATGGACGTGTGTGTGTGCATACCCAAAATCCTAAGGGGAGAATAGAAGAAAAGGGATTGTGGCATGGCCATCCTTCCAGGTGGAGGCAAGAGTGATTTCTCACTTTCTGTACCTCCATCTCTCCAGCAAGCACACGCACCCTATAGCAAAAATGTTTCTTAAAAAATTGTTTTAAATAATAATAATCGTAGAATAGTGGGGACAGAGGTCAGCCTGGGGCGTGATAAGGAAGGGTGAGAGGAAGAATGCAAAATGAAAAGGTAGGAAAATAAGTGGTTAGGGATACTGAAGACAACATGAGAAGAGGGTGGGGGAAGCGGGAGAGTATGGGAACAGCTCTTTCAAAAAGTTCGGCTAACATCCTTCAGGTCACAGGAGGCTGTCTAGGTGGAATACACAACAAGAACTCTTGTTCTCTGATTTCTCATTGGATTTGGCCAAGAATTTGGGGTGGTAGAAAATTATAACATTTAAAAAAAAAAGAAATGCTGATCTGAAGAGGTCAGTGGAGAGGACGCAGTTTCCAATTCACATCAACAAGTAGACAAACCAGTGTCAGGAGACTCCATAGACGATGAGCTAGATCCTATACACAGGGGAAAGTAAGTGCTATGGACGGTGGAAAGAGAGATGCCTTCGCTGCGATGGGAAGGAATGAGGAAAAAATGGATGTGTTTGCAGGGGGATCTTTAACCTTGATGGAGAACTACGGAAGTAATTACCATCTACTGGCTTTTTATTCTTCTGCTAAGCAGGACATGGCATTATCTCAATGCTTCATTTGGAAACGAGAGGCAATCTAGCATTCAAAACAAAATTTTAATGCTAACAGATCCAAGATTCCCAAGTGATACCATCTCAGCATAGGCTTGAATTTTCAAAACCATAACCAGGGCTTTAAAGTCATTTTAAAAGGGATCACTCTCTTATTTGATGCTCAGCATTGTGAAAGAGCTCATTCATAATACACAGGAATTGTCAACCCTCTTTCTACTCTTCTACAAAGCTCTCCCTCCTGTAGTGTTTCCAAGTCTCTCAATCACCAAATCGCACCCTCATTCCCATCCTGTGCCCACTTTCCTTTACTACAAAGAAAAGGTCAGGCTCTGTCACTAAACCTTTTTCTTTTTCTTCCAATTTCTCAGGCCTTTTTCCTCTACCCATTCTCCATATTCGAAGTTTTGTATGACCAAAGATGCAGGAACGTTTCTTGCAAATATAGACTTTTCCTTGGGAGACTGGGAATAGAGATGTGAAAAGAATGAACAGGGAGAAAGAACATTATTAAGCTGAACTGTCTCAGGATATGAGCTGTCTGGCAGGATGTTATGTCATCATTGGAGTATGACCCAGCATGGCTGTCACCACTGGAGTGTAGACCTAAGTGCTGCAAGCTGCCTGCTGAAGATGACAGGGGTTAAGTGGATAAAAGGGTGATCAATAACTCTGAAAAATTGACCATGGCACAGTGCTGTGGCTGATACTAAAAAAATTTGAATTATTGATCACGTATGGCATAAGCACATTTTAGCCATTAAATCTCCAGACACTGAAAGATTCCAAAAGAAATGAACAGAAATGTTGACCACACGACTCATTGGAGACTAGGGGTTCGGTTGAGCCATATCAAACTCTCCTCTGAGCTAATAAAGCTTGTAAATTTACAGAGAGAGATGCAGTTCACTCCTCCATCTAGCTGCCAAAGGATTGCTATCTTCGCACACAAACAAGAATATCAATTCTCTTCCCAACAAAGTGACAACTCAGAGAAGCTGGCTTATCAGTCAAGTACAAACAACAGCAAAATTTTCACTGGCTTAACACAACAAAAGAATTTCCTGCCCATGAAGGTTATTTGTGGATCCAGCAACCTTTACAACAGCCATCCTCCAAGCAGTAGCTCAGTCTTCTCAGCTGAACCGTGAATCTGCGTCTCCTCCAGCTCCAACACAAGCATCTGTAATGGCCACTGCAGGGAAAAGCACTAGAGGGTCTTTGTGCTGGGCACCACCTTTGTCCCTCCCGAGGCCCTTGCCAAGCATTCTCCAGCCTGCTCTGAGTTGCAGGAGCCTGATCTGTGTGGAATACACAGTGAGCATGTTTGTCCTCTGTCTTATTGAACTTGACCAATGAGATGTACAGGTGATCTAAGGACAGGAGATCTAACGGCAGAGCTGTGTGAGGTCACTCTGGTTTATTTTTCCAATCACTTCCTACAGGATCACAGTGTCCTGAAGACCAAGTTGCTTGCATACAGTTCCAATCCCTTGCGCTTCTTCATAACTGCTCTCTTCCCTTACCTTTTCTCTGTTTTCTTTTTTTTTTTTTTTGAGAGAGAGAGAATTTATTTTATTATTATCATTATCATTATTATTATTACTATTTTGTATATGACAGTACACTCACCAGAGAGACAGAAAAATAGAAAACAAGAAACCACTGCCCGAGGTAGGGGATGGCCAGGCCACAATCCCTTCTCCTCCATTCTCCTCTTGGGATCTTCAGATCTTGAGATCTTGGGTGCACACACACACACACACACACACACATGCGTGTGCATAAATGTGCACACACATGCACTTGGCATGAGTTTCAAGCAGCTGAGACCAGGGCTTGATCTGCTGTTGGCTTCATGGGACTCCAACAACATAACCTTTACGCCATCTGCTGGTCCTTCCCCTTGCCTTTTCAAGCCTTCCCTTTGTTAGACCTAGAGCATACCTCCATCTCTGTTGCTTCCTGAAGACTCAGCTCATGCCTTTATAAGCACATTTACAAACTTAGAACACAACCAGGCCCCTTTAGCTAACTCTTGCCTATTACCCAGATTTTAAATGTTTTGTTCTAGAAGTGGCGCACCACACTTCCACTTGAAATCATTGGCCAGAGTCGGTTACATGCCTTGCTTAACTACAGCAGGATTGGGAGCTTTAATGCTTTCAATTACTCGAGAGAAGGGAGAGCCAGATATTGGTAAAGACTAGAAGTCTGTCACAAAAGCTCAGAAGTAGACACAACATGACTTATGTGATAATTACGGAAAGACTGGTCACTTTTCTACTTTCAGCAGTAGACGTAGCACAGAACTCATCACAATCCTTTCAGCATAATTTCAGATGGCTGGAACCCTTCCAAAATCAGTGGTCAAATACAAAATTACCAAATTAACCCCCTAATCGTCAATCAGATTGAGATAGCTGTTTCCTCTCAGGTGAAAGAAGATCAACCATTAGCTCTTTTTAAAAATAAGCAGGGCAAGTCACAGGCTTAGGCAGTATTGATTGGATATGTCTTCACATACAAATGCTATAGAGTAGCTCTCAAAGAACTATTACTCAGCTGCCACAGAAGGGCAGAAATACAATGGTATCTTTAAATACTTTGTCTGATGATTGAGTAAAGCTTCCGGACAGAGGTAGACATAATAGCCAACACTGATGACTCAAGAAATGCAGAGGTCACACAGAAGAGCGTCTAGTAAGGGGTTTGATGCATGTCCTCCCAGCAATGAGCTGGATTTCCTTGGCCACATCTATTAGCCTGGTTCCTTAAAAGTAAATTAAGGTGGGATCAGCAGATGGCATAATGGTTACATTACAGGACTCCCACATAGTCAACCGTGGTTTGAGTCTCAGACCTGGAGACTTGAAACACATCAGGAGAGTGTGTGTGTGTATGCCCAAAATCTCAAGGGAAGGATGGAGAAGGGATTGCAGCATGGCCATCCCCTCCTGGGGGGATAATTTCTCACTTTCCATCTCTTTGTCTCTCTGTGTCTCTCTGGCAAGCACATATGCCACATAGCAAAAATCTCTTTTAAAAAAAAATTAAGGCAACTGAATCAAGAATGTGTTATATGAGTCTATCTCTTGAGATCTAATAAGATGTCAAATTTTGTGATACATCTGCATGTGATTGTGTGTGTGTGTGTGTGTGTGTGTGTGTGTGTAAAGGATTCATAGGTTTCATAAGACAGAAAAAAAATTATTTACCCAATAAAAAGAACCAGGGTGGCAGATAATGTCATAAAACTCTTCCAGATCCAATATTTGATGATCCTATGGTCACTTCTGCTCACTATATTGATCTGAGGAAAGGAGTATACAAGGTATTCTCATAAAACAAAACAAGCTATCTTAATGTAGAGACTCCACATACAGTTGATGCTTAATAGAAATATGTAAGTATGAATCTGCATTTTATTTTTCCAAATTTTTAAATATGTCATTCTTGGAAGGTCATAGAAACATCTGTTATAAATTATCTTTTCTGTTTCTCTTTCAACAATCTATTCAGAAATAATGAGTCTTTCACTTTGATTTACATTTCTTATTTCCATTTTATTCTTAGTAACTCTATAAGAGATTAACTACAATTTTCTCCAAGTAAAGTTAGAGGATACATTTTAGTTAAGCTACTCAACTTTGAACCAACATCCTAAAAATACCTATTTATAAATAACTAGTAAGTGTTCCACACAAAGTTGTGTCCAAAGAACAAACTTTAATATGGTTATGAGTGGCCCTTAATGGATCATATTTGTAACTTAAATGTCTTGAGTTACCAAAACCACCAGCTCTCAACTTCACTGTCCAGTTGCTTTAATTAACAATAGGTTCAGTTTTACTTGCATTTTAATTGGGTCTTTGACTAATTGTGCATTAAATACTTGGCAGAATACTGCAGATAAACTTACAAAGTCTTCATTACTCCCTACTTCAATTGGCACATAGGAACCAATTTGGAAGGCTTAGGATGTCAGAATATTATGGTTGGCTATGGTTGGTGGTTTCTACTGGGGAAAGAAAAAAAAAGGAGGAAAATGTTTAAGATGACTCAAAAACATGATCAGTATTTACAGGCACACATCAGAAATTAAAAGTCTTTAAAATAAAGTTTTGTGTTAAGTTAGGAACGCTTTCTACTCTGGTATTTTCAAAGTATGTTTGGAATGAGGGTGGATATGTTTTCAGGCTTGAGAGAGAAGTTAAATGTACAGATTCTCACAGGAACAGATGAGCATGTATCTGGTATTCATTGTCCTGTCAACCAAGTTTAACATTTGGCACTGGCAAGAAATAAGTATGGGGGACCTCTTTACTCTAGAGTACATGAAACTGTTCTGCCTTGCTTCACCTCAAAGTCTTGACCAGATGAACATTTGAACTTCCCTCTTCTTTCTTTCCCCAATCACAACTTGAATCTTGTTCTTGAATCTGTGTTCTAGCTCAGGCATCTCACTTAACATACACATTTTTTGGTATACAGGAGCAAAGAACCCTCTTCGGGATTCTTGGCTAAAATACCATCTCTTAAATCTTATCTAGTATTGTCTTCCTACAATTTATATTTAGGTTTTAATATTTTTGATGAGATATGGAGTTGTTCAAATGGGTTAAGTCCATAGTTTATAGCTCATTATCCTAACTCTGCATACTCCAGAAGCAGAATCACTGAAAAAGAGCTCCAGTAGGGACTCAGCAATACGCAAATTCAATACGTGTTGGATGAGAAACACAAGGCAGGGAACATCACCAGATTATAATTTTGAACAGGGTTTTCTTGGCTAGCCTCTCATTTCCTGGAGAGCTCGTCCCTTTACTACAGCTTTAGCTTACTCATAAACTGTTAGCATTGGATTTTCTAAAGGGTCATTTTCACATTCACATAATCATGACTGCTATACAAAATGAATACATTTAACTGTTGTAATCAAGAATGTGGCACAGTCCACAGTGTGTCGGGTGGCAGTACAAGGGGCCTCTTGGTGGACTGCAGGTTCAGTCTTTCGGTTGGCCTGAAAACATATCAGATCCTAGATCTGAAGAAGCTGGAGGGCTGAGAAAGGTATTGCAATGTGAAGAGACCCTGTCAGAGGTGCTTTCTTTGTCTCTCTTGTCTCCTCTCTCTCTAACATGTGTACACACATGCTCTCTGTTATGTAACAAAGAAGAAGGACCTGAAGAACAGATGTACATAGACCATCAAAACTGCTTAAATGAATGTACTGATAGATGAAAAGCTAGGACCCAAACTTAATCTAACAGTGCTTGGGTCATCTTTTCCACGGGGTAGAAATCAATTGTATCTCTACCAAAGTTCATTTGCATTCCTATGGACAAGAATCATTTGCATTTCTACCAATGTACAATTCAGAGTTGTAATGTAATCTAGTCAAAGACATCAAAGGCACAGACCCCTGCAGAATTAGATCACCCTGGAGGACCTTTTAGACAACTGCCAGCATTTCATTGAAAGGACAATCCATGATGTTTTGCCATTTCAAAGTATTTCAAAAATTTTCCCAATGAGCTCACCTTGGGGATCTTAAATCCATCTCCTAATATTATGCTTCATCACAAAATTTTGGTCTCATTAGGTCTGGCCTGCTTACTTTCATGGGTGCTGCAAGAGTGTTAATTAATCATATATTTGCTTTGTAAATTGAGAACCATGCAATGCTGAGATACTAATAAGGCCACAGAATTAAGTTCTGTCTGGAAGTTTTCCAAAGGAGATTAAATTTTGTTTTTTAAAGCTTCTATTATTTGCTATCCAGAAGCTAAGAAACCAAGTCCAAGAAGCTCTGTCCCTCAGAGTTCACTTACCTTATTGATAAATTTCGATGTGTTCATTCATTCCTAACGTCACTAAAACTTTCTAAGTTTCTTGTCCTGCCAGGAAGTGACCTTCCTCATCATCCTAAGCCAGGTTAACCGGAAGAGTTTACCCTTTTTCTTTAAGGTAAATATGGTGATCCTCGTATGGCCTTGGTTGCACAATTCGATTGTAAAGGTGGACAGGTGTGTACTAAACCCACATACATATCACTCTAAAAAATAGAAAAGACTCGTTAAGAATGAGTGAATTCTAGGGAATCAGTGAGAATCAGGTATCATTTAAAAATGTCTCCTGTCCCTTTATAAATGTAGAGTCTACAGGGACCAGCAGACTGTATAACGGTTACGTTGCTGGACTCCCATGTAGTCGACCATGGTTTTAGTCCTGGACCCAGAGGCTTCAAACTTATGGCAGGCACTTGTGCGTGCGTGCATGCCTAAAATCCTAAGAGGGAAATGGAGGAGAAGGAATTGTGGCATGGCCATCCCCCCTTGGGAGGTGATTTCTCTCTTTCTGTCTGTCTCTGTCTCTCCAATGAGTGCACACACCCAATAGCAAAAATCCCTCCAAAAAATAAAAAAAGTAGAATCTACTTAGAGATAATTCAAAAAGAAAAACAAAGGGCTTTCTAACAGGTCCACAAAAAATATAACATTAAAAAAAATGACAAAATTCCAAGCAATGAATCACACTCCCCTCACCTAGTCAGTCAATCTCTTTTTCTGCTGCCTCTCAGGTGCCAGCCCAGTTCATGAAGACATCTGCTGCTAGACTAAGAGGAGTTCTAGAGGTCCTGCCTCAGTCCGGGGGTAGAACTTCATAGCATTTAAAGGATGCCAGTTCAGAAGCCTGAACCCAAGAGTCTACACATGGGAACACTTAGAGGTGAAAGTGTTTGCTAGAGTCTTTCCCATGAGATCTAAGTCTAAAGACAGAACGGCCAGCCTGTGCTGTACAGTAGAGCCTTCAGGGAAACATCAGAATTAAACAAAAATTATCTGCATATGACAAGGACATAACAGTTGTGATCAATTTGTTGCCATTATCAATAATGTCAGAATGTAAGAGGATAAAATTTCCCAGTAGAGTACGGTAGATAATTATTTCATAAAAGTTTAATCAATGCTTCCCCTGAGAGTAAGCCATGTCCCCAGAGTCTTCTCAAAAGGCATATACTTACTGAAACATTTATATTCATATCACAGCAGCTCAACAAACTTAATAGAAAGTTAGTCATTTACTCTAATTTAGATAATAGTTTGTCCTCAAAAATTTTACATTTGGGAATTTGGTGTTGGGCGGTAGTGATGTCAAATGGGTGGTGATTAGAGCACAGTGATTGAGTCATGGAAGCTACACTCTTGTCAACAGATTAATCCTGTTTCCCAAGACCAAGTAAGCTCTAGTTCTTGTGAGAAGGCATTAGTTCTCATGAAAACTAGTTGCTATAGCAGAGAGAGAGAGAGAGCTGCCTGCTAGTCTCTCTCTCTATCTCTCTCTCTCTCTCTGTGCTTCCTCAGCCAAGTTGTAAGTCTTCCACTATTTTGTGATGACTTTGGACTTCCCAGCTACCAAAAAAAAAAAAGAGAGAGTCAAAATAAACCTCTATGCTCTTTAATTCACCTAGTCTCAAGTATTTCTGTGAACAATCAACAACGGACTAAGATAGACCTCTTCTCATTTAAAGACTCTCATATCGCTTTTGCAACACGATACAAGAGTCTTTAAATTAGAAGGGTTATTGGAAAAGTCATGACTTTTTCTCTATGTTTTTCCATGCAAAATTTAAGAACTGTAATAACATATGAAGCCAAATTAGTCATTTCTAGTATTTATCCTTTTATACAGTACAGAATAAATCTTTGTGATTTCTCTGGAGCCTTTGAGAAATCTAAAAGACAGTTTTAGTTGAAAAAAGGCATTCTGAAATTCTTATTTTATTTTTTTCTAAATATAGCATCTGGTTTTGGTAAGGCAAAGTCAAAAGATTTGCCTAGGGATATTTTGAGCACTTGATTTTGATTGGATCAGAGCTGCCTGAGAACTAGCTGTTTAATAATCTCTTTGTGTGTGTGTATGTGTGGGTCTGGCGTGTCATGATCCTCCCACCTCAGTCCTCGAGAAGCTGAGATCACAGATGTAGATTATAATCAAGCTCAGCTTTTTGGAGTGAACCAGGAATCAAACCGCGCCGCGTGGCAGCGATGTCCGGGGGCTGGAAGAGCATGGTGATAACTTCCACCTAAGTGACAATGAAATATTTTAAAATAAACACAGAAGGCAATATGCTCAAAAAGAACCTTACCTCTTTTTACAAGTGAGAAAACTTTGTTCTTCGTAATCTTTTTTTTTAACAAACAAGGACATAGTAAAGTCAACATAGAACAAAGAAAATTATTCTGGGTAGGCGCAGGTTTTCTGTTTCCTAGACAAATTTCACAGAAGGTAAAGAATATTTTATCTTGTAGATGAAGGTTTATTCAGTAAACTCAAGGAAATAAACATATCGAAATGAACAAACAAATAAAATTTCAATTTATTGGGAACCAGCAGTTAGCGTAATGGCTATGTCTCTGGACTCCCATGTGGTCGACCGCGGTTCGCGTCCTGGACCCGGTGGCTTAAAAAATTCACGCTGGGTGCGTGTGCGTGCGTGCGTGCCCAGGATCCCGAGAGGATAATGGAGGAGAAGGGATTGTGACGTGACCATCCCCCCTGGGGGATGATTTCTCGCTTTCTGTCTCTATGTCTCTCTCTGTCTGTCTGGCGAGCGTACGCGCCCTATAGTGAAAACCTCTCAAAAAAATTTTTTTTTCAATTTATTGTGTACCTTCTTTTCAGATTTAGTCATTATATACCAAGATAAATGAAATGCATTTTTCTCGTCTAGTCTTCCCTCAGTTCTTTTATATTCTGGAATAAACTCACTTTTTTAGAATCATTTTAACTGTATTATTATTTTTAATTTGACCAGAGAGAAACACAGAGAGACAGAGAGAGGGAGAGTGAGAAAGGAAGCCACCAGGTCTGGGACTTGAACCGCAGTCAGTCATGTGGGAGACCAGTGCCTTTAACTACCATGCCACCTGCCGGCCCCAAACTCACTTTCATATTAGGTCACATTTATTATCCTTCATTTTTTTTAAAAACAAAATCATAGCACGAACCCACTTGCATTTCTCTGCCATTCTTACTATTAGTGCATGCTCAACCACATATGTTGATTATAACTCCTCTACAATGTGCATTTTTTCTATTTCACAGAGAAAACTAAGGGATAAAAACTGTGGGGTAAAATTGAAAGCTGTTCTTCTGCAGCATTTTAGCAGAATGACCCAAGTTTCATTCATTATTCTTCTAGCAAGAAATAAGTTAGCAACCTTGTGAGAAACAAGAAAACACAAAACTCGGGGGAAAGGAAGAAGATAAAACAGAACATCAGAATACCAAAATTCTACAGCCTCTTGGGACTTAGTCTAAGGACCAAAAATAAAAGACACACCCAGGCCAAAGTAGTCCACAGGCCAACGCAGTCCACAGGGGCACTTGTTTTCAGCAACAGAGTTTCTGAGATACATCTTGACATCTCTCTGAGACTTAGAAACTGATAGAGAATCATTTCCAAATGGTAAAATCATGACCCTTATACAAATATAAAATCAACGGGTGTGGAAGATCTTATTTTCCTCATTAGTTAATAGGGAGTGCTGCTATTTCAGCATCTGGTCCTGGAACATAGAGCTGGAATGTGATTTTGTTCAGCCTCCTTGAATCATGGCTGTTGGAACTATAGATGTCTAAGCAGATAGTAAGGATTCCATTCCCTAATCCTATTGAGGAAGATCATATCTGTCACAAGCTTGGTATAATACCTAAGGTAATTGTAAACATTTATTATTAAAATTTGATTTTTATAACTGCTCAAAAGTACCCAGTGTTTGATTGGCTACATAAGTTAGATGACCAAGCTGGGCAATCAATGGTCACCTGCAGTAGCACATTATTGTACCAGGACAATGAAATCACAGACTCAGTTTCTGGCACTAACAACAGTGGACTACCTCTGCACTACTCTCTCTGAAGGTCCAAGATCTCATTCATACAAGGTAAAGGTAGGGATGAATACTCTTAGAGGGCCTCTCCAGCTCCAAGGTCAATGGCCATGTTGTCGATGACAGGTGAGCAGCCTTTGTGTTGCACGTACCTGGAGTGCTTAAGCAGTGCATTTCTGGTCACCTCTACAGATATACCAAGCAGAATTGGTGGGAAACCCAAGAATTTGCATTTTAAATTATTTCTACATCATTATTCTTACACAAATTGAAAATCATTATTATATGGATTTGCTTTTCCTTAGGCAAAGACCAGTTGTTATTGAAAAATAGTCATTGAGTTTATCCAGTAAATGATATACTTAATGTATTCAGTGACTTCAAAGTAAAAGTAATAGCTATTGATACTTGTCTAAAATTATGCTAAAAGAAATTAGGCTGTCAACTGTAATTTTTTTAATTGCCAGAGGACATGCACCTGCCAGAGTAAGAGAAAGAGGGTGAGAGAGAGAAAAAAAAAAAGAAAAGAAAAAAGAAAAAGAACATCGATGGGCCACAATCTTGTTCTTCCATTTCTCTATTCTGTCAGGATTTGGGGCATGCACATGTACATACCCAGTGTTTTTCAAGCCACCAAGGGCCAGAATTTGAAACTTGGTTAGCTCTGTAGGATCTAGACCCTCATACACAGCATTTCACTTTGTGGCCAGCCCTGTCACTATTTTAGAAGTTTACTGTGATACCTGACTCATTATACCCAGTATAAGAATTAAAGTATATGTTCAGCTTCACCAGTGAACAGCTGTGAACTGATGTGCAGTTCCCTAATCCACTCTTTTTACCTTTCACTTTTTTCTTTCTTACAGATGGTTTAAAGAAAGGGAACAAAACCAAAAGCTGGTTCTTTGAAGATCAATAAACTTGGTAACAAATACCATATGTTCTCACTCATTAGTAGAAGCTAGAAGATTTGATTGCTTAGAAGTAATACCGGGGCTACTGGAAGCTGGAAAGAGGAGGGGCATGGAAGGATAGGGAGAAGTTGGTTGACAGAAACAAGAGTGCAGGCAAACCAGTGCGATGGTTTTAGAATGCTGTAGCGGGGCCGGCAGGTGGCATGGTGGTTAAGGCGCTGGACTCCCACATAACTGACCTTGGATCAAGCCCTGGACCTGGCAGCTTGCTTTATCGCTTTCCTTCTCTCTCTCTCCCTCTCTCTGTGTCTCCTTGATCAAATTAATAAAAAATAAGTAAAATAAAATATTTTTTTTAAAAAAAAGAATGCTGTAGCACAGGAAAGAATGTTGGGCATATTCATTTCTCTGATTTCATCATTACACATTGTACATAAATTCTGAAAAAACACTGTGATAATGTGCATGGTAGTATCTTTGATTAATTTAATATACAGAGTATCCATTTTACATTCTGTAAAGATGTTCAGGGGTTGAATGTTAAAAAAATAAGAAAGTTAAAGAAATTTTTAAAAAGGAAAGAAACACACTATATCCCACAAAGATATACAACTATTATATGTAAATTAGAGTTGACAATAAAAGTTACTTTAATTCTTAACATTTATTGTAATTTATGATTTACATATAATCATTATACATCTTTATAGGGTACAGTATGGTTTTTAAAAGTATGTACATTTTGTGTAACAAATCAAGGATATAAACATATTCACCACCTTACCATTTAACATTATGTCGTGAACATTCAAACTGTGAAATACAGTTATAAAGAAAAATAAAATGATTAAAACTCAGACAATAAAAAGTCTCATAAATTAATAAATTTTTGAAAATAAAAATAATCTTAACATACCAATGAGAGAAGAATTTGTAATTTACATGTGGGGAACTGTGGGAGATAAGAGTTTATAATTTGAAAAGACCTGTGGTATCATTGGTCCAGTTAGAGAGAGGTAAAACTGTACATAACAGTAGTTCATTAGGAATAAATAGAAAAAGAAAGTTTTTACTCACTTGCTGTGAATTCTTGTAAGACCATAGCAGTGCACTGTGTATGAAGAAATAAGTTCTCAAAAAAAATAAAAAACAAGACAAAATTGAGAAGAGATGCTTAAAAAGGCAGACATGGTAAAGTCAGTGTTTTGGTGATTTGGAAGCTTTACAAAGTCCTTAATTTTAGCCTTCTTTAAATTCATTCCAGAGAAAGACTCACATACTGTGAATATTTTGGACTTTTCCTCTGTTACCTAGTTTTTCTTTATTTTGTTTTTGCTTTTGGAGAGCATTTTCTTATAGGGTGTGTGCGCTCACCAGAAAGACAGAAAGAAATGGAGAGACAGAAAGCAAGAAATTACCCCCCAGTGGGGATGGTCATGCCACAATCCCTTCTCCTCCATTCTCCTCTTGGGATTTGGGGTACACATGCACACTTGCCCAGTGTGAGTTTAAGCCACCAGGTCCGGGACTCAAACCACGGTCAACTACATGGGAGTCCAGTGACCTAGCCATTATGCCAACTGCTGGTCCCCCTAGTTTTATACAATGAGCAATCATTATATATAAATAAATAAATAAATAAATAAATAAATAAATAAATAAATACAATATGAAACCTGTATAGACAACTGTCTATCAAATAACTGGTGAATTTGTACTTAAATCTGCTTGTGTGAAAAATAGTTGAATCTGAACTTTTAGCCTCCTAGGTGGGTAATTTATTCCTGACATTCAATGTTACTGATATGTATGAATTTATCTTTGCCATTTTGTTCATCTTTTTTTTTTCTAATTGTTTTGTGTTCTCTTACTCCTATTTATCTTATTTTAGTTTTCCTGGTGTAGTATTCCCTTAAGTATTTCCTAGAGAGCTGGTTTAGTTTTGGTAAATTCTTTCACCATTCATTTGTTTATCTGCAAATGACTTTATTTCTCCTTCTCATTTGAAGGATAATCTTTCTGGGTTTGGTACTCTTGGCTGAAAGTGTTTTTCTTTCAGTATTTTAAATATATCTTCCCATTCTTTTCTTGCCTGCATTGTTTCAGTTGAGAGGTCCAATGTTAGTCTAATGGAGTAATCTTATATGTAATTTGGCATTTCTCTCTTGCCATTTTTAGAATATTTGTCTGATTTTTACCAATTTGGCCATGATATGCCTTGGAGAGGATCCTCTTATATCTATTTGGTGTCCTTTGTATCTCCTGGATTTGGATAACCACATGCCTCTCTAATTTGGAAAGTTTTCAACTATTATATTGTGAAAGATATTTTCTATGCCTTTACCTGACTGTTTGCCTTCTGGAATACCTATTTGTGGCTATTTGGCTTTCTAATGGAGTCTAGTATTTCCTGTATGTTGTCCTGATTTCTAATGGTTATTCTTCTATTCTCTTAGGTTGCTTGAACTAAATCAGGGATTTTTGGCTTCAAGGTCAAAAATTCTTTCTTCTGCATGGTCTAATCTGCTGTTGATACTTTTAAGGAAAGTTTTTATTTTCTACATCATATTCCTTATCTCCAGAAGTTCTGTATGATTGTTTTTCAAGTTTTCTGTATCTTTATGGAGTTCCTCTTTCAAGTCATTGTAGGGTCTTCTCATCTTCTGGAATTGGTTATCTGTTTTCTCTTGCATCTTATTGAGTTTGGGCACAATGAATATTCTCAACTCTTTGTTTGCTGTTTCTGTTAGCTCTTGTGTTCTGTCCATTGCTGGTGAAGAGATATTATGTTCCTTTGGGCAGGAGGTATTTCCTCACTTTCTCTTATTTCTTGGGACTCTGCTTTGATCTGGTGACATGCTCACTCCTTCCTGCTTCTGTGGAGTCTGTTTCTGTAGCCGTGTGCTCATGCCCTTCTCTTTTCCATTAACCCTATGAATGAGCTCTGTGCCAGCTTCCCTCCTGTACGGTGGGTGAGAGTGTGGAATTCACAGTGGGTGTGGGCTAAGGTTTCCAGAGGGGAGTTTCTCTCCTTTTGCTGCCCAGGGTGGGGAAGGGGGACAGGGGGAGGTAGGGAAGAAATTCTGGGGAGCAATTCCTCCAAAACCTCACTATCTTCAGGCATTTGGTTACTATGTACCCAAACCTCTCTGTTCCAAATGAGACTGGAGGTTGAGCTAAACAGGTAAGATACACGTTTATAGTCCATTTCATGTGCCATGCAATGCACTCCTCCTCCCCCACTGTAGGCTAGGAAGGGGTCCCTGCTGATGAGCTCAGGATGGGTGGCCTTTGCTTTCTGTTGCTCCTGGATGGGCAAGAGGAAAAGTGGCACCAGTACGGGTGGCACTCCTACCTTCTATCGCGGGACTGCAGGAACCAGGTGGTGGTCCTTGAAGATAGAGCTGACCCTCCTCTCCCACTTCAGACTGCGTGGGGGTCCCTGCTGATTAGCTAAGGCCAGGTCGCCTTTGCTTCCTTATTGCTCCTTCTGTCTCTGAGACTACAGGAACCAGGTAGTGATCCTTGAAGGCCAAATCAACCCCTCGTCCCCCACTCTCATAAAAGTTATTTTAAAATGTTTAAAATAACTTATAAGCCTCTTACAACACTAATTATCAAAAGAAAGAGAAGATATGACTTACCAATATCAGAAATACAAAAGAGGTCATCATTATTGATCCCAAGAACATTAAAAAGTTAATAAAAGAATTCTATGAATAATAGTAGGATCTCTATATGTGATAAGTTGAATGAACTCAACAAATGGACCAATTCCTTGAAAAACCCAAACTAACAAAATTCATACAAGGACGAGTATGAATTTTAAAAGTTTATACTATTAAATTAAATAGAAAATTAATAACCTTCTAAAAGAGCAAGAAGCTGGAGCAGATGAGTTCACTGGTAAATTCTACCAGACATTTAAGGAATAAACAATAATAATTCTCTACACTTATCTCCAGAAGACAGATATAGAGGAAAGTCTTCCTAACCCATTCCATGAGGCTAGCCTTACCCTAACATGAAGTCACACAGACATTCTAAGTTGGGAGATATTGAAACAATTGTGTCTCATGAACATAGGCTTAAAAATCCTCAACTAAATATTAGCAAAGAAAATCCAACAAAGTATACAAAGAATTATACACCACAACCAAATAGGAAATACACCAGGTAAGCAAAGCTGTTTCAACATTTCAAACACAAATTACTGGACCAGCCACAGTGGCCCAGCCATAATGCAGTGCTCTGTGACACTAAGGTCATAGGGGAAGGTTCTGGATTTGCATTCCAAGGTCTCTCTTTTCATTTCAGACGACCATGATCATGGCTGACTGGCACAGGCTGGGGGTAGATTGCCACATAATACCCTGTTGAGGCTCTCTCTCTCTCTCTCTCTCTCTCTCTCTCTTTCTCAATAAATAAACAATAAACTCAAAAAATAATCTTTATAATCCATGTCAACAGGCTAAAGGAGAAAAATCATACAATCATATTAATTGATGCAAAAAATTATTTGATAAGATTCAACATCTAGTCATGATAAAAACGCTCATCACATGAGAACCCAAGAGGAACTTTCTCAATTTGACTTACAAACATCTCCAAAAAACCAATAGATAACAACATACTGAATGGTGAGAGACCGGATGCTTTCCTCACAAGATCAAGAATAAGGTTAAGATATGTTTTTCACCATTCCTGTTCAGTTCCATGCTAGAAATCCTAACTACTGCAACAAAAAAAGAAACAGAAAGGAACGTTATACAGATCATAAAGGAATAAATAAGTCTGTCTTCACTCACAGAGGATATAGTAGTCTATGTAGAAACTCTCCAAGAACAAACAAAATAACTCCTGGAACTAATAAATGAATATACCAAGGTCATTGGTTACCAGGGTAATACACAGAAGGTGGTTGCTTTCTACAAAGTGTTATTTTGTAGAAAAACGTTGCACCAAATAAATGGGCCTTGCCAATGGAGGATGTTGTAGCCAAATTGAGGAGAAAACACACCTCCTTCTGAGAAATTAATAATCCACTGCAGGGAGTAACACAGCATATGCTTTTCTTTCTTTCTTTGTCTTATTCATTTCTAATTTCCTTTGGAGTTGAATGACAGAAAGGATGCTAGCTAAGTCAGGTATCGAAGGGCATGTGGCTTGAGTAGAGGAGGTGGTCTTAATGGTTTTCCTTAAGAGCCATCTCTGTCCTTACTCATGCGGATTACATAGCAAGACCTCCAGAAATGCCTGAAAACACGGATAGTACTGAACCGTACAGAGGTATGTCTTCCCTGTACATACATACCTATGATAAAGTTTAATTTACAAACTAGGCACCATATGACGTTAGCCACAATAACTAATAATAAAATAGAACAATTGTAACAATAAGCTGTAATAAACTTGGTGTGTGTGTGTGTGTGTTTCTCTCTCTCTTACTCTCTTTCAAAATATCTTATGGAACTGTATTCACCTATTTCTGGACTGCTGCTTGGGGTGGATAACTGACTCCTGGAAGCAAAACCACAAATGAAGGAGGACTATTGTATCAGAAGGAACAAAAGCATGGCCCAGCCTCTGTGGCACAGCCAGTAACGAATCAGACTGTGAAGCTGCAAGCCTCATGTTGAGCACGGTTCAAATCTCTGGCCCCATCAACTTGAAAAATTGCTAAACACGTGTGCATGTGTCCAGGGTTCTGGTGGGCTAGAGCCCTGGAGAAAGGGGATTGTAGGTTGACTGAGCCTTGTGAAAGGTGCTTCTCTCACTTTCTTTCTTACGTGATCAAGCACTTTAACATAAACAAAAAATGCAATAAAAAGAAAGCTATATAATTTGATGATGGAAATAGATATGCATGTTTGCTTTATAAAACTGTAAAATGGAAGAGCTAAATATCCATGCTACTTTGAAAGTTCAGAAGGATGGAGACAATTGTGTTCAGGTTGACCAGCCCAAATTCAAAGACTTGGAATTGTAAGTGCTCCAAAACATGAAACTTTCTGAGCACTAACATGACCGCACAAGTGGAAAATTTCACACCTGACCTCAAGTGACAGGATGCAGTCAACATACTGCAATACAAAAAAGTATAAAGTCACCATCAGACAATGGCCAGTCAGTTGACTGGTGGTTAAGTTGACTGGATCCCAAGTAGCCAACCACACCATTCATGCAGACCCGGCAGCTTGAAAACTACGCTGAGTGCACTGTGCCTGTGTACCCAAGATCCTGAAAAGAGAAATGGAGAAGGACTGTGGTGTGACTGTTTCCCACAGAGGCGTTTTCTCACTTTCCCTTTCTCTCTTTCTGTCTCTCTCTGATGAATGCATGCACCCTCTGACAAACTGTTTAAAAAAAGTAATTACTTCCAGACTATGTATAAAGATGCATATAAAAAATATATTCTGGATTTAGACAAGACCCATCCTCAAGATATCTCATTATTTGTATGTAAAATCCAAAATGCCTCAAAAGACTTTCTGGTCAAGCATTTTGGATAAGGGATAGTCAACCTGTAATGCCTTTGCAAACAAATTTTGATGTTTTCTCCCCCCCAATCATTCATTTTAAGAAAGAGTTGTCTTTTTCCCGCTAAACTTCACCTGCCCTTCTCTGAAACATTTTTTATAGACGTTTATTGCCTTTGCTCAGTTACCCAGGGGCTTTGAGTCTGTCTGTCTGCTTCAGCCAGTGTGTATGTGCCATCAACTGCGAGGTCGTGATAGTAATCACCACACTGTTACTGAGCAGCCCCGTAATCACCGCAATAAAAGCAGGCATAAATGTTCAGGCCACATCTTAGCCTGGCTCCAGACAGTTTTCATTTATGAAGCTCTCTGTATTCAGCTTTTTGTAGAGCTCCTCTGAGTAGTTTTCCAAAACCTTGAAATCTGGCAAAATTCCCAAAGCGGGGGGCCCCTGGAGGGTGCTGCAATAGAGGGGCCTGGGTGACTGGCTTTCAGCTGGTTCCTGTGGGTCCTGAAAGCCTTGCAGAGCCCACCATCGCTTTCCAGAATGCTTCAGAAACCTCAGCAAGCCAAGAGCACGCGAGGCAAAGCTCCGCAGCCTCCCCTCCATCTCAAGGACGCAGAGCCTGGCGCTGCTGCTGCTGAAAGCCTCTCCTATCCTCAATTCCTGGTGCCCTCACCAAGCAGGCTGCCCCTGCCAGGGAGGGTCTCTGGCCTACCCAGCAGTCTTTGCACTGTTCCTGCTCCACCCGCACAGCTCCCCAAATAAAAGACCTAGTCTAAGAAGCACAACACCTGATCGAAGGAATTTGTGCACATAAAGATACGAAACAGAATTTTGTGTCTTTCGTGTCTTTTAGGAGAGTCAAAGGCCCCCGGTCTTGGATTATGAAAATGACTAAAACCTGGTTGCTGTCACCAGCTTCAGAAAAACACCATTACGTTTCACAGCATTCCAAACTGGAGTATACCGTAACCAGTGCTTCTTTTCCTGACCACAGCAGGGACAGCATTTTTGTCACTATGCGCATACGTATCTCAGCACAACACAGTACCACAAAGTGAGTTGTCCTGGGGACATTCATTTTTCCAAAATGGGTTTCTGTGTGAAAGTTTGCAAGACTCTGAGTCTTTTCCTTTCATTTCCCATTTTTAAAAGATAACACAAAAGCTGCTAACAAATCCAGGCTTGACACCTACTAGCTAAAATTCAAAAAGCAGAGAGTGACAGAGTTCACACCACTCGAGGAGAGGATCTCATTCAAAAACAGCCTTCTGGCAATGGAGAATGATTTGCAGTTTGTAAGAGTTCCTTGTCTCTAACCTTACTCAGGAAATAATTCCTCTGGGTTGAGAAGCTTCACCTAAATTGGAAACCGGAAGAATTCTCCTTGGAGAATTCCTATCAAAAAGAAAGAAAAAACATGCCCCACTGCCAGTTCTCAATGGAATTTCCTCTCCAAACCAAGATAACAAAAGATAGTGTTCCAAAAAGCTTCCTTAGACATGCTCATTCAGAGAGAAAAAAACATATGAATTTGTAAAAACAGAAGGTAACCACTGCAGCACAAGTATAAGTTAACTTTTTGCTCTTCCCAAAATAACAGCTATACTGAAAATGTGTTTAAACTTAACCTTTGGAGAATTTATTTGGAAGGATTTATAATTAAACTGAAGAAATAGGGACCAGCAGTTAGCGTAATGGCTGTGTCGCTGGACTCCCATGTAGTCGAACGTGGTTCGAGTTCTGGACCCAGCGGCTTAAACACACACCGGGCACGTGTGCATACATGCCCAAGATCCCGAGAGGAGAATGGAGGAGAAGGGATTGCGGCGTGGCCATCCCCCCTGGAGGGGGGGGGGGGGTGATTTCTCGCTTTCCGTCTCTCTATCTCTCTCTGTCTTTCTGGCAAGCACACGTGCCCTATAGCAAAGACCTCTCTGAAAAAAAAAAAAAAAAAAGAAAGAAAGAAAAAAAAATAAAAGAAAGAAAGAAATAGAATAAAAAAATTCACAAGGAAAGGGTGTGAGAAATCTTAAGTATGAGAGAAAACACCATTTGTTCTAGGAGTCCATAAATCAGAACAGAAACCTAGAAAACAAAAGACAGGACAGGAAGTGGGTCTGTAAACGGCCAGATGTGCCAAGACATCAAAACCCTGCCTTGCCCAGAGGCACAGTGGAATGAAAAGTGAAAGAGAACAAAGTAAACCCACAGCGGAGAAAAGTGCTGGGACCCTGCATAAGACACAGAAGCAAAGATGTGAATGGGGCATGAGATGCTGCCAGGAGGAAGAAGCAGGAAATAAACATAAAACCAACCATTTTCAAACGAGCTGCACTGTGCGCCCAATGATCTAGAGGAGCGTTGTTCAGCCAGTAGAAAATATGGAAAAGAAGTTAATGTTTATGGACATTCAAAAAGGAAAATAATGCAAGAATCTAATGACTACACGACTTAGGGAGGATGAAATGGGAGACACAGAGATTGAAGAGGAAATGGAAATGACCTTGTGGGCCTTCATCCTCCCTACACTGTCATAGTGGTGCTATTCAACAGCACATTAAAAGGTTGTATGTTTTGACGGCAAAAGGATGACAAGGGGGATTAGGAGCAGAAGGAGGAGTTAAGATCTACAAAAGATAAATTATGTTTGAAAAATTAAATTAAAAATGTATAGCTATTTTTCCCTAATTCTAGGATAAATTACATTGCTTCTGCATCTGAAATCTTCATAAAAGTGTCTCAATATTGCACTCACTCTTCTGCCACCCTATGTGAGTTAAGGTCTCATTGAATATATCTTCAACACTTAGTTCTATAGGCATTATACAGACAAACTTTGGAAGTTAGTCTCTTTAAGATTCAAACCACTGATGGGAGCAGCAGATGGCTTAATGGTTATGTCACTGGACTCCCCACAGAGTCAACTGCAGTTCGCGTCTGGGACCTGGCTGCTTAAACTCATGTTGGGTGCATATGTGTGTGTGCCCAAAATCCCAAGAGGAGAATGGAGGAGAAGAAATTGTAATGTGATCAACACCCCCTGAAGGGAGGAATGATTTCTCATTTTCTGCCTCTGTCTCTCTGATAAGTGTATTTTGGCCTATAGCAAAAATCTCTCTCAAAAAAAATTCAAGTCTACTGGTAAGATTGGGGTTTTCAAGATTAAAATAACTTCTGGCTAGCATTTTTTTTTTTTTTTGAGCGTTTTTTTGCTGTAGGCACAAGTGCTTGCCAGAAAGACAGAGAGAGCCAGAGAGACAGAAAGCGAGAAATCACCCTCCCAGGGGGGGATGGCCATGCTGCAATCCTTTCTCCTCCATTCTCCTCTTGGGATCTTGGGCATGCACGCACACATAACTGGCGTGAGTTTAAGCCACCTGGTCCAGGACTCAAACCGCGGTCAACTACATGGGAGTCCAGTAACATAGCCATTATGCCAATTGCTCGTCCCCTGGCTAGTATTTTTGAGTTGTTCCCGACATCTTATTAAAACACCATAAAGACCATCTATATATGCTGAAACCGACACTCCCAGTGAACTAAGACTCATAGTCAGTCAGCTTATGGCTTAGACTTAAGAGGAATCTTCATTAAGAAAAAGACAATTCTGAGAAGAATTAGTCTGTGTTCTCTAACCTGCATGTCCCCTTTGTATAAGCATCCTGAATGCAGACATTGTCGACCTTAAAGCAGATTATTTACTTTCTCTGTCCTATCTCAGAGGAGCATTTTTATATGAACACATTCTCTCCAAATCTATCAAACAAAAGCTCATGGCCTAGGATCCAGTATCCCAGTTCTAAAATCCATACCTATAGAGAAAAAAACAGTGGTTTGACCAAAATTTATGGGTAAAGTTATTTATAGCACCTTTTAGAAATCAAATTATGAAATTGGCAACCACATGAACAGCTATCTATAAGAAAATGGTTAAATAAATTATGACATAGATATGAGAGTACTTATTAACAATGTTTGGGGAAAATATAACAACATAGCAACACGCTCACAATCCAATATCAAGTGATAAATAGTAGGATATAACATCTATTTACAATATGAGTCCAATGATGTTAAAATCTGGCACACACATGCATGCTTATACACACCTCTAGAAAATACCTGTGAGTCAACAGACAAACGAGTTAATAGTGGCTGTCTCTGGGTGGCAGAAACAAAGTGGTACCATTGAAAGTGCTGTACAATGCGCATGTGTAGCTTTTGTAATAATAAAAGTAGTAGAACTCTTATTGTTTAAATAAAATATACATGGACTGCCCATTGTGAGACTTAGAACAACATTGAACTTTGACTAAGGCTATCCACTTATTCTTGTATTAACGAAGACAAGTTAAACACTCGTTTCTGAATATCACAATAATATATACCCCCTGGGTCAGGATGAGATAAAGCAAAGGAATTTAATTAAAATAATATATTTTAAGTGCCAAGTGCAACTCTAGTACAAAGTAGGCATGAATAAATGCTAGCCAAACCTGAACACATACAATGAAAGTAACCAGTGATCTGTAAAAAAGAGAAAATCCCATTCTAGATTTGCATTTCGATTGCTGCTTCTCCACAGTCATGGGAATATCACACCACACTACTGATCTTAAACGCTTCACTTATTGGAAGATGCTTCCGATCACAGGTAAGAACCCTTCCTTTGATGGATGCTAGATGACATGGAAAGTGTTGAAGAGATTCTCCATAGCAGAGACAGAAATGCGAGCAGCAAGACATACAGAGATGAAAATAACGGAAGACCTAATACAAGAACAAATGATCCTGCACCTAATTTTACAGCAAGTTCTCACATCAATGCCCCTGGAATAAATTTAGAGCATATTGTTAAAACTGTGTTTTCACATCCTACAAGGACATAGACTAGATTACAGGAGACAAAAGCATCAATGTGTCAGACACACATATAGGTGGCCTCAGGCAATGAGAAATAAGTTTTCATTTCATTCTATTAATATTTTATCTGAATTAAATGTCGCTGTGCCTAGTGTTCTATGATCACATTGGACTGAGTTATTCATGGCAAGGATGTTACTCGGCCTTTCATATTTATTCTTCATTGTCTCCAAATAAAATAGTTAAATTTTATGCAGAAATACAGCATAAAAGCCAAAGATCTTGTAAAGTGTTTCTGTGAAGTAAATCATTTTGTTCCATCCAGAAAAGGAACATAATTTTAAATATTTGTCAGTGAAAACCTTCAACAAACCTATATAATCTTGAATATGCAGGTGTTCGATATTTTTCATGTAGAAAGATGTTAAATAAATGTTTGCAAATGCTTACTTTAAATTCAAAATCAGTTTCTATGTAAAGCCAAAATGTGAAAAGAGATATCTCAAATTTTTTCTTTGAGTTTTTTTTGAGAGAGATTTTTTGCTATAGGGTGCATTTAATCACCCCTTGAGGAGGGTTAGCCATGCCACAATCCCTTCTCCTGCTTTCTCCTCTAGAGATTTTGGGCACACACACACACACATACACACACACACACACACACACACACAGTGTGAGTTTTAAGCCACTGAGTCTGAGACTTGAACTGTCTGTGACCTACTATGTGGGAGTCCAGTGACATAACCATCACACTATCTGCTGGTCCCAGTCTCAGATATTTTTTAAAACTTGAGAATGACTGAGGATCAAGACTAGAAGAGAGTGCAGGCCTTCCTGAGGGAAACAAACACAAACGCTGAAGGAGAATAGATGTGCACAGAACAGCCATGATGCGGGGTTCCTGTGTGCATTCCTGCCTAGGGCACTTGTGAAGCCTCAAAGGATCCCAGAAGGCCCTCTTTTGGACAGGTTTCACGGCTCCTGAGAAGGCTATGAGTACAGGTGAATATCCGTCCTCCAGTCTGACATGTCCCCAGTACACAGCTGTCAACTGAACACAAAGACAAGCTAGCGTTCCGAGTGTGCACCAGACCTCACCCTGCCAGGCGATTCCTCTATCTGGGCAAGCCTGGGTTTCCACTCTTCTGTTCGGGCCAACCCTATACCCTGGAGGACTGACTCAGATCAATGGCCACTCCCTCTCTGTCGGCAAAGTCAGGCAATAGCCAGAGAAGCGGTGCCATGAATTGAGTTGATGACGTACAAGATGTCGGCAGAGGTTAAAGCACACGGAGAAGGGAGAGTTCGCAAGTTGCTGGTGGGAGGGGGACTTGGCCGTAGGCAAGAACTCAGAATCCTCCCTGCTTCCCCCACCTCTGCCTGTTCTCCTTAGTCTCTTTTACTGAAATTTCCTTCTCTCACTAGCAAGTGAGTTTGGCCTGCCCCAGTCCCAAGCGCTTCTCTCTTCTGCACGCTCTTCCTTCCCATGGGTCTAGATACCACCTGCACATGAATGGCGCCCAAACCCACCTCTCTGACCACAGCCCCTCCACATCTTCAGTGAAGGCATCATTGCCTCCTCCCTCCCGAGATGCACTGAAGTTTCTAACTTAACTTATTCGAAGTTTACTGTTTTCTATAAATTTGCTTCATTCATCATCCTCTCTCGCAAATAGCACTGCACACACGTAGTCATGCAGACCCTAAATCTAGAGGCCATCCTTCATTTCCCTCTCGACCTCGCTGCTCACACGCAAGCCATACACTGGCAGTTATGCCTCAAAAGCATATCCTGATCTGGTTTCATCCTACCCTGATCTCTTTCCCGTGAGGTATAGCTTTGAACCTGGACCCAGCGCTTAAGTTCTGGCTCTGCCACTTACTTGCTGAATCAAATCTCTGTGCCTCAGTTTCCTCAGCTGCAAAATAGAGAAAATAGTATTTTGTATGTCGTAGAGTTGTTAAAGGACTTAAACAAGATAGTACAGAGCAAGCACCACCTCGCAGGGTCTGGCTCCTCAGCAGTCCTCCTGACCCATCTCTCTGCTTCCGCTCTTGTCCCTGCATATTGCACGCCCTACATGGCAGCCAAGGCAACTGCCATAAACCATCATCCCCTCACTGAAAGCCTGCATCAACTTCCGCCTTTTGTTTGCATCAACTCCATTCTCCATCCTGGGGCCCATAGCATGGTTTCTCTCTTTACCCCCTCTGACTATGTTCATCACCATCCAACACACCATCCAGCTGTCCTTATGTTTCCCATGTGCTCCAGTATGTTCCTCCACAGAGTTCTGAACTCTGCCTGGAATGTTCTACCTGCAGCCTTCACATGACTGGCTTCTTACTTCCACACACACGTACCTGCTCAGAGCGACCTGCCTTAACCACCCTGTTCTGCTGTGTCCCAGGCCCTCTCTCCATGTCCTGGCCATGCTTCACTGTACTCACAGCACTCATGGTTCCCCTCCTCTTCTCCCTGACACCTCCCAGCTTTGGATCTCTTCATCAGTATGTACTGCCCAGAGGCTTCAACACTCTCTCTTATTTCTAGTAGGTTCTACTTCCTAGATCACCATCATTCTCTGAACACCACCTCCCTTTGATCCTTGGTGACCTCTTGGTTCCTCAAAGCCTTCTCTGCCAGCTTCAGCCTCTCCATCAGTTCTTCTTCTTGCACTTCCTCCATGTCCTCTCTCCCCTTCTCAACTCCCATTCCTTAGACAATCATTCTCATTTCTCTTTGTGGGCACACGCCAACCCTTGTCCTTCATGCTTTGCTGTACTTGACAGGTAAGACCACTACCCTGAAGTCCAACTCTACCCCTTGACTATAGCTGGAGAAAGCAGCGATTGATCTCCCTTCAAATTCATGACAGAGAGCCTCAACTGGGCCTTTAGTGATGCTGGGCACCTGAAGCCATAGAACTGTGGTCTATTCGCTTCCTCATTTCTCCTACATGACTATTTTGCCTACTTTCCTTTTCCTAAAATTCTCTAAACATTCTCTCCTACCCTCACTGTCAGCTGCTGACTCAGCCCTCCACGTCAGTAGGAAAATGGCAGTCCCTCCACCACAGGTCCCTTACCCCTTCTGTGCTCACACTTCCCACTACTCACTGAAGTCAGCAGTTCTCGGGGCACAGTCCTGGACCAGCAGCCTCAGGGTACCCCCAAGAACTTGTAGGAAAGGCAGTCTCACAGGCCCATCACAGGCCTGCACAATCAGAAACTCCAGGTTTCTGCCTTGACAAGTCCTGGGAGACTTCTGTGCATACTCAAGTGTGTCAATGACTGGAGAGATAATCCCACAATCCCATCAAAGGCCAACTCTGTGTGAGCCACATCCCTCTAGCCAGTTCAGGGACACGGTCTGGCAGGGCCATTGGCCTTCCACACCAGTTTTCCCCTTTTGTGTCTGGCCATTCTCATCAGCACAGAGACCTGCCTTACCATCCCAGCTGACTGTCTTCATCCTGCTCTGACTTGTCCTCATGTTCAGAGCTTCTCACCTCAGCGTCTACATTGACTTGGTTTCATTGACTCACTTGCCTTACTGTTTGGTTCTTCTCCCCAGTAGGATGGGGACAGGTGTCGATCTGTTTTCCACACTGATGTTTTGTTTGCCAAGCACATCCAACAGCACATGTGGGCTTTCCATAAATACTTGCAGAACGAAATGAGTCGTTTTATGAATGTATCCTCTTTTTGTCAAAATTTCTTTATTTTATATCCTGAGAGAGGAAGATATATGGTACCTCCGTATCAAGCAGTCCCTTCCTCCATCCCTTCAGGGTGCTGAGATCCTACACTCGAGCACACAGTACATTTCAGGGCCACTTGGGACCGAACCTGCAGCTGGCCATGTGATCCTGCACTGCAGACCACTACAGTACCAACTGTGCTACCTGGCTGGCCATAAACCTGTCTTCCTGATGGGACTCCTCAGTCCTCTTGCATCAGAGTGGAGGCTCCATGAGGACCAGGACTTGCTTATTCTTTTTTTTTTTTCTCTTTTTTTAGAGAGATTTTTGCTTTTAGGGCACGTGCGCTCGCCAGACAGACAGAGACAGAGAGACAGAAAGCAGGAAATCACCCCCCGGGGGGGTGGTCACACCGCAATCCCTTCTCCTCCACTCTCCTCTCGGGATCCTGGGCACGCACGCACACGCGCCCGGCGTGAGTTTAAGCCACCAGGTCCGGGACTCGAACCGCGGTCGACTACGTGGGAGTCCAGCGACATAGCCATTACGCTAACTGCTGGTCCCCAACTTGCTTATTTTAATTAAGAATCTCCAGCCATCCATGGCACAGGACAGGGATGCAAATCTTTGTTTGGAGCCTCTGACCAATGAAGGTCTTTGGAGATGAAAAAGAGGACAGCCTCTATAAGTTACAATGTGTGGTCCTCTTCTTCCAGCCTTCAGTGGACCAGCCTGTGCAGATTTCTGGAAGATTCTGAAATGAGCACTCCATTTCTAAGCCCAAAGAATGCAAGTTACGATGCCCTCAATCTGCCCTTTCCCTCTGACTCCACTGCTTACAGCCAACTGACTTCCCTGGATGAGCAACCTGGAGAAGACGAGGGAGGCTCCACCACCATGATCCCTGACTCTTAGTTGATCTGAACATTTGAGCCTCAGAGCAAGTCAGAGTGAGCCCCTCACCCTGCACCAAGCCAGGCAGGATTTTAGAATCTGCCTGTACCTGCTGCCCTACCTTCAGCCACCAGGCACCTCATCTTTCCATCTCTGATGAACACATTCATTAACCAGAGACTGAAAGTTATATGTGTAAAAATTTGCATCAGGACCAGCAGATGGTGTAATGGTTATGTCACTGGATTCCCACATACTCAACCATGGTTCAAGTCCTGAACCCGGCAGCTTAGAACTCATGCTGGGAGCATGTGTGCATTCCCAAAATCCCAAGAGGAGAATGGAGGAGAAGGGATTGCAACATGACCATCCCGGGTGGGGGAGGAGGGTGGTCTTTCACTTTCTGTCTCTCTGTCTCTCTCTGTCTCTCTGGCTAGCACATGCACCCTATAGCAAAACTCTCTCTCTCTAAAAAAAAAAAATGCATCTACCTCTCCTATGACTTAAAAACACTTTAAAGTCAACAAATTGTTCTTTTTTTCTAGTGCTGGAACTAAATATTGCATTGTCAAGTGAAAAAAATTCTCTATATAAAAACATTCTTTGGAGAAAGAGGGAGTGATTCTTATCTGGAAACCAATGGGACAAAAAAGCTAACACTTTACAAGCTGCAGTAAAAAACAGAAAACCTCTCAGAATGAGGACAGCTAGGGAGGACAGACATTCACGAGCAAGAGGAGGTCAAAGTCATGGCTTTTTAGTGGGTGTTACTGGAGTTGACGAACGGCAGGCGTTGTGTGCTTTGCAGATGTCTCTGTCCTCCGCTGCAGAGGGGCCTGTCTCCTGCCTTCATCAAATCTCTGCAGCCCCATTGCCTTCTCCTTGCCTTACTCTATTGGCTTTTGAATACTTCATTAACTTTTAAATCCAGCCATTTAAATGCTTGTATAGCCTAGTTCCCCTTTACCTAAAAGAATCATTACAACATTGTGTCTCTCCTCATACACTTAAATCATCTCGCTCAGGCATCTGGAAAGATAATCTCAATATTCTACTTTAACTCCTTAGCTATTAAGAAAGGCAATAACAGCAATAGGCCAAACTGGCCCTTGAAACGGGAGCTGCTCCAACAGCAGCTGGCTGCCTGGCTGGCCTGGAGGACGTGCGCCCCTGCCAGAGAGGTCTCCTTCCAGATCCAGATGGCTCACAAGTGCATCCGTCTGTGCTCGGCCGTGGGACTGGGGCTCCATCTAACCACCTTTGAACCTTCTGGGACGTCCTTCCTTGGGTCTACCCTGAACTCCTCAAGCCCACATCCTCTTTTTGTGACTATGCTATAAATTACTAAATAAGATTTTCAGCCTTATTCTTCCATAATAAAAAGCATTATGCCTCTTTAATGGAATAAGATTATTTCAATTTTCCTTCCCCCCCCCTTGGTTATTTCTAGTACTTTAAAATATAAACACCAAAACTGAACATTATCAGAAAGGCTAGAATATTGTTTAAAGTAGGTATAACTAAGAAAAACCTCCTTCCGCAAGTTCAAATTCTGGAAGAAACTGTGCACAGTTAATGAGTTAATGAATGTGACGGGTTTACAGGGACTTGCTCAGTTCTGGGGAATCCACAGATCTTCAGGACAGAGTTGTCTCCTGCTACGGTCCTAGCCAGGCTGTCTGCATTCAAACCCCAGCTCCATTGGGACCAACAGGTGACATAGTGGGTAAGGCACCAGACTTCCACAGTCGCCTCAGTCCCAGAGCCAGTGACTTGAAACTCCCACTGGGCAATGTGTGAGTGCATGCCCAAAATCCTGAGAGGAGAATGGAGACGAGATTTTGGCATGGCCATCAAATCAACCAGTGGGTGATTTCTCACTTTCTATCTCTCTGTCTCTCTCTGTCTCTCTGGCAAGCGCACGTGCCCTATAGCAAAAATCTCTCTCAAAAAGCATTTTAAAAAACAACTTAACCCCTCTGTGCTTCTGGTTTTTATCAATAAAATAGGATGTCAACAGTACCTAAGGGTTTAGAATGTTGTGAGGTTTACATAAGTCAACAAACATAGAGGACACAGGATGGAACCAAACACTTTATGCTATATTTCTATATTTCCTTTTCTTTTCTTTCTTTCTTTTCTTTTGTTTTCTTGTTTGTTTTTGTTTGTTTGTTTGTTTTTGAGAGGCTTTTGCTATAGGGCACATTTGCTTGCCAGAGAGACAGAAAGCGAGAAATCATCCTCTGGGGCGATGGCCACGCCACAATCTGTTTTCCTCCATTCTCCTCTTGGGATCTTGGGCATGCATGCACACGTGCCCAGAGGGACTTTAAGCTCCTGGGTCCGGGACTCAAACCGCAGTCAACTACATGGGAGGGAGTCCAATGACATAGCCATTATGCCAACTGCTGGTCTCATCTATATTTTCAACTGTGATTATCTTCTAGCCAGCAGGTAGGATACCTATCTGGCTTTTCAGGGGTTCCTTCAGGGAAAGAGAGCCCCTGAGCCTCAGGCCAGAGCAGGCCAAGGTCTGTCTACATCAGATCATACTGAGACCCCTGGGACTCGGGGAGGTCCAGGGCTCACCACAGCCTATGTCTCTCAGAGGTCCACGTGCCAGGACAGACCTCTCAGGCACCTCCCCACAGGTGGTACTCCAGTGTCAAGCACACGGTCTGGGACGTGCCCAGCACAGAGGCAACAGGTACCCCATGCATCAAAAGAGGGAAGAGAGCAGACAGAGTGTGGGGTCACGTCAGGGCCTGCTCTCCTTCATATCATGGAAAGGCCCTGCCCCCACAGGTCCAACCGGCCCCCGAGAAACCCAGAGTGAAAAGGTCCAGAGTTCACATTACGAGGCCAATTTATATAACACACAATGCACTCAGACTCTCACAGTCGAAATAAAATTTAATCTTGGCTATTGCAGCAGAAACTTTAATGACACGGAAAGATGTTCACAATATTTTGTTCAATAAAAAATGTCAAGATATAAAGCAGAATCAAGAATTGTGTCCATATTCAGGCCCTGGGGCTGTTGTAACAAAGTATCAACAACTCTGTGCCTTCCAATGAGGAAATGTACCTTCTCTTGGAGCTGGAAGCCAGGAGGCAGAAACCAAGGTATCGACAGGGCCATGCTGTCTCCGAAGTTTAACAGCAAGATCTGTCCTGGACTCTTCCCAGCTCTGGGCAGGTGCTGGCTTCCTGGGTGCTTCATGGCTCCTGATATTGCTCCAAGATCCACCTCTGTCTTCACCTGGTCTCTCTGTGTCTTCACATGATCACCTTCAGGTAAGGACACTAGTCATACCGGCCTAGGAGACAGTCTACTCCACTAAGATCTCATAACTAATGACATCTGCAGGGATCCTTTTTGTGAATAAGATCTAAGAACTTCACATCACTTCGTAACATACAATTCAACCTGGAATGGCATCCATGTTAATTAAAGGGGTTGGGATCAGACAGCACAGCAATGATAAAACACAACGTTCTGTATGACTGACCCACACAGAAAGGTTCTGAGCTCACGTCTGCAGACCTCCCTGAGCAACCTGGGTATATGCCTCTGAACCAGGGCTGGCAGAGGCTGATGGGAGATCCTGGCAACAAGATCTTGTTGGGAGTGATATCTCTCCATCTCTCTTTCTCTCTCTTTTATTCATGGAGAAACGAATGTTAAAACAAATTAAAGAGGCCATATATTCATGTTAAAAACAGAATGCATTTTTATAAATATATAAACATATCATTTTACCTGAATGAGATCTTACCCTGCTTGCAGCTCCCACCTTCTCTCCAGCTCCTCCCATCTCTGTGCTCCCCTGCTACCACCACCCCTGCTCTCCCTCCACCAGGTAATGAAGCTGCCACTTGTGTATACCCTTCTCTATGCCCTGATTTACTCATATGAGGGGACATCAAAGTGTTTTTGGAAAAGTGGAATTAAATACAGAACGCTGGGGCATTTTGCAGGAATACCAACTCCAACTACAGGATCATTGGTGCCATATACAAAATCTTATTCCTGCTGAGAAAGACACTGGCATTTCAGGGTTCTGAGGTCTGTGTCCAACATCCCATATTAACCACAACATTTGGTTACCTTGCCAGCCCCTTGAGGTTGGTCTGCACCTCTCTATGGGACGGAAGCTCAGAGTGGTGAGGATCTGGCCACACAGCCTACTAGTCAAAGGATTTAAATTCCAACTACTAATGTCCCAAGCCCATCACTCTCTGCCCCAAAAGGTTTCATCAGTTAATCACCTTCTTGTTGCTAAACTTGCCTCAGAAAGTCTAGTTTTCGTTGTTTCCAAACACACCCTCTGAAGTTTCACAAACATTGAAAATATACAAAGTAATGAAGCAGACAAAATAAATAAATGAATAAATGTTTTAATAAGCCTCCTCCACCCCAGCCATTCTGCAGAGAACTGTTCTAAAGTATGCTTTGCTTACTTAAAATTGGTGACTTGACTTGAAGTCAAATGTCCCACATAAACCACCTAGTGTCTAAGAGCAGAATAGAATCGTCAACTCAGACACAACTGGCCAGTAAGTCATTAGGAGGGGCGAGAGAGCTAGAACCCTAGGGTTTGCTCCCTGAATTGAGGGAGCATGGGGGTGATCTATGAGATGATGCTCTGGCTGAGATGCTTGGGCACGCTCACCATTGCTAGGACTGTATGCCCAAGGAAGATATCTGAAAGTCTTTGACGAGACCCCATATGAACATTTTGTTGCAGTATGCTTTTCCTTTAATTGCCAATAAATGTGTGTGACTTTGACATAGATGCTAGAAACTTCAGTGCACAAAGTGACTAAGTGACATCACAACAAAGAAGGAATGCGAATTTCTGGGGCCAGCACATAGTGTGGTGGTTAAGGGCTCTGGACTCCCACATGGCTGACTGTAGTTCAAGTCCTGGACCTGGCAGCTTACTTTCTCACTTTCCTTCTCTCTCTCTCTCTCTCTCTCTCTTATACTCTGTGCCTCCTTGGTAAAACTAAAATAAATAAATAAAGTTAAGTAAAATCTTTTTTTTTTAAAAAAAAAGGAAGGAATATGAATTTCAAAGGTGAATTAATGGTGGCTAGGATATGTTTTCTTACCTTCCTTAAATAGCACAGACAGCAACGTGATTCTCAACCTGAGCTGAACATTATACCCACTCAGGAAGCTCTAGGAGTGCTGATGCTCGTGTCTCAGTGAACTGATTTAATTGGTGTGCAATGTAGCTCCCTGTCAAGATTCTTTAAAGCTCTTCAAGTGATTGTAATATGCATCAGAGGTTAAGGCCCACACCCCTAAAATATTCAAATGGATAGGACTGGAATTGCTAAAAAAAAAAAAAAAAAAAAAAAAAAAAAGGCCTTGGTTTGAACTAAGCATGAGAAATAACCTCCCTCACCTGGCAACACAGCCTTCTATGACTTTTCCCTGGCCTTGCCCTGTTCTCTCATTTTTTCCTGTACTTTCTTGCTGTGGTTGAAATGTGCTTTCTCCACTTAAGCCACACCATTTCTCTGCCCTACTGCTTTGTGAGTGCTTGCCCCTTCCCTGGGGATCTTCCTCTAAATGATCCCTGCTGATTTTTGGCACCTCCACCCACCTGTTCCCGTTTGCTCTCAGTGACGCTTCCCTCACTTCCCTTGTGATCTATGTGGAGCAAACTCACTTCATTGCATTCAATTATCTGCTTTGGTTCAGGATCTTCCTCTTGATCTTACAGAACACTGGTAAAGCAGAGACACTGCCACCACATTTGGATTCCCATCACAAGCCCTGTGGGTGAATATCCTAGTCCACTAAAGGCCGTGGAATGCAGTCAGGAAGCAGGGCGAGGTTAGAGGGCACCGTGTCAGTTGTAGCTGACTGTAGCTCTGAGTTCAGTCTTGGCAAGCATACACACTGAAGAGAAAATTCGCTTTGTAAATAATAGCACTCAAAAGCTCAAGAAAGCTTATGGGAAAAGAAGGACACAATAGAACTAGGTATATCTTATTTGGTGTTTATAAATTTATTTCCATTTTTTTCCTCTTTGTCCTTATTTTTAAAAATCAGGCAACACAAATGTATCTTAGTAACTACATTATTTTTCCCAGCCTAATGGAAATATAAGCTACTCAATTTCTAAAAGTGGTCCTACAGAAGAAATCCCTTCCCTTTGGAAGATTGAAATACACTGTAACACATGGCTGCAAATGTTTGCCGACCTCGCTAATCAATCCCTTGCAACCTCACTAGCCAAATGGTGTGATACTTCAGAAATACCAGAACCTGGTAATTTATTCCTTGACTGTCTTCCCAGACAATTAAGGACGTAACATCTCCTGCGTGCTAAACAACCCTAGGGCTACTCCTTTCCAGAAACGTAAGATACGCTCTCAGAAATCCTTAAAGCTATCAAGTTTCAAAGAGAGGACCTCAGATAGTGTCTGCATTGAGCCAATGGAGCCAAAATGAAGGCAAACTCTGCCGCATGCAGCACATATCTTTAAAGATGAAGTTCTTATTCAGGGGTTCTGGCGATCAGTGGCGCTCTGAATTAAGCATTGCAGAATGACAGCAACTTGGCCTGTGGCGCCTGAGTGGCAGATGCTTCATGTACACCGTCAAGCTTACTGTGGCACGTCCAGGTGATTTTGCAATGCCAGGCACACGGCAAGCCTGCTGAGAGCTGTTGACAGCCACACAGGGTGAGGTTGCAGCAGTCATGGGGTGGTCAGCATTCAAACAGAGCTAAGAGATCATCTTACTCAGCCTCTTCATTTTGCAGAGAAACTAGGAATGACCAGAGAGCTTAATGATTTTCTTGCTGAAGAACCAAGTATATGCATGTCTTATCCAAATTTGTGGTGGTAAACTAGAGTCCTCTGCCTGCATAATTTCAATGGACTATTTGCACTGTCCAAGTGCGCCAGCTGATGTTCAGAACTTCTTTTGATTCTTCGCCCTACAGGCAGTTCAGGGATGACTGACTGTATCAACCTGAACAAGTCAAGTTGGGGCTGGATGGATGAATGTTCCCCACTGTCTTCTGCTCTGCATCATTAAAGCAGCTCAAAGCTGCCAGGCAATTCCTGCTGGTATCCAGTTATTTTGCTGTCACTCATCAAGTCTGGCCAACCCTTATCTTTGACCTGAAAATCCTTGAAAGCTAATTCTTGGAATTTAAAAAGTTTCCAACAGGTAAGCGAGAGGAGAAGCACTTCTATTAAGATCTTTGTCTCTTTTTTTTAAACACAGGAATAATGAAGGAGATAGGAAGCCAAAAGGAAATATAATTATAGCTCTATTTTCCTTGCCTTTCATCTCAGACAGAAATTTAGAGCATGTGGGTTGATTTCAGCTGAACAACAGTCAACTCATTAGAAGCTGTTAGATAGGATATTTTAGAAAAGAATACAGAGTAGAGGTTGTAAATGAAATGTTTTTATTCTAAACCTAAAATAAGTTTTTATGTATTTTTTTTTCATAATGTAGAAACAAAAGTGAAGATAAAACAGAACAACAATGTATGGTCTCAAATTAATTATCACCTACGTAGACCACAAAACAAGGGCTATGTATAGACGATGCATGCATTTATGCACACATCTATGTACCCTGAGTCTTCATTTCCTAATTTGTGTCTTGATTTCATAAGGATAACACCTGTTCTCTCTTATGTAACAAACTTCAAAATGAATACAATAAAAAATGAGGGAGAAAACATCACTCCCATGCCCTACTCCACCCCTAACCCCTAGCAAATTATCCATTATTGAAAAAAGAATCACCATCCAAAGGAGTAGGAGGAGCAAAAACCCAGGACACTGGGAGAGACATCAGACACAAGCACCAAGTCCGCCAGGCATTTCACACAAAGTAATGACTTCAAAAGCAAAGTGACCATGGGAGACTTTGGATCTTTCTGTCCCTCCAGGAATAGTTTGACTTTTGCTTTAAAAAATGACATGATTTAATCCTTATTTGGAGGATTTACATACAGAGTCTTTTCCTTCACTAACTTGCCTTGAAATGAACAAATCCTTTGACATATTTTTAAATCAAAATGCTTGAGAAATGGGAACAAGTGATTCTGCAAGTGAGTAAGAATGGAATTCCCCCCCAAATAAAACACAGTAGAATCCATTACTGTACATTCTTGTTCATGTTATGTGCACTTTGCAAGCTGGATGTGGCTGTCCTCCACAAGTCCTCATTCTGGGGCCCAAGCTGAAGAAACAGTCCCTGCTGGGGACGTGCCATCCTCATGGCAGAGGGTGAGGAGAAAGAGCAGGACAGTATGATGGCTCCTACAGCTTCTGCTCAGAAAGGCCAATCACATTTCCCTCTGTTCATATTTCAGAGCAAAAAAGTCACATGGTGAAGCATGACATGATCAGGGCATGAAATGTGCTCCTTTCACAAGCCAATACACAAGGAAAGGGCTCCTCTTATGATTACATCATGTATTCTACATTTAGGGAAGCCTAAAATTATATCATAAAATAAGCAGTGGGGTTGGAAGAATTAATATTATCATAACTTTCATATTACCCAAAGTAATCTACAAAGTCAGTGCAATCTCCATCAAAACGCCAATGTCTTCTTTAAAGAAATAGAAAATAAATCCTAAAATTTCTAGGAAACCACAAAAATTTCCTAATAGCCAAGGCAATCCTGCAAAAAGAATAAATCTAGAGGCATCATATTACCTGACTTCAAAATATTCTACAAAACAATAATATCCAAAATAGCATGGGACTGGCAAAGACATAGACCAAGGAAACAGAATAGAGACTCAGAAATAAATCCACTTAAAGCCAACTGATTTTCAACACAAGTGTCAAGAACATTCACTGAAGAAGGAACAGTCTTTTCATAAATGGTACTGGAAAAACTGGATAGCCATATACTGAAAAAAGAAACTAGAGCCCATCTCTCACTGTATACAAAAATTGATTCGAAATGGATTAAAGACTTAAATGTAATACCTGAAACTATGAAACATAGGACAAACTCTCTTCATGACATTGGTCTAGGCAAAGTATTTTGGGGGAGAGGGGAGAGGGAGGGCAAGAAGTTTTTTGAGAAGACCTCAAAAGCACAGGCAACAAAAGCAAACTAGACACTTAGGGTTACAGCAAACTAAAAAGCTTCTTCACAGTAAAGGAAACAATTAACAGAATATAGAGAAAACCTATAGAATAGGAGAAAATATTTGCAAGCTATGTATCCAAGAAGGGGTTAATATCTCTTGAACTCAAACAACTCAATAGCAAAAAACAAGTAATCCAATTTTTAAATGAGCAAAGGTTTGAACAGAGAATTCCCAGAAGAAGACATTACAAGTAGCCATCAGGTATATGAAAAAATGGTCAACAAAACTGATCAACAGAAAAATGCAAATCAAAACCCCAATGAAACATCATATCACCCCAGTTAAGATGGTTTTTTATCAAGGAGAAAAAAAAATAGCAAATGCTAACAAAGCTGTAGAGAAAGAGGAACTTTTACACTCTTATAGTGGGAATGTAAAGTCATTAAGAAAAACAGTATGGTGATTCCTCAAAAGAATTATTGTATGATTTCATTGTAAACCCTACTACTGGGTATCCTAAGGAATTGAAATCAGTGTAAGATATTTGCATTTTTATGTTTATTGCAGCACTATTCACAATAAGCAAGATACAGAATCTAAGTATCCATCAACAAATGAATGGATAAAAAATATAACATGTATTTAGCTTTAAGTAATAATAAGAATGAAATGCTGCGATTTAAGACAGCATGGGTTGGGAACCAGCAGTTAGCGTAATGGCTATGTCGCTGGACTCCCACGTAGTCGACCGCAGTTCGCGTCCCGGACCTGGTGGCTTAAAACTCACACCGGGCGCATGTGCGTGCGTGCCCAAGATCCCAAGAGGAGAATGGAGGAGAAGGGATTGCGGCGTGACCATCCCCCCTGGGGGGTGATTTCTCGCTTTCTGTCTCTATGTCTCTCTCTCTCTGTCTGGCGAGCGCACACTCCCTATAGCGAAAAAAACCTCTCCAAAAAAAAAAAAAAAAAAAAAAAAAAAGACAGCATGGGTAGATCTGTAGATGATTATGCTAAGTAAAGTAAGCCAGGCAAAAAAAAGGGAAATATTTCATAATTCTACTTGTATGTGGAACCTAAAATAGTTGAACACATAGAAGTAAACAGAAGAGTGATAGTCACCAGGGGCTAGGAAAGTGAGAGAGGAGTGGAGGGGGAGAAAAGTTGCCACATCACCAAGTACAAAGTTATAGATAGGAGGAACAAGTTCTAGCACAATAGTGTGCAACACAGTTACCAATTATCTATTGTATATTTCAAAATAGCTACAAGGAACAAATTTGGACATTCTTACCACAAAAAATGATAAATGTTTGGAAGTGGCAAATATGCTGATTACTCTAATTTGATCATTACACATTGTATACATCTATCAAAACATCATATTATACCCTACAAATATGTACAGTTATTAAGTGTTAATTTTAAAATAGAAATGTTGAAGAAGAAAAGCACTAAAAATATTGCCACCAGTTGGCAGAATATTTGGAATAATATTTAACTGCTTGGTATTGTTATCATTATTTCTGATTTCATCTTTTTTGCTGTTTATATATATATACAAATAATAATATTTTATTTTACATACAATTTAAGCAGTATAATTTGATAAAGTTTCCAATACACGTACATATGCACACACATATATACGCATGAACATTCATATTCACATATAGCAATTCTGACAGGATGGTGAACCTCTGCCATTTTACAAGCCTCTTAAGTTCTCAGGGGTCATAAATACAGAATGAACCCATCTGTTCTATCTGATAGCCTATAAATATAAACCTGGGATTGACGACATTATTACTGGAGGAAGTAGACTTTCTTCATGTGTTCTAACTTTGAAATGTCTAACCCTTCTTGAGTTGGGTTACAAAAGTTGGCAACAATCAACCAGATTTTTGAAGTGGAAAAATTACTTGCACTGCAGCTACTGACAGCAGACCTTTCATTCCAAAAGGATAAAAAATTCAAAAGTGAGTGTGAATGTTGGCGATCCCATATTTCTTTGCTTAGGTGTCAATGCTACATCTCTGGGAAGCTCCCAAATGACTACTCCTGCTTGACAACTTAGGCGGAAACATGGCAGTGATCATTAATCTCACAGGAAAAGTGGTATGTGTGATGAAAAAAGATCTACACATGAATCTTGACTCCTACTTTAGGAGATAAAAATAGGACTCATTGAGAGAAAGAAGATGAAGACCTCTGCATGATCTTTCTTCCTCCACCAGTTGTGTTTTTTATCATTAAACTGGTGATACTCTGATCAAAATATTCATTTTATCTCGAAGCCGAGAATATGGTCTTGGAAGTGAAGATGATCCCATAATTATAAGCAAGAAGCCTAGATTCCATCACTGTGCTCATAGGAATGATTCCATAGCATAAAAGATGCATTTTCTCAGAGAGCACCTTTACGAAACAAACTTTCCTCGAGAACATCTATAAACATAGCATAAATGCAAAGAATCAAGAGACTCTTCAAAGAACGGCATCTAACACACTCAGCAGACCAAAGTATTCAAAAGAGGGGGCCACAAAGCTAAGTTATCCACAGTAAATATAGCATTTTATTCCTTTGTTGTTTTGTGGGGGAAGGGGTAGTGAGGGAGAAAAAGAGGGTGAGAATTGCACTGAGGTATAGTCTAGAAACTAAGGGTGACCTAAAACAATTGAAGAAAAAAGGGAATAAAACATTCATGTTAGGAAATTTAATTTCAGAACAGCTCAAAAACTACCTATGGTGTTATGAGATAATTAGTGAAAAGGTAGTTTTTTCCATTCAAGTCACAGAGAGAAAACTAAGCTTTGGTCACTTCAAGAAACTAAATATCGGGACCAGCAGTTGGCGTAATAGCGATGTTGCTGGACTCCTATGTAGTTAACCACGATTCGAGTCCCTGACCCAGTGGTTTAAACACACAGCGGGCATGTGCACGTGCGTGCCCAAGATCCCAAGAGGAGAATGGAGGAGAAGGGATTACGGCGTGGCCATCCCCCCTTGTGGGGGGTGATTTCTCGCTTTCTGTCTCTCTGTCTCTCTCTGTCTTTCTGGTAACGCACATGCCCTATAGCAAAAATCTCTCTCAAAAAAAGAAAGAAAGGAACTAAATATGACTAACTAGAAAACTGTTAGGACAGATCTAGAAGAGGACTCTGAGTTTCTGAGGGTGTAATATTTCAGCACTGGAAGATGCAATAAAATAAGCCCGTGAGGATGGAAAGTGGTGTAACACCATGGTCCGTGATGCTGGGCCCCAGGGGACGGCCGCAGGTTCACACTCCAAGGTCTCCCTGCACACTTCAGACGTGTGTGCACATATCTGTGATCCGGGTTGGCTGGGGCTGGGGGGTGGATCGCAGTGTAAGATTTCATTAGGGGCTCTCTCTCATGGAAGAAATAAAAGGCCTTAACTAGAATAAGACCAAATACTCTCATGTGTCTGCAGTGCAAACGCTCTGCTGAGGTCCTGGCTCAAGGATGCCATCAGGCCTGTAGTCTGTGGACTAGGAACTCTCTGTTCTTGGTTACAGGATGTGGTCAGGCAGAAGATAACAAAATACAACCCTGAGTAAGGTGCAGGGTCTCATCTATTCAAGTCGAGGAATTAAAAGTTGTGAATTATTAGGTCATTGTTTTTTTGAGACAGAGTTGTTTTTTGTTTGTTTGTTTGTTTGTTTGCTACAGGGCATGTGTGCTTGCCAGAGAAACAGAGAGAGCCAGAAAGCAAGAAATTACTCCAGGCCATGCCTCAATCCCTTCTCCTCCATTCTCCTCTTGGGATTTTGGGCATGCACGCACACACATCCAGTGTCAGTTTTAAGCCACCAGGTCCAGGACTCAAACCGCAGTAAACTATGTGGGAGTCCAGTGACAAAACCATTACGTCATTTGCTAGTCCCTGGTCACTGCTTTTTAAAAGTGGGTTGAGAGACAGCATAAGACACAAGGGGCCTTGAAAAGTGAAGCCTTGTGAATGCCTGTTCCCCATGAGCAGGTCACACTGGCAGTGTTGTCAAATGCTGGGACCAGACTCTGAGACACTAACCTAAATCTTGAACCACATTCCGGAACTGAGCCTCATATGTGAGTCAGCTCCTCCTGAACAATTAAGCAACTTTGTAATCAGGAAGATGCAGAAAGTGTCAGAGATAATGAAGCAAATCTAACTGTATAATAAATACAACTGTGTTGAACTTAGGAATAAACAGTATACCATAATGAAAAAAAGAAAAAAAATATTAGTGTCATTAAGTCATGTGATACATTTAGGATACTGCAGCAGGTAACAGCATGTGACATAGGGACCTTGGGTTTTGATTTGGGATTTTCACTTGATTCTTCACTTGTGGCTTTAGCTTGAAAGGAATAAGAAAACTTAAGTTTGTTAAGAGTGTTTGAAGTTTTAGAAAACTTGATTCATCTGTTTATTGTAATTACAAGAGATAACTGAGTACCTAGAAAGAATTTAAAAACTGAGTTTTCAAATCTATCCTGTCAGGCCCACAGGTTGCCTGGTGGTTAAGGTGCTGGATCTCACCTGGCTGACTGCAGTTTGAGTCCCAGACCCGGTGGCTTACTTTCTCACCTTCCCTCTTTCTCTCCTCTGCTTCTCTCTCTCTCTGATGAGCACACAAGCCCTATTGCAAATTAAATAATAATAAAATTAAATAAGTATTTTTTAAAAACATAAATTTGTCTTATCTTGGTTATGAAGTGTTTCAAATATGTCAAATTTTGAAAATACTTTAAAAATGCTTACGGGCCCAGAGCCCCGGAGTCTAAGCCGGTTCCCAGCCCAGGCCCGGCCCGCAGTCGCCGGCCTTCTCTTTCCTTTCAACATGACAGATGCCGCCGTGTCCTTCACCAAGGACTTCCTGGCAGGTGGAGTGGCCGCGGCCGTCTCCAAGACCGCAGTAGCGCCCATCGAGCGGGTCAAGGTGCTGCTGCAGGTGCAGCATGCCAGCAAGCAGATCACCGCAGATAAGCAATACAAGGGCATCATAGACTGTGTGGTTCGTATCCCCAAGGAGCAGGGAGTCCTGTCCTTCTGGTGTGGAAACCTGGCCAGTGTCATCAGATACTTTCCCACCCAGGCTCTCAACTTTGCCTTCAAAGATAAATACAAGCAGATCTTCCTGGGTGGTGTGGACAAGAGGACCCAGTTTTGGCACTACTTTGCAGGGAACCTGGCATCCGGTGGTGCTGCTGGGGCCACATCTTTGTGCTTTGTGTACCCTCTTGATTTTGCCTGTACCCGTCTAGCAGCTGATGTGGGTAAAGCTGGAGCTGAAAGGGAATTCAAAGGCCTCAGCAACTGTCTGGTTAAGATCTACAAATCTGATGGGATTAGGGGCCTGTGCCAAGGCTTGAACATGTCCGTGCAGGGTATTATCATCTACTGAGCTGCTCACTTTGGTATCTGTGACACTGCAAAGGGAATGCTTCCAGATCCCAAGAGTACTCATATCTTCATTAGTGGATGATTGCAGTCTGTCACCGCCATTGCCGGATTGACTTCCTATCTGTTTGACACTGTTCGTCCCCGCACGATGATGCAGTCGGGGCGCAAAGGAACTGATATCACGTACACGGGCACGGTTGACTGCTGGAGGAGGATTGCTCGAGACGAAGGGGGCAAAGCTTTCTTCAAGGGTGCATGGTTCGATGTTCTCAGAGGGATGGGTGGTGCTTTCGTGCTTGTCTTGTATGATGAAATCAAGAAGTTCACCTAAGTTATTTCCTAGTTTTTTTCCTCCTGTGAACAGGCATGTTGTATAACATATCTTAAGCATTTTTGGCAGCCCCTTGGCTGTCTATCAGTGGCAACTATTTACTGGTTGAAAATGGGAAGCAATAATATTCATCTGACCAGTTTTCTCTTAAATGTCATTTCCATGATGATGATGATGGGATTCAGTTATATTTTTTTTCAGTCACTCCTGATAAATAATAAATTTGAAGAAATAAAAACATCTAAAATACAAAAAAAAATGCTTACGGTAGTTTAATTGAATTTCTTAGTTTGGATGATTTTTAGATTGATATCACTAGTTCAACGTATGAGTTAATCAAACAATTATTAATAAACAAATGCAAGTGATTTATCTTGTTTTTATACTAAAATTACTAAATTTGTCATTTTAGCAGCTTAAAAGTAATATCCAACTTTAAAAATTGAGCATTGGTTTAAAAAATTATTCTAAGTAGTCTTTATTTGTGACAAAATCTTTACTAAGATCTTTTTTAAAGAGTTATTTTATTTTACTTTATTTATTTATTTATTTATTTTATTTATTTTAATTTGACCAGAGAGGGACAGATGGGGGAGGGGGGGTAGTGAGAAAGCAAGTCACCAGTCTGGGACTTGAATTGCAGTTAGCCATGTAGGAATCCAGCACCCTTAACCACCACACCACCTGCTGGCCTCTCACTAAGATTTTTTAAAAATCTTAATTATTGTATACCTTAAATGGATTCAAAGGTGTCACATTTTGCTTTGAAATACAAGTACAGTTATTTTGTTTTATTTATTAATCACTTGAAGGAGTAAAAATTATCTCATTCGCATGGCTAATTTCAGTCTCTGCCGCATTGAATAAGATTTTTTAGTTTAGTATCAAGCTTGTAACCATTTAACACACTGTCATTAGTAGTAATATCTTAATGATAATTTTAGCATTTGGTTTTTTAAAGCACGTCCCTTGGCCTGTCTCATCAGTATTTCCAACACAGCAACAAGAAGCAATTTATAATCTGCCCCTTCTTTATGTCCACTTGAGGCCTAAAGGCATATGCACTTTACTAACATCGTTGTGAAGTGTCCTTGGACTTGACAGCTCAGACTACTCTATTTCTAGGAGATTTATTCTCCTTGGGGCTGGAGAGAAAAGTAGAGGCTTCAAAGCTAAAACCTCCTTAACATTAAAAGGGCTCAGCACCATATCTAGCACATAGTAGGTGCTCCACGTGCATGGATTACAGTATTCTCAACTCTCTAATATCAAACTTTAATTGCCTACTTTCTAAAAAAAAAATAAAGAAAAAATCAAGCCAATTCTGGAAATCAGGAGGCCCTTAGAAGGCCTTGTATCTCCAGAACTCAGAAGACATGGGTGTATTTGAAGCTCAAACATGGCTTCCTTCCCCTCATTGGACACACTCAGCCCTGGAGGACCCAGGAAAAATAGGACTAATTTTCCTCAGTGTAGGCTGTCCATTCCTACGAATTCCTCCCCTCCTGGTTTGACTTGAGCTCTCAAGAGTCCCTCATTGGGGAAGCCTGCTCAGCCTGCAGAGCCCACCCCCCCACACTCCTACTTCAAGGTCATTCTCCTCATCCTTGTATTGAAGATACCAAGGAAGTGCGTCAGGAGGAGGTCTTAAATATGGGGTAAATGTAAATATTGTCATTTTGTAAGGAAAGGATCTATCCTTTTCTCCAAGTGTCCCTCACTCAGGGAACAGAAGATCAGACATTTCCCAGCACCTCCTATGTCCAAAAGAACCCTGTGAGCTGACCCTGCAGGCATGTGCATAAATTAACCCAAAGCAGATGGCAGATGGCTGATAGGGACCTGGAGGTTAGTCTTCAAGAGCCAGTATAAACCATACACTAGGGAGTCAGTGCCGCAGCGTGTCAGGCGCACTGATAAATAAAAACACTGGAGGTGTTCTGAGATTACAGATTGAGTATTTAAAGACAGTAGAACAATTTGACTTTGACAAGACCACACAGTAGGCACACTAAAGCTTGCTGAACAGCTGTGTCTTCAGGAGCCCTCCACTAAGGACAACAATCTCTCACTGTCTCGAGGTTCATAGCCTCCTCACGGGCCTTATACACCAGCCCCAGCAGGAATGTAGGGACTCTTGTCACTCCACCCACTCTCCATAGACGAACCTGCTGCTTCGGGGTCAAGAGGGGTCTCACCAAAATGATATGGCCAGGACTTCATGCATCGTAGTGCCTCTCCTACACAAAATGACCCGCTCTCCGGGCTTTAGCATTGCATGTCCTACATCCTAGAAAATGTCTTGGTCTCCACACACTGGAATTGTCAATTGTCCTACACATATGGAAAGCCCCAAATTTCCTTCTTTTGAGAAGTTTTCATACTTCATTCTAAGCCGAAACAACAAATAGCCCAGAAGTCCTTTAAAGTTCTGTCATTAGAAAACATTTAAGAAAACCTTTTTTGCCAGAGAACTGCTCTTTTCTTTAAAAGAGCAATGTCCCTTTGCCAGACGCATGACACTATTTCCCTGAAAAATGACAGTCTTGGCCATCTGGTGGGAGGATGTTTCCTACTCAATTAACACTTGACTTCAAATCAGAGATAAATAAAAAGTTATTTTCCCTTCAAACCGTTCTGTTTTCATCCACTTGTTTCCCATAACAACCTTCTACTCGCTTAAACATGTTTCCCTTTATAAGATTGTCCTGTCTTAATTGGCAGGGATATTTTACACGAAGCTAACGTTGCTATAGTCATTGGGCAATTGTTCCATTTATAGACTGCCTTGTCTCTGAACCACCTGGTTTGTGCTTTGGCATCCTCGTGGGATCATCCTGGGGCTGGGAGAGCTTTGACTGGCCCACCAGTCCTCAGCTCCACTAGATGCAAAGCAGTGTGGGAGGCAGGGGAACTCACATCTGTCCCCTAAACCAGTGTTTCCAACTTAGATAGTTGTGCCCCTCTACAGGGGACATCTGGCAATGTTTGCAGATGTTGACTCTCGTGACTTTGCTTTACTTTGCTACTAGTGGGTAGAGGCCATGGATGCTGCCAACACAACTCACAAAGCACAGGATAGCCCTACAACAAGGGCACCAATGTCGGTGCCAACAAGTCGATGACTTGCAGAGGCTGGTCTAGTAACATTAAGGGGACTTCAAAGACCAGGCAGCATTTATCATCTCTGAGACACATCCTCATTATTTCTGTGAATGAGATAAACATCTTTCTTTTAGAAGAAGACAGAAAAGAAAATGAATTAGTAGCAAAAATTCCTAGTCTCTATATTAAAAATTATTTTCTACCCATTCCAGGCATTATGAACAACTATTACCTATTAACAGTTATTGAGGATAATGCTAATGATATTCATGCTACTGATGATGTCATCCTCACGCATGTGTTGAGTTGAGTAAGGTACTGGTTTTAGTTTAATACTAAACTCTTTTTTGAACACTTAGCAAATTCACTTTTTAATAGTTTACTGATACCTCCAGAGGTTTGTGCATACATGTTATAGTAGCATTATTCACAATAGTCAAAAGGTGGGGGGAACCAGCAGTTAGTGTAATGGCTATGTCGCTGGACTCCCACGTAGTCGACCGCGGTTCGCGTCTCGGACCCGGTGGCTTACAACTCACGCCGGGCGTGTGTGCGTGCGCGCCCAAGATCCCGAGAGGAGAATGGAGGAGAAGGGATTGCGGCGTGACCATCCCCCCTGGGGGGTGATTTCTCGCTTTCTGTCTATATGTCTCTCTCTGTCTGTCTGGCGAGCGCACGCGCCCTATAGCGAAAAAACCTCTCCAAAAAAAAAAAAAAAAAAAAAAAAAAGGTGGGAATAACCCAAATAGATCAGGATGTGATGCAAGTAAAGCCCAGGACCACAGTGTACGATGGAATACTATTCAGCAATTAAAGAATTGAGACAGTGATGCATGCTTACAGCATGGATAAACCTCAGAGACGTTACTAACTTAAATGAGCTAAGTGAAAAAAGACCCCAAAAAAGCTACATGTATATTGTGTAATTTGATTAATATGAAGTTCATTTTAAAAATTAAAAGGCATATCTAAAGAAAGAGCAGATTATTGGCTGCCTGGAGTTGGAGGGAGACTCCTAGGTTTGGAATGGAGGTTGATTGCAAACAGACATGAAGGGTCTTTTGTGGGTAGTGGAAATGTTGTAAAATTGGATCACGGTAGTAACTGTATAGCACCATAAATTTACTAAAACTCATTAAATTGTACAGTGAAATGGGGAGATTTTAGAGTATGCAGATTAAACTTCAATAAAGCTCCTAGTGAAGAAATCCAGTGGATGCAGAAGAATTTTTTTCTGCCATTTGATAGGAAATGCTGTAGAAAGAATACTTAATTGGAAAAAAAAATGATACCTGTGACCTAGACCTGATTCTACCGACAATTAACTGCATCACTGAGACAAGTTTCTGATTTGCTCCTGGTGTCAGTCTCCCCAGCTGCGAATGATGATGGGCCCTGAGGTACAGTTGTGTCCCCTATTCTATGAGCTTTGGTTAACCGACTGCTCACATTTCGGTAAGAATAGCAGATGGCTACAGCTTCACTCATGAGCCTGGGTCATTACTTTGCAATGATTAGATCATGCATGAAGTCCACTTTGGCTTTCAGAAAATGGAGGAATTGTTCCAATATAAGTAAAGTTCAGGGCCAAGTGGATAGCTTAAACTGAAGCACTCTTTCTTCCAAACTCACCCTGCGAGCAGTTCGGTGACTCTCCTTCCCATTTATATCCCACAGAGACACAGACCAAGAATGTCTGCCCCCTTCCCTGGTAGACCCAGATTAGGGCCAGGGCAGTGTCTCTCTTCTGGGCTTTTCCCTTTTCTGGCAAGTATGCACATGAACAAGAGGTTCCTCTTCCATTTCCAAATCTGGCATTGTGCTGCTTCCCCTGCTTCAGGTAACAGCTGGGACATTCGGTGTCACCCAGACACCAGTGCCTGGGGCAGGACAACCACCTCCCCTTCACTAATGCCAGTCACATTTGTCTCTAATTCACCATGAGTTACTATGAACTGACTCTATATGGCCATTAGGTCATTTTAAAAACAAACGAAAAACTAGAAGCCTTTTCCAACTCAAGATATTTTCTAACATTCAGTCACTCTTCTACTCATGAATCCCCACCCATGGCCTGCATAGTATATACTGATAACCAAATATCAATGGTGACCACAGTTCTCTCTTTATCAAATAAGATTATCTTCCAAGGAAAAGTTCCTTAGGGAGGCGAGCAGTTTTAGCCAGGCCATATGAAATCAGAAAAATGAGAAGAAAGCCAAAACTGAAGGGATCGTCAGACACAGGGCCCACCTGGATACCTAATGGCAGCTGAAATTTGTGACAGCACAGGTTGTTACATGAGAGTAGCAGACTAAGAGGACACATGACAGAAATTTCTAATTATTTCTTTTACCAAACCAACCCCACTGTGTTTTTTCCCACCATAACATTTCACTGGGCCTCTGAAATAATTTGCAATTCTATCCCTACATTACCAAATTAGGGGGCATAATTCTCCCAATTAAGCATTTAAGTCAAAAACAAAGAATAGAAGGAAGGAAACACCTCCTAGCATCGTTTGCTAAACTTTAAAGAGACTGGAGACTTGTTCCTGCCAAACAGGAAGTGCTAAATCCCGAGGCAGTCACAGCCTCAAAGGACCTAACATGCACGTTCTCCTCCCAATGGCATTTTGAGGGTATTATAAACTTCTTGACACTGTATTTTAGTGGAAATTTTTTTAAAGATTACTTTGTTATCATAAAAAATAAAAAATCCAAAAGCATTTTTGAATGTACATAGACCTATTTGAAACAACAGACGAAATTTAGTAATGTAGGAAAAGGTAGAAGCTGCAAGGTGAGTTCATTCCTATGCAAACCTGAACATGTTCTTTGAAACAGTCCCATTTCCTTCCTCTCTCAGCCCATCTCTTCCTGAGCATTCCTGCTACAGACCAGAAGTTCTGAGACTGGGTGATTTCATCACCAGAGAGACATTCAGCAATGACCGAAGACATTGCTGGTTGTCATAACTGGGGGTGCCTCTGGCATCTAGTAGGTAGAGGCCAGGGATGCCACTCACAATCCTACGAAGTGCAGGACAGTCCCCCACAACAAAATGATTCTGCCTCCTGTGTCAATGGTGTAGAGGTTCAGAACCGCTCATATAGACAGAATCTAATCCGGGAGTCCAAGTCACTGGCTGAGACATATATTTTTGCCTGTACTGAATGAGCTTGTAGAGCAATCTTAGGTCAGACTCTTAAACACATATTTGCAAGGTAACACAGAGGACTCTCTGTCACAGGGTCTTTGTGCTAGGAAATCTATCTTGTATAGAACAGAGATAGGTGTACATGACAATCAAGGGCTGAGTAAGAGCTTTCTAAAAGATATAGGCCTGTGATAAAAGATGAGTAAGAGTTGGCTGGACTCCACATAATTGACCACAATTCAAGTCCCAGATGTGGTAGCTTAAAACTCACAATGGGCATGTGTGCATGCATGCCCAAAATCTCAAGAGGAGAATAGAAAAGAAGGGATTGCAGGGTGGCCATACCACCTGGGGGGTGATTTCTTGCTTCCTGTTTCTCTGTCTCTGTCTCTCTGGCAAGTTCATGTACCCTATAGGGAAAATTTCTCTACAAAAAAAAAAAAAAAAAAAAAAAAAAAAAAGAGTTGGCCAAAATGCATATGAAAAAAAATGGTCATCATGTCTTAACATGAAGTAAATGCAAATCAAAACCACAATGAGACACCACTAAATTCCAATATGAATGGCTATGATTAAGAAAATCAAGAACTACAGATGCTAGTGAGCCTGTGGTGAAAAGGAAACTCTCTTACACTGTTGGAGGGTATATTATTGGTATAGCCACTGGGGAAAACAATATGGAGGATCCTTAAAAGCCTACAAATAGAGACAAGCAGTTACATAATGGCTATGTCACTGGACTCCCATGTAGTAGACCTCGGTTTGAGTCCTGGACCCGGTGGCTTAAACTCACGCTGAGTGCGTTTGCGTGTGTGCCCAAGATCTCAAGAGGAGAATGGAGGAGAAGGGATTGTGGTGTGGCCATCCACCCTGGTGGGTGATTTCTCATTTTCTGTCTCTCCGTCTCTCTCTGTCTTTCTGGTGAGCGCATGTGCCTTATAGCAAAAGCCTCTCAAACAAACAAACAAACAAACAAAAACCTACAAATATTACTGTCATATGACCCAGTAATCTCACTCATTGGTATTTCCCAAGGATAGGAAAACACTCTGTTAGAAAGATATTTGCATATCTGTATTTATTGTAGCATTATTTCCAATTGCTAAGACATGGAATCATCCTAAGTGCCCAAGAATGGGCAATTAGATTGACAAAATGTGGTATGTCAGTAAGAAATACTTAATAGACAAAAGAATGTAAAGTTCTCTATTGAAAATGATGTGTATAATAATATCCTTGAGTGTCATGTACAGCAATGCATACTTTGAAAAACCATATTGTGTGCTATAGAGATGTACAATTAAATGTGAATAACAAGGGACCAGAAGTTAGCAAAATGGCTATGTTGCTGAACTCCAATGTAGCCTACCACAGTTCGAGTCCTGAACCCGATGGCTATAACTCACACCGGACATGTGCGTGTGCATGCCCAAGATCCCAAGAGGAGAATGGAGGAGAAGGGATTGCGGCGTGGCCATCCCCTCAGCGGGTGATTTTTCGCTTTCTATCTCTCTGGCTCTCTCTTTCTGGCGAGTGCACGCGCCCTATAGCAAAAACCTCTCCAAAAAAAACAAAGTGATTAACAAAACATAAAATAAGTAAAGAACATTTTTTGAGAGTTTTTGTTTTTGTTTTTTTGCTATAGAGCACATGTGCTCACCAGAGAGACAGAAAGTGAGAAATCATCCCCCATGGGATCGCCACACTGCAATCCCTTCTCCTCCCTTCTCCTCCACAGATTATAGGCACACAGACATACACTCACGCCTGGCATGAGTTTTAAGTTTCCAGGTCTGGGACTCGAAACACAGTCGACTATGTGGGAGTCCAGGAACATAATCACTACTGGTCTCGCTGGTCTTGCAATAAATAATATTTTTTAAAAGAGTTGGCTGTATGTTTGGGAGTTTATTTCTGGGGTATCTACTCTTTTCCATTGGTCCTCATGTCTGTTTTTGTAACAATACCATGCTGTTTTTATTATCACAGCTTTGTAGTATATTTTGGGGTCAGGAAATGAAATGCCACCCACTCCACTCTTTTTGGATAGAATGCTTGGACAATGCATGCTCTTTTGTAATTTCAAATGAATTCTATGATTATCTTTTCTAGATCTGTGAAGAACGTCTCTTGTAATTTTATAGAAATTGCATTAAATATGTAGATTAATTTTGGTAGGATTGCCATTTTGATTATATTAATTCTCCCAATCCAGGGACATGGGAAGTCCTTCCACTTTTTTGGATCAATTTCAATTTCTTTTTTAAGATTTTCATAGTTTTCCTTATAGAGGTTTTTGACTTCCTTGGTTAGTTTTATTCCTACATATCTTCTACTTGTTGTGGCTATGGTAAATGAGATTACTTTCTTCAGTTCTGCCTCTGTCTGCTGCTAGTTGTTTGTATATAGAAGTTAATTTTGTATCCTGCCACTTTACTGTATGCATTTATTACTTTGAGAATTTTTTTGTGGATACTATTGGGTCTTCAATGATTGATGTATACAATCATGTCATCTCCAAACAGAGATAATTTCAACTCTTCTTTCCCTATTGAAATGCTTTTTATTTCATTCTCTTGTTTGATTGCATTGGCTAGGACTTCCTGTAGTATATTGAATAAGAGTGGAGAGAGTGGGCAGCCTGTCTTGTACCAGTTTTGGTATTATGAATTACTCATTCAGTATAATGTTAGCTATAAATTTTTCATAGATGGCTTTTATTATTCTGAGAAACAATCCCAGAAATAAACCCCAAACATATAGCCAACCGACCTTTGACAAAGGACACCAGGCAATCCAGTGGGAAAATGAAAACCTCTTTAGCAAATAGTGTTGGAAAAACTGGATATCCACCTGCAGAAAGATGAATATGTACCCCTATCTGTCACCATTAACAAAAATCAACTCAAAGTGGATCAAGGCTCTAAACTTAAGATCTCACACTATAAAACTACTGGTGAAAAACACTGGGGAAACACTGGGAGACATTGGGGTAGGCAAGGACTTCTTAAGAAAGACCCCCAAGGACAGGCAATCATCCTCAAAATAGGTGGGATTACATCAGATTAAGAAGTTTCTATACAGTAAAGGACACAGTAGTTAGTATGAATTGACAACCCTCAGAATGAGAAAAAAATTTTGTAAACTATGCCTCAGATAAGGTATTTATAACCAGAATATAGAGAGAACTCAAGCATCTTACCTGGAAGAAAATGAGTAGTCCAATTAAAACATGGGGAAATTAGCTGAATAAACAGCTCTCTAAGGAAGGCATATGAACAGCCAAAAACCATATGAAAAAAACGCTCAACATCCCTTATCATAAGGGATATGCAGAACAAAACTATAATGAGATACTACCTAACCCCAATCAGAATGGCAAAGATTAAAAAAAAATCATAAGTGCTAGCAGGGATGTTGTGAAAGGGGAATACTCCTACATTGTTGGTGGGAACGTAAATTGATCCAACCACTGTGAAGAACAGTAGGGAGGTTCCACAAAGACTTCAAATAGAACTGCCATAAGATCCAGCAATTCCACTCCTGGGTATCTACCCAAAGGACAGAAAAATGCTCAGTCAGAAAAGTGCTTGCACATATACATTTATTGCAACATTATTCAAAATTGCTAAGACATGGAACCAACCCAAATGTCCACAAACAGATGTATAGATTGGAAAAGTGTGGTACATATACTCCATGGAATACTATTCAGCCATTTAAAAAAACAAGATCCTGGCATTTGATAGAAAGTGGACAAATATGGAAGATTTATTGCTGAGTGAAGCAAGTCAGGCTATGGACGTGAGACATTGTATGTCTCTACTTAACATATACTGACTGTCCATACTCTATGATAGAGACTGAAAGTTTGGAAGATATAGAAGCATTGAAAATAGTTATGGACATTGGAGACAGTGTGGAAGGAGGGTGGGACAGGGGAAGAGTGTAGGAAAGGAAATTTGAGAGAAAATAGAGAGATAAAACATTTATGGGACATGGATATGGTTTATTACCATATTATCTGTTTATTACCTGTTGATGATGATGTGTACAGTATTCTCAGCTGGGCTGGTCTGAAATGTATAACATGCGGGGTAAAGTCTCTTTACAATCTGAATGATGCATAGTGATTGAATGTATAAAGATTAATGATAAATTTAAAAATAAAATAAAATAGAAAAATAAGAGTTTGGCAAAGTGTAAAGAGTGAGAAGGGCAAGCAGATGTCTGGACATATCAAAGCACCTATGCCTTGCCAGATATAAAGAAAGAAATGGCTCAAAAGCCAAGCATGGGCTTTATCTAAGGGCTGTGAGCCTGGAGCTGCTACATGGATAATGAATAGAGGAGAGAAAACCCAGTCTTCCTTTACTCTAGGGAAGAAAGAATCTGGGTATAGGTGGTACATATTGATAAAATTATCAGAAACAAAGAACAGTAAGAAAAGAAACCTTGATGGGTTTACATATGGAGAAAAAAGAAAACTTCAGAATTACTTCCAAAATTCTGACTTGGATGTCAGTTCAAGCTCTGGAAGCCCCCCCAAATTTCCAGATCTCTTGGCCCCTTGACCTCCTCACCTCCAGTGGCTTTTCTGCTCTACCTCAGCTACCTGTATGAAAACTTTGCCTGGTCATGGCCAGAAGTAGCATCTCAGAACTCCTGATTTCACCCATTTTTTTCTTTGACTTCCTCCTCTCATAGAATATTTGTTCAGCGCTCATGGTGCACCGAAATCCCTAGTCTTTCTCATGCCACTTCCTTCTCATTATCTGGCCCTGTTATGGACTAAACATCAGTGTCCCCCCAAATTCACTTGTCGAAGCCCTTTGCCCAGTGTGATGGTATTTGGAGGTAGATTCTTTAGAAGGTAGTAATTGAGACCCTCAATGCACTCTCTCTTACCCAACACCTGTCTATTTCTAGTGGAATTGAATTGAGTCTTTGTCTAAATATAGATCTGTGTGAGCATCTTCAAGTACTAAAGGTAAGGGGTGAGATCAGCCCCCTTGAGGGTGCTGGGGATACTTGCTTTTGTCAGTTCATCATCAAAAAAATAGTGAGACTAGTCATAGTGGGTCAGTAGTGAGGCAAAGCTGGAGCCACATGGGAAGGCTTGAGTTCTGAGATCTCCCTATATATGCCAATGCCACACATGTAACCATGGTCCTGGCTAGCTGAGGCTGAGGGTGGATCATAATATAATATAATATAATATAATATAATATAATATAAAGACCCTGATGGGGGGGTCTCTCTCTCTCTCTTTCTCTCAGAAGAAATAAAACTCTTTTTAAAAGAAATAGGAAGTTTCTTAGTATCAGTCACCATAGAGGTGTGAGAATGAGCAGTGACCAAAATGAAGTCACAGCCTACGGACAGTTCATGGCTAGTGAATGTGGATGTGACCATATGGGTAACGGCTAGATGCTGAAGACTGCCTCCTAGATAATTCTTTTTTCTTCTGTGTCAGCTGAGAGTATAACTTTCCAGAGAGAAACTACATTTCTCAACCTTCTTTGCAGTTTGGTGGATATATGAACAGAATTTTAGAACAAGATATGAACAGAAGTGAGGATACTACTGAGTTGAACTCTGAGCCCTCCGTTTTAAAATCCTCATTCCCAGTACCTGAATATGTGAAGTTAATTTGAAGATAAGGTCATTATAAAAACAACCAAGTTAAAATGAAGTCACTTTAAGTGGGTACCTTCCCCAATATGATTGGTGTCATTTGAAAAAAAGGGGGGAAATTGGATTCAGAGATTCCTATGGAGGGAAGACAATGTGAAGAGAGATCGATGACTGCCATCAACAAGCCCAGGAGAGAGGCCTGAAGCAGATCCTCAGACATAACCCACCCTGCTGACACTTTAATCATGAACTTGTAGCAGCCTGAACTGTGGGCAATCAATTGCTGTCATTTAAGCCACCCAGTCTGTGGTACTTTCTTAGGGCATCCCTAGCAACTAATGCAGAAACCATTTCCAGGTCATGACTCCAGAAAGAACTTCCTTGCCCTTTTCCATCTCTGCTGGCCCCTGGAGCAGCCATCGTGGGTCCAGAGATAGAAGCCACATGTTGAATTTGACAAAGTTACACCATTCACCATTGCTGACAGAGCACCTTAGACGACACCACTCTGGGCTATTATAGGAAAGAGAAAGTTTGTTTTTGCTAAGTCACTATGTTTTGGGTCTCTTTCTTACAGTAGCCTAACCTGTATCCTGACTGATACATCTTTCTATAGGTTATGACTAGCTGTAGATTCACATGTGACTTCCAAAGAAAACTTGAAGATGAATTACATTTGACCTCTTACTTATTATTATACATTCTGTCATAACTATCTCTGCCTCCTAGACTTCCAATTTAGTCGGCTCATCAATACTTTAACTTGGCTTTCATTGTCACCCTCACTTCTTTTCACATTTGCAGACTTCTCAAAGTAACTTACAAGATTTTACTTTTTATCTCTTCAACACAGTATTCCCTTTATTTTACTCTAATCTGACTTTCAAGTTCAAAATGCTTTCTGGAGTGCAATCCTGCCACTGCACTGTTTTCTTTTCCCTTCCAACTCCAACACTATTGAATGTGACTCAGCCATCATCACTACAGGTAAAACACTTTTTCCAAAACATCTACCTCTGCTTTTGTGTCTTGCTTGGGAGTACAGTTCCTTTTGAAGTTAAAGTGACTTCTTCCTTTAATAAAATTCAGAGACAATGGGACTTTGGCTAGACATTTTTAGTCTTTTTAAAATGTCAACATTAAAATACAGATTCTTTGTAAATCAATACCTAAGCCCTGACTTTTTAAAGCAATAGATGAAACACACACACACACACACACACACACACACACATACACACACACAAAAGCAAATGCAAAAAACTAGCACAAAAAGCTAACTAAATTCCATCTTACTTTAAGAAATGCTAACTAGATTTTATCTAACCTTCAGAAAAATCTAAAGGGCCAGCCATGGTAGCACAGTGGTGATGCGGTGCTCTGCCATCAGAGCCCTGTGGGAAAGTCTTGGGTTTGCATTCCATGGTCTCCCTGTACACACCGGGCACACATGTGTGCCCATGATCTTGGCTGGGTGAGGCTGGGAGGATCACAGTGTGAAGATCTCTGTCTCTCTGAATTCTCTGTCTCTCATGAAAGAAGGAAATAAATAAGTTTGAAAGAAGAAAGAAGAAATGTCCATGGCAAAATTTTCTCTTCTCTAAGCTATTGGATTGTCAGAAAAGTCATGACGCATTTTTGCATTAAAAAAACATAGAAAAATGCATTATGACTTTGTTGACAACCCAATAGAATATCCGGAGTGGAAACTGAACATCAAACAGGCTACTTCAGAGTTTTTATTATGATCTACAGCAGTGTTCCTGAGCCTTTTCTCATGCAGATAGCCCATGAAAGTTCAAATAGGGAATCCATTCGACATTCCAGATCAAAATTAAAAATCACTGAAGCATTTGTCTACAAATGCAAATTAATCAGTCAGTCCCACATTCTTTCTTTTTTCCTATAGAATGAAGGGCAACGTGGATGCATCTGAGTCATCCAACAATGGCTTAACTTACCTTCTCTACGAACCATTTTTTCTTGCAAAATTTTAGTGGCTCCATGGACTAGGCAGATAATAAAATACATGAAAATTATATTTCTTTATCAGAGAAAGAGTGTACAACCTTGGGGGGAAAATATCCTTTCTTTGACTTTGCTTCCTCATTTGCAAAACAAGGAAAGCAGAGTCCCACTAATTCAGTAATAAATTATCTCATTACTGAGTGTAAACACTGTTATTGTTTAGCATTTATTTCTGCAATCTGTCAGGACATTTTGAAATTTCTTCATGAAATATACAACTTAATGTGCTGTTTCTCCTTCTCTTTCTTGTACGGTATGTTGGAGGAGGCGAGGCAGAATGGTGAACACATGGGCGATGTAAATGAAATGGTATTTAATTTATTTTCAAATGGATAAACGGAAATGTAATTAAGCTCTCTAAAAGCCTTCCAAATAAACTTCCCTTGAAGAAAAAGTGGAAAAATAAGAGTGGAAAAAGGGGTCGTAAGTGATCAAAGCAGTAAAGCAGGTTCCTTGACACGTGGAGATGAAAACCAGATTAGGGTAGCAGGCAGAAATCAACTATGGAGTAAGCCAGAGACTTCACCCAAGGGGGGGGAAGCACCTGAATGTAAGTCACATGCTGGTCAGCACCAAGAAACACAAAACACACACTCTGAGTCTGAAGCCTTGTGCTCAGATTTACTATTGGTATGAGTGACCTCACGCTCTCTTCATTTTCCTCTTCATCCACATTTAGTAATAATAATAGGTGTGTGTGTCTCCTTTGTTTTTATTTCATGGTGAAAAAGCAAGAAATCAGTATAAAACCACAAAAAAGGTGAAATCCCCTCAGAACTGCAGATCCCCTTTTGCTACATATACATGCTCCCAAGAATTGCAGAAGTCACAGCAAATAATAACCACTCAAGAGTCTGTATTTTGATACCAGCAGATAGCATAAGGGTTACATTGTTGGACTCCCATGTAGTCAACTGTGGTTCAAATCCTGGACCTCATGGCTTACAACTCACACTGGGCCCACATGTGTGTGCACCCAAGAGATGACTGGCAAAGAAGGGATTACAGTACAGCCATCCCCCCAGAGGGGGGGTGATTGCTCACTTACTGTCTCTCTGGCAAGCATATGAGCCCGATAGCATAAGTCACTCAAGAAAAAAAAAAAGAAAAAGAGTCTGTATTGTTCATTGGTTAAATTTTGGTCTTTAACACACACACACACACACACACACACATACACACAGTGCAAGGAAACTATAAATATAAATACTCAACATTCCACATTATTTTTAGCTGATCACCAATTTACATTTGCAAACTAGTTAATAAATTCTACAAACTGAATGTGTTTGTATTTGTTCCCAAATTGGCACCCTTTCAGGATATTCATACTAGAGGAAAATGCTGTTTATGTCTAAGACTCTAATCCACCTTCTTTGAAATAACAAATATGGGAAGAAGTCATACTCTTGGGGTCATTAATGTTGTTGAAATTTACCCATTATCTAAACGTACATGTTTATCCTTTTTTGATATATGGCATGCACCAACTAATAACAGCCTGGACACATAAAGGGACTTAACTCTGAATTGATTGTGGGATTAATTCTTATGTATCAATACAGACAAAGTCATCAAAGTGTAAATTTCCACTCTTAAGAATTATGTCTTTATCATAAAAATCATAAAACAAAATCATGAGTTTCCATTAAAGAGTGAATATTTTATTACTTATAGTTTATTAACTGTCATCTACACACTGTTTTGGTTATTTGCTTTCCTCTCTTCAACATGATCAAATATGAACATGCTATTAAGTCTCATTTCAGCACATTATTTTTGAAAAATAGTATGCAATGTTAATCTGCCATAAAATAATATATTAAGACTATAATAATCAATTACAATTTTTTTTTTGGCTTATTGTCTTTCAAAGACAGTGAAGATCTGAAACATTCCATCATTAAAATAAGGTTTTAAACTGAACTAAACATGAAACAATGACTGGGAGTGAAGTAGAATTAAAACATGGTATAAAATTCCTGTGATAAAAATGTATCACAGGTGAATATAAATTGAAAAATCTATTGCCTTTTCCCTCAGACATTCCTCAGGATAGTGCCATACTACCATTCAAGGGGGATGCTTATCAGAAATAGTCAGAAGTGAAGTATTTTGGGGATAAACATTCCATTATTAGGTGTGATGAAAAGCAGTATTACTAGAGGCATTCCAATCAGCAAGAGCTCTTGGCCCATTTAGAAAAGTCTTTAGTGAAAAGTATCCACAAATACACTTGAGAACTATGAAACATCAAAGCAGCACATGATTCTGATAATATAGTTGAGGGGACACCGCATGTCACAGTGGTTAGGGTGTCCGATCCCATATGGTCAATCACACAGTTTGAGTCCTGGACCAGGCAGCTTGAAAAACAGGCCAGACACATGTGCATGCGTGCCTAAAATCCTGAGAGAAGACTAAAGGAGAAGGGACTGTCCGTAGCCATCACCCTAGGGGATGATTTCTTACTTTTCTTCTCTCGTTGTGTCTCTGTCTCTGGCATACATGCTGTATAGCAAAAATGTTAAAATAACAGTAATAATAATGTAATTTATAACCAAAATACTTGAAATATAACCTTCTACCAAGCTCATCACAGTTCTTAAAGTTGAAGTTTCAATGAAGGTAATGTAAAATAAGTATTTAAACGAGATACGCTTAAGATGGTAACAGTGGTTAACTTAGAGTGGATCAGACTAAGGGTCATTTTTATTTTATTCTCTCTAGCTCCCAAATTCTCTGCAATATATAGTTAATATTTTCATAATAAAAAGTCCAATATTATATTTTTTCCAAATTTACTAATATTTTTGCTACCTACAAAGTGTTTCCCTAAATGTAGTTCTTCACTGTATCTACGTGAGTCAGTCTTCAATAGGATTCTGAGGTCATCAGAAGGAAGCAGAATATTGTGAAAATTCACTTTAACCCACATATCACAAGCCAAAGGCAGAGGGCCTGATGAAACTCTCTGCACACAAGCTCTAATAGCTGTAAAAACATCCTCTTCTGGAAAAAGATACTTGGTATAGTTTGACTATGTCCTTCCAAATCCATGTGTTGAGCCATTGTCACGGGATTACAGGAGTGAAAACTTGATCCAATTATGATGTGTGGGATTTGGGGGAAGAGATTAGGATTAAGGTGATTAGAGTCAGGTCCCCATGACTGAGTTCAGGTGGGTCATAACAAGAGGGGATGAGACAGACAGAGACTGATGAACACAAAGAGACATGCTCCTGTCCTCATAGACTGTGACACCCTGCAAGGCCTCAGGACCCCACCAACAGGAAAATGCTTATCAGATGACCCCTGGATCTCAGACCCCTCAAATCCTGAGCTAAATAAACCTGCATTCCCTTAAATTACTCAGCTCAAGTGTTTTCTGTTATTATCAATGGAACAGATTAAAACAGCATGTGAGGCTGTAGAAAGGGGAGATTCTCGATGAAGACATTTTTTCTTATTTCATCGGCATGGAAAACATGGTGGTTGCCTCGGAGTTAGAGTTTTTTTGTGAGATCACTTCTCCAGAGTGTGTGCTTTCAGTAAGGCTTCCCCAAGCGTTTCACCACCTCTGTAGCCCTGTCAGTATCTGTGTTAGCTGAGTATTGCTGCATCATTAATCATTGTCAAACTGAGTGGCTCAAGACAACCGCCATATTCATGCAGCTCATGGTCTTGTAGGTTGGCCATTCGGGCTGAAGCTCTCTGGCTCAGCAGTTGGTGGTCAGGATGTTTTGCTGACTGTGGGCTGGTGACTGAGCCACATCTCTCTCTTCACCCCAGCAGGGGAATCTGGGCTTGTTCACCCAGCACAAGAGGCTTCCAAGAAAAAAAATGAAGTATGCACAGCCTCCTGAGCTTTGCTTTAGAATTGGCACAGGCCCCTTCATTCAGATTCTCCTGGTCAGATTGAGTCCCTAGTCCAGCCTGACCTAAGGTATGGAAAAACAGGCTCCACCTCTCCTTGGGAGGAAGCATAAAGCCACATTTCAAGGTGTGGGAGACAGGGAGGGATATAATTGTGACCACTTTTTGAAAACATCTACCACTCAGCCCTGAAAACACTAACTCCAAAATTGTGACGACAAGCAAATAAACACTCAAGGACTCTCCATTCACAAAGCTAATCTTCCCAGAGGGACTCAAGGAACATAATGACTTAATGACTTCAAAGCTACATACTATTCAGAGAAAGAGTTGTCACTGGAGCAAACATCCCACAGTGAATGGAAATGTATCTGCATCCTTCCTTGCTGATCCTCTCCCTCCTTTCTCCTCAGTTGCTGTTTTCAGTGGAGAAAAGATAGTTTGATGCAACAAAAAAGGAGCGCTATAGCCTTTACATGCCCTTAGATGAAAACTGCTGAAAGCAGTCTCTAGGGATGGAAAATGGAAACTCAGAGACACCCTGATGAGCCTAAGCCCAGGGGAGGTGCTAAGTTTGTGGTTCTTTAAGCAAAAGGCTATTTAGGTTCTTGACTTCACCATACCCGAAAGATGAGACCATCTGGTCAAGTCATACATGTCCTCAGATTCATTTCATGTGAGCTTAATTTTACAGAGTGAAGGTGAATTCAAGTGGAAAACAAAAGAATAATGTCAAAGTACAATAGAATTGGGCAGATGTTTCCAAATATCCCTAGACATCAGAATCATTCGGTAAACTTATTAAAAATACTCCCATCCTCAGGCATTATGATTCAATAAGTTTGGAGTGCAAAAACCTATCACTTCGGCAAGATTTCCTGTTTGTCCAGGAAAATTTAGTCGTATTACATTAGAAATGAGAATAATTGTATTGGCTCCATCTGGCTTCTGAGGATATACCCATAAACAAGGCGTGTTGGTCTGAGGTACATTTAAGTGTATCCTGTAAGTCAGGCTAATCATACAGACAAAATCTCTGAGGTTGGCAAACTTACCCTGGGCACATTCCTACCCTACTTCCCAGACCTCTATTTTCAGTCTCTTGCCAGTTACTGATCATTCATTAAAATCAAGTATCCTCACATTACTCCAGTTTGTATCTGCACACAGCTGAAAGTTACAAACACCCCGAATGAGTAGTTAAACAAGGTAGAAATGTATTTGTTCTCATGTAACCGTCCAAGCACTGGCATGGCAAGTCAGTTCCATGAAACATAACGGAACCCAGCTTCTCCCCCAATCACTTTGTTATGCCTCAACCTCGTGGTATAAGGCAGACTTCAGGCTCCAGTCTTACTATCACAGGCAGGAAACTGGAGGAAGGGACGGTGAGGAAGCAAACAGCCCTTCCTGTTAAAGAAACATCCTGGAGTCTGCACACATCACTTCCACTCACATCCCATTGGCTAGAACTTAGTCATGTGACAAGTCACTAGAAAAGAAGGCTGGAAGATACAGACTCTGTTTTAGGCTAAAATTTCTATTGAGAACTAAAATTTCCAAGGCTGTAATTTTAGTGGAAAAGGAAAAACAGAAATTGTAAAACAAGAAAAAGTCCTGCAATACGTAGGTATCTTAGTTCATTGTCTGCTGCTATAATTGAATGCCATGGACTGAGTGATTCGTAAACAATAGAAATTTATTTGGCTCATGATTCTGGAGACTGAGAAGAAAACATGGCATCAGCATCTGCCAAGGGTCTCATCCCACGGTGGAAGGGCAGAAGCGAGTGCAGAAAACCATTTTTATTACCAACTCACTCCTGCAACAATGGCATTGATCCATTCATGTGGACCCAGCTCTCAAGGTCTAATTACCTCTTAAAGTCTCCACCTCTTATTACTGTGGGAATTAACTTTCCAACATGTGAATTTCTGGGGTCATATTCAAACCATAGCACCAGGCTATGTCAGAAAACCTACCTCTGTTCACAGCTCATAAAGAGTTTCATGCACAAAGGTGTTCATTGTAAAACTATTCATAATAGCAGTAAATATTTGAAAATACATTAAATGGCTAACTACAGGGAAATCATTACATCAACTAGGACATCTATTCAGTAAAATAATGTAGAACCAACAGAAGTGTTTGTTAGCAATATTATCCAATCATTTTACCTTGAAATGGTTTCTGGCCTTTTCTACCTTCTTTCTTAAATACTTACAAAGCACAAAAACTCATAGCGTTGATGGGAATGTAAACTAGTTCAACCACTGTGGAGAACAATATGGAGGTTCCTCAAAGATCTACAAATAGAACTACCATTTGATCCAGCAATCCCACTTCTGGGTATCTACTCAAAGGACAGGTGAACGCTCAGTCAGAAAAGTGCTTGCACATCAATGTTTATTGCAGCATTATTCACAATTGCCAAGACATGGAACCAACCTAAATGTCCACAAACTGATGAATGGATTGAAAAAGTGTGGCATATATACACTATAGAATACTACTCAGCCATAAAAAAATAACAAGACCCTGGCATTTGATAGAAAGTGGTCAGATATGGAGGACCCATTGCTGAGCGAAGTAAGCCAGGCTATGAAAGAAAGATATTGTATGTATCCACTCAATATATACCGACTATCCGCATTCTATGGTAGAGAGCAAAAAATTGGAGGACATAATAGCAGTGAAAGTACTTAATGAGAATAAGACAGTAGGGAATGGGGGGGTGAAGAGAAGAAGATAGAGAAAGATAGCAAGAGAACAAAGAGAGAGGCAGGACGTTAGTGGGAAACAGATATGGCTTATTACCTGTTGTTGATGACGTGTATAGTATTCTCAACTGGATTGGTCTGAGAAGTATTTCATGATGGGTAAAGTCTTTTTACAAGAAAGATGAGAAATAGTGATTGTTTAAAAAATAATTGGAATAATAATAATGATTGGGAAAAACAATGAAAAGATATTGAATGATGAAGTGGGGAGATTAATGTCTCTGTATTGACTGACATGTATGGCATTCCCTTTTGAAAAAGGAATGTAATACACTGTAAAGTTATATGCAATTCAATGTAATATAAACAAGATTATGATGATAATAATAAATAAATAAATAAATAACTCATAGCATTGAAGAATAGGGCTGAGGGCTGAGCCAATTTCTCAATCTTGGAGGATTCAACTGTAGAAATATGAAGAGCTGGATTAAGATAAACCCACTCAGGCTTCTTTTTATGGCAAACCCAAACAGATTTCATGAAACAGACTCCTCCTGAACATAAAAACAAAAGAACAAAACCAAGGAGGCATTGCCTAGGGCCAGGTGGTGACGCAGATGGACACATATGGGAAAGGTACTGGGTTCACATCCTGGGATCTCCCTGAGCATCCTGGCTGCACACGTGCCTGTGATCTGGGCCGGCTGAGACTAGGGGTGGCTTGCAGCATAAATTCCCTGTTGGGGTGCTTCTCTTTCTCTCCTTCATCTCTACCTCTCTTTATCTCTCTCAGAAGAATTAAATGAACTTCAGGAAGAAAAATAAGATGTTTCCCATGCCCCAAGCATCTGCCCCAAAGCACAGAACTAACATTTGGCTCACAGTCCTGAGCCACACTTTCAGAATGGGAAAGGAGCGCAATTTCCCTTCCCACGCACATTCCTATGTGTTCCTGCTATGGCCAACGTATATCTACCCAGAAATGAAGATCCAGGAGTGAATCTGACAGGGAGTCAGGAAGAGGAGATGCCAGCAGTACATTGGGGCTTTCTGGCTGATGATGCCTCAGGGGTGAGGCTTTATATCTGAGGTCAGAGACAGAAGGAACACTGATGGCCATGCAGGCCAAGAACGGTAGCTCTATATGTACTGCAGTGGTTCCAAGGGCAGGAAAACAACCCCAGGAGAGCAGGTGTACACTAGAGAAGAACCTTAGGGGTGAGACTCGCACAGCAACTCTGCACATCAAGCCAAAACCTTCCACCTGTAGATCCTGAGAAGGGTTCTTTTACTCCTAAGTGGGCAGAAAGAAGACTCAGGAACACCCTCCTTGCCTCCCCTCTTCTTGAGCACTGGATTGGAAGAGATGTTTCCTCGTTTGGTGGAAAGCGTCAATTAGAACATTGCTTTGAATCTACAAAGACCCATGGAGGACCAAGTCTTCGATGCATCATCTGTATTAGACACACGAGCCTCACAGCTGTTGTTTGGCATCTTCAGTAGAATGACAGATGCTTTGGCTATTTTGAAACACCAGCAGAACATCCAAGAGGCAAAAACAAGTTGCCATGAGGAAACTGGAGCATGATGGCCGGGGAAGATGGGAAGAGAATCCGGGTACTGCAGCAAGTAGAATCGTCTGGAAGGATACACAGGAAACGGGTAAGGGTTGTTGCCTTTAAGGCAGGAAAGTGGAGAGGGAATGGATTGATGGCATGGTATTTTGTATTTAATTAATTTTATCATTTATATTTATTAAATTTTAATAACAAAAAGGAGTGGTGCTTAAGATAAAACATTTTTGTTGTGATTCTTCCCTTGTTAGTTTCTAACCTCAAAACTCAGAGAAAGATATTAAAAATTATTCTGTGTGTCCATTTGTTGTGTCTAAAATGCAAGACCGAACTCCTGCTGTGAGAAGGAAATGAGAAAAATGTGTAGAAAACATGCCCAACCCTGGAAAACAGTTTTGAAGACCTGGGACGGTGACCCAGGAGGGGGAAGGGCATTCCTGCCAACTCTGCAGTGGCCATCCCACCGAGAGTGCCACCGTGGACATCTGGACTCACTCTAAGTTCGTCAGGTCAGCTTGCTTCTCCTCTAGTGCATCCAACTCTGTCCTGACTTAAAGTCACAGTTTCTTTGCTTTTTTGTTTGTTTGTTTGTTTGTTTTTTCTTTTGTTTTTGGAGAGGTTTTTTTTTTGCTATAGGGCACGTGCGCTCGCCAGACAGAGTGAGACAGAGAGATAGAAAGTGAGAAATCACCCCCAGAGGGGATGGCCACGCCACAATCCCTTCTCCTCCATTCTCCTCTTGGAATCTTGGGCACACACACACGCGCACCCGGCGTGAGTTTAAGCCACCGGGTCCGGGACTCGAACCGCAGTTGACTACATGGGAGTCCAGCGACATAGCCATTACACTAACTGCTGGTCCCTATAACAGTTTCTTTGTTTTTAATGCTTTCATTCCTACTTTCCATGTGGCTATTTAGTTTTCTGACAATACTTTCTGACTCCATGATGTTACATCCCCATGGAGAGCCTTCCTGCCCTCTTGAATTGAAAGTCTCAAGTTTTTCCTTCTGAGAGAATTATGTTCTTTTTCTTCGCAACATTTCCTACAAGAGGTCTTCAAAAAGTTAATGGAAAATGCATGTTACTTAAAAAAAAAAAAAAAGAAAAACTATGCATGGATTTCAAAAATTTTGCACCAAAATAAACTCATACTTTAGTTCCATTTTTCCACAAACTTTTGGAGGTGTCTTTATATGTATGTGTGTATATCATCTATGTTTATACAATATATGCAACTTATGTGATGTGTCTACATGTCCTTCGCCTTGCTTTTCCACATAAAAATGTATTCGGGAGTTCAGTCTACATTAATAAGATATCTTTAGTTACACGGTATTTCAATGAAAAAAAAAAACTATATTTTTTCATCAGTCCTGTGTTAATTTTTCCATTGTGCTACCAAAGAAAACAGTTACAATCTTTGAAAGACCTAGATGATTTAGATACTATACTATGGCCCAGTTACAGCTGCAAGGGCAACAGCAGATTGCTACAGCGAGAAGTAGGAGATGACTGGTTCTTCTCTCAGAATAAAGGCAACCTCGCCACCCCATGAACTATCTGGGCCTGAGAAAACATAACAAGAATTGTGTAGGACTTAATGATTTCCAAAACTAACTACAAAATGTCACTAAAGGTAGATAAAAACACCTGAATAAAGGTAGATTTTCCTTTTTTCTTTTTATCTATTTATTTTTCATTCAATCACTGTGTATCATTACAGTACAAAGACTTATTAATAGAAAAAAAGCAAGTCTCACCCTGTTGGTAGGCGAGTAAACTGTGGCAGCATTTTGGAGGCAGTTCGGCAGCCTCTCTGTGTTTCTCAAGTTTTCCCCTATTCCCTTAAGGACCCTTTTTAGACATTGCAGGCACTTTTATCCTATATCTCATTCACCATAAAATTTAAAATTCTATCGATATGCTATCTGTTTATATGAAAACATAAAAACAAGAGTTTCATAAAACCTCTTTACATAAATACAGCAAGATTTTTTTCACCTGCCCCCACAGAAAGAAATCTCCCTTTATTGGGTGCAAATTCAACCCAACTAAAAGTGCATGCTCATTACAAATTCCAGCAAAAGTTGTCTCTGTCTGGGTTCAGCAGGGAACAAAATTCCAATGAAAAAGTTCAAAGTGCCCATTACAGAATGGGCATGACTGAGATAACGAGGAGGATACTGAGACTCCCAGGACAAGATGCACGGGAGTTGTTACTACTCAGAGCAGTGGCCATGGAGGGACTGGGGCAGAAGGAAGGATTCGTGGACCTCCTGGAAGCTGAAGCTACGGCAGAGGAGCTGCCTACCCGGCACGAGACGAGGCGTGGAGAGAAACACCGCCCAGATGCAGCTCTGGAGTAAAGAGGAAATCTCCATACTTGTTCTTCCCCCTGTGAAAACTCAATTGGAGGCCGCGTCTGTGAATTTGACAGTAATTTCTGAAATCATCTAATCCCTAGTTCATAGTCAGATCTTCCTGATCGTCCTCAAACCTCCTCTCCTCTAACCTAGATGTGTTAAATGAAAGATTTCTATTCTGTCAAACACATTAAAGTTAACTTGAAATAAATCCTTTCTGTACTGTTACCAACTTGATATGCAATTGTCCTTTTGAATTTGCTTGAAAATTTACTTATAGCTGCATGATGACTCAAAAGTTAAAACACATAAAAAGAAAGACACTGAGATGGTTCCGAAAGTGACTCTTTCACTGGTTTCTTATTTATTCTTGTCTTGTTTCTTTTTATAATACAATACACACAAATAAGAATATCTTTTTTCTAAGTTAGCACGTTTAAATATATTTGTTAGTAAAAGTGTCACTTGACATATTAATATATTGGAGATATCCTATTATCTTTTAAAAGCTGTATTTTATATAGCTATGGTGCAAATTTTTTGCTTTTTAAAATGACCATGTTCTGGGGTCAGCAGATGGCATAGCACTTACATTGTTGGACTCTCATATGACCGACCATGGTTCAAGTCCCAGACCTAATGGCTTCAAAATCATGCCAGGCACGTGTGTGTGTGTGCCCAAGATACCGGGAGGAGAAAGGAGGAGAAGGGACTGTGGCATGATCATCCCCCATCGGCGGTGATTTCTCACTTTTCCTCTCACTGTCATTGTCTCTCTCTCTCTCTCCCTCTCTCTCTTTCTCTCTCTCTCTCTCTCTCTCTCTCTGCAACCACACATGCCCTGAGGCAAAAGCCTCTTAAAAAAACTTAAGGAACACATCATAGCACTAACCTTGCTTGTTCTCTAAGCAGAATTTGGTATTTATCGATCCCTTGTGAAAATACAAGGGATTTTTTTTATTTTCATGGATCCATTTTCTGGCCTCCTAATTCTGAAGTCCCTCTGAAACCTCCTCTTCCTCTCACGGTCTCTTTAATATTGATATCTTTAGGACCTTCCATGCTTCTCACACTGCACACCCTCCCTGGGCAATTTAATCCACACCCTGGTTTCATTTTCATCTGTACGTTAATGACTCTCAAGTCCATGAATTTACTGCTTATGCAATTCAATTCCTGATGCCCAGAAACATACATCCAGCTGCTTACAGGATGCCTCCCCTTCCCACCCACAGGCACCACATATTCACCTGCACCAGGCGGAGTTAGAGCTTGACTTCCCTCACCCGCCCTCCTCCAGTCTTCTTATTGTTCGAAATGCCACCAACCTGATGAACCAGGCGCCCCTTTCTCTATCACGTTTTTTCACACTCGCCTCCAAGGCCAGCGGATCCCGCATGCTCTCAATTCTACCTGCTGCACGGCATTTCAGTCCATCCATTGGTCTGGCCCAGCCTGCCTACTGAGCCAAGTGAGAGCTGGAGCTATTCCAACACATCTTGCCTCCTGGATGAATCCCCTCTGACTCATTCTCCATACTGTATTTGAAGTGATCTTTCTTTTCTTTTAGAGAGAGCTTTTTGCTACAGGGCAAGTCCTCTCACTGTAGAGAGAGACAAAGAGACAGAAAACAAGAAATCCCCCTCAGGGGGTATGGCCATGCTCCAATCTCTCTCCCTCCATTCTTCTCTCAGGATTTAGGCGCATACACACACATACCTGGCATGAGTTTAAAGCAATCGGGTCCAGGACTCTGACCATGGTCTACTACGTGGGAGTCCAGCAACATAACCATATCACCATCTGCTGCTCCCAGAAATGATAGTTTTTAAAACACAATTTTTTTATTTACATTTAATCACTTTACATCTTTACAGAGTACAATATAGTTTTCCCAGCATGAATACAGTGCACATTAGGCAAGTCAATGACATTACCTTATCATCAATAGGTAACTTCTCATTTTTGTGTCTCTTAAATGTTTTATTTATTCATTTTCTTTGATCTCATCCTTCCCGCCCCGTATTACCCCCTCCCTGCTATACTGTCTCTAGTATCTACAGTTGCACTTTCTCCTCATACCTTCCAATCTTTCCATTTCTGATATAGAATGCAGAATTCAGTATATATTAAGTCGGGACATACAATGCTTGTCCTTCATAGTCTGGCTTGTTTCACTTAACATTACATCTTCCCTATTCATCCACTGTGCATCAGACATCAGGTTCTCTCTCTCTCTCTCTCTTTGGTCTGAGTAATGTTCCATAGAGTACACATGCCAAATTTTTACAGTCTACTTGTCTGTTCTTAGACATTTGGGTTGATTTCATGTCCTTGCAATTGTGAATAATGCTGCAATAAACATGGATGTACAAGTGTTTTTCAGACTGAGAGTTTTCCTATCCTTTGGGTAGAGACCCAGGAGTGGAATTACTGAGTCATTCAGTAGTTCTATTTTGTAGGTTTCTGAGGAACCTCCATATTGTTTTCCACAGTGGCTACACTAATTTACATTTCCACCAACAGTGTAGGAGAGTTCCCGTTTCACCACAGCCTTGACAGCACTTACCATTTTTCATTTTTTAAATCTTAGCCATTCTGACTGGAGTTATATGGTATTTCATTGTGATTGTGATTTGCATTTCTTTTATGATGAAAAATGTTCAACATTTTTTCATATGCTTTTTGGCCATTTGTATGTCTCCCTTGGAGAGTTATCCATTCAGTTTATTTGCCCATCTTTTTATCGTTGTTTTTCTCCCACCTGTAAGTTGCTTGAGTTCCCTGTATATTCTGGTTATCAGTCCTTATCTGAGGTATAGTTTGCAAATCTATTACCCCACTCTGAGGGTTTTCTTCTCATTCTAATTATTGTTTCTTTGCTGTAAAACATGGATCTTAATATTTCTAATTAAAATCCAACACCTCCTTATCATCTTCACAATGAAATTCAAACTTTACTTACTTATATTTCAAACTAATTTATCCACTTATAAATCTTGCATGATAAAATCCTTCACCAGTTCCCTGTACTAAATTCAGCATTACTAATGTTTCCTTTCGTTTCCAGAATCCCATATGTTTTCTAGTGCCTTCATATTTTTGCAAAGCTTTTTCCTCTACCTAGAACATAATTTTGTCTTGCACCCCTCTTTCAAGTGCTGGCTCATATTTATTCTTAGGTTTCATTTTAATTTTCACAAATGGCACCTGGGAACTGTAGCTTCTGATGTTTCCAAAGTACCAAATATATGCTCTGACATGAGGTAGATCTTTAATAAATATTAGCTATTAATATTATTTAGATATTTTATGGATAATGGACTCAATTCTCTTTTATTTTTTGAAAGCTTATGTCTGCCATAAGAGTGAGTGAGAGACAGAGAGAGAGACACACACACCCTCAACAGGGTCCTGTGCCATCATCCCTCCCCAGCCTTCCATCCAGTGAGATCATGGGCACAAGTGACTGGCATGTACGAGTTGACCGGGGAGCAGAAGTCTCAACCTTCCACAGATTTGGCCTCACTTGAGAAAGTACCTCCACTGTGCCACAGAGCTGACCCCTTCATTCTTCTTTGAGATCACTTTTCATTTGCATAATTCATCCTCCCATTTTTCTGTGCTTGAAGCTAAACATGTGTGATATTCGAGTTTGTAGAGTCATGTGGAGATAAGTGGGAGATAACTTATTGTGAATGAGACAGTTGGATTCCAGACCATTGTAAACAGCTTCCCATTCTAATTAAATGCTGTAAATTATGTTTTTATTATACTCATATCCTGAAACCCCTCTTACTAAGAGAGATGATGTATCTGTCAACCTTGAAACATCATTCTTTAATAACAACAAAATGCCTAAATAAGGCATAGCTTTTTATTTTATTTCAGGTTAGTGAAGAATAGTTTTATTAAATCTACTTGGTGTATGAACCTTCCTCTGCAGGAACATTCACTGTGGGGCTGAGATGATAGCAAGAGCTGTGTCATGAATACAGAAGAAATGTGTTTCTGCTTAGTGCGAGCGATAATTAGCAATTGATAAGGGACCTCAGCTGTGTTGAGAACTTGAAATAAATGGATTTATGTTGGAAGGAAAGTCAATGGATGAAATGCTATATACTGCTAGGGAGAAAAATTACTGCAAAGTAATAATTGTTTAGCCAGCAGCCAAAATTTCTGCAACAGCTCTGAAATAAAAATTTTGAATAATCAAAGGCATTAAATTTTAACCTTACCAGATCTTGTTTTATTAATCCAAAGATCTGATAACTCTTGTAAAAACAAAACATGTCAGACTTCACCATGCCATGACAGCTAGGTGACACAGCAGAGAGATGAGAATCGCTGAATGAGGAAGAGACCCAGACACCACCCATCATTCCTTTGAAAACATCTCAGCGTGTTGAGACTTTATCCTATCTTTCTGAAAATAGACAAGAAAATTTCTCATCCTCTAAAATCATTTATGTGTCTAGATTCTTCTTGATGACTAAATTAATTGCACTGCGATTGTTCAAGTAGGAATCCAGATATATCTCTTTTCCTGCTTCTGATTGTAATGGAGAACAGTGATCAGCACTACTTTCTGCCTCTCAGCTCCTCTGTTGTAACAAAGGAACTTGACAGCTAAACCCCAGGTGAGGGCTCACACTGTGGGCCCAGGAGTGGCAAGGCATTTTGCTTTCTGCTCCAGAATGGTGAGTCACAGTTGATTTAAGAACCCGGACAAGATGTTCCTCCAAAGATCAAGACAGAAATGAAGTTGAAATATAAGTTAAGACTAGAGACAGTATATCACCAGGAAAAAAAAAAAAGATGGTTCAGAAGGAAAATAGAGACAGAGAGAAAGAAGATTAGCCATGCAGCAGAAAGAAGGCCACAAGGGCTTTTTTTGTAGCTCACCTAGAGAGTTTGCTAGGGAGGAAAGTAGCTCTTGAGTTCACTAGGCTCAAAGAGTTCCTAGATAAAAACAGACATGAGATAGACAGATAGATATAGATATAGGTATAGATAGAGATACATAGCATATAGACAAAAACAGGCAGACAGAGAGATACGAAACCATTGAGTTTTGCATGGGAAGGAATCTTAAGCTATCCACTTGATACCAAAGGAAGAATCACTTTTCTAGTATGCCCAACCAATAGGGTACTAACTCTGAGGTCTCCTTCTTTGTTTTTCCTCCTCCCCCAAGAGCATATTTTTGTGGTCATAAATGTCATCTGGCTAGACGCTTTTTAAACAGAATCGAACACAGATTTAGCAAAGCAAGCTGACTCACTCAAGCTGCGACCTTCTCCCTGAGCCTCCACTCACAGGTTTTTGTCTTTCTGGCAAGTTCTTACACATGTGAATTTCTTGGAATCACCTCATGCTTGCATGTCCTTTGAAAAATCTAAGTTTGTCTAGTATTTGGTCAAAACCACTAAGATGTCAACAAATCAATGAATAAAGTTTATGAAGATATTTCCAAAAATAAAAAATTAACCATATTAACAAGCACAATATAATAATACTATAACCACTGCAAAATATACTCTGAGGCAGAAATGTGGCAGTCAGAAATGGAACTCAAACTCTCTGGGAAGAGAATTTAATAGCATTATTGACAACCTCAAACACGTTCATTTCCATTGATCCAGAAAGCTCAAAGTTGTATTCCCTTATGAAGAAATAGTGGAAGTATACAACAAACTATTACACCTATTTTCTACAGGGTTAGAACAAGAAACACACACACACACACACACACACACACACACATAGCCATTTAAACTGTGTAATAATGCCATAAGAAGTAAAATTTTGTGACACTTAGATATAAATTAAAAATAACAAGATACTGAATGGGGCAGTATGCAGCATTATGTAGAGTTTGACATAACTGGAGAAAACTGAAAAAATATCCAGTGAATGATTAAAGGTGAGTTTCTGGAATACAATTATGTTTTTGCCTCTCTGTGTATGAACTTTGTAGCAATTTCAGTTTTCTCTAATGAGCATATTTTGCTTTTTTCAAATCATAACATTTTAGCACTAAAGGAAAGCTAGGCTTCTTCCCAAGCTATTTTTTAGACTCCCATATTATCGTAAAATTACTATCAACTCCTTGTCTTTTTCTCTTCCAAAATAAAATACTTTTGCTTTTTTAAACCTTTTTTTGCAACTCTTACCTACCAACTCCTTAATTATATTTGTGATTTTTCTGTGAAGAGGTCTTTAGGATCTTCTTTAAGAACTGTCCCCCCCCAAAAAAATCTAATTTGTTAAAGAGCTCATAGAATCGCTAAGGTGCTGGTAAATTCTTACAAATGCTTCAGCCTAACTCTAACATTTTTTAAATGGAAAAGAGAAGAAAGAGGCCGAGAGAAATGATATGCCCCACGCAGTTTCAGAAAGCCAGTCAGCACTGCGGCCAGCTTTGCACGTGTTTTATTTATGTAAACCTGTCATCAAGCCCCGCTCATTTCCAGCATGTGTGGTATTCTGCCCTTGCTCTGCAGCCCACTCTGGGTCTCCTTCTCAGAGTTCACTTGTTTGTGAAACAAGTTTGAATGGAATTACGCACACCCTGACATCTTCGCTTTTCACCAGTTCCCCATAAACAATTAGTTACACTGTTCTTCCTTTCTTCTTTTCCAGACCTCACATGTCCTCCTTGTTCACATCCTGAAAGGAGCAGAGATGAAGTTTAGAAGACTCCAGGAGGTGACTCATGGAAAAGACACTAGTTCTGGACTTCAGATGCTCTTCAGTTCATCATTGAAAATAGATAGACATTTGTGTTTGGTGATGTCGCTGAAGAGATGAAGCATGACTTGAAACAAAAGGTAAAGCTCTTGAGAAAGTGAAAAGCTGGCACAGTCTACCACGTCCTTCTCGCCGAAGTTCTCTCCGTACTACTCAAGGCTGAGGGAGCACTCCTTCCCTCGACCCCCATCTCTGTGAACCCCCACTTCTCGAGTGATCTTGAAGGAACAGGAAAAAATTGTCCACTGAGATTCACAGGTGTTCCTTCTTGAACACACTGTCTACACGTAAACAAGAAAACAAGTCAATCTATGCACGCCAGCAAACTTGATATGAGATTAATCAAAAGAAATGAAAAAGTCATAGCAAGCCAAGGTATTGGTAATAGAATTGAAAGGTCTTAAAAGTATTTCTCTGTTTTGTAACTTTATTTTAATGTCAAAGGGCACATGCCCTCACTAGAGAGACAGAGTCAGACAGACAAAGCAGCCCTAGCGGAATGTGGTCACACGGCAATCTTTTCTCCTCCATTTCTCCACCCTACTGGGATTCGGGCACCCATGCACATGCGCCTGGAGCGCTTTTCAGGCCATTAGGACCACAATTTACACTGTGGCCAGCCCAAGTGGAATACAGTTCCCTTAACCACTAGGCTACAGGGGCTGGCCTTTTGTTTTATAACATGAACATTTTAAACATTGCTGCCAAAAGTATCCTTGAACACAAACTAGTTTCTCTGTGAGTTTCTAAAAGAAAAAGTTAAGGCAAAAATGGCAAAGAAGGGTTAACAATTGAAGGATGGCCTGATATTCATGGGTAGATGCGAACTAGCAGAGATCTTGGTGATATTTCATACCAAATACAAAGTAATGCCACGGTGTACTCAAAAAGGGGACAGAGGATTAAGAACAAACATCTATAAAAGTGTCTGAATGGCACAGAGAGAAAATCCTTTCACCAAATGGGCAACCCTGATTAAGGATGAAACCAGCTGTCTTCACGGATACGACATCGTGAAAACATGTATGTAGGTGCTGCATATGAAATTGCTCTTTGAGAAGGTCAAGAATAGTCCAACATGGACAGCTTGAGATGGTTACCCAATGAATTATAAGAATATATTAATTATTTATACATAATAATATACATGTAATTATATTATATAATATATATTCATATATATTCATGATAATGAATATATAAGATGCAAATATTTCCTTTTTTTTTTTTGGAGAGGTTTTCGCTATAGGGCGCATGCGCTCACCAGACAGACAGAGAGAGACACAGAGACAGAAAGCGAGAAATCACCCCCCAGGGGTGATGGTCACACCGCAATCCCTTCTCCTCCATTCTCCTCTCAGGATCTTGGGCACGCACGCACACGCGCCTGGCGTGAGTTCTAAGCCACCGGGTCTGGGACATGAACCGTGGTCGACTACATGGGAGTCCAGCGACATAGCCATTACACTAACTGCTGGTTCCCATATTTCCTTTGAGAATGAGAAGTGAGTTTCTTCATGCAAGTTAAAGACAACTGTAGGACCAGCAGATGGCATAATGGTTATGTCACTGGACTCCCACATAGTCGACTACAGTTCAAGTCCCTGACCCAGTGGCTTAAACTCACACCAGTGCATGTGCATGCATGCCCAAAATCCTGAGAGGAGAATGGAGAAGAAGGGATTGTGGTGTGGCCATCCCACCTGGGGAATGATTTCTCACTTTCTGTCTCTCCAGCAAGTGCACACTTCCTGTAGCAAAAGTCTCTCTCTAAGAAATAAATTAATGAATAAATAAATAAATAAGTGAAAAGACAACTGTGAGGCTTGTTTGGCTGTCTGGGGCCCCAGGAGAGGGAAGCAGGACAAAGCATGTTAAGTGAGCAATTCTTGTCTAGGCCACCCCTGGCTGGTGCCGCCTCACTCAGTAGCTCAGTATGGAGATCACTCCGCTCCCTGGCTGCCTCCCCTCAACTCCATCATCTCCATTTTCCAGGCCCCAGGGCCTGGCCTACAGGTCTGGTAAGAGCATGAAGACCCCTAGCATGCTGCTAAGGGAAGCAGACAAAGCATGGGCCACTAAAAGGAGTCCAAGCAATGACTCAGGAGCCAGACCTGCTCAGGTCTCAGCTGTGACACATCTCAGTGTTTCCTTGACAACTGGTGTTTCCTCATTTGGAAATCGGGGCCCCAGAATGCCGGTCTCAGAGGATTACGTGAGCCCCTGAATGAGTCAGCACACGTACGGTGCCTGGAACAAACAGGGCCTGGCACAGAAAGAAGCTCCATCGATGTTGGTCATTGTTGGGATTTTCATCTTTTGTGTGGCTGTGCGGGATTCCAGAATGGAACAGCTGCACACATGTGAAAGCAGATACAAAATATGCCCAGAGGACAGTCACTTATGCTAATGTGTTCACTCCTATGGACTGAAGTTTGCAGGATGAAAAAAAAAAAAAAATTGAGGCTCAAATACTGCAAAGCGACCACAGCAAATACTTGCATTTGTCTACTTTCATCTTCAGATAGTCCCCAGGGATGTGGGCAATATCTCCCTCCTCTGCATTACAGAGATGACTGTCAAAATTAATCTGCAGAATTGGGGGTAGTGCTGACAGCTTCATCTCTATAAATGTTATTACTGTATTTTTTCAAAAACCCACAAACCTCTGCCCATCTTCCTCAGTCCGGGTACTTGGAGAGTTCATATAGGCGAAAGCTCTTCTCCTCATCAATAGAAATTCAATTTGCCGCACAAGTTAAGACGCAGTAAACTTCACTCCTTCTTGCTTTACTGCTGCATTTGCAATCATAAAATGAACCTAATGTTTAAATGCTAGAAAGCACTAAATGTTTAATCATTGGAGATTAAGTCTCTTTCACGAGACTCTCATAGCTGCCCAGCAACAAGTTAGAAATTGATTATCCACCTGCTCCTAGGGGCATGGCCGCAGCTCAGAGAGACATCTGTCCTCCACTTCCCCAGGCTAATAAATGCCAAAGGAAATGAAAAGTTTCCTCTTCCACAGCAGTTGCTAGTTCGGAGGAGCCAGCACACAGGAGCGGTTGGGACCGCCACGGCAGGGGGTGGTGTATGGGTGGAAATGTGCGATGTTCCGAGGCCCCGCTGCCTGGCCACGGGAGAGCACCAGCAGCTTCACTCCTGGTGGCCAGAAGGAGCCCTTGTGTCCCCACAAGCATGTCCTGAAGCAAGCACATGCAGCTTCACATTAGAAATGCCTCTAAACACCAGCTCGGCCTTCACTCCGTGTCATGTGGCTTAGACCTATTCATGGTGACCCGCTGGCACCCCATGTGGCAGAATTTTTTCTTTTGTGACTCTGAATAAGACCAAAGGATACAAGCAAAAGAAGGAAAGGAATAATTGCTTGCTGTCGCCCATTCAGCCTCTAACAGAGCCAATTCTGAAAGAAAAGAGCTAGCGTTACTTCCCAGCAGGAGGCGGAGGCCATGACATCATACACCAGACCTCAGCAAAGAACAGGCCTGTGGAAGAGAGCGGAGCGTCACCTGCCAGCTGCCCCCTGCGGAGCTGCTCAGGGGGCATGGGGAGGGCTGGGCTCAGATCCCTGCTCCGTCCCTCACTCTTGTGGGTGGTTGGCAAGGGTCTCTCTCAGCTCCATTTCTTCTCTATAAAGAAAGGCTGTGTCTGGGTGGTGCCGCAGCGGGTGCCGGATTGACTGAAGACTGGGAGCTTGTTTTCCTCCTGGACCTGTAAAGACCAGGCCATCTGAGGTGGCCTGTCTCACTGGGGCCCTAGAACAGCAGAGGACCAGAGAGAGCACTTAACTAAAGACAACATGGGCAGCAGAGGCAAAGTGGTCATCGGAATGTTTTGACCCACAGGGATCTTTGGTGGCAGCTAACAGATAAGGTGGGCAGCCTAAATTGTTCCCTGATCTGCACTGTAGGAATGATTTGGATCTGGTGGCCAGAACAGAGATGTGATCCCTCACCCAGACCCCCCAGTTTTGTTTCAGGAGCTACAGCTCTCACAAGCCTGGCCCTTCAAGCTCTTCTCCCCAGAGTCCTGACCTCTGTCCTGCTGTTTCCCTCCATCAAGCACGTATCCATCTGAAATGCCTCATTCATTCACTTAACAAACACTTTCTATGCACCAGACACTGTGCTGGCTTTCAGGGTGCGTAAGCGAAGGAAGAAAAGATCCCTGCCTCTGGAGCAACACCGTTTCCTGTGTTTCCACGTGATCTTGACGTTCAGGAGAGACTCTACACGCAGTCCTAGCATCTGGGGTGTTGCTGTCTTGCCCACGGCCCTGTGCCCGGCACCCAGACAGCAGCTGGCATGTAGCTGGTGCCTGGTGAGTGGGCACTGAATCACAGACTGTACTGGCCTCTTGCTATTTGAGCAAGACAGTCTGCCTCTCTTTCCTACTCTTGTTTCCCTCAAATACCTTCAGTCCAGCCTTGGTTGGGTCACACCAAGAGGCAAGCCCAGCTCCGGTGAGCATGTCTCTCAACTCCACGAGGGACGCATGTCCAGGGACGTAGACTCCGTGCCAGGATGACCATCGTCACCATGGGAAGCCTTGAGAAAACTCAGTTCCCTGGGCAAAAAATCCCTGAAATTCTGATTTATTTTCTAGGTCTGGAGTGGGGTCCAGGAATCTGTAAAAGTGCCCAGGAAGCTTTTGGGTATGCTGCCCTGGCCAGCCCAGCCTCTGCATCTGTGCTCCACCCTCACCCTTCTGCAGGAATGGCAGTGGCTCCCAGGCATTGCTCAGAACTCAAGTGTGAGAATGACCAAGAGTGTGTGGGAAAGAGGAGACTGAAGAGGGGAAACCACCCCTGAACACACAGATGCCTGGCCTCGACACCCCGAGGAGAGGTCTCCCCATCTTGCCAGCTGAACCATCTCCCAAGGCAGATGTGTTTATCCCGAATGCGCAAAGAAGAAGCCACAAACGGTGCCTATGGGTATGACTGCCCTGCAGAGATGACGCTATGTGACACCTCTGATGCCACAGCTTGGGGTCACTGCCCCTAACTTTAATGCCCACAGTTACATAGACGGGCTAAAGCAGAAGCTGAGCCCTTTAAATGCTAAGCAGCATTTCCTTGGAAAGCCTTAGCATCACATCATCACAAGTCCAACGAAAGGGTTCTTTGATATACGTTTCTTTGGAAGAGAGCAAGATGCAGTGATCTCACTGTGAAGGAAGCTCAGTCCCTTCAGGTCATCTTCAGAGGCTGGAAATGATTCACATTTAGAACACAGACCTGCAGTACTTTCTCTGTGGTGTGCTTAAACAGCAAAGCCATGCCAGAGATGCAAAGTGCCAGGAGGCTGGGAGGCTCAGGTTTCAGACCTGAACTAACAGGGTGTGGAAGTCTAGGCTGGAGCACTTCTTCCAAAAGCCCATGGAAAGATATGACATTTAAAAAGTCGAATTCTTGACACAGACTCCTTACACAGCCAGTATCAGACAGGTCTCTGTTATCACTACTCTGAGGAAGCCTGAACCAAGCAGCCGCTGGGGGGCAGGGCTCTTGGTGCTTGCAAGGAGTCTGCTCCGAGGAGCTTAGAGCCTGTTACAGCTGCATGGTGCACAGGAGCTCATGCAGGAGAGGAGCTGAAGAGCAGCACTACACAAAGCGAGGAAAAATAATTTAGCAGATTACACCCAGGTTTCTGGCCCTCAAATTGCCATACAAAGCACACAGTAAGAAAACAAACGCATTATCAGCAATAGAATAACATCCTGCTTTAGAAAACAACAAAATTTCAGACAAGCCATAGTCTTATACGAAGACAAGCAGATCTCCTAAGTGAATGAAAATCTAGTCTGTTACTCTTCCAAGACAAAAAAAAATAGGAAGAGAAGCTTTCAGTGACACCATGAAACTCCTCAAAATTACTATCACAACATCCTTGACAATCTCAAAATGGGCAAGGTGTTTTGCTACATTGAAACATGAGAAATTGTGCCAGAGAAACTCAATAAGGACAAAATGATTCAAAGCTCTATCACAGCTGTCAATAAAGAACAAATGAGCAAAATTCTTCCCCGCGCTGGCACCAGAGAAATCGAGCATTTTGCAAGGCTGAACAATGGATGGGTACTTTTGCTATGTACAATGCTGTCAGAAGTCATAAACACATCTTTGAGGGGAAAAAGTCTTTTTTTTTTTTTACAGTAAGGTAACTACATATTTAAAATCATAGTCATTTTTTTCCTGCTTTCCAACATTTGCAATTAATTATAGTTGATCCTTGACCAATGTGGGGATTAGAGGTGCCACCCCCTGCACAGTTGACAGTCCACAGGAAGGACTTTGACTCCCCAAAAACTTAAGTAACAGTCTCCTATTTGCCAGAAACTTCACTGATAACATAGTCAAATAACACATACTCTGTATTCTATATATGTTCTATACTGTATTCCTACGTAAAATATGCTAGAGAAAATAAAGCGTTACTAAGAAAAGCATATGTAAGGGAGAAGATACATGTACATCACTGTATCTTTATTGAAAAACCTTCATGTGTAAGTGGACCCTCACCAGTTCAAAAGTCAGGTATATTCAGAGCTTGCTCATTTTAATATTGACTGCTTAATGTAATATATAACTTGCTATGGCATTGCTAGGGGAAAGAGGATTGTTACCTCCTTAGCATGCCAGACCCAGTTTCTATCATCAGCTCTACAGCTTAGGTCCTCGCAGAGGAATTCTGAATCCACCAATTAGAAGAATGACTTGAGGTGGCTGTGATTACCATCAATGGAGATGACTTTGTGGTAAAGGCTCTGAAGTCTCACTCCTCCTGCAACCTTGTATGTCAGCTGCACGGGGTCCTCTAGTGGGGTCTCATGACCTGTTCTATTCACCACGTCAACATATGCAACTGGGAGGGTGAGCGAAACTAAAAAGTGACCTGCACAAATGATTACTCTCTTCTTCAACTTCACCAGGAAAGTAGATGTCTCAAAAAATTAATCTCTAGCTCAGGTATCTCTTCTGAGATCCACATTAATTCATCTATCCATCAAGTTTATATTACCTCTTCAAACTCTTCCAGAGTTCTCTATCTGAATGAATGACAACAATATTCAGCTTATTTCTAATTGTTCCCATCGTTCTCTCCTCCCTTCTATTTATGCTCATAAATCTTACCATCCTTTTGTACATTTACTTATTATTTCTATTGAGAGAGAGAGAGAAAGGGAAAGAGAACCCAAACATGGTCATCATACCCCTGTCTGCCCCCGCCCAGCCTCAGTCAGCTTGGATCACAGAGACACTCATGCAGGTCTTCTTTCATCTCTTAGGGGTGACTCTTAAGATTAGCACATGTACCCTCAACATTTTAGATTATAACATTAATTAAGATGTTCACCTTTGGGGCCAGCAAGTGACAGGGCGGTTAAGGTGCTGGACTCCAACATAGTCAACTGCAGTTCGAGTCCCAGACCTAGCCGCTTGAAAGTCAAACTGGGCACATGTGCATGTGTGCCCATAATCTCAGGAGGAGAATGGAGGGAAAGGGATTGCAGCGTGACCATCCTGTCTCATTTTCTCTCTGGTGAACACATGCACACTATAGCAAAAAATAAATAAATAAATAATAAGATGTTTATCCAGTGTTATAACACATTAGCATTTTAATTCTATATCCTACATAATTTGGACCTCAAAACTTTGCTGTTATTTTGTACAGTCAATATTCATTTACATTTATCACTTCTGTTGCTCTTCAATTCTTACTTATTTCTGTTTCCAATGGGTTTTTTTTAGCATAAGAACTCTCTATAAAATGTTTTTAGTGAGTCTTCTCATGACAAATTGTTGGTTTTCATTTATATAAGATCTCTTTATTCCACTTTCACTTTTTCCAGTTTTTTTTTTTTTTTTTTTTTTTTTTTTTTTTGATAGAGAGCATGTGTTGCACAAATGCATGAGCAAGAGAGAAAGATAGAGGTACCCTCAGCAAGGTCTCTATGCTGCAATCCCCTTTCCCCAGCCTTCAACTTGTCAGGATCTGGGGCACCCATGCGTACCAAGCATGTGTTCAGGCCAGCCCCAGGAGCTGAACCTGTGATTGGCAGTGTGGCTTCCAGCACCGCAGTACAATACTGCAGGCTGCACCAGCTAAGCTGGACCATCACATTCACTTTTAAAAGACATTTCACAAGGCACACAAATTTAGGTTCATCTTTATTTTCCTTCAGCATTTTAAAGATGCCATTCTATCATCATCTGGCTTCCATCATATTAAAAAATCAGTCATCTGTCTTATTTTTGCTCCTTTGAGAGCATGTGTCCTGTTTTCCCGTTTAGATGCTTTCAAGGATTCTCTTTGTCATTTTTGGTTTTTTGCAAGCTTACTTAGAATTTACTCAAATTGAGAATGACAGAGCTTCTTAAATGTGAGGCTGAGTGTCTTTAAGCTGTCATTTTCTCTTAAAATATTACTTATGTCCTTTCACCTTCTTTTTAACATCTAGGACAGTAATTATATATTTATCAGTGCCTTTCATCATATTTCATGTGTTTCTTTATTTATATTTAAATTTTTCCTTGGTGTATTTCAGCTCAGATATGTTCTTCTCTCTTTGTTTTAATGCACTAATTTTTTTAAATTTAATTGTCAGAAAGTGGATACACTCACTGAGGGCAGGGAAGAAAGCAATCCTCAAAAGAGGTGGTCATGCCACAATCTATTCTCCTCAATTTCTTCACCCTGTGGAGATCTGGGGCATGAATGCACATGCACTCAACATGCTTTTCAAGCCACCAGGGCTGGCATTTGAACCAAACAATCATCTATGGAAGATCAAGTTGCTTTCAACATGAGGAAATGGGAAATTTCTGAATTTTTTATTAAACTATTTTAATGAGTTTATACCTTATTTATTTTTTTTTTCAATTCTAGAGTTTCCATTTGAGCATATTTTACATATTTCAGCTTTTAGGGTTTTCCACTCTGTCATATTTTTAATTCTTAACATGTTATGTTGGGAGAGGTAAGCTCTCATGAACACTAAGAATCCCATTATATTATTGCTAGGAAGGCCAATAATGAAAGATTCTGGTTGCATTTTACCCTAGCCATTCCTCAAGATTGTGTTTGTAACCAGAAAATTTGAGTAATAATGTAACATCATCCTCCAGAACAGAGTAGGTTAGCATACTGTTTGCTATAAAAGAAGAGAATTCTCTAAACTCAGAGTTCTCCAACTGTGAATGAAAATCTCCTGCTAGTATAGTATTCATCTGAAATATATCGCATTGCCCTCTGAAATCTGGGGACAAGAGAGCAATAAAAGTACATGTATGTTCATGTTGCTTGCTGAGACAGAGTAATAAAGTTCTTTCTCTGACCCAGGAGTCTCATCTCTTTTGACAGCTCTCATGAAACAGTAACAGGATAATTTATTATCTTCTAATTAATGTAAAGTCAAACTCTAGACTAGACAAACAAACACAGATATTTTAATGTACAATGAGTCTCTCTATTATCCTTTTTTAATTTTGGTCCTGGATTTTGGTGTATCTGGTAAGTTTCTACTGAAAGTCAATTATTATTCTTAAAAATAGTAATGGCTCTTGGGGCCAGAAGATGGTATAGCAGTTATGTCAGTTATGTCCCTGGACTACCACATGGCTAACTGCTGTTCTAGTCCTGGACCCGGTTATTTGAAACTCATGCTGGGCACAAGTTACATGTGTGCCCAAGATTCAGGGAGGAGAATGGAAGAAGAGGTACTGTGGTACAACCATTCCCCCTGGACAGTGTTTTCTCACTTTTCTCTCTCTCTCTCTCTCTCTCTCTCTCTCTCTCTCTCTCTCTCTCTCTCTCTCATATGTCCTAAGGCAAAAAATCCTACCCCCCAAAGAAAATAGTAAAGGCTCTAGTACATTTTTCCATCACCACATACAATTTGCCATGAATTTAGCAGTTTAAAACAACTCACATTTATTATCCCAAAGTTTTCATGAGTCAGGAGTCCAGGCTTTGTTAGGTCTTCTTTTTAAGGTTTCAACAGGCTGCAATAAAGTTATCAGCTGCTCTGCAGTCTCATCTGAAGGTTTGACTGGATAAGAATCCCCTTCAGACCTCATACAGGTTGGAAGGATTCGTTTTCTTGTAGCTGTATGCCCGAGGACCCTTGCTTTTCACTGGCTGTTCTCAGGAAGCTGCCCTAAGATCCTACAGGCCTCCTGAAAGTTCCTTGTCGTGAACTATCTCAGCATACCTGCTCTCTTCATCAAACCAACAAGGGTAATTTCTTGCTCTAGTGTCTTAAGACAGAGTCTCATGAAATAGGATGTTATTTTGGGAGTGATAGCTCATAATCTTTGCCGTATTTTATTGGCTAGAAGAAAATTACAAGTTCTACTCACACTTGAGAGGGGAGTACAAAGTATTAACACCAAGGGTCAGAAACATGGAGCAATTTTTAAGTTCCGCCTATAGCCTTTTGCATCAGTCTCCCAGATTAAAACCTTTCAATGGCTAAAAAATTTCAATGGCTTCCTAATGCCATTAGAAAAAAAAAAATTCTTAGAATGACTTACAAAGTCCTAAGTGATCTAAACTCTAGCTCTCTGTCTTCATCTCATGCAATGCCATCCCTTACCACTGTTCGTCAGTCATGTTTTCATCTTTTAAATTTCTCTTTTCTTCTTATCACAGAGCCTTTGCACAAACAAGTTTTCTACGGTAAGAGCCTTTAATTCCTATCTAGGTAATACTAATTCATTCTTAAAGTTTCAATTTAAGCACAATTTCTTCTAGAAGCTTCCTTGACTATCTAATAATGAAAAAATTTCTTGTTACTTAGCTCCAAATGCATATCCTTTGTAATTTTAGATACAGAATCCACTTATTTATGTGACAGTTAGGTTTTTAGCCTGTCTCTCCCACTAAACTATAAGTCAGCTTACTGTATTTGATTTTGACTTCATTATATTCTCATTGACTATGGATTATATATTCCATTTGGAACCTTTCAGTATTTCCTGGATGTCTTTCACACTGAATACATTTTTCTCCAAAAATAAAAAAGAAAAGAAAAAAAAGTCAAAGCCTTTCTAAGCCAGCTAGTTCCTGAAAACAAGGCAGGGATGAGACAGAGGCTGAACATGAAGTAACCTTTTCCAGGTACATTTTCCAAAAGCTGAGGTCTCATTGTGATTTCCACATGATCACTGTTTCAATAGCATCAGTTTTCATCCACTAATGTCAATTGGCCACTCCTTATTGGACATGAAAGGACCTTTGTAATCTGGTGCCAACCAACTTTTCCAAGTTATTTCCTATTAAACCCATCTATGGGCTAAATGTTTGCATCCTTTTACTCCCTCAAAAAAAAAATCACCTATTGAGGCCCTAATCTCCAGTGTAATGGTATTTGGAAGTGGGGCTTTTTGGAGGTGAATAGGTAAAATGAAGTCATGACAGTGAGGCCCTTATTACGGGAGTAGCACCTGTAACATAAGAGGAATAGAGGGAGATTTCTGTCTCGCTGATTCTTCATCCTTTAGGTACCAAGGAGAGGCCATGCAAGCACACAGTAAAAAGCTGCCCCTCTGTAAACCAGAGGCAGACTCTCATGGGCATTTCTGGTATGTTTGTCTGACAGGTTAATACATAGAACTTTGTTATTAAATCAAATATTAGAGCCAGCCATAGTTCTGCATGCCTGCAATCCCAGCTAAGGAGGATTGCAACAAGGGACATCCTGTAAGAAATGACTATCTCTGTTTCTCTCCCTTTCCTTCTCTCTCTCCCTTTCTCACTCAGATAAAGAGGGGAAAGAAGGAACTAGTCTATTTTGCTTTATCTTCCTAGACCTGTGCTTTGCATGAAGTACACACGTAATATTAATATTTGCTCAATAAATTAGTTACACATGAAAATACTTCCTAAGCGAGCTCCAAAGTGAAGGCAAATATATATTATACACCACACACACACACACACACACACACACACACACATGCTTTCCAGGGATAAAACTGTCATTCAATGTGTCTTAGTTGTCAAGCTTGAAAAAGATGCAAGTTGCCAAGTATGGTGCATTAATTCAAGTAAAATTAGACCCCAAGTACTTCAGAAATTTGACAAACAATAGTAGACACCATATCAGGAAAGCAAAAGAAGGAAGGATAGATACTAGAAGCTAAAACCAGAAGACAATGAGTCTATTTGCAAATGCAACCTAAATTAAGGACCAAGTAAGCAACAAAATGAGAGAATACTTGGAAAGTGTCCTCTGAATGTAATAGATTACAAGTGCAAATACTAGTGCTAAACTTTTTAATTTGGTTTAGTGATGGACATAAAGATTATTGATAATATAGTCAAAAATATTCTGGGAAATAGCCCATATTCTAAGGGAACAATCCAAAACAAGAACAAAAATAAAACCAACCAAACAAAAATGAAAGAAGCAATGTCAAATGCTAACTAAAAATGTAAAAGAAGAAATGAAAAAATATTATTCATATATTAGCATGAGCTTGAGGATAATGTTTCACTCTGGGACCAATTACTGCAAGGAAGGAGCTAGAAAATAGCAATAAACTATTTTTTTAAGTAGCAAAAATAAAAATGTGTAACACAAATATAATTAGATGGGATTTATATGAACCAAGAAGGCGATTTCCAATGAAGGGCTCAAGAACAAGGAAGGTCTTTGAATGTGGAAATGGAAACTTCAAGGAAAAAACAAGCAATGTGCAAGTTTACAAGGTGATGAAATTTTGAGCAGTAGTGACTTCTTTCTGAATATTGTTTCCGTAAATAGGACCATGCAGGAAAGCAAGTTCCCAGAAGCAGTGACGATGCTTCTCCCTTCCCTTCTGGGTCTGAGACAATGTCTTACATGCAATGACTGTCCAAGGAACCCTAAGCCATGTTATCTGTGTCTCTCTGACCCACTTTTCCTTTTTTCTTTCTCTTTCTTTCTTTCTTTCTTTCTTCTTTTTTTTTGGGTTGAGAGGAAAATTTTTTGCTACAGGACCCATGCACTCACTAGAGAGACAGAGAGAGATAGAAAGCGAGAAATCACCCCCCAGGGGGGATGGCCACTCCACATTCCCTTCTCCATTCTCCTCTTGGGATTCTGGGCACACACACACACATACCTGGCCTGAGTTTCAAACTGCCGGGTCCGGGACTCAAACTGTGGTCAACTACATTGAGTCACCTTTTCTATGGCTTTGCCTTTGCATACAACTCTCCCCTTTCTTGGAACAAGGCAAAAGGGCCAGAACAAAAGCCGAAAGTAACCTGTCTACATCTTCCCAACGGGACATGCACATCTCGTTTTTCGAAGCATTCAGCGCTCTCTTTCTCTGAATCACTTTATTTACTCTTATGATAAACTGTATTTGAGTTAAAATATTCACTTATATCTAAACCAATCATGAGAGAGAGAGAGAGAGAGAGAGAGAGAGAGAGAGAGAGAGAGAAATATGAACACCACTTGTAGAACCTAAAAATTCTGAGGGCTCTGAAGTTCAAAATGCCAGTATTACAATATGTAGCAAAACAAACTTGACCAACTAAAACCAAAACTGAGCCCACATTCTCCTGTCTCATGAGGCTCTTTCTGCTTCAAGACCTATTTCAATTTCTCTCTCCTTCTATTTCCGTTTGAAATCTGTTTTTCTCCCAGACTGCCTCAAAGTTTCAGTCCCAGACCAAGTGTTCTTCACTGCTCAGTGTATTGGCAATTTCGTTAACCCCCATGATCTTGCTAGAGACTGTGAAAATTATTTCCACACCCACAGCCCAGCTCTGATAACCTGCCATTCCCACTTATCCAGGTTTCTACAGAAAACTGTCCCAGAAGTCCCTAAAACTTTCAAAACCTCACAAGCTGAAATCTAAGTCAGGAGTCCTCTCTCCCACTCCTGGGGAAAAACAAAACAAAACCAAAAAAGCAGCCTTCTCAAATTGTCCATTATCACAAAGAGCTTTATCATATTCACGTTTCAAACTCCAGGCAAAATTCGTACATCTTCTCCTCTGCCTATGACTAATCTCATATAAAATATCTATTTGGGATCTTTTTCTTTTTTTAACAAAAGAACTCTGAATCTTCCCCTTTCTGTTTCCATAACATTGTGCCTTAACACCTGATGTCTAGAGCTCTGAAACAATTCACAAGTGGGTTTCTTGGCCCTGAGTTCTCTCAGTTCTAGACAGTTTACCAGGTCTAGATCCTCAGTTCTGCTCCTCCTTTTGCTAGGAGCAGAACCTCATATGGGATTTCTCGTTCACATCCTAGGTGGAAGGGGTGCTCCCAGGAGTGGAGAGGTGAGGGCAGCAGCATACAGCAGAGGCAAAGCACTAACAAAAATGTGCTCTCGGCCAGAAACTGGCTTGAACCGGATGTCACAAGGAAGCTTTGAACCTTCAGTGAAGAGACTCAGTTGGTTCCATCTTGAGACCTGCCGACCAGCCATTTATAAGTTTTTAACGGTCAGTATCTCCAGTAGATGGGGCTCCTCACCTCCTAAAGATTTAATCCATCAAGGACAAGTCTCTAGAGACAGGAGAACCAGGACATTGACACAATCAGAGCAGCTCAGGCCTGGGTGCATGTTCGGTGGAGGACAGTCCATGGGGAACCAGCGAAGTCTCCTTCACCAATGGTTCTTGACGGATTGTCCCTGGGCCAGTAGCAATAGCAGCATCCAGGAACTTGTCAGACTTGGGAACTCCTGGGCCCCACCCAGACCTACTGGATCAGAAGCTCTGAGGCAGGATTGGATTCACACAATCCATGTAGTGTATCTAAGGCACTCACACTACACCATCCAACAGTGAGCTCACGAATGTTTTTCACATTTCATTTTATTATTTCTCCACTGATCAAGAGCCTGTAGTAGTTCTTATATACTGCCTATGTCAAAAATAAACTCCCCAGATTGGGACCAGCAGTTAGCACAATGGCTATGTCGCTGGACTCCCACGTAGTTGACTGCGGTTCTCATCCTGGACCCGGTGGCTTAAAACTCACGCCGGGCGCGTGTGCGTGCGTGCCCAAGATCCCGAGAGGAGAACGGAGGAGAAGGGATTGCTGCGTGGCCATCCACCTGGGGGATGATTTCTCGCTTTCTGTCTCTCTGTCTCTCTTTGTCTGGTAAGCGCACTCACCCTATAGCAAAACAAACAAACAAACAAACAAAAAAAAAAAACTCTCCAAAAAGAAAATAAATAAATAATAAACTCCCCAGATTAGCAATAAGTGCTTTCCATCAAATTAGACACTTTGATTCCTCAAAAGGCCATCTCAGCAGCCCCTCTTTCTTCACGGCAATTAGTCATCACAACATCACAGGATACTGAAAGAAAACTGGGAGGTTAATATCTCAGGAACTTCCTCCTTTTTGCAAATCAACCAGAGGAAGTCTCCAAATTGTTAGCCTCTTGACCAAGATACACAACTAGAGCTCAGATCTCTTAATTTCAAGTTTATTGCTTGCTATTACATACTCTGCCAATTTTACTCCAAATTAGGGTACGTTTCAATGAGATGGGACGAATAAGTTTTAGGCATCTAGTGTACAGCATGATGACTGCAGTTAATAATAACGTGTTCCACATTTTTAAATTGCTGAAATTAGAGCTAACATGTTCTCATCACAAAGAAAGAAAATAAACATGTGGTATAATGGATATGTTAATTAGCTTGATTTTGACGTTTCACAATATATACATATATTGAAACGTCACATGGTATACTGTAATTATATATCACTTTTATTCATCAATTACACTTTAATAAAACTGAGGGTGGGCTGGTTCCATAATCTAGTGATTAAGGGAATCAGATCCCACATGACTGACTGTAGTTCAAATCCTAGCCCCAATGGCTTGAAAAACACACCAGCAACACGTATGCATGTGCTCAAAATCCCAAGAGAATGCAGAAATGGAGAAAGGATGCCCTTACTAGAAGGTGCTTTCTCCTTCTCTCTGTCTTTGGTGAGTACACACACCCTTTAGCAACTAAAACCTGTAAAAGGAAGATGGGGGAAAGTTTAAAAACTAAAAATAAATTAATAAAGAAAATTCAGGATAATATCTAGTCACAATGTGATTAGTTCTACCATTTTATATTTGCGTTTGTACTTTTATCTCCAATTCATATACCTGTCCAGTGTTTTTCCCCAGTCTGTTTCCATTACCTCCTCAGAAAAACACCAGTGTCAGACAGGGCATTTTGTGCTATTATTTGTCAATTATATACAACCCCCTCCCCACCTCCGTAGAAAGATTGTTTCCTTGCCCCATTGGTGCTGGTCTCAGGAGCTGGAAGTAAGGAGCCATGATGTGTTCTGGGAGAGGCACATTGTCTGGTTTGGACCCCAGCACTCCTGCTCTCCATGCAATAATGAATCCCTGATGGAGAGGTCCTCTGGATTGGGGCTGAGGAAACATGGGGATCAGAATTAAACCAAGTCTGTGCAAGTCAGACCCCACAGAGCTACACTGGCCACAGATCCAAGAGAGAAGTGAACACTGGCTGAAATGCCATCCTGGGTTGTGTTACATAGCCCTGTCATGGCGACTGAAAAGCTTACTGAATGCTAAGCATATTGCTATGTATTGTATATATACTGACCCATTCAATTTTCGGAACAACCCAAGAAATAGACCCATTTTACAAATGAGGAAACCAAAACAAATAAATGTAACTTCCCCAAAGCCACCTAGCTGGAATAGAGCAAAGTCATCCAGCTCTGAGAGCCATGCTGAGCTACACTCTGGGGATGACATTGCAGGTGCTGGCTGCTCCTGTCGGATCCCAGGAAAGAGAGACCTTCGTGAGTTCCCAGAATTCTTATTGGTTCACTCATCTCTTTGTATTGAGTTACAAAGGTCTCTTGATGCTTTTCCCCTCCTAGGTAGGGAGGCCACGTATTTCCTGGCCCACATAGCTTTTCACAGGAAGTTCAGTAAGTGCTGGTCAATTAACAGATTAAGGGTCAAACTTTGCTCTTAGGACCCAGGGTCAGTGACTGTGCTCCCCTAACTCAGCCCCCATCTCCCATCCTGTCTCTCCCTGCAGCTGGAGGTAGCACAGCCTTATTCCTTCCTTAACCAGATCTGCAAGGCGCAGATCCTCATCCTCCTATCTTGGTCCCCTGTAATCCGTCCTCCATACCTCTTTCCCATCTCCTCCTTCTCTATTCCCATGGTTCACTCCAAGTCCTTCTCAAGCGTTGTACTCTCTCTCACTGCTACCTGAACAAGCAATTCCCTCGACCTTGCGTGGTCCTTCTTACCCAAATCACAGATGCAGATCCTTCCCATCCTAAAGGCCCAGCCTACATACCACTTCTCTGGAGGGTTCCTTAGCTTAGCATTCTCTTCCTTCTTCTGGACTCTTGAAAGCACATTTTTGTGGTGTGTGTGTGTGTGTGTGTGTGTGTGTGTGTGTGTGTTCAGGCTTATGGCATCATCGTCAACCAATTTTCTATGTGCGTGCCTATTTCTGTTACTACCAGAGTCCTCTCAAAGCTAGGGTCCATGTCAAATTCATCTACATCATCGCAAAACACCCAGCATGATGACTGGCAAGTAATGAGCTTCGAATAAATATTCTCAGAATGAGTAAGTGAGCTTGCTTCTGTGAGGTATTCACTGTTAGTCTTGTTCTAAAGAGACCTGAGCGATGACAAGCAGTGGGATTAATCTCAGAGGGTGCTTCACCCACTCACTCTCCACCTGGAGATGTTTCTCATTGTAGAGTAGCACACCGTCCTGTTGCCAAACAGAAGGTTCTCTTGGCAGTCGTGTCGGCACCTGCTGTGCTCAGCAGACGACACCCCTGAACCAGCTCTTCCATTGGCAAGTGGGTCTTCTCAGAATTGGCTTGCCCCATGCTCCAGGCCTCCTGCCACCCAAACAGATGGGCACAAGTATAAGCAAGTGAGCACATCAGGTTGGAGCTCCTGGTAAAAGATTGTCGCTCGTACACTGTGGAGCCCCTGTCCAAGCAGCAAAAGCTCACTGCTGTGTTATGTGAGGTGCTGAGATGGAATTACCCTCATATTCTAATTTTGGAATCCATTAATTAAAGAGTCCCAGACATGGAGGTAAAGAGTAAGAGTGAAAAACAAAAAGCTGAAATAAAACGTTTTTTCTCTCTTTAAAGCTTTGGCTGGTGGCATTCATGGAGTGAGAGAGAGATGCTTTCTCTTCCCAGGTGGAGTTTCAGTTTAAAACATGTCTTCAAGCAGAAGCTAAATTCATGACCTGGGTCTTCATGACTGCCAGAAGTTAGCAGGATAAAAGGCAGTTATCTGAGCTGCTAGATGCTTCCACATGCAGAGATGAATAAAAGTTTAAATTCTTTCCATCCCCGCCAAATCTATAAACATGTTCCATCTATAAACAGAATAGAGAGAAGAAGAATATACTCAACACTTCACCTTTTGATAACCTAGTAGCAATAATGTCACAACCTGGCCGAAAATCTTTGTTGGCTTGGGTTGTCTTAGTCATCTGAAGGTGCACAGTGGCTGCACAACCATCAGCAGTGGGAGCAGACAGCATGGCCTTTGGTGTACATTTCACATTTAAAAGCCTAAAATTGACAAATAAATAATACAAAATAATACCATCTACAACTCTCGAGTACTTTTACACTGCTCTCTCTCTTCCTCTCTCGCTCTCTCTCTTTTTTTTTTTTTTGAGATGCTGAAGGCAAGTAGAAACTGCATTGATCTACTTAGTATGTAGACTGCACAAGCAATTTCTTCTGCTGACATTTATTTTTGCTTTTTACTTTTGCTTTTACTTTCCAGATTCTAAAATGCCCATGACTCATTGGAACAGAAGAAGTACAGCGTGCATGTCCCATCCGGTCATCTGCTGAATATGCCAAACAGCCCAGGACTGCCACAAAGGCACACAATGGAAACAGATCATCTGGCAAAGCAACCTTCCAGCATCCGGCAGGTGACAAGATGCCATCCAGCACTGGAAGGTGCTCAGTCTCGGAACTGGGTTATCAATGTCCATTCAGGGCTATGACTGTTGGAAGCTGAAAGCCTTAAAGACTCCAGGCTTTGCTGGTCACACCAGGGGTGTCAGGTGCTTCTCTGTAGATAAAATCCATCCAGCCTGTTTATTGTCTGCTTTTAAAAGTCACTCCTTGTTTCCAGACAGCTCCAGACAGAAGCTTGACTATAGATTAAGTATCTGTTCTGAATGTGGTGCTGAGACACTCAAAAAGAATAAAAGAGAAGAGAAGAGGGTTTAGAAACCTGCCGTAGAAGGAATAGCTCACTGTGACAACCCTGGGCGTTGCGTATATTAAATAATAGAAGGTGCTAGATGGCTCTACTGGCATGACAGTTGTGCTTGAAAAACCATGTGCCATGGAGTAATAACTTTATCTTTAATAAGGAGTCAAGCCTTACTTTCTGGGAGTTTTTACATAAATAGTTTTGAAGAAATTAATCGCTGATTATATTGACTTACATGCATGCATTTCTAGAGCTTCAAAGGTATCCGAGATCCACTGGTATTCTCAATGTTAAAATTAGTCCAAGAGTTTGTCTTTCAACTCCTTGGATGACTTAATTGTAGATCCTAAGTGTGTCCAATCTTATTTTCACTGCCCAGAATTTTTTTCATTCTCTACTTTTCCTGGCAGGGGAGTCATAACAACGTTCATTTGTCTGATAGCAGGATGAATGGCCACCTCCCGGCAAGTACAAGTTGAAGAAGCTGTAATTTGCTCCCCGTTTCCCTTGAAGGTCACTAAATTTAATACTGTGATTGAAACCTAGTGCCTTCTATAAATCTCCAGAGAGCTGTGATTCCTAAGAAGGCAGATAATTTGGAGGTGGGATATGTCAACCTGTGCACACATGTTAAACAATTATAAATTGTTTCCTTTCATCTGTCTCAGAAGTAATCTATAGCAGGACTCTAACATATAAATCCTCTCTAAAGTGTGACAGCCAGGAAATAGCCCATGAGGATTGGAGGGTTCATCTGCAGCACTGACACCCTGTACAGCTTCAGATAGTGACAAATGACACTGATTTTCAGCCTTGGCTTGACTCAAACAGGTGGCTTCTATCTCTGGCTTCCTTCTTGAAGGAAAAAATATATATATACATGTGTGTGTGTGTGTGTGTGTGTGTGTATGTACACACATATATACATATATATATATATATATATATATATATATATATATGTATGTATATGTATGTATATATAAAATTTATTCCACTGGCATCATTCCCAGTCCATGAATGAGTGGTACACTTTTCCCATGTAGCTTTTTTCAATGTTTTCTAGCTGAGCTTGTTAGTACAGAAATGTTTTGGCACTAAAAAAATGCATGACGAAAGTCATTCTTTTACTCTGTACCTGGAAAGGAAGGTAGGCCACATAGGACACAGTTGTTTTGACGATGTCTCTCCCAACCCATAGAATCTTTGATATCTCAGAGTGGAAAGTTGACTTTCTACCAAGATACATGAAATGTTTGGATCTATCTAGATTCTTTAAGTGGGGAGAATTAAGAGACATCTGCAGAAATGAAACTTTTGGGGGGAACTACACAGGGGCTCCCAATAGTTTGTGGAAAATGAGTAGTACAAAAAATAATGCATGCATTTCAAGGTTTTTCGAACCGTCTTTCAGCAAACTTTTCGAAGTTCCCTCATAAGAGAATCTGAGACTGAAGAAAGGAAGTACAGTGACTGGTGATAATAGATAATAACAGGAAAGAGCAGTGAGGTCGATGGTACCAACAAGTACTGAATCTTCATGTCTACCTCCATATCATTTATATTGAGCTGAAGTATCCCTATTTTTAATCACTCATCATTTTGATCTAACTCCCACAATCTCCTCGTATTAGTTTTCTAGAGCAGCTACAACAAAATACCAAAACTGGATCACTTAAACAACAGAAATTTATCATCTCACAGCTGTGGAGGCCAGAAGTCCGGAATCAAGGTGGGCATGGCTTGTTCCTTCTGAGGGCTGTGAGAGAGTCATTATTCCTTCTTCCTTATGGCTTGCTACCTGGAATCTTTGGTGTTACTTGGCTTGTACATCATCCAGACCTTTGTCATTCTCCCTCTATGTCTATGCGTAACAAATCAAAAATATGTGAAGAATATGAGAAAATCTAACATATATTTAAACAGAACTCCAGAAAAATAGTAGAAATAAAATGGAGGAGAAGCAATATTTGAAAGTGTAATTGCTGAAAATTTTCCAAAATTAAGAAAAGATTTTAAAAAACCAACAAATCTCATGCAAAGAAATAAACATAAAGACCCATCATAGTAAAAGCAGATAAGACCAAACACAAAAAGAAAACCTTAAAAGCAAATGGAAAAAAAAGTAAGGCTGGTGACTGTCCAAAAACAGCAGATGTCTGTCCTCTCTATAGAAATAATAAAAGCCAGATTGCACTAAAATAATATTTTCAATAAGTCAGAAAAGAAATAATCACAAACTATCAAAATATAATTCTCAAGAATAAGAGTAAAATATATTTTCAGTAAACATAAGCTGAGATAATTTACCACCAGGGCCCATGCATAGAATCTCTGATAGCCCTGAGAATGTGTGGGTGTGTGGCAGGGCAGTGGGGACCATTAGATGTTACAACTCTTTTATTTAGTTCTGCAAGCAGAAAATACAAACAAAACTATAAGTCAACACTTGGAGTTTTCATATTGGCCCAGTCCAAAAATGCAGAACATCTAAAATCAGGGGATTACAGAGAAAATACTATGATCACCAGCAGACTTTTATAAAGGAAATCCTAAAATACATGTTAGGGAAGAATGAAAATAACCACAAAAGGGAAGTATAAGATAGAACAGAAAAGAAAAAGCAAATAATTTTTCAAACAGGATAAATATACTTAAATATTGGCTATATAAGACAATAAAAATAATGTAGATGTAGTATGTGCCATTAGATAAAACAATAATGCAAATGCAAATAAGTTAGCAGTAAGAAATAAAACTAAAATATTGCATTGTCAAGAGAAAAACAAAGATATCAATTAAATTTACACTGTGATAAATTGTGTATATGTTGTCATTCTGAGAATATTATTAAGAAAATAGAGATACAAATAACTTCAAAACAAGATGAAAAAAAATTTAAGAAATAATTACACCAAAAAAGACAAGAAGTAAAAGAAAACAGAACATAAATAAAGAGCAAGTTGAAAGGGCAACAATGGCCAGCCTTGCTGTCTAGTGTTAAGGGAGCTGGATCCCAAATTGCCAATTGTGGTTCAAATCCCAGCCCTGGCAGCTTGAAAAATAAAAGCACATCACGTGCCCTTGTGCGCATGTTCCAAATCCTGACATTCTGGAGAAATGGAAGAGAAGGGACTATATAACCATGCCCTCTGTCACTCTGCCTTTCTCTCTGGCAAGTTCTTGTGTCCTCTGACAATTAAGAGAGAGAAAGCCAACTTCACAGCATGATGGTTAAGGCAGCTGGATCCCAGATGGCTAACTATATGATTTGAATCCTAAAATGGTAAGTTGAGAAATACAACAGGCGCAAGTGCATGTGTGCCCAAAATCCTGAAAGGAGGGAAAAATAGAGGAGAAGGTATTGCAACATGACCATTCTCCATGGAGTGTGTGCCCAAAATCCTTAAAGGAGGGAGAAAGAGAGGAAAAGGGATTGCAGCACGACCATCCTCCATGGAGGGTACTTTTCACTCTCTCTGTCTCTTCTCTCTCTCTTTCTCTTTTTCTTTCTCTCTCTGGAGAGTACACACACTCTGAAAAATTTTTAAAAATTAAAATGTGGGACCAGCAGATACTGTAATGGTTACGTGTCGCTGAACTCCCACTGTCGAAGGTGATTTGGCAGCTTAAAACTCATACAAGGCACGTGTGCATGCGTGCCCAAAGTCCTGAGAGAAGAGTGGAGAAGAAGGGATTGCTGCATGGCCATCCCTCAGGAGTAGGGGCGATGATTTCTTGCTTTCTGTCTCTCCAGCAAACACACATGCCCTATAGCAAAAATCTCTCTCAAAATAAAAAATAAAAGTGCAACGAATTCAGTAGTATGTTTATGCCCTCATATATAGGCCATTACATTAAATGTAAGCAAACTATTCCAGGTAAGAGTGAACAAATTTCTAACATATCAGTTATATGCTGTGCATAATAAACATACCCAAAACATAAAGACCTAGAAAAGTTGAATAAAAAACTGAAAACTATATACCATGTAAATGTTAACTGAAAGAGAAAAGACTTAGCTCTTTGGGGTCATTTTAATATTAGATGAAACAGACTTTATGATCATAAATGTTACTAGAGATAAACATTTTAATTCCTATGTGCCTGTATGGGGTAGAATGATGGCATCGAAAAGGATATTTCCCCATTCTACTGCCCAGAATCTGTAAATGTTGCATAATCTAGGAAACATTTCCTCAGGTTAATTAAAAACAAATAAATAAAAAAAAACAAGAAATCCCAAATGACCTATATTAAGAGTTAGAAATTCTAAACAAATGGCATTGTACATATTCAGCAATTCATTAAAGAGATAGAGCACATAATGACCAGGATTAAGTTGCTCTAAGAATATAAGCTTAATTTGATATTATATATTAAATTAATGCACCTCATCTCTAACAGATGCAGATTATCTCAAAAGATGCCATAAAAATAATTTATATAAACAGAGCATAGAAGAGAATGTCCTTAATTTGGTAAAGAGCATCTAAAAGTCATTTGCTAGTTGAAAGAAAATAAATTAAGAAGAATCAAATAAGTACGTAAATGTGCTATGTTCATAAATCAGAAAGTTCAATATAGTTAATAGAGTCAATACAGTTAAAATGTTAATTTTACCAAATTAACATAAAGACGGAATACATTCCAAACCAAAATTCCAGTAAGGTTTTCACTAGAAATTGACAACCTAATTTTAAAATGTGTATGGAAATATGAAGACCTAAAATAACCAAAATACTATTGTAAGCTAAGAAAAAAGTTGAAAGATTTATCCAACATGATTTATTGCATAAAGCAGTAGTAATCAGTAGTTTTGATGAATAGAGACATACATAAATGCAATAGAGTAGGGAATCAGAAACCAACCCACATAAATACTTTCACCAATTTTTTTACAAAGTTGTCAAGGCAAAATTCATTAAAAACTGCTGGTCCCTAGAATTTTATGACTTTTGACTAAAACTTCATTGATCTTCTTCTATGCTTGGTTTTCCAGAGTTAAGTATTTTAGTCTTCTCTTGAGAGGTTGACAGGTCCATGTACCTACTATTTGAACAGAATCCTAGTCTGTTTCCTGGATTTAAGTCTTAAGCAAAGTTCTCATCACATTTTTCAATTTTGATTTATTAAAGCTAAAACTGCCTTTCTTGAAATTAAAAAAATATTTTAGAATACCTATAATGACTGCAGTAAGTTATATAGCCTCAGCTAGAAGCTACTTTATAGTATGTTCATTCTACTTAGTTTCATGCTAAAGTCAAACATGTGTACACTGATATATATATATAAACTTGCTATTGAGAATAGTTAGATTAATTAAGAAATTTTGTGAATCAATAAAATGGGGGGGGAATGGAAAGCAAATGTAAATACCAGAGACAGTGGGAGAGGAGCGTGGGAAATGGCAGAGGGTGAGAAATGGGGGATATATATATATATATATATATATATATATATATACACACACATATGAAACAAGAAATGGAAAATTATTTCTTGATGATAACATGTTTGATTAAGCCACTATATAGTGTATTCTGGGTGAGAAATTGCATATTATATGCTGTGATGATGTTCAGTGAAAGAATGTAAAATAAATAAATAAATTTAAAATTAAAAAAAAAAAGAATTTGTCTGGAATCATAAAAGATCCTATATTGCCAAAGCAATTCTGCACAAGAAAAATGGAGTAGGAAGCATCTCACTCCCTGACCCTGAAATATATTTCAAAGCTGTGATCATTGAAATAGTATGGTATTGGCACAAAAACAAACAGAACAGAATAGAGACCCCAGAAATAAATTCCAAAACATACAATCAACTGATCTTTGACAATAGGTACCAGTCAATCCTGTGGGAAAAGGAAAATCTCTTCAGCAAATGGTGTTGGAATACCAGGTATCCACCTATAGAGAGATGAACCTGTACTCCTATTCCTCACCATATACAAAAATCAACTCAAAGTGGATCAAAGATCTAAACCTAATACCTCAAACGATAAAACTGCTGCTGGAAAACACTTGAGAAACTCTGGTTTTCTATGTTTCTTGTTGTTTCACATTGATTTTTTATATATATTTGAAGAAGTAAAGGCTTATTATAGTCTTTACAGATTGGCTTTATCTGTCAATTTATTTGTCAAACAGCCAGTTGAGAGATCCTCAGCAAGCTGTCTATCATGATCCATGGTTATAGGCTTGCTCTGGAATTTTCCAACAGGTTCACCTTGTGCCTAGGTCAGCAGTTGTCAGGCCTGGTACCTAGGTCTATGGGTACCAGCCTGATGACTAGAGTTATCAGGGCCAGTCAATGCTGAGGTGGCTCTGCTGTTGGGCTGTCTCTATAGTGTCTGGCCTGTGCTTTGTGTGGTCTGAAGCCTGGATCCAGGCCACTAGGACTGACCTGATCCAGGCACAGGCCTATAGCCTGAGTTTATGGAGACTGATCTGATACTGGGCCAGAACCAAAGCCTGGGGCTACTGAGGTTGGTTTGGAACTGGGGCCAGTCTGGATCTGAGGCCACCAGGGTCAGCCTGGCACTGGCAGTCCTAACAACAAAGTCTATCACCCAGGGTTGGAGCCTGGGGCTGCAGAATCTGGCTTGGTGCAACGGTAGGCCTTTAGACTCCGTTTACGGGTACCAGCCTAGAGTCTGGAGCATGGAAGGCCCGGTGCTGGGCTTTACTGGGACAAAATGAGTATTGGTTTAAACAAAGTCTAGGACTTGCTTCCCGCTCCTTTTCTCAACCAGAAGGTATCTCTCCCCAGCTGAGCTGCTTGGAGTTAAGGAAGGAGTGATGTAAATAATGTAAAACTGTCCTTTCTACCCTCTTCAATGTTACACATAACATCCTGATCAAGTTTACAAATATGATATTGAGTAAAGGAAGTCAGACATAAAAGATTACATTGGTATGATTTCCTTTAAATTCAGGAACAGAGTAATCCAAACGATATTGTTCAGCGATGCATCTATATGAAATAGTTTTAAAAGCAATAATTATTATCAAAAATACCAGGAGAAAAGTTAGTCCCTGGGGGGACAATAGAGTTGAGGAGGAAATTAGGAGTCTGACAAGGCTCTAGTTCACACTATGCTTGTCAGAGGGGTGTTTTCTTTAAAAGTGTTCAATAAACATCTTATATGGATTGCATGTACTTTTCTATATTTATATTTCAAAATAAAACAAGAAGAATAATTTACAAAAAAAAACACAAATCTCTTGAACATTTGGGGCTTGACAAATGAAAGCAAGGATTTGTCGGTAACAGACAAGCCACAAGCAATCTTACATGATTATGTATACGAAGAAATATCAGCTGCTCGTTTTCATTTCCCAAGCATGGAGAAAGAAATGGGTCTGTAGCCATGTCTAAAGTGTCAGATGCAAAAACAAGGATAGTCTGTCCTCAAATGAATTTTTACTAATTCCCTTCCAGCTCAAGAACCTTTCAATTAAAATGATCCTTTTCTGCATATCAAGGCCAACTAAATCCCCTCTGACTAGCACCCCCAGTCAACAGTCACTCTCTTTGAGCCCCCAAATATATCTTTTATCTAACCTGGACAGGAAGAGACACATGGTGAAGGTAATAAAATAAATAAGCAAATAAAACCACAAAACAAATTCAGCAAAACCAAAGATATAGAATGACAAGTGAGAACAGTCTATAGAAAGGAAAAATTTAAGGTATTAGAAACAACCACAAGAGCTTTCTGTGAGCCAGTAGAGGCATTTCCATTTAAAACCGCATTTTCTTTTTCATACCGTGGGTTAATCATCACTTAAGAACTGAAATTCAGCATTCCTTCTAAGGTGCCTTTTTTCAAAATGATGTAAGTGCCTCAGATGGTTTTGCTTATATTATCCTGTTGATTATTGCATCTGGTCCTGTGTTAGATCTGTTGTAGTCTAACTGACTGGGGAGTGTCCACTGTTCTGATTTCAAACTCATTCTGTCCTGAGTCACATTCAGATAAAGGAATGCAGAGGAACCAGATAAAAGCTGCCCATTATAAACCTCACTTGCAGGTTGCCTCCATCCATTGTCAACAAATAATCATCAACAACTGTTTGGAAGACACAGCCCCCTGACCTGGGACGAGGGAGTCAGAGTTTGAGTTCCATCATTATAAGAATAGTCATTCTTACCTCTCATAATTCTGTGGTAAACAATGAATAAAACTGCACTGAAAATATCTATATAAAGGAGCTAAGAGCACTGTACACATTGTTGTAAAATATCGACTCAACAATTTCATTTACTATCACTAAAAGTCTAATATCTTACCTGGCAGGTTGGACACTTTCAGAGACCAAAGCTTGAAGTGTGTGTGTGTGTAGTTTTAAGTGAAGGGAGTGGCAATAAGAATAAGGGAAATAAGGGCTCGGGTTGTGGCATAGTGGAAAACCAGTGACACTAACATGGGAAAAGTCCTAGGTTCACAACTCAGAACGTCCCTGAGCACCCTGGCAGCAAAGCACATGCTGATGATCTGGGCTGGTTAGGACCAGCGGTGGATTGCAGCGTGAAGACTTTGGAGCTCTCTCTCAGTCTCTCAGAAGAAATAAATAAATAAGCCTAAAGTAAAAAGAATAAAGGGAGGAAGGAGGAGCGATAAGTAGAAAAATAATCCAAAGTAAAAAATGCACAAAAGAGAGAACACGGTTCAGTAAACAAACAACTCAATTAGATCTTGGAGGAATCAAGCACCAAAGCTGGTTATCAAAGTAAAGACCGTATCATTTTTCTAGAAGTTTATCTTACCATCCTCTGCTAGGAAAGATATCACCATGAGCCAGACCTGCTGTGCCTGGTCTCAGCCTGTGCTGCCCCTCACATGAGACTCGCCATTCTATAAAGGGAGTTTGGTAACATGACTTGGTACCTGGCTGTGCTCAGCCATGGGCTGGTTGCAACCAGCGAGAAAGGTGATCTCAGTGCAAAACTAGGAGTGATTCAGCAGAGGCAGAAGATGAGACCATAGACCAATTGTGTTTCCACAGCAAGAAGACCAGAGCACCTGCCTCTCAAGAAATATGTTCCTGTATCCATTTGTCATCTGAAGGTAGGAGCCCATTTCCATGACTTAACCCAGAGCCAGCTGCGGACTGGCTGTGATGGGCGGCAAAGGCGGGATTTGTTTTTCTTATGTTTATTGTCCGTTTTCAGATTTGGGTACTGAATAATGTTTTAAAAACTTTTGAACTAGCGACCAACATTTAAAACACAACAGATTTTACATTTTAAAAATCTACACCTTCAGCTCTTTTGTAACGAAATAGAAAGGGCCAACATGCCTTCACGTGGATGGAGAAGCAGTGTTCCCATTGGGTGGACATTTATCCTCCAGTGGGCCACAGACCTTGCTGCTCCATTATGCTTATGCTGGCTCATGCCACTAGTCACTTTACTAACTGTCCCTCTGGTCATTTGAGGGTTTATGTGTTGTGGGTTTTGTTTGTTTGTTTTGCTTGGGGTTTTTTGTTTGTTTGTTTGTTTGTTTGTTGAGTTTTTTGCCATAAGACACATGCATTCCCTGGAGAAAGACAGTAAGAGGGAAAGTGAGAAATCATCTCCCCAGGGGAATGGCCACAGCAAAATCTCTTTTCCTCCATTCTCCTCTCAGGGTTTTGTGCACGCACACATGCATGCCAGGAATGATTCTCAAGCCGCTGGCCCAGGACTTAAACCATGGCAGGGCTTAACTAGTGACTTAACCACCATACCACCCGCTATCCCAGTCATTCAAGCTCTTTACTCCCTTATGCTTGTACCTGTGTTACCATGAGAATATAATATCCCTGAGGGCAGCTATTCTTGTCTGTTTAGATCAATGGCTTGAAATGCTGTCAGACACATAGCAAGTATTCGATCTCTTTGTTCAGTGAAGTGGAGAGTTGTTATCACAGTGTTGGAAGAAATGATTTGGGTACATGGTGATGAAGAAAAAGCCCTTGCTTCTGAGTTCAGTCAGGCTGGCCTTGAACAACCCACACAGGGTCAAGTGGGTCCTTAGAAAAGAAGGTGAGACTCCAGGTAGCAGTAGAGCAAGTTTGTTCTCAGGAACACGTGGAGCCCACGTAGCCAGAGGATGAAGCCGAATGAGTGCATGCTGTGGTGAAAACTTGACTGTTACATGCCTTGCCCTCTCGTGCAAGGGTTCTTTCTCCCCCTTCCAAACTTAGAATATGGGAGCAGATTTGCATAGGGAAACAGTGCTTATCTCAGCTCATTCCCTGGTCCCAGCTCAGCCTGAAGCATTGCTACAAAATACTCACTGGGCCATGTTCCAGCGCAGCCGGGCATGAGGGGTCCTCACCCAGAGCTAACACACACTTAGGTATAATGGAAAGATTTGAGCTCAGTGATGATGTGATGGGCGAGCCTCAAATGGCATAAAAATGCACATGGACAAATGTTGCAAATCAAACAGGGAACTGACTGCCAGAGGCAAGTCCCCCGTGGTGTCTCACTAGCTCTGAAAATGACTACCAGATGATAAAGCAGAGCAGACCCATGCAATCTGATTACCAGGGAGGACTGGCAAATCCATTAGGAGCAAATAGGCTCACTGAAGCCCATTTTACTTGCTAAAAACAAGCAACACTAAGTTAAAACAAAAAAAAAAATCCAATTTTTCAACTCATTTCTCACTGTCTTATATTTGCTGCATTCATTTCCAGCTGAAAGAACAGAGAAAGTTTGCATTTTAAGACCAAATTTGGCTGCCATTGAAAAATCCAGGTTGGACATAGGCCCAATGCAAAGCAGAGAGTGAGCACCTTTGGGGTCGTGGTCAACCTGCTCAAATCAGCCTCACCTGGAGGAAAGCGCTGGGGAGGAAGAGATGCCCCTCCACCGCAGCACCTTCTACATGCCACACTGCACGGAGTCCTTCCTCTGCATATCTGCCACACAGTCCCTTGCTTCCAGGGACAAGGAGGCTCACACAGAATCCACTGTGTTGGAGAGGAAGGGAACTTAACTGCGTGCAGCCCATCTTAGGCTTATTTTAGACAGTATCGCCTTTTAGTTAGCATAGAAAGTGTGTATGCTCTTGAAAGTTCCTGATATGACCCAGCTTTCCCCACCGCTACCTTGGCAGTGTCTTTTTACTGTATTTCCCAGTAGTTGAAACATTTTAGAGCAGGCCAACAGGTGGCACGGTGGTTAAGGTGTTGGCTCCCACATGGTCAACCCTGCTATACAGGGCCGGACCAGCAGCCTGAAAAACATGCCAGGCATGTGTGCATGTGTGGCCAAAATCCCGAAGGAGAATGGAGAAGGGAATGTGGAGTGGCCATCCCTCTGACAGGTGGCAGGCGGGGGGTGGGGGACCTCTCACTTTCTCTCTCTGGCAAGTGCACACACCCTATCACAAAAATGTAAAAAAAAAAAAAAAAAAAAAAAAAAAAAAAAAAAAAAAATTAGAGCTTTATATTCTGTAGAGTATGTAAAATAGAAACAATGTGCAGTTTTCTCTAAAATATAAAAATATTTGGTTGTCAGAAAAATCGTGACACATTTTTTTCTACACAAAAATGCATCATGACTTTTTGGCAACCTAATATAAAATATAATATAATATGATATTAAATATACTCTTTTAAACCAATTAGCATCCTCCCATCACTACCAATCATCTACCAAAATTCTGGTACAGGTGTCACTGACCTGGTCCAGCCCTCTCTAATTTTACATGGAAAGCAGCTCAAGACTAAACCCCACTGCTGACAGATGGCTGTAAGTTCCTTCTTTTCTCTATGCTGGGGCCCAAGCTCACGTTTGCTGACTCTTGTTTGATTGTGGCCTCAGTGCACAGTACTCTGTGTTCCCAACACAGGGCTTTAGACAGAGGAGCCCAGGAACAAGAGCGAGCTGTAAAATGTTTCTTTGAGAATGATGCTATAAACAATAAACCTCTGCCTTGGTGCCATTTTGACGGAGATGTTGATGCCCAAGGGCCAATATGAACACACTCCTCCCTTAAAAGTTCTGTTCAATAAAGATCATACCCAAAGGATAGTTAACCAAACAGAGTTCAGGTCCATACCCAGTGGTTATACCAGTCTCCAGCCTCCAGAGGATGAGGCTCTCTGGCAAAAGCTAAATTAGAGAATGCGGTCTGGAGTTGAGAACAAAGATGTCCTGTTTTGAACCCTCTTCGGGCTACCCCCACAAATGAATACAACTGGGCAACAAAATAGAGAATGGCGACATTTTCTGGGAGTGGGAAGAAGGAAATCCATCTCACTATGCTTTCCCTGGGGGGATGGAAAACATAGGTGGGGGTTGTACTTGAACACGTATGTGAGAGAGAACCTGCTGTGCCTGTGTGCCCACTCACCACATGTAGGAGGGAAAAAGATGGAGTATGTTTATGCAAGCTTTTCAACCCAGGGGGAGAGGTCACTTTAGCAAAAGTTCCTCATGTCTCCTTAGAAGGCGAGGCAGCATGTATTACAACCCCCACATTATCCAGTTTCTACATTTAACTAAATGCAGTAATGGAATGGTAAAGGAGGACAGTCTTTGTTGAACCAGGCACTGTGGGCATTCCAGAAATCTGTAGAGTGACCCAGGTACAGGTAGAGAAGGAGACTTCAGCCTAAGATATGCAGGAGACCCTCTGTGAAAGGCAAGAGGGCACCACACGACACCAGGGCCAATGTACCGTGAGGACATCAGCAAGGGGAAGGCTGCGCTGTTGGATGGTGGTGTCCTCATGCCTTCTCCCACCTTGGGTCAGGGAGCATCATGGGAGTGTCCACCTCCAGGTATGGGGTGAAGTTAAAGCAGTAGGTGGGCCAGAAAACAGTGGTTACGGACACCCGCCAGGACAGCTCTGACCACTGGTGGAGAACGGTCTTTGTAGGTACAGAAGGGAAGCAAGAAAACCAGTCAGTGTTTCACAGTGTATCAGGAGAGAGAGAAAATAGTGGCATGAGATAGAATGAGGAGAAAGACACAGATTCAAGAGACATACCAGATACAAAAGCAGCAAACAGGGTCATCGGTTGGTATGATTGCAAAGCCCACTGTGCTGTGACCTCACAAGACAATGGCCTTTGATGGCTGCAGCAGCACTTCCTGCCTCCCAGTTCGTCCTTTCTTCCGTTTGTAGTTACCATGTATGTCAGACATTGCATTATTTTTTATGTCTTTAGAGCTAACACTCACTCCATCGCCATTTTCTGGTGGTCTTCTTTACAGCATTCTGTGTTTCCATCTGGGACTGTTTTTCTCCTAACTGAAGAAAGTTCTCTTAGCTTTTGCCTCTCTGAAAGTGTTTTCTATTTCACCTTAATTTTTGAAGAATATTTTGCCAAGAATTCTATCTCCACTGTTATTTTCTTTTTTTTTAAAGAATTATTTCATTTTGACTTTTTATTTATTTATTTTAATTTGACCAGGTAGGGACAGAGTGAGAGTGAGAGTGAGAGTGAGAGAGAGAGAGAGAGAGAGAAAGCAAGCTGCCAGGTCTGGGATTCGAACCATGGTCAGCCAAGTGGGAGTCCAGCGCCCTTAACCACCACGCCACCTACCGGCCCCTCCACTGTTATTTTCTTATACTACTTTAAGGAACTTATGTAATTGTATCATTTTTTCATCCAGTACCAGTTGTCAGTCTTCCTGTTTCCTTTCAAAATAATCTGACTTTTCAACACCCCGACCGCCTTAAAAATTCCCTCTTGTCTTTGATATTCAGAAATGACAGCAGTATATACAAAGTGTGAGTTTATTTTTTTAGTTTTTTGTTTCTTGTGGGTTTTTGTGTTTGTTTTTTGTTTTTTTTTTTGTTTTTTTTGTTTTTGTTTTTTTTTTCAGTTTTCCAGAGGACACATGTGCTTGCCAGGAAGAGAGAGAGAGGAAAAAAGGAAAGAGAGAAACTGAGAATGTACCCTCCATGAGGAATGAACACGCCACAATCCCCTCTCCTCCATTTCTGCGCCCCTTTAGGACTTTGAGTACTCAGGCACACATGTCCCGCATGTTTCATAAGCTGCCACCTCCAGGACTCGAAGGGCACAGTCAGCCGAGTGGGCTCCAGCCACTTCTACCACCACACCACGAGCTGGCACTTCGTGTTTGTATTTATCTCGTCGAGGTTCGTAGGCCTTGATTTTGAGGCTTAATAGCTTTCCAAAGTTTTTTGGGGAAAAAAATGTTAGCCATTACTTCTTCAAATACTGCTTCTGCTCATTTTCTTCCTCCTCTCCTCTGGACCTACAGTTACACTTGCACTCAATTTTTAACATTGTGTCTCATATATTATTTATTCTTCTATAAATTCTTTTTCTTAATTTCCAGAGGATGCATGCATTCATAGAGAGATAGAGAGACAGAGATAGAGTGAGAAAGCACACTCCCTCCCCCGAGTGGGGTGTGGGCACACCATAATCCCTTTGCCTCCATTCCTCCCTCCTGTCGGGATCTAGAGTCCATGGGCACATGCACCTGGTGTGTTTCCCAAGTCGCCAGGGCTGGAGTTCAAACCATGGCCAGCCATGTAAGATCCGCTCTCTAAACCAACTGGCTATAGGACTTGTCCAAATTTAGTCTTTTTATCTCTCTGTGATTTTTATCTCTCTCTGGATATATTCTACAAATATTTCTAGTAGATCAGGTTCTCTCTGTAGTTATGTATGAAATTATGCTTGAGATGTCAATTTCATTTATTTTTATTTTTCCATTATAGGATTTCCATTGAAAATCTTTTTTATGGTTTCCACCTCCCAGTTGATATTCTTTATCTGATCATTTTATTCCTTGAACATCTTAATCACAGTATTTAATGTTCTGTACAATAATTGCAGTTTTTTTGATTGTCTGTGGGTCTGTTTCTATGGTCTGGTTTTCTCTTGATTTTTGATCAAGCCCTATCTCTTTGTATACCTGGCATGTTTGTTAGTTTTGCAACAAACTTTGTATATAAAAATTTTTAGAGATAATTTGAGGCTTTGGATAAGGCCGTCATTCTCCACAGAGGAACTACTTTCTCCTCTAGCAAATCACTTTGTTTCTGTCTGGAACTGATATTACCAGGAGTTGGTTTTCGGTGCTTGTGAGGAATTGAGTGTTTCTGGTCCTCCATTACTCAGAAGGTGTAGATCTTTAGCATGACAACCACAAACTTGAGGTAATTACAGGACTTCTGTTAAAAAGATTCTCCACTAAAATTTTTGCTTCTCTAATTTTGTGAGATTACAAAGAGTTTTCCTTGTAATCTTAACCACTCAGATGCCACTTTTGCTTTCTGATTTTGCATTTGTCTTGTGGAGAAAAGCAGCCCCAGATGCCAAACACCTTTCCCATATTTTTTATTTAGCCCTAGCTCACTTCCTGGATAGCTCTTTGAGGCTTTGAAATATATGTCTATATATGTTTGTACATCTGTGTTCTGGCTTTTCTTCTTTTTTTTTTTTTTTTTTTTTTTTTTTTTTTTTGCATCCAAAACCACCTAGGTGGCCAAAAACAGAAAGTGGCAAAGCGTAGGGCTTGGGTTTCTGACTTGCTTAATAGAACTGATGGACATGCCATTTATAATGACAAGGAATTTTAGAAAAGAAACCTGTACAGCAGACAACATTGCAGACTTGACTTCTATCCTTTGAATGGTCTACTGCCAAGGTTGGACCGTGGCTGGTATTTAGAAACTTAAGTTTCAGATGGATTGCTGTTCATAACTGACAAGCATGGCTCACTAACCTATGTGTTTATAAAACAGTTTGTTAGGCTGACCACCTGCTTTCCTTCTGGAAGTCTAGAATGTTCACCCATACCAGCTGAGCAGAGAGTAACGATGTGATCAACTCCCAGTAAAAACCCTGAGCACTGAGGCTATAATGAACTTCCCTGGTTGCCATGTGTTTCATATGTGCTGTGGTAACTCTTTGCTAGGGAGAATTAAGGACAGCCTATGTCACTCCACTGGGAGTGGACTCCTGAAAACTCACACCTGGTTTCCCCTATACTATACCCTTTGTGCCTTTTCTCCTTGCTAATTGTGAATGGAATCTTCTTGTCAATAAATCAGAGCCATGGGTATGACTACATGCTGAGTCTGAGGAGTCTTAGTGAACCACCAAACATCGGACTGAACTTGAGGACGTCTCAACACAAACAACTAGATTTGGAAAAATGATATTTTATATTAGGATATATTAAGTTTCAGTGATCTTTTTCTTGCCTAAATTTTATTAATTTAGTGTTTTACCAACTACTTCTTTAATTTCATCTTTTTTTTTTTTTTTTTTTTTTTTTTTTTTGCTATAGGAAGCATACGCTCACTAGAAAGACAGAGATAGACAGAGAGACAGAAAGACAGAAAGCGAGAAATCACTCACCAGGGGGAACGACCATGTTGCAATCCCTTCTCCTCCATTCTCCTCTCGGGATCTTGGGCACACATGCATACATGCCCAGCGTGAGTTTAAGCCACTGGGTTCAGGACTCAAATCATGGTCAACTACATGGGAGTCCAGCAACATAGCCATTACGCCAACTGCTGGTCCCTCTCATTTCATCTTTTAACAGCATTAATATCATTGACAATTCATCCTTCTGCAAACAAGACTGCCTTTGCCTTCATAGTATAGATATCACCTGGTCACTTCCTGCCCCTGTTCCTCAGACTCTCTTGCAAATGCATGACTAGATTCCTGGAACCTTTCCTCTTCTTACTCTGGGTGCCCTATTCAGACACTTCCATCCATATTTGCAGCTTTGAATACCTCCTGTGTACATAGGACCTACACATTTCAAGCTTTAGCTTTGATATTTTTTTTAAGCTGTAAGCTGGATCACAACTGCCTACTTAGCTCTCGGGCAGATCAGAGCAACCCCAATGCTTACTCATGCCAGCATTATTACCATAGCCCATACTGACCACTTTGCCTCAGAGCTATTCCTCTTCCTCATGCTCCTCATTCCTATACTTGGTTCCGGCCTCCCATGAGCAGGTTTGTACTCTTGGTCTCTTAAATACTGACTACCACCATAGTGTATCACCTTCCTCATAACTGTGCTTTTACTTAATAGGTTCAGACAGTTCAAGACTTTACTGGGAAAGTCACCACCAAGTCTGGAACTTGAACCATAGTCAGCCATTTGGGAGTCCAACACCTTAACCAATATGCTCATATGCATGGTTATACACATAATGGAACTTGTAAGTCCTTTACCATTCCTAAACAATAATAAATATGTACTGCTGGCATGTAAAAAAAAAAAAAGAAAGAAAGAAGAAAAAAGACTTCACTGAGAGGTCAGTAAGTAGCATGGTAGTTAAGGTGCTGGACTCTAACATGGATAACCATGGTTTGTCCTGGACCTGGCTTGAAACTCACACCAGGCATGTGTGCATATGTGCCCAACATCCCAAGAGTAGAATGGAGGAGAAGGGATTGCAACATGGTCATCCCCCTGGAAAGTGATTTCTCACTTTCCTTTTCACTGCCTCTCTCTATCTCTATCTGGCAAGCACATGTGCCCTATGACAAAGCATATAAATAAAATAAAATAAAAGACTTTATTGAGCATCTGCTACATGCATTTTTCTAGACACTACAGAAGCAAAGATGTTTAAGACACAAATCTAGTCTACAAGGGCATTTTAGGTTAACAAGTAATGGCAGACAAAGAAATAGAGTATCGTGAAATATGAAAATGTGATTACTAGGGCATTATATGATCCCACAAAAGGAGAAGTGATTCAGTCTCCCAAAAGATGAAGGAGATACCTGAGTTGCATTTTGAAAGATCAGTATGTATTCTTTATATGGAGGGATGAGAGAATGAAATACTATAGAGAGGGACAAGTTAAAGTCACTATGTCTATGGAAAATCACAATAGAAAGTGTCACAAGAACGAATTCAGCTAATTTTAAATAAAGAGTAATAATTTTCTTCAAATAGCATTCATCTGAAAACCTAAGTGTGGGAAGAATGTAAAAGAATAACAAAGAACTAGAATTTCCAGAGTTTTGCTGAATGATACAGTTTGAGTCATTAAGACTTGAGATAAGCCTGTCTCCAATAGATCAAGTGAGAAAAGCAGGTGTGTGCTTTTCCTATCAATGAGAATAAGAGATAAGGACCAAATTCAATATCCAGAACACAATAGGGAGAATGAGAGCAAAAAGAATTACTATATGAACTCTTTAAAAATAGAGAATTGGGATAAGGAAGCCAACCAAAGATTCCAATTGAAAGGGTAGATCCCTTCTTCAGACAATTCTTGATCATTATAGGCAAGATGGACCATATGTCTGACTAGTCCTTTCCACAGCTGGTCAGAGAAGAGTCATTTCAAAAGCCGGCTATGTTGGTATCAACATCATGTCTTTGTGTAGCCAATGTTACAATTACTACCTACAGGAAGATTTGGATGAAGAATGGCATTCTGGCACCACTCAAACCGTGCCACAGTTTCCACTCAGTTTGATCCAGTTGTCATTCTGGACACAGACACATAGACCTTCGCCTTGGCGCACCAGAGCAACCGCAGAGCTGCTCCTGTGTTCCCCCGCTGCGCAGACTTGAACTGAGGGAGCCTGTTTCCTGAGACCAATTTTAGCTACAGGAGGAATTTTACCTGAGGTTTTCTTCTCTTTGTATATGAAAAGATGCCACCTAAAATTCTCTCCTCTGCTCAAAATGGTGCCCAAAGGGATAATAGTTGACTGATAGCCATCATTCAGTTCAAAAATTGTGAAGCATTTTCTATCAATAAATGGCTGTGTGAGTTACCACTGAGCGTTTTAATATGTACAAGATAGGATCTCTTCCCACAGCAGAGTACACCCTAGGAAATGGACAATTCAACCAGGGTCCTAATTTGTATATTGTAGCAAACACAATGATCAAAGAATAAATCTCCAGTGTGGGCATATGCCCAGGGCAGGAATAGAAAATCAATAGAAATAAAGTGATTGCAAATAATCTGGACTCATTGCTAACTTCAAAATTGTAGTTTTTGCTATATAATAGTTATATCTGTATATTCTATTATAAAATGTAGGTTTTTCTCTAGATCAACAAAAGTAACTTCATTTATGAATATATCTCTTTACTCCCAGGCTTATCAACACCATTTATAGTATTGTGACTTTAAAAATCAAGACAGAAAACATTTCCTGCAATTTTTCCCAGATGGTTCTATGTCATTCTAAGCTCAGCAATGATACAACAGTAGGCATATAGACATAGCAATGTAATTTATTCCTAGATGTTTAAGTTTTTACTTCCTGGACTGCTATGATTAGCTGGCTTGGGGGATGAAGTCTCCAGAGTAGTTCACAGTGACAAAGAGAACCATTATCTATGACTACAGATTTTGATTTTTATAATAATTTTCCCTTTGAAAAAGCCCCTTTGCTTAAACCAGTGCAAAAATAGTAATAGTTCAAAAATCAACTTTCATTATACTCTCTGTCCATTCAACACTCTGGGCAGTAAAATGAGTGGGCTGAAATTAGATAACCAATTAGGTATTTCCAAATGGCCCTCATGTATTTTATTTTCCAGTGCCCTTACAATAACAGTGGAATTTTCCATCTAAAATTAGAATATGATACATGAATGCAAGTAAATATAGAGATGTTTAGAAATTAAATTTCACCTGTGAATTTATCCCACTCTCAGGCTAGTACCCAAAGATTACTTACTTAGATTAATTGAATAGTTTAATTCTAGTATATGCAGAAATGATTTGTTAATTAAGTTTGGGGAAATAATATATGCAGGCAAAAGATAAAAATCACACTATCTGTCAGTCACAACTACATGGACTAGAAGAAGCAGCATGTCTAATCCTGAAACCGCTGGTGTCCTGAATCATGAAGTCTTTCATTTATTCCATTAATCACTCATCCATCAGGCATGCTATTGCCTAATAACAATTGCAACCATTTCTTGAGGGTTTATGGTGCATCAAGAATGCCCTAAAGAGAAAAAAAAAGGCATGTCCTGGAGAATTCCACAGACATCACCATTCAGGTACTCCTCACAGCAGCCTAGTGAGGCAGAGCTATTCTGATTTTCATGTTAACTGTGAGGAACCACAGAAAGAGACTAAGCCACTTGTCTCAGATTGAGCCTAATACACAGAGGTCCTGGAATCAACCTGGGTGTCCACCTCTGAGACAGAGACCCTCACCCCCTGGCCAGGGCTCAGGTTGTCTGTGGACTATTCTGGCATCTCTCTACAGTATACTCTCCTCCTCTGTGACGGGCCCTCGGGACCCCAGGCTGGCAACTTTAAAGACTCCCCTTGGAGTTCATGCAGCCCTGAGCATCTGACCTGACTGTTTCTGTCCCATGTGGGGAAAGGAAGAGAAGCCACTGGAGGCCCACGATGATGCTTTCACCTCCTCTCAATGCACGGAAAATTCCAAATACTTGAAATACTGTCAAGTTGTATGTTAACCCACTTCTCAGTAGTGGCTGTGATAAAAACAAAGTACTCCTGAGTGGAGGGTTGGGGATGGAGGTGGGGGTGATGACAAAGAAAGAGAAAGGGAGAGAGAGGAGGGAAGAAGGACAAGAAGGAAGGAAGGAAGGAAGGAAGGAAGGAAGGAAGGAAGGAAGGAAAGGAGGGAGGGAGGGAGGGATGCATCATATGGAACAAACTGGGGAATCAAGGCTCATTTTGTTTTACAGCATAATATATAATATAATATATATAAGATACTATATATATATTATATATATATATATCTTCCTAAATTGACAAAATTATTATAAAAGTAAAATACACAACATAAAACTTTATAATGTACTTTCTCTGTGTTTGATATTTTGAACTACATTCTTTCTTTTCCTTAGTTTGTTGGTTCAACTTTGCCAACTAATAGCTTTTGGAAGAATTGCTGTGCTTTGGGATTATGTCTGTCCTGCCTCTTGGTTTGGAAAAGTCCTTCCTCTTATAGTTACAAAGATTAAAGGCAGTGCAAGTTTTATTTTATTGTTTTAAATATGCAAGTTTTATTTTATTGCTTTAAATGTCCTATATAGCAAAGCATGATGTTGGCAATGCTACACTTCTCAGAAAAAAAACTACTGTCATGGTTGTCTTTAAATAAATTTGTTAAATCTAAAAGTCTAGAACTATTGCATTATTCTCCTCTGACTTCTCAGTGTCCACTCCTCTGGCTAAGACTCCCTATCCTGCTTCATGCTCTGGGTCAGACCACCAAGGCCAGAGTAAAGAGTAAAATCTCAAACTCTCATTAAGAACTCACTTTTCCCTTCTTCAGACTGTAGAACTGCTGTAGGGTTTTTTTTTTCCTTTGCTTCTTTCCTTTTTTTTTTTTTTTTTTTTTTTGCTTCTTTCCTTTTCTAAAATTATTTTTAAGGCCAGCAGTGGCAACACAGTGCTCTGTGATGCTAGGTTTATCTGGACTATCCTGGGTTCACAGTTTGCATCCTGTGGCTTCCCTGTACACACCACTCCAGGCACACATATGCCTGTGATCTGAGCTAGCTTAGGCTGGGGGCAAACTGGGGGATGAAGACCCTATTGGGGTGCCTCTCTCTCCAAAGAAATAAAATAAAGTGAGGTTTTACATTTTTATTTTTATTCCTGGTCTGAAGTTCTGATAAGATTTGTGTTAGGTCTCAGTCTCCACACTAGGAGATCTTGATACAGAGATGGAAGTCCCAGACGTGGAGTCAAAAGACGTGGGTAGAGATGCCATCCCCACTATGAGCAATAACTGGATCTCTTTCAACTCCTTTTTCTCCATTTCTCTGTCAAGATGAAAGATTTCCAAAGGTCATACATTGATCTTACCCTTTTTTTATGTGATTCTATCAACTTTCAGTCTTCAAACCAAAACAATCAACTTTCAACCTTCCCAAATGGTGCTGGAAAAGACTCTCATTCCTCAGGCTTGGGTTTATTGGCAATCTTATAATAACGGTCCTTCTAAAACATCCCTCTGTGCATTTAGGGAGGTTCCATGAGGGAGAATATGGCTCTTTTCTTTTTCTTTTTTTTTTTTTTTTTTTTTTTGAGAGGTTTTTCGCTATAGGGCGTGTGCGTGCTTGCCAGATAGACAGAGAGAAACAGAGAGACAGAAAGCGAGAAATCACCCCCCAGTGGGGATGGCCACACCGCAATCCCTTCTCCTCCATTTTCCTCTCGGGATCTTGGGCACGCACGCACACGCGCATAGTGTGAGTTTAAGCCACCGGGTCCGGGACGTGAACCGCGGTTGACTACATGGGAGTCCAGCGACATAGCCATCACGCTAAATGCTGGTCCCCAATATGGCTCTTTTCTGAACCTGTGAAGTCCAAACAGAGAAAAGGAAGAAAATCTGCTGTGATCACAAAGGAAGAGGGAGGAGAGTGGGAAACTAGGAGGCAGTGAGGCATCACTTCCCTCTCATATCTGGTCACAAACTAAATGGCTTTAGGAACCAGACAGGTTAAATCAACCAGGGAGCAAGCAGGAGCCAAGGGGGAGCACTGGGGACTGTCGAGACCTGTAAAGCAGGAGTGCTACCTGCTGGCATTCAGGCTCAAATGCTTCTACCACTCAGTACCAGCCACATCCAGTAAGGCTGTCAGCAGAAGTCAGCCCCTACGCTGCTAGCTTACAACTTTAGATTCAGCTTGTTGGTCACTGAGAAAGAGCATGGCTTCTTGGGAGATGCATTCATGAACTTTGTCCAACCTGTACTGTATGAAAGGACAGCACGCATACTATCATAAGGTGAAGCTATCTCAAGGATCTACACTTCCACTCATTCATTGCACAGTGTGAAATACCACAGCTTCCACCCTAAAACCATTTGGGGCTTGGTGGGGAGAAGGGAGACTTGGTGCATTACAGGCCAGCAAGGCATTACTGACCATTCTGCTGAGACACTGTGGAGTTACCATGACTCAATGGCTCAGCTGTGGGCCAAAGCTTGGGGGGGGGGGGGGGGGAGCAGGAGGTACATGAAGAGAGGGTGTAAGAACTCCCCAAAGGGACCAGCAGATTGCATAATTGTTACATAGCTGGACTCCCATGTAGTCCACCGTGGTTCAAGTCCTGGACCCAGTGGCTTAAAATTCACACTGAGCTCAGATGCATGTGTGCCAAAATCCCAAGAGTAGAATGGAGGAGAAGGGATTGTGCCATGGCCATCCCCCCAGGGGATCATTTCTCACTTTCTGTCTGTCTGTCTCTCTGGTGAATGCATGTGCCCTATAGTAAAAATCTCTTTAATTTTTTTTTTGAGAGGTTTTTGCTATAGGGCGCGTGAGCTCGCCAGACAGACAGAGAGAGACAGAGAGACAGAAAGCGAGAAATCACCCCCCAGGGGGGATGGCCATGCCACAATCCCTTCTTCTCCGTTCTCCTCTCAGGATCTTGGGCATGCACACACGCGCGCCTGGCGTGAGTTTAAGCCACCAGGTCTGGGACTTGAACCACGGTCAACTACGTGGGAGTCCAGCGACATAGCCATTATGCTAACTGCTGGTCCAGTAAAAATCTCTTAAAAAAGAAAATAAGTAGACAGCAAGTCCCTCATTATCAAGGACCCCTGCCAACTATTATTAGTACCCAGATTTGTCTCTCCCTTTATGCATTATAATTCCCATTTTAAATGGACTAACTTTTCAGAGAAGATATTTGCAGAACCAAATATATTGGTGACTGGGTGACTTATGCCAGGCCTGCCGCCCTCCAGCTTCCTAGCTCCACAGAGACTGCCCTTCTCTCTCATTGTCCTGAGCCCCAGAGACTGAGCAGTAATGCAGCGACCACAGAAGAGCATCTGTGGGAAGGTAAGGACCGCTCCTGCCTAGACAGCGTTGGAGAGATAAATGCTTAAACTCATGGGGCAAGCTACCCGCTTGAAAGCTGACCTCGAGACATGGAGGGGGAAAGGAATAACAAAACAAAGATATTTAATATGGAAATGGTAAATTTGTAAAGGTTTAAATATACAGTAATGTCCCAAGAGGGTGGCTGTTGAGTCTCTGCATTTGCAGGGCATGTGAGGTGTGACTTAGAGTGAAGCAGTGAGATTATCCCTGCACTGGCCTTTCACAGTGTCATTAAAATGGGAACCCCACATCTGCAGTCTCCTTTCCCTGCGGTTATGACTGCTCAAGTCCATAATTGTTCTCTTGCGAATTTGGCTAGAAACCCATCCTTCACAGAAGCCACATGGAACATTCCATCTATTCCTAAAGCAAAATCTGTCAACCCAGCAGCAGTCTTTCTTCCATTCTGTTTGTAATGAATATTGCCTTTGCTGGTAGGGTTTTTTAAAAAAATGTTATTATTAAATAAAACCTTGCCAAATTTACTTTGCAGAAGTGTCTATTAGGGAAAACAGATGGAAAGAACCAACCTAAAAATGCGAAACATAACATTTTAATGACTTCTTAATCTTAAAAATTATGAACACAACTTCCCAGGAGGGATGGAAAGAGATGGTGACAACAGCTGCAGAAGCAGCATCACGAGGGGGAGATGGCTGCAAACCCAAGGAAGGTTGCAGAGGTGCAGAGATCACAAAGAATCTCCTTGTCCTGAAGCACTGTGCACTGAGCACTTGCACATGTTCAATCCCACTGCGTCTATTCAGGTAAAAGAAAAGAACGAAGAAACCACCGATATGCAGGATGCAGATGACTCCCAAATGTGTCTGCACATGCCACAAGGAATGTAAAGCTCTAGAAACACACGTTTAATGTGCTTCCTTCCCAGTTCTACATGGCTCCTCAGACAGAAATATGAAACCGGTCTGCAATGCTCCTGACTCGAATATGATTACTCAGATGTTAAATTTCTCTTGAACTGGGTATTGAACACAAAGCTTTCTTTATATTTGCACAACTAGCCGCCTTTGAAACCCACTGTTCCAGAGGATTGAACATTGAAGTGTTTTCTTAGAAAGTGGTTGGGTTTTCACCGCCATGTTTTCCTACCATTGATTAACCCTTCTCTTACCCTCTTTCTAGTTATAAAAGAGATTTTAGGAACATTCCATCTTATCAGAAAATTTTGATATTGTCCTTGTGAATAAAATTCAATATATATGCAAAATATGCCTCTTTCTCGCCTTCAACTCTTTGTGCTTTTTGAATAGCAAGGCACCACAGGTATTAAAATACACACATGCAGTCTTCTGATTAATACATTTGGAACTAGATCCAGGAAGTAATCCCATCATCAGTGGCAGCAGCATCTCTCTGACATCCTGCCCCAAGATTCTCAGGCCTGAGTCACAGCAGAGTATTAACTGCCATCCTCCTGGTGAATGGTGGCTACACGTGTGTGAGGAGTGGCCCTCGTCTCCATAGATCCAGCTGAAATGAAACAGCTGGAAGGAAGTATTTTGAAATTTCTGTCTGGAGATCATTTATTGTATTGGAACTCAACATGGGTTTCCTACTGAGACAGAAGAATAAACGTTGTTCTTTTTCTTCTCTTCTTCTGTCTCTCCTCCTCCTCCTCCTCCTCCTCCTCCTCCTCCTCCTCCTCCTTCTCTCCCTCTTCCTCTTCCTCCTTCTTCTCCTTCTCCTCCTTTCTTCTTCTTTTCTTTCTTCTCCTTCTCCTTGTCCTTCTTCTTCTCTTTCTTTTATTAAAATATCTCTTTTTTTTTCTCCGACCAGATCATTGATAGAATATTAAGTTTTCCAAGTTCTTATCCTTAGGTAGAGGGAAAAAAAGGAATCTTAAGGTCAGTTGTTCATTTCTTAATTGAAAAATTGGTCAAAATCTCCCTGAGAAAGAACCAGTGTAGGAGGACATGGTTTAGGTTGTAACTGCTATTTCTCACCACCAGAATTAGGCATGATCCCCTAAAACCAGCTCCACTGGAATCCAGGAATGGGAATCATCTTGACAGAAAGAATGAGGAACATGAGTCATTTGGGGGCTCTCAGTGAATTCACGGATTCAGAAAACAGTCACCTTAACATCAAATTACTCAACAGAGAACAGAATGCAATATAAAATGGTTCATCTTGAACACCATCCAGGCCATTTTGTTACTGAAACACCAAGCAGTCCCTCAATATTTCTCAGCTTTGATGAAGTCTTTCTTTCTATATAGTCTGCCTTATACCCAGTACTACCACCTGGGACCATGAGATAGAACACAGTTCCAGGAGGATTTATCCCAGTCATCATGCTTTTTCTCACTAGAACCTTGAGCTAGTTAACAGATTCAACAGGCATGAACATGCACACAGACCGGCCATCTAACACATAGAATCCGACAGCACTTGGACATGCACCAGGAATGCTTGTATGTAAGCAGCAGCTGTTTGACCACTTAGACATTATGATCCTTTCCAAAGCAATCTAACTGTCTTTAGTTCAGTGTTGTTTTTTCTTAGGTCATGGGGTTACTTCATCTGTTTTAGTTCATGGCTATATCAGCCTTCATTTCAATAGGTTCTGAACATCGTAACTATGTAAGGATAAGGACTGGAGATCAAGCGGGCTGAGTGAATGCAGTTTTTGAGAAACTTTCCAAATCCAAAGGCACCTCTCAATACTTTTCCACAAAAGAATAAAATTATGCAAAACCATAGGGAAGTTGTGGTACCTTTGAATTACGTTAGCTAAGCTGAAAAATGCACTTCCAAGAGTTCACTTTCCTGTGAGGTAGTAGGTAATGCAGGTCACAGGGACATTTTTTTCAAAATGAGACTTGGAATGTGGCCATGAAGAAACAGGTGTGTCCTCTTGGACTCTGAAGGGTGGTACGGGGCACCTGGCACTGTGGAGCTGGTACACACCACCATGGCTAGCTGTCCTGATGGTGCGGACAGTACTCAAACCCATAGTTCCTTTGGATTCCACCAGCAGGGCCAGGAACAGTGTAAGGCAAGTGAGGAACTTGCCCTGGTGTGTGGCATTTAAGGGGACACCATTTTAATGTGATGCTTTTTAAAAACAAAAATGATGCAGAAAGATACATGGTGAACAAATGATCAGAAATTACATAGACAGGATTGATAACAATAATGGGATGAACAGTATTGGAACTGAGGCAAAGGAAAATAAGTAATACTGACCTCCTGGGTCACGTCATCTTCCTTCAGCTTCTCTAAGTTGTAGGATGGCCACACACAGCCCCATGGCTGAAGACACCTGTTTCTCATGCAAATGTCCCATGGCAGTGGATCTGCCCTTGCTCCCAACCATACCCAGCTGTGCTTTCCCACCATCATCCCGTAGACCTACAGCAACTTCACACTCAGGCCTCGATGCAGCAACCACAGCCACTGTAGACAGTGCCCACAGCACCCACTTCACTAAGGTCTGGTTCTTAATTTCTATAATAACCCTGTTCTCTACACCACTGTGACTTTGCTTCCTCAGCCTATATGGATAGGATCACTGTATACAAACTAGAATGTTTCAAAACACAAGTTTTGGAAACAGTACGATAAAATTGTACAATGGAATGTCAGCGATTTTCTCTCTGGCTGTGTGAGCCATCACTCTAGCATAGTCGAGAGGCTGCCTTGTGCTCAGTGACCAGAGGCTATGTTAACTGTGGAGTCGGCTGTTCAACTTGATAGAGAACAAATAACCAGGATGACTGTCTCTGCTGAGACAGACAGGTTCCCCTTCAAGATTTGATTTGGTTTTTTTCCCTCATCAGCCATAAAGATAAGGCCACAGGGCCAGCCCTTTTGCCCAGTTAAAGGCTAAAGGAGGTGGATCCCACATGGTGACCTCACAATTCAAGTCTGTGCCTGGAAGCTTGGGAAATATTCCAGGCACATGTGCATGTATGCCCCAAATCCTGATGGGATAGAGAAATGGACATGGGATTGCAACGTGCTTTCTCTCCCCAGTCCCCCAATCTCCCACCCTGTCTTCCTGGTGAGCACACTTGCCCTATGGCAAATTAAAAAATAAAGAAAGAAATAAAGACCATAGTTTCCTGAAGAAGCCATAGAGTGTACGTAATATACTCAAATTTCACCAACCTGAAGGCTACTGGAGAAACAACTGTTGTGTTTAAAAGCACCAATTGCTAAGTTCAGTCATACATACTTAAAGAGGAAAAAATGCTTCTCTTCTTTAAAGATCCCCATAAAGTTCAGGCTGTACAATTATGGACTATTCTCTGAGTAGTTCTGTATTGTTATGGGGAGTCCTGGAGATGGCTAAGTTGGACATCAAGACTCACACAGTCTCCAGGGAAGACACCTGCTTCTTGAAGAATTTTGGCTCAGTTGAATGAACCACAGCACATCAAAAGAACAAGATTTTACTCCTGAGACTTGCTAGGAGAATAGCTAGGCCAGAAAGAGATGGGAATCTAAGCACAGCTGTTGGAGATTAGTGACTCCACTACTGAGGGATCCATTCTCTGTGATAGTCCAAACCAGGGTTTCTCACTGTCGACACTATTGACGTATTTGTGGAATGAGTGTTTGTTGTAGGGACTATCCTAAACAGAATAGGATGTTGAGCAGCATCCCCAGCAGAACCCAATAGAACCACAATCCCCAGTTGTAACAAGCAGAAATGTTCCAGGTGTTGTCAGATGACCCCTGAGTGACTAAACTGCCCCTGGATGAGACCTACCAGTCTAGACAACCACACAAATGCCTTCCAACTTCCAGTACTTGAGTTGAGGCCAGAAAGCTAGAAGCAGGAACCAGTCCAGGGTCAGATACTGAGAATTCAGAGGCAGATAAGGATGAAGTCTGGTAGCTAAAGTAGAGACAGAATTGTAGACCAAAAGAAGCCTGATACAAAATCCAACACCAGAGATACCATAGGTTGGATAAAAGTAAAGGCAGATACTGAGGGCCAAGTCAGGCTCAATTGAGGAACAAATTATAAGACCAACCTACAGAACTCGGAAGCATGCTTTGTATTGATTTGGTAAACATCAAGTATTTGTGAACAGTGCTGGTTGAGTGTGAGGACCTTTAGGGCATATTTGAAGGTAAGACAAAAATTCTGTCTTTACAGATAAAATTGATTGCATTGGTTAGCCATTATTGCATAACAAATGGCACCAAAACTAAGGATCTTTAACATTTCCTTTTTCCTAGGTCTTGGGTCTGCTGAGAGTTCTGGTCCTGGCTCTTATATGCATCTGCAGTCAGGTATGGGTTTGGTGGACAGCTCTGAGACTCTGAGCCAGGGGGTAAGTCATAGAATACATACTTTTGATACCTTTGATTTTAACTGATACATTATAAAATATCAGTTACTATTATTTATTACTAAAGAATCATTCCACAGGAATCATAATGGTTGGAATCTATCTGTACTGTCATCCCAACTATTACATTGTCAGATGGCAATAAGCAGTAGTGTCATCAATGTTAATTATTTTTCTCTCAGTTAATAATCCTTATTTATATTACCTTCATTTACTGGTAAGCAAAGGAAGCCAGATTATGAAAGATAGGTATTGTATGTCCCCACTCAATATATACTAATTATCTGCACTCTATGGCAAAAACTGAAATATTGGAATATATAAAAGCATGGAGAACAATTGTGGATACTAGGGACAGTGTGGAAGGACAGTGGGAAAGGGGGGAAGTAAAAAGAGAGTAATTAAAGGGAAAAAGAAAGAAGCAGAACTTTTTAAAATTTATTTTACATTCCTTCACTATGTATCATTGCAGCATACACAATGAATTTTTCCATCCAGAGTACACTATGTATTGGCTCAAACAATTCATATAATATTACCATAGATATTATCTTCAACAGATAATTTTCTATCATGTTTCTTAAATGTTTTACTTTTTTCTTTTTTCCCCTTAATTCCCTCCCTCGCACCCTCTGCCAGTGCCCACCCTCCTCCCACACTGCCTCTGATATCCTCGGTTGTTCTCTGTGCCTTTATACCATCCAATATTTCAATTCCTGCCATAGAGGGCGGACATCCAGTATACATTAAGTGAGGAGATACAATGTTTCTCTATCGTAGTCTGGCGAGCTTCACTTAGCAGTAAATCTTCCATACGTGTCCACTTTCTATCAAATGCTAGGCATTCATTGCTTTTTAGGGCTGAGTAGTATTCTGTAATATATATGTGCCACATCTTTTTAATCCATTCATCTGTTTGTGTGCCCAGGAGTGGAATTGCTGGTGCATAAGGTAATTCTATGTGTAGGTCTTTGAGGAATCTCTATATTCTTCTCCAGAGTGACTGTAATAATTTACATTCCCACCAACAGAGTAGGAGAGTTCCCTTTTCTCCACAACCTCACCAACACTTATCGTTCTTTATTTTTTTAATCTTAGCCATTCTGACTGGAGTTAGGTGTTAGCTCATTGTGATTTTGATTTCCATCCATAAATCTAATATATCATATTAACAGAAAGAAAGATTTTTTAAAAACCATATGATTTTATCAGTCAATACATGTGATAAAATACAACACTCCTTCATGATTAAGAGTCTTAGCAAAATTGTCATAAAAGCAACATTACTTAACACAATAAAAGCCATCTCTGACAAACCCATAACTAACATTATGCAGAATGGGGAAAAGCTTAAACCTTTTCCACTAAAAACTGGAACAAGACAAGATTGTCCACTATTTCTATTCCTCTTCAATATAATAGTGGAAGCAGAACATTTAAGGGACACAAAAGAGGAAAACTATCTGTTAATGATAACACATATGATAATAACTTTGACGGGACACAGTGTATTCAAGCTGGGAGAATACATTTGCATGCTGTAATAATATACAGTGATTGAATGTATAAAAACTTTAAATAAATAAACATAACTTTGACCCTTTTCTAGGAACTAACTGTATGTCCAGAAAATTATTTCTTTTTACATATTCCTTGTCATTCCAATTGCCATTTTTATTGTCCCATGGATCCAGCCATTCAATGGCTCTACTTTATAAGTTAAGTCACTCTCAGTCCCAAGTAATAGTTCAGCAAATATAACAATGGCAGCAATACAACTAGTATTTAATGAGTACTTACTTTGTAACTGATGCTATCTTAGGTGCTGAACATAGACTAAGTCTTTTAATCTTCATAGTAGCCATTTTTTATAAACAAACTTTGAAGCACCCAAAACCAAAGTGACTCACACAAGGACACTCAGTACGTGAGCTGGGATTCAAACCCCAGCAATCTGGTCAGAGCCCATGTTCCAATCGATACACTACTGCCTCAGGTATGTTGAATAAATTACAGATAGTCAATTAAATTTTTATTTTCTTGACAATTATTATGAAGTTATTATTTCTTTTTTAAAAGAAAGTTAAATATAAGTATAGCCATTTGATTAAAAAAAAAATACAAGATTCGTGATCACTTAGAAATTCAAAGACCGCTGACTTGGCTAACCAGAGAGAATATTAATTCCTTTTATTTGCTTTATGTAGATATCACTGTAGGCAAAACACAAATTATTTAGTGTAATAGAATTCAATCTCTAGTAAAATATACCATAACTGTGTTTCTGCAACACTGCTCTAATTGACTCTGATCAAACATTTTTCAGTTATGTGGCGTTGTTAAGTTTGAATGTCGTAAGAAATTGAACTGGAAATGGTTTAAGTCGGGGAAAAGAGAAGCTAAAGCATGAGAAGGTACAGTTTCATCAATAGTTTTATACCAGCATTCAATTAAAATGTAAATTTATCCATTAAAAGAAAAATTAATGTGGGAGATGAACAAGTGCCATTGAGTCAGAAAGTTGGGGGCAGGAGGAAGAAGAATACATTGCACCAAGTTAACCTTTGAGTAAAAGAAAATGTCCATGTGAGGAATGCATATAAAAATATAAAACAAGGATTAGACTCTTTTTAAATAAAACCAGCTAAGTGGTCATTTGAAAACTCATTTGCAAATAAATAAGGAAGAGTATTTTGGGGAAGAAACATCAATAAAATTCTTAGTACCTTCAAAAAGCTGGTTTCATGTAGAGAAAATATATTAAGAATACTGAAGATGATGCATCCCTTGTTACAAACTTAAAATACATGATCATAGTCTTTAAATAAGCTCTTTTATTACCGTTCGGCCCTTAAGAGAACACTGCAAGTACTATGTGTAGATTTCAATGAATAATCAAAAAGTAACCATCCATGTAACCATTGTTAGGTCAAGGAATAGAACACTTTCATACCTGGGAAGCCCCTTGAGTCTCTTCCCAATTACTGCCCTCCAATTTTCCCCCAAAGGCAACCACTCTCACCACCTCTAATACGAGTGGTTTCCCTTTTTTTTTTTTTTTTTTTGAGTTATGTAGCCCTTTATTAGCAACTAAAATAGAAGGTATCTGCTGTACAACATGGGTAGTAATTGATTATAACTGGAGATTTATTATATTCTAATACAGATCATTAATAAATACAATTTCTTTATTAAAAAGTTTCCACCCATTTTTTCTGGTTTGTTTGTGTACAATTTGCAAAACTATTCTGAAAGCGGAATATATGTGCACAAGTCTGCAAAGAGTGCAAATTTAGGATATGGTAAATGCTTTATGAGTCACTTTCAAACAACTGCCTATGGCGACTGGGCCTTTACATTGATCAAAATATTTTGATGCCAGCCTTCCTTCCACTGCCCTAAACTATAAAGCATTTTATAATGGGTTGAAATTAGGGAAGGACTACACCTACTAGAAAAGAAGAGAAGAAAGTTCTATTAGTTGGAGGTTTCAGATCCCCCCAAACCAGGACCAGTATCTCAGTAAAGGCTAGGCTGGGACCCCGGACAGAGTATGAGTATGTGCAGGTGGCATCCCTGAGGATTCAGAGCTTCAGTGGACCGTGAGTGCTCCGGCTGCGTAACTCACTGAACTGTCTTGCCAGTTTCTACACTGGCTTGACTGGGCATAATTCAAAAAGTGTCCCGACCCACGGGACAGTCAAACAGGTTCCCTGGGGGAGGGAGTGAGAGATGGGACAAACACACGCACACACACTACGAGATGCTGATCAAGTTGTCTTCTTCCGTCTACTTCCGTTTATTGAGGAAAAATGGCGAGTTATATACAGCTGGTGGGCACCAATTGGTTGCCCGAAATGCAAATGAGATAGAACAGCATGAACCAGTCATTGATGTGGGCGGATCTCTCCTGTTGCCTAGAAACCCAACCACTTACGGACAGAATGGTTGGTCACATGATTTCTGAGAAACGGTTTGCTCAGTGAGGAAGTGAAGCCTAATGCTTTCCAAGATGGTGGATAGCTCAAAATGGTTTCCGTATGCAGTGCCCTCCACAAAAAAGGAAAAGCTCATATTCATTACATTCTTCTGGGGCTCTATGATAAGCATTTAATAACACCCCAATGGGATGTCTTCCACATATAGTATTATGGTATTTCTTCAAGTAATTGCTAAAAGACACAGGGTCTAATTGTTCTATAATACTCATACCCATTATATCTAGATGTTCAATGGATCTATAAATCTCCCCCAGAATTCATCATAGTAACTGTAACGGAACCTTTGAGACCCCAATGGCAGAAATCAGAAGAAACCACAAAGAGATTACTAGGATCCGCTAGATATTTACTCAAGAGTTTTCCGAATTCCTGTTCTTCTGACTCACTCAGAGCTCCAACCAGTACAGGAATAATGGTAAACTCATCCTTAAGGCTTTCCATGGCTTTAGCTGTGTAAGGCAAATGTATTTCAATACTGTGTTCATCTTCATCTCTTTGCAGAGACATGCGTTCAAACATTCCTGTTTTCCATAGTTCTTCATAAATCTTTGGTCAATACGAAGGTCATACAAAGGTGTCCTATATATATCCACACTGGAAAGCGCACGATCTTCGGGTAATAGAGGGATCCACTTGTTTGTAAGCATGGGCAGCAGAAGACCCACAGTCTATCCTGCGTGGGGTGCAGTAATGGCTCTAGCAGGTCTTTTTGTAGACTGTACTTGTGAAAACCAACCTTCCAGCTGCACATTGAGCTGCGGTCCGAGGCTGTGTACCAGCTCCCGGCGTGACTGGCTTCCCGGCAGACCACTCGGTGGAACACCTTGGTTCCTGTGCCACCTATGGAGCACGAGGATGGATGAGGAGGCAGCGGCGGCAGGAGCGGCTCCGCAAGGGGAGGAGACACCACGGGCCGGTTTCCCTTGTTTTTAAGCTCCACATATGTGACAAATTCACACAACCATATTCTTTCCTGTCTGACTTCTTTGATTTGACATGACACTTGTGAGATCTCTGCATGTTCCATGCAGCACTATTGCACTCATTTTCTTAGCCCCCTTGTATGAACTTCCTAAAATGTATTCATTCTTTCTACTGTTGTTGAACATTTGGGTTGCTTGTACTTTTAGTTCATTAAGACCAATGTCACTAGAACACGCTCCAACATGTCCTTTAGTGCACTACATCGTTATTTTCTTTGGGAGTGAATTTGCTGGGGCAGAAATGGTACATGTGTGTTCACTTGAGCAGAGATAGCTGAGGTGTCTTCTAAAGAAATGAAACCAATTTATACTCAGCAGGGTTCAGGAGTCTCTATTACCCTTGTCCAGCCATCGCTTTGATTTTAACTGAATGGCAATTTGATCACACCACACACTGATAACCACACGCAGTTCTTAGTTATATTTGGTCCTGGAAGAACTTATTTACCAATGGGTGTGAGAGTATTTCATACTGTAACAACCTGTACACATAGTAGTGAAAATTCACTGAATATAGGTCTGGCCTTCCACTACTACAATTTCAAATGACTTTCTTTTTTTCTATTTAATCAGTGTAATATTTACAGACTCAAAAGACTTTCAAAGATGCATCACATTTCTCAACAAACCTCAAGCTATATTTACCTGTTTCATCGACACTCTAGTCACAGATAATTCAAAATATTTTTTCTATTTCCCTTACCACCTTTACACCATAGCCCTTCAACCATCTGTATGTCGAATTTTTCTTCTAACATTTATCACACCACCTGTGTATGAAATGTGGTATCTTGCCTCCTCTGAACCACACCCTATCACCTGTCACTCACTCATTGTTTCCAACAACAGTCATTGTGCAACATGTACTGTGTGCTCATTACTAAACTTGTACTAGGGATAAATGTGAATAAGGCATGTAGTTTGTCCTCAAGGAGTTTACAGTCCAGCAGAAAGAAGCAGATATGTTAATAAACAAGAACAATAAGTTACAACTAGAAAGTAGGAAATTGTATGGATATAACATGGGAATGAAAAAGGGAGAGGTCAGCCTAGCCTTGGAGATACACGGATGGTACCACTGCTTTAGAAGGTAGAGGCTACATGGGAGACCTATGTTCAGTTCCTGGACCAGCCTGAACACACTGGGAATAGTGTGCACACCTGTAATTCTGACTAACTGGGAGACTGGGGGATGAGGCCAGCAACATAGCAAGACTCTGCTTTTAAAAAACAGTATCTATATTTATCTATCTTTCCTTTCCATTTCTTTCCATCTCATAAAGAAGAAGGAGGAGGAGGAGGAAGAAGAAAAGAAGGAGGAAAGAAAGAGAGAAAGAGAGAAAAAGAGAAGAAAGAGAAAGAAAGAAAGAAAGAAAGAAAGAAAGAAAGAAAGAAAGAAAGAAAGAAAGAAAGAGAGAGAGAGAGAGAGAGAGAGAGAGGGAGGGAGGGAGGGAGGGAGGGAGGGAGGGAGGGAAAGAAAAAGAAAAAGAAAAAGAAAAAGAAAAAGAAAAAGAAAAAGAAGAGGAAGAGGAAGAGGAAGAGGAAAAAAAGAAGAAGAAGAAGAAGAAGAAGAAGAAGAAGAAGAAGAAGAAGAAGAAGAAGAAGAAAAAGAGAAGGGGAAGATCAGTTTACCTGAGAAGAAAAACTCCGGATGGACATTTGAGTGCAATCTCCAAAGCTACATGGAAGTGTCCCAGGGAAAGGTGGGGAGCTGGCAGCATGTCATGGCCACATGAACAGATCAGGGATAGACATGCTCATGCAGCGGCCCCTGTAGGGAGACCAGCATGGTGTGTGACTTGGCCAAGAGCTAGATGGTCCAAGAAGAAGAGCCATAGGCCTGCCCCATAACTATGGCCTCCACAGCTTCCTCCCATCCAGGTCATCCTTTCCACTCAGCACCCTTTCTCCCTCTGCCTTTGCATCTGGAGCAGCCTTGTCCACAATTCCTTTCCCACTGCTCAACCCTTTTAAGTGAGCTCCATGACTGCTGTCTGGCTCTGAAGCAGCGCTGCACCTTCCTTGTCTCCTCTTCCTTGCTCTATTCTACTAGGGCAGCTTAACGGCCACGAAGAGTGAACCTCCAAGAATTTTCAGCCTCGCCTGCATTTTCTGTCAGGTCACGTTCCCAAAGCCCAAAAGACTCAACGTGCCCTGTTAATTCTAAAGCTTCTAAGAAATAGGAAAAGACTTCTATTATCTTGAACTTTCTAGTCTGCTGAACTATTTAAAATTTTAATCAATCCTTAACACATGTCTTAAGGGCTTATGCACAAAGCATGCAGATTGTGAGGGAGCATTTGTGGGCTGGACCTGAAGCTGGACACTAGGGAAAGAATGGCACACCGTCATCCCTCCAAAACGTCTCTGATTTCATGAGCGTACAGTCTGACTGAGGGAAGAAATGTGAATTCTTCCAGAAGTTCCATAAAAGAACTTCAAATTACAACTAGGGTAATGCTCCAGAGGATGCGTCCATGGTGCTGACAGTGTGTAATGGAGTGACCTGGGGATGAGCCAGAGGGCAACTATGTGAAGCTGAGGTGGATAAGGAAGGGGAGAGCCGTGGGCCGGGGGCCAGCAAGGACGACACTCAGATGGCAGGAGGACGGTGTCTCCTGCATCTGCCAAGAGCCAAGTATAACCAAAACGTAGTGTGTCGAGAGATGCATTTCTGGCCTGCAGATGGAGAAGTGCATGAAGGTTATGCAGAAACATGAAGGGCAACTTGAGAGTTTAAGATTTGAGTTTGCACTTGCAATAATGGCTAAGTACCTCCTACGGGACCAACCCTCCCTCAAACTATTAAAAAAAAAATTCCCTTAAACTATAAAAAACTATAAATTCAGTACCAGATGTCATAAGCAACCCCTGAAGGCACTGGAGAGTGAGCAAAGTAGGCAGAAAGTGAAGGGGGTTGACGTTTAATGAAAAGAATAGCTGAGTGAGTTTCTTGGTTGTTTTTTTCTAGTCTGATGGCAGGCCCAAGCTGCCCCATGTGGGAGCAGATGAAAATGTGTTATCTCACTCGACTGAAGATGGGGAACAGAGAAAGGGCAACCCCAGCAGCTGAAAAGCAAAGCAGGAGGGAACAGCAGTTAACGTAATGGCTATGTCACTGGACTCCCATGTAGTCGACCACGATTCGAGTCCTGGACCTGGTGGCTTAAACTCACGCCAGGCGCGCGTGCATGCATGCCCAAGACCCCAAGAGTAGAATGGAGGAGAAGGAACTGTGGCGTGGCCATCCCCCCAGGGGGTGATCACTTTCTGTCCCTCTCTGTCTTTCTGGCAAGTGCACATGCCCTAAAGAAAGAAGAAAAAAAAAAAAAAACTTCTCCCCCCCCAAAAAAAAAAAGCAAAGCAAAGCAGGTATCTAGTAGAGAGGAGAAACTCAAATTCTTTGCATGAATTATGCCCATGTCTCTGGCTGGCCTAGAGTTATATGAGGCTGGGTTATGTGGAGTCTCCTTGTGCACGATTGTGCTGGAGCAACAAAGAGTGTGGAGAAGCATTAGATGGCTGATGAAATCCTGTGAGTGATCGCAACACCTTGGACAGGAACAGAGGAGGGACAGAGTCAGAATTGAGGGAGGGATTAAGCCCAAGCTGACAAAGCAAGAGGGCCAGTGAGGACTCTGAGATCTCTGACCAGAAGGCCAAATGGCTGGTGGTGTCATTCATGATGACAAGCTGGAGAGGAAGAAAGCCAGGCTTGGTCAGCTTTCAGACAAATGAAGCGCAAGGTGTATTTGCAATGCACAAGCAGAAATGTCACACAGTCCATTTCATAAAGAAGTCAGAGGGGAGGGGCGGGCTAAAGATACAACTTAGCAATACAACTAGGTTTAAGTGGTAAAGCTGTGGGAATGGAGACATTTCCCCCCAAGTACAGAAGATAGGATGGGAAGAAAGAGGAACAAAGACCCAACCATCAGCAATTCCACAGGTTATTTTCCATTTTTGTGCCATAGAGTGCAAACTTTCAGTACATATTAAGTGGAGACATACAATGACTCTCTTCCATTATCTGTTGATGATAATGTGTATGGTAATATCTCTGACTGGCTTAACATTCAGTGATTGAATGTAAAAAAATAAATTAAAATAAAATAATAAAATGAAAAAGTTTAATTTAAAAGGTATTTATAAAAAGAAATTCCACAGTTTTATGACAATGTTCAGTTGGATATACGTGCAGATAAATAGAAAAGGAAAGGTAGAAAGAAACCAAAACCTAGGTTTTCTTTCACAAAAAGCAGCCTTTGAGTGGTTAAGAACACAAAACTCCTAATATTCTATCTTCCCCAATTCAAATACTATATCATGGTATCTATTCATAATCTCACCCATCCTTGTTCTAGAATTTAGGAAGTTTATGATTTGAGTTTGCACTTCCAATAATGGCTAAGTACTTCTTATGGGAACAACCCTCCCTCAAAATATTTTTAAAAAATTAAAATTCCTCCAAAACCAACTTCTGCCTAATCCTTAAAGATCTATCTTCCACCCAACATCCCAGAGTCCAGCAACTTCATCAGATCCCCTATTTGTTCTCATTTTTAAATTCATTATTATCTTTTATCTGCTTGATGGTACATCTTCTTCCCCAGCTTTCAAACTCCATTAAACACAGTCATGTGACACTCAATGATGGAGGTATATTCTGGAATAAAAAAGTATCTCTAGATAATTTCATCATTTCAAAACATCACAAAGTATATTTACACAAACCTACATAGCACAGCCAGTCACACATATAGGCTATATCAGGAGACCTCAAAAAGTTCATGGAAAATGAATATTATGAAAAATTATGAACTCATACTTTAATTCAATTTTCTATAAACTATTTAAATTGTCCTCATATGGTACAGCCCCTTATAATCTTATGGGACCTCCTTCTAATATGCAGTTCATTGTTTGTTTTTTTTTGTTTTTTGTTTTTTGTTTTTTTTGAGAGGTTTTTGCTTAGGGCGTGTGCACTCGCCAGACACACAGAGAGAGACAGAGAGACAGAAAGCGAGAAATCACCCCCCAGGGGGATGGCCATGCCGCAATCCCTTCTCCTCCAGTCTCCTCTCAGGATCTTGGGCACGCACGCACACGCGCCCAGCGTGAGTTTTAAACCACCGGGTCCGGGACTCGAACCGCGGTCGACTACGTGGGAGTCCAGCGAGATAGCCATTATGCTAACTGCTGGCCCCGATATGCAGTTCATTGTTGACCAAAGTACTGTTATATAATGTATTACTGTATATCATTACAGGATTCACATTGTCATCCTAAAATAATAAAGAATATTCTACGACATTCATTTTTACTATTTTTAATTGTCAGAGGGCAGGTGCTCTTGCTAGAGAGAAACAGAGAGAGAGAAAAGGGCAGAAAGCACACTCCGCTAGGGTGTGGTCATGCTGCAATCCTTTCTCCTCTATTTCGTTATTTGGTTGGGACTTGAGACCTGTATAGATATGCGCCAAGTATGTTTTTCAACCAACGAAGGTGAAGAATAAAATCGTGGTCAGCCAGGTAGGATCCAGCTCCCCTAACCACTAGGCCACAGGGCCAGCCCATTACATAGTTTCTTAAAACTGTACCTTTAGAGCCTGGTTCAGTCTCTTAAAAGTGGCCAAAAAAACGGTGTGAAATCAGCAAGTCTGAAGCTCTACAAAGACTGATATTTTAAACATGAAGGCAACCATGTAAGAGGATCGTTTTTAGCGGGTCTTGCTTTATGCTATTTTTTTTTTCTTTTGACAATTCCATATTTAAATGACTGACCTGGTGAAATCGCCTGGCCCTGGCTTGAAAGGCCTCTGCAACTATTTATATGCACATGTTAGTCTTAGCAAAAGATGCCAAAAACAAAATTAAAAGTAGAGATGAAATTATAACCAAAAGTTAATTGTTCAAGATTCACTTGGAATCCCATTCTTCCCTCTGGACATCCTCTTCCCAGGTGTTACCTCAACAACCCTCAAAGCATAGTCTGGGGGCTCAGGAGGTCCCCGTGGCCCTCTCAAGTGTCCTATATTCACAGAGATATTAAGTTGTATTAGTCCAAGGAGTGAGGTCTCAAAAGATAGCAGACCCGTGGACACCTTGAGCTTGGACTTCCAGCCTCCAGAGCTAGGACAATTCATATCTGCTTTCAGCTGCCCTAGCCAACCTGATACAGTAAATTACACAATTCCCTGTGGTCACCTGGAAATATTAAGGCAGGCTAGAAGCAAGGTCATTGGGCACTGGAGATTCCGGAACGCCAGGAATCCCCAGGAGGCGGAACCACTTTACAGCAGGTTACTTTGTGTGGCTCAGATGCAAAGCAAAGTTGCCTTACACCAAACTCTACCAGCAAAGTGAGAGAGAGGCTTTTGAGTTTCCTGCATGAGATTCAGTATTTTTCTATAATTTAGAATATGAATATCGGGCTGGCAGGTGGTATGGTGGTTAAGAGCACTGGACTCCCACATGGCCCACTGGGGTTCAAGTCCCAGACCTGGAGGCTTGCTTTCTCGCTTTCCCTCTCCTTCTGTGTGTGTGTTTGTGTGTGTGTGTGTCTAGAAATATTTTAAAATAATAATAATAAATAAAGTTAAATAAAATCATTATTTTTAAAAAACAGATTATCAATTTCAAGGGGCCAGCAGGTAGTGTGGTGGTTAAGAGCACCGGACTCCCCACATGGCTGACCATGGTTCAAGTCTCTGACCTGGTGGCTTGCTTTCTCATTTTTCCTCTCCCACTCTCTTGCTCTGTCCCTCTCTGGTCAAATTACGATAAATAAATAAAGTTACATAAAATAATTCTCTAAAATAAAAAAGTGTATGAATTTCAAAAAGTGGTCTACATATACAGCTAATATAACCAAAGAAGGCCATGCAGTGATAAGGATATTTCTTGCTTTCTTTTCCTTTCTATTTTTTATTAAATATACCTTTTTCACCCATAGAATGGAAACACCATAGAAAGTTAAATCATCTGTAAAAGAGTATTTAATTAATATTCAATTAATACTACCATTGATTATTTCTGAGTGAAGCGACTATTGGCTATTTTTCTTTTTATTGTTTTAATTTCTGTATTCCGTTCTATTGCAAAATAGCCTTCATTAACCTGTTAAGCTTTTGCAATCAAATAAAGATGTCATTGGGAAAAAAATCATAAAAGAAAGCTTTACCCTACTTCAGGTCTAGCCCCAACTTTTTCTGAAAATTGTAATATTTAATAAACTTCAGTTTTCCTAAAACTGAATTTATATAAAAACTCTCATCTGATTATTACAGTATCAGCTATTTACAGAAAAGGGATGTTTCCTGATGATCAAGAAGAATGCTCGAGACTCAGGAAGAACTGTCTGAATATCTCAGGGCAGCAAGTTCCACTCACTTCTCGCCTTTATACCAAAGCCCTTGGCTTTCTTCCGCCTAAACATGCTCAACTGCATGTGTGTGCATGTGTGTGCATGTGCACGTGCACACAGGGGAGTGGTCAGCACACCACAGCTCATACAGAAGAACCGGGCCTACAGAATTAGTGCCTTCTGCTGGGAAGCCATCTCCTATGTAAGAGAACCTGGCTTCTTCCTGCTTCGAAAGTGGACCAGGCTTTAATCAATAAGCTATTATAAATACAGATGCACAGTTGTGAGAGAAAATAGCATCTGTTCCAAAGGAAATGGTACAGATGAAGGCGCCACCGTTGCCTTGGAACGTCAATACCCCCCGCAGTGACACAGGGGCTGCCGCCCACTGGCAGTCCTTGCGGGTTAGCCAGGCAGTGGGCAGTCTGCCGATTACCGGAAGACGGCTGTTTTGAAAAGCCTGCAGAAGCAAGTTCTCTTTTCAATCAGTGCAGTGGTCGACTGGAAGTTTTGCTTTGTTTTGTTTTCCTCAACTCTTGGAGGTACACAGTAACTATGACAGATCTGATCTCTTGTGAATCCAATATATGCAGTCTGCCTTTCTGGGCACTCTATCAGCAGGTCTGCCCCAGCCCACCCACCTTTAATCATACTGTCTAGAATGCTCTTAAAAATATTTCCCCGAGACAGTGAGATATTGTGTGTGCACCAGTCCATTTAAACTACGACTCTATCAGTGGCTCTAATAAAAACCGCTGAGTCTAGCGGTGGTCTGATGGGGTTACAGTCGAGAAGCCAGCATGTCACGGGACTGCTGTAAGTGTGTTCATTATTCAGCGCTCACCACCGACCTGTACTGGGCTTAGTAGCACACTCGCCTTCACGGAAAAGTCTTTATTGGTGAAAACGGTAGCCTCCAAAATATCCATGACGAATGTTTGCTGTTTTTATTCTAATTTTTCTCTTTTATTTTTCGTATTTTTTTACATTCAATCACTGTATAGCTTATAACACAGAAAATGAATTTTCCCAGCACAAACACCCTGTGTGTTAGTCCAGTTAAAGATGTTACCATACACAGTCACCAACAGATAACTTTGCATTTTTGTCCATTGAACATTGTGCTTTATTTCCCCCTGACTCTACCCTCCCACCCCAGTCCCATTTCCCACCCTCTTCCCACATCATCTCTGGTATCCACATGATGAACATTAAAAATGGTTTATCGGTGTTGAAATCAAACGTATTCAAAATACGTACAATGGCAAAAATACTCATATTTTAGAGACTCTCCACCCTTACCCAAGGCGTAAATATCATTGCCTTCTCCCGTGGGAAAGGGGCGAGGGCTAGACCCTCAGCATCTTGTGTCTAGCCACCAGGATGGAGGTTCCTGCTTGTCAGAGGTGACTGAGAAGGTGGAGCCTACTTCTGCAAGGTCGCTACACCTTTCAGGTTACACTGGAATACCTCAAAGCACAGAGAACTGGGGTGCATCTGTCTTACACATCTGGCTGTATTGTCTCATGTCTTTTGCTAAGAGGTGGTTGGCAAACATATCCATATACATAGAAGGATTTTGCCTGAAACTTGCTTTCATTAGAACCTGGCATTGCAGTTACAGGAGAATAGTTGAACTTCAGCACCTACTACTTTTTTGGAGGTTACATTACCTAACAAAAAGAACTTAATTTTCCCAAGTCAGTCTGATGCTTAGTTTAAGCATCAACTTGACTAGACTAAGGGAGACCCGGGGGCCTGGCAAAACAAAGTTTTGTGGTGTGTCTGAGACACTGGCGTTTGGATATAGGGGACTGAGGTGGGAAGATCTGCCCTCTCCAGGTCTGAGCAGGCACTGCCCAATTAACCCAGAAAGAACAAAAGCAGTGGGAAGAAGAATGTGCTCTCTCTCTCTCTCTTCTGGAGTCTGGATGCTCAGCTTCCCCTGCCTTAGACATCAGCTCCAGGCTCTCCAGCCTTCAGACTACAGGACTTGCACCAGTCCCTCCCCAACAGATAAACACACACGCACACCTAGGTTCTGAAACTTTCGGCCTGAACCTAAGAGTCACACCATCAACTTCCCTGCCTCTGAGGCCTTCCAACTTGGACTGAGCCATGCTCCCAGCATCCTAGGGTCTCCAGTTCACAGACGATCTGTTGGGGGACTTCTTGGCTGTTACAATCTTGTAAGTCAATGGGTAAACTAAACTAAACTAATTGCCTATATATATATTTATTTATTTATATATATTTATATATATTTATATATTTATATATTTATATATTTATATATTTATATATTTATATATTTATATATTTATATATTTATATATATATTCGTTTTTGTGTCCATTGAATATTTTGCTTTATTTCCTCCAACTCTACCCTCCATATATATATATATATATATATATGTGTGTGTGTGTGTGTGTGTGTGTGTGTGTGTGTATTCTGCCTCTCTGAAGAACCTTTATAATACAATCAGTTTGCCAAATTTATCCAGACTGGCCAAACCTATTCAAGAGATGTTTATGTGTTTATGTTACTTACCCTCCCTTTTCTAATCACCAATCCAAATTCACTTGAAAATCACTGCTTTCTCTAGAAAGACTTCCTGACTTGAGGACTTTGATTCATACACTAAAAACAAGGGCTAGAGAAACCATGCTAGACTCCAGTGAGCTAGCCATGCCATCTCTGGCATTATTTTCTAGGTAAAAACACTTCATGTCTATATTCTAAACTCTTTGAAGGCAAGAATTTCATCTTCCATTCTTGCTAATGATTTTGCATCTCCCTAAGCAATGAGCCCAATCTCATGAACACACACATGCATCTAAGTCCATCCACTGCTTCTACCCCTGCCATGTACGTGCAACTTTGGAGCTGAAAAGGGAGAGCATAGCTAGGCTCTGAACCAGGAAGTAAGGAGAGTGTGGGAGCAGGTGGCTCAGAGAGGCAGGCATCTTACTGAGCCTCCACATTCATCTATTTTACAGTGAAAGTTTCTGCATTATTTAACTTCTAGGACACCAGGAAAAATAGTTATGTTATTTTTCTTTATTTTTTCTTTTAATTTTCTTTTTTTCTTTTTCTATTTTTTTAACTGTACATTTAATCACTATAAACCTTTGCAGCATACAAAACGAGTTTCCCAGCATGAACACACTGCATATTAGTCCAGTCAAAGATATTACCATACCCATCTTCATCAACAGATAATTTTCCACTCTTGTGAAACATCGTATGTCCCTGCTTAATATATACCGAATGTTTGCACTATAGGACAGAAAATGTAAGATTGGAAAGTAAAGGCATGGAGAGCAACTGTGGATACCAGAGATAGTTTGGGAGGAGGGTGGGCAGACGGGGGCAGGAGGGAATGAATCAAGGGAGAAAAAAAGATGGCTATTTTTGTAGACGTATAAGGATAATCTCAAATTTTTCTTCAGCTAATCCTTTAAATACAACATATAAATACAACACTTAAAAACAAAACAGAGTCAAGAATGTATCTTCAATCTACTCCCTCAAATTTTAACTTTAATTAATTCTCTGAATTTCGTAACAATGTACTTCCTGAGGCAATGTAGCGTTTTCTAAAGGAGACTAGATGCACATTTGGTGAGACTGAGTTAACAATCCACTGCCATGTATGCAACTTTAGCTGAATTGTGTAATTTCTTTGTATATATGAACTCCAGAAGTTCATATATACAGTGGAAATACTGCTTATCCAGTAGGGTCATTGTGGGGATTGGAAGTGTTCTATATATTCTAAAAATGCTCTACAAGTGAAAGCTATTGCAGCTTTTATTCACTATTGGTGGAGTGGGTACCAACATATTCTTTCAAGTACCCATTTCAGTCAGAAAGCTCATTGAATTTACCCAAATAGCATATTAGAAACTGTAAATAAGAAGAAAGGACTATTTATTTATTTTAGAGAGTTTTTTGGTATAGGGTACATGCATTCATTGGAGAAACAGAGAGACAGGAAGAGAGAGATCACCCCCAGGAGGGAAGACCCTGCTGCTATCCTTTCTCCTCCATTCTCCTCTTGAAATTTTGGGTACACAAGCATACGCACCCAGCATGAGTTTTATGCCGCCAGGCCTGGGACTTGAACCGCTGTCCACTGCATGGGAAAGTCTAGCAATATAACAATTCTGCCATCTACTGGTCCTGAAAATAACTTTATTTTAAAGAATTACTTCCTGGGAACCAGCAGTTAGTGTAATGGCTATGTCGCTGGACTCCCACGTAGTCGACCGTGGTTCGCGTCCCGGACCCGGTGGCTTAAAACTCACGCAAGGCGCGTGTGCGTGTGTGCCCAAGATCCCAAGAGGAGAATGGAGGAGAAGGGATTGCAGTGTGGCCATCCCCCCTGAGGGGTGATTTCTCACTTTCTGTCTCTCTGTCTCTCTCTGTCTGTCTGGCGAGCGCACACGCCTAAAGCGAAAAACCTCTCCAAAAAAAAATTAATAATAATTACTTCCTTAAAAATGCTGCATTCAGAGAGTTTTCTGTTTTACTTATTGAAATAGATAGTGAATACAAACTTTCTCATAGACTATCTTATATTGGTACTTTCTCATTTCTTTCTAAGCAGAGGCAGAAGCAGTAAATTAGAAGAATGCAGTTTATTTTGACTGGCAGTCCAGGTAACTGGGGTGTGGTGTGAAATTCCAAGGTAAGGACATTGGCCTCGGCTACCTTCGGGCCCACTACCTGTGCTCGTTTTGTTCACCAGGCTGCAGACTGAACTCCCACACCCAGAACACGGAGGGGCATGTACTGTTTTCAACTTCAATAACTTTCTTAGAATGATAAAGTAGGCAAGTGTTTTATCTTTGCCTAAAGACACGTTTTATGAGATCATACATTCACATTTTGAGAAGGGTTCATTTTTTACTGAATTAACATTAGAAAGAAGAAGTCATCTGGCTTTATTAAGCATGTTTCTCCCACTTTAGTAGACTAAGCCATTTAAACCAGACTAGGAAGATGATGAAAACAACTAAACGATTTATCTCAAGTGTGAGAAAGATAAAATTGCTGGGAGCTTACAGATTAAAGAACGCATTTTCTGCTTTAGATTGATATATAAACACAACACTTAAAGACAAAACAGAGGCAAGACTCTATCTTCAATCTACTCCCTCAGATTTTAACTTTAATTAATTCTCTGCATTTCATAACAATGTATTTCCCGATTACACAGGGACTGGCTTCAGAATTCTAAGTGGACTGACACTGCTCTCAAGTCATCCTTGTGTCTCTATTGATGAAGTTTTAAACAATTAATGCATGCTCTAACTTAGGTTCATTAAATGGGCTTTTAACTAACAATTCTTCATAATAATATTGTTTAAGCTCCCAAATAACCATCTATTAAAAATATATACTTTGTTATTATCAAGAAAGAAAAAGTGAAAGCAAATTACTAAGAGCACAGCTCTCAGCAGGTAGGAACCCAGATTTTAAAGTACTTCCTGTTTGTGGCATAATAATCTAATTTTATAGTCACAAGCCCTACTGAGCTCTTGGTTCCTGGAGGAGAGAGAATTCCTTACACAAGGGGAGTAAGGTAGACTGTATGCGTATGTGGGTTGGGGACCCCATCCACCCCCACACTAAGCCCACTTTTGCAGGTAGATGTTACTAACCTCTGGTGGAGAGGAAAAAATGTTAGAACCCTTCCATGTTGCCTTACCATCTGATGGCACATCGCCATGAAAGCTGGTTTCAGACAGAATTCTCCCTCACACATCAGTGTTTCTTGGCAAGCAGGCATGAAACAATCTGTTCCTGAAAATCTGCAAAGTTCTAGCTCTTGGGCACTTAAAACTCCTTGAGTATGTCATATGGTCAGAACACAATTCTGATTAGGAGGAAGGAAGGAAAATGGAACAGAACCCTAGCCAAGGGCAACACTCCTAAGTGGAGCACCCAGTCTGCTGGGCCCCCCACATTCCTGCACCCCACCCATGGAAGGGCAGAAGAGCCTGCACAGGGTTTAACCAACCTTCACATTGCAGTTATCAGAACACCACTCATTTCCCTCCGTAAAAGTTATCTCCAAGAGCCCTCGTACCGAATAACAACTCTCCAGTGCAGAGACTTGCAGGCAAAGGTGGTTGAAGACTTGGGGCAGCGGACACTGAACTGAGGACCCTTGTTGAGCATCTTTAAAATGCTCGCCGTGCCTGCTGTTGGAGAGGCCTTCCACTATGGGACAGCATAAGTGCTGACCACCATAGGCTAGAGAATAAACCTAACTATCTCACACATATAAATACGCCACACCACCTAAGCCACAGTATTCCAAAGGGGGAGAAGAGCATGGTGTGAGGTGCAGTCAACACTCTGGGGGTACAGCCCGTGGAAGGCCAAGTGTGACAAGAATGAACAATTTCTTCATTCTCCTACCTCATCCTCTTTCACACAGCCCAAGTTATTTTTGTTGTTTTGGGGTTGGTTTGCTTGTTCGTTAAATTAGGGCAATGGGGGAATTTTTTTCCCCTTCTGAGTTTGGCCACAAGATAGCAAAACAGTTAACGATGAAATTTTAAAAGTGGGGTCTAAGTAAATGGGTGTGAAGAGTGCCCATTTAAAAGTGCTTTTTTTCTGATAAGTGTTCTGGAAAAGATTCATATAATTGCCTTACAATCTTACGAGGTATCTATTGGAGCCACAATGCTCAGGGAGCCTCCAGCCTAAGGTCCAGTCCCAAAGTGGGTCAGTCAATTCCACTGCGTTTCAACATCAAATACAGCAACATGTCCAAGAGCACCCAGACACCGCACGGCCCGCAGCAGTCAGTTCAGAGATGACAAGTAACATACGTGGCGTATGCTATTACTCTGCATTTTCAGATACACTTGATCAAAGGGGCTTGATTTGTATCTGAAAGAACAATGCGAGCTGTGTTCCTCCCCCCAGGTCTGTCAATCAGGGACAGACCCTGTCTGAAGAGCTGTCTCTGTTTGAAACTCTGTCTTCCCCTCTGGAAGGCCTGACACCTTGACTGAGATTGGCATCTGCTTTGCTTTGAACCATTTATTCCTTCATGAAGTATTTGTCAAGCTCCCTTACAGGGGCCCTTGGGTAGACCCTGAGAAGACTATGAAGAAGGATAAGAAGAACAAGTTTCCTGTTCTCAAGGAGCTTTGATACTGAACTTGGTTTAAAAGCCAGAACAAAATTTGTGAAAGGTGATGAATGGCTGAGACAAATGCATTCCTCTGGCTGGAAATGAGGTAGAAAGTGAAAAAAGAATAACTGAGGATTAGAATGGTCAAAAAATGAAAATAAAACAAGCTTCTTAACAGAAGGTGGCTCTGGTGGGACTATAAACTGGCACTGAATCTGTTTGGGCTGAAAGAAACCCATCCATCTATCAGGGAAATGAAAGGCAACGGGCACTCAATGATGGACACTGAAAGACTAGAGGATATAGAAGCATGGAAAATGGTTACGGATACTGGATACAGTGTGGGAGGAGGGTGGAGACGGGGGAGAGTGTGAGGAAAGGTAGTAAGGAGAAAGATAGAGAGGCAAGACATTTATGGGACACAGAAATGGATTATTGTCTGTTGATGATAACATGTATAGTATCCTCAATTGGACTGGTGTGAAGTGTATTCTTGTTGGGAGAATCCACTTTATAAGCTAAGGGATGTATAGTGATTGAATGCATAAAATAAAATTTAAAAAATAATGAAATAAAATAAACATATAATAATAAGAAAGAGAGCCTGGGCAAAATCTTAGATGAGGACATTCACTGTTCTTGAAAACAATGTGGCCAGAGGTGAAGTGTGACACCAAGAAATAGTAAGAAAAACTTACTGGAAAATCCATATTCTAAATACAGAGGATCTAGACTATTTGGATGAAGTTTACACTTTACTTCGTTTATAATGGGGCTATTGAAAGCTTTTCAAAAGATAATGTATATCACACATGTGGCGTTCTAGGGGATAAATTGTCCTGCAGTAAGAATAAAATATTGGAAGGAAGAATGATGAAAAGCAGGGGGATCTATGGGGAAACAACTTCAGTCATGTAAGCATGAGTGATGTGGACCCAGCCCAGAGGCAAGTAGCAAGACTGGAAATCACATTGTTCTATGCATTTTCTGGAGCAAAAAAGCCACACACACACATACACAACTACCCTAGAAAAAATAGCTTTGGCAGGTGCCCCATATAACAAATTGTCCTTCATGATTTTTACTCGTTTTTTTTCCCCCCCCTTAAACTGACCACCGAATAATTGCCTCAGCATCAGCCTATTTATCACCCTCCTAAGTCCGGCTCAGTAGACCTGAACTGAAAGGATTTCAAAAGTAGTTGGCTCACTGGACTGCAAGAGCTCATTCCTGTTAATCTTCTAGCACTATTTGAGGTCACCTCTTTCTCCCAGACCTCACCGGTAAAGCATTCCCAGACATCACAGTGACACCTGTGGTTAGCCTTGTTTACCCCAACATGGTTCTACAGCTCTTAAACTCGGTGTATCATTGAATACTATCCTCCATTGTTTGGCTTCGCTAAAGATTTGGGGGTCACAAAATCTTTATTAGAAATGTCATATTCATAAGTCTCTCATTTAACAGTATGCTGCCTAGGCATGTATGAGCTGAGTGTAGCGACTGCGTACTGGGAGCAGGTTCTACAATGTTTCGTGCTCTTGGTTCCTTCCAAGGAACCAAGGCGGATGCTCTTTCTCCAGATCCTAGAAGCAGGAGCCCTCTGTAGCTCCAACATCCCCAAAGTTATCTCAGCTGCAGTTGCCACTTGGTAGCCCAAGAACCAATGATTGGCAACTTCTGGCTCAGCATGTAAGGAGCATGTAAAGAGCTTGGAAATCACCACTTCGTCCTAACAGCAAATAAAAGCTCCGTCGGAGAATCAAGGTTAGCACTAGCCCCTGCCTCCAAACCAGAGACAAAGAGGTGAATTCAGAGAATCACAACTTACCGGAGCAGAAACCCTGGAGCAGAAACCCGGAGAAAATACTGATGGGAAAATTTCAATTAGCAATTGCTGGAGGCTTAGCGTACACAGGCCTAAGAGTTAAAAACTCCAGGGAGACAGTTATCCACCACCCCCAACCCACCCAACCAACTAACATAGTTTTGTAAGTTTTACCTCCAAGAGCTCTAACAGGTTCTCACAGTGAAGATTGAAGGAAAATCCCCTCTTGCTTCCAGCAAGGGTGGGGGAAGTAACCGTTTTGAAATACACCAGAGCATTCTGTCTTTCTTAACAAGCTCTGACCTCAAGAGAAAGTATTTAAGCAGAGCTTAATCTGTTTGAGATTTATCAGAACATAACTGACAGGGAAGGGGACATACCCAATGCCAGTCAGCTCCAGTCTTCAACGTGAGGGAAAGGAAACACCCAACTCCTGCTCGTGATAGCCACCTCGTCCCACCCACGTCCGAGCCCTAATCACAGGACTATAGAACACTTCCACTCACTGACACCTCGCCATCACAAGGCCCATCTGCCAGAGTTTCCCTTAGCAGATATATGTGTCCACCTTTCAACATCATGATCCCTCATGATAGAGCCATGCCTCTCCAAGGACAGAGTGCTCCTACTGGGTTAATCCCTGTGAGAGCAGGTGGTGAGAAAGCAAGCCAGCTGCTAGCATGTTTCTTTGCATGTACCCTCTGGCCCTTCCTCTCTCATCCATGTTGTAATGGAAACACCAGAAGCTAGCCAGATACTAGCCCCAAGCTCTTGGACTTCCCAGCTGCCAGAATCATGAGCCAAATAAACTACTTTTCTTTATAAGTCATCCAGTCTCATTCCTGTTGATCTTTGTTACAACAACCGTAAACAGACTGCAACAAGGACTGTTTAACTGAAGTTTCACTTCCTTGCTGGCCATCAGCTGGAGGCCACCCTCAGGGTCTTGCCTCCTGAGCCTCCCCGGCATGGCTGCTTCTTTCATCAAAGCATGCAATTTAGGAAGCAGCAGAGAGAGGACGCTGGCCATATGGGAGAAGTTACAGTGTCACATAGCGTAACTGTAGATGAGACATCTCAGCACCTTTGATGTTTTCTGTGGGCTTGAAGCAAGCCACGGGATGAGAGCTACAGAAGGACTGAACATCAGGGTCTTATGGGAACAAGGTAGATTCTGGACACCGGGGAGTTCAGGGCGAGCGTGCAGCCCTGAGTGGAGCGTGGGCGAGCTTCCAATTCCCATCTCCAGCTCCCCTTCACAGCTCAGTGAGCCCAGATTTCCTTTCTTAAATTTTATGAGATTTTCACTAGGGATGCCGGTAAAGCAAACAAAAACCCAACACAGTTCTTGCAGCTAAGCCAGGGAGGATTTCTGCTTCTTAGAACCCAAAAAGCCATGATAAGAACTGAGCTGAACCTTCTTGGACATACGGTTTTTCTGGTCTCTCTTGACGTTAACTGGGATGTACTCACTTATTGTCTAGGATGCATTATTTAAGAAATGGTTTGGCAGGTATGTAGACTTGGCTTTGGACTTTGTCCCACAGATTCTAAATGACACGATCTGAGTACCTTGTATGCGGTCCAAGCCTTGGAGTTTTGGATTTTATTAATAAAATTAGAATTAAATACCTACCTTGTAATAGATACTTTTCAAATGACACAAGACTGATGTATACAATAAATGTTTACTTTCTTACTTTATACCTTTCTTCCTTCTTTCATTTTCCTTCCTTTCTTTCTTCATCCCCATATAACATTGCATTCCTTTGCCAGGACTGCCATGAGAAAATACCACAGACTGGGTGGCTTCAACAGCAGAAATGTGTTGTCTCATAATTCTGGAGGCCGAAAGTCCAGGATCAAGCTGTTCTCAGAGTTGGTTCTTCTGAGAGCTGGGAGCTTCCCTTGGTCTGTCTTCATGTTTATGCAGCTATTCGGGTATCTTCAAGTTTGTATATTCTCTGTTTGCTTCTCTGTGTCTAAATTTGCCTTTTTTAAGGACACCAATCATGCTTAATTAAGGATCACCTTAATGCCTCTTCTTAACTAAGTTTATCTACAATGTCTTTATTTCCAAATACAGTCACTTACTGAGGTACTGGAAGTTAGAACTTCAATATATGGATTTTCAAATCTTAGGCAATCATGACACAATTCACACATGTAAAACGTGCACAATATACCGTTCTCCTGATTCATCTATTCCGCTCTATAGAAGTCGGTATCTTCCTAGTCCTCTCAATATAAACACACAGCTGTTTTTAAACGCCTTCTCAGGGGTGACAGCAGCTCACACTCACTGAGTTCTCCTGTGTGTCCAGTACTGTTGAATGAATTTGCCCATACGAGCCTCACAACAAACCCAGAATGTATTAGCTCTTAGTATCTCCACTCTATAGACGAGGAAAACTAAGAACATCGAGTATGTAAAAAGATCAGCATTATTCACAATTGCTAAGACATGGAATCCCTAAATGCCCAAGAATGGATGACTGAATTTTAAAAATGTGTTACATAGGGACCAGCAGTTAGCGTAATGGCTATGTCACTGGACTCCCATGTAGTCATCCGCGGTTCGAGTCCCGGACCCGGTGACTTAAACTCACGCCGGGCGCATGTGCATGCATGCCCAAGATCCTGAGAGGAGAATGGAGGAGAAGGGATTGCAGAGTGGCCATCCCCCCGGGGGGGTGTGATTTCTCACTTTCTGTCTCTCTGTCTCTCTCTGTCTTTCTGGCAACTGCACACGCCCTATGGCAAAAATCTCTCCAAAAAAAAAGTGTGATACATATACCCTATGGAATACTACACAGCCATAAAAAACAATGAGACCCTGTCATCTGATACAAAGGTGATGAATATAAAGATTTAGTTCTAAGCAAAGCAAACCAGACTGTGAAAGACAGGCATTGTATGTCCCCACTCATTGTATACCGAATGTTCACACTTGATGGCAGGAACTGAAAGAGGGAAGATATAATCACAGAGACAGCAAGTATTGGAGATTCTATAGGAGGGGTTGACAGTAAGGAATGGGAGGAAGGGGCTCAGAAAAAAAATAACAGGTACAAGAATAGAAAGTTGTCTGTTGAGGATGATGTGTACTGATATCTTCAACTTGATTGACATGCAATACATGTATGGTTTGAAAAACTATATTGCATGTTGTAAAGATGTACTATGATTAAATGTAAATAAAAGTTAAAATTAAAAAATTATCCTCAAAGGGAAAAGTTGATCATGAAAGCATGTGAAACACATCCAGGAGCTAAAAAATAAACATTGAATTTTGGCATCTCTGACAGCATGTGTTAGCATTCTTGCAGTTGCATACAGAAGGGTATATTTTTTGATATCGTTCTTCCAAGCTACTGAGCCTCAAAGGAGGGAACGAAGAAGCTGAATGGACAGGTGATGGAAACAAAGAGCTGCAGTTGTCTCCCAGTCATGAGAAACTACTGCAGCCTGCAGCATACAGGCTGTGTATCCTTCATCGGAAATGCTTGATCAGAAATGTTTCCGATTTCAGGGTTCTTTTTTCAAGTTTGCAATATTTGCATATATGTAATGAGATATTTGGGGGATGGAACCCAGTTCTAAAGATGAAATTTATTTACATTTCATACACACCTCATAGACATAGCCTGAAGGTGACTATATTTTTGTTTTGCAGAGTTCTGACTGGGATCCCTCATATGAGGTCATGTGTGGAATTTTCCAGCTGGGATGCCAGGTCAGCATGTTTTGGATTTGGGGGAATTTCAGATTTTAGATTTTCAGATTAGGAATTCTTGACCTTTGGTAGTCTTACAGTTGTAACTTGACCCAGATTCTGGTTTCAGTTTTAAAGCTGAGGACCTTCCCATCATGTTAGACTTTCTGTCCCTTCTCTCACTCAAAGATCAGAAATACACTCAGGGTAACAAGTGACACACAGAGATTTAGAGAACGTGAGGAGGCCTCACAGTGATCTGATGAACACTGATGGGGAGCACTAAGCTTAGATGCGTGGGGAAGAGCGGGGGTTTCCCAGTACCAACTGCAGGAGAGCCCCCAGACAGGAGATGGTCATGACCTCTACCCACTGGCTGCTGATTCTTTGGTTTTGTATTTTAAAAATGTATCTTTTCATTTTGATGACTTGGTCCGGACTGAGATTGCATTGTGACTTCCATTCTCCAACATAATTCTGTTTCCTTATCTCAGTTGGAGAATCAAATAGCATATTAATATAATACATTACACTAGATTTCACCTAGAGCGCGCAATAAAAGCTATTTTCCAACCTTTTCCGTCTAAGCTCAAATAAAGTTAATCTAATTTAATGTCATTAATAAAAGTTGGTCTATGGACCAATAGTTATTTAGGGATGGGGGCTGGGGTAAAAACTTCGAAGGGTAATTTAAAGGTCGGTTTGATTTAAGATAAGTTCAAGTTTAGCAATGCAATTTCGCTGCATTTACTATACATCTCTATGATGAATGCAAGGCAGGAAAACCAACCTTTACATTTCCTATCTATAATTAATGAGTGGCTTCTAGCAGGGTTGGGGAGAGGGGGGAAAAATTGTGATTACAAGAGACCAGCTCACTTGAGCAATGTCAAATCTTCTAGAGGCCAATTTAAACCAGCCCAGGTGTCAGCATTCTCCCTTGTGCATTCTGGGCTTTCCAATCTTTTTTGAAGTCATGATAGAATGAAACCTGATTGAACAGGAGACTGAAGATACTAATGCTAAGATGATGAATTAAATTATTAAAGCCAATTACACGAAATGAATGCCACAAGTCAAGGTAATGCGAGATTGCCAAGGAAGTGTTGAGGGGGCTCAGCCCCCATGTTCATCTCTGGCTCTCCAAAGTGGTAACTCCCCTGAGGTCTCTGCCCACACACAAGGTCTCCTCCAGCGGGCAGTCATAGTGGGACATCTCAGAGACAGACCTAGCCGTGGCCCCACTGCGTGCTTAGAATGTCACCCTGCCACTTACTGGGTAAAATTCACAGGCGGGCTGGGAATGCTGACCCCCAGGTTGTTCTCCCTCTTCCCTGAGTCCCAGGAAGCGGCCTCCCAGAGAACTGGTTTTGTTTGCAATGAGCAGCTTGCGACCGTGAACTTCTCTGCCTTTGAGCATCACCCACACCTCAACCCTACCAGTTGCCCTGTACTGCCTGCCAAAGTGAACACCATCGCTCCCCTTGGCCACGGCCCAGGGCCACACTTCTTCCCCATAACTGCCCTCTCCTTAGACCAGACCACACACACTTAACTCAGTCTTTTAATAAAAGAATCTAAACAAAACTCAGCTTATTTCATTAAATATATGTTGCTTTCAGCACCTCAGTCAGTGGTGGTCAAGCCTGATGATGAACCTAAAAATTTAAAACGTTGAAAATAAAAAATGTTAATGCTTACGCTCAGACCCCTCCTACTGGAAAACCACGATCTAAGTGGCCCGGGAGGGGCTCAGGCATCAGCATTTTTGCTGGGATATGCTGCCAGGGCTAGAAACGAGGGAGTTAGCCTGTGCGTCCACCCTTTCCAACCCCTGAGCCCATGCAGCTCTCTGGTGCTCAGGACCCTTCAGCCCCCCAGGCTGTGCCCGCTGGGTCTCTTGCAACTAAGCAATGATCTCTTGCCCTAAAGGCACATCCTCTTGTTCCTCGACACCAAGCGCTGTGACTGTGGGGCGGACAGAATGCAGAGGACGGAAACAACACTGCACCGATCAAACTACTAACGAGATGACTGGAGCAGTCAGAAGGATCCATTTGAATGTTTCAGGTCTTGCCTGATGCCAGGAAAACTGCAGTAAGAAATTCATGGAGCTCGAAAAGAGGCATGTGAGACCTTTTTGTCCATGGCCATCTGCACAAATGATAAGAAACCTAACTTTGTCAACTCCATAGGAGGACACCATAAGAAATTACAGCTAGTGCCTCTAGACTGTAACATCGTTCATACCTAGAAATCCTTCTCCTAAAGTCCCTCTGCAGATGTTGCCAGCTTCCAACTGAGAAAGGAGGAAAGAAAGGAACCCCAAAGCCTCGCCACTTCCTGGCAAGTAACAAATGCACCTTTTTGCTTCCATGTCTTTATATTAATAAACTATTGTCATATGAAAAAGTTCATCCTACTACAAAAAGCATCTCAGGCTTTTTTAAACAATGGCATGAACTGATACGTGATAAATAACACCTCAAAACAACAGCAAAAAATGAAATGCTGACCTACCCAAAGATCGCAGACTTCCAGTACACCAGCTCTCCTTCTCCCTGTGTGACATCCATTCCCTCTGGAGACCTTCTCATAGCATGAGGGTAGACAATGAAGACGCATATTCTCTGAGAGTAATTCATGTAACCATCTAAGGTCCAATGACTTATACACCAGTTTCTTATTCAAATAGCAAGTATATGTCCATCTAGATAGAGCCCACCATGAAAATAAAAGTTATAATCTTTCAAATATTGATTCAGCCTTGCTTAAAAGTACAAGAAATCCTACATCAGTTTCCTGGCTTATTATCACTCTGAAGTCATGAGGAATGTTCCCGTGGGGAGGCTGGGTGCAGGGCACCTGGAGGCTCTGTGTACATTGTTGTTTGCAACTTCTTGTAAATCGACAATTATTTTTAAATAAAAAGGTTTTTTAAATTCATTTCATTCTTTCATTTATTTATTTATTTATTGACACTCTACCCATGAGAGAAATGAAGTAGGGTCTTCGGAAAAAAGCAGCCCTGACGTGTGGAAGAACGGCGTGGACCAGAGGTGCTGGTAGTCACAGTGATGGCCTCAGTAGTGACAGTAACAGATAGCAGTGACTGACAGAAACGTGTATATCCTGTGGGCACTGGGGGCAGTGAAGACGGAGCTAGCCTTGGATGGAAGGAAAATAACACCTATGTAAGCCCTATCGCTTGTTACATTTACTGAGAGGTAGCATGAAACTTCTCAGAATGAATCAATTCAGTCCTAAACTATATGTTGCTCATTTACTTTCTCATGCAAGCAATCTTCAGTTTGGAAGCATGTGAAAAACTCCAAGTAGGAACACTACGTTGGTCATTAAGACTATAGAATGTTTATTATAACATAGGGACTTCTGTTTATTTACTTCACAAATTCCTCTCTCCTCCTTGTTTAATTGTCGCACTGTGTGAGTCATGTAGGTTCTCTTGTGCAGCTCCTACTCAGAAAGGTCCAGACCCTGTGGGACTTAGCGTTCCCCTTTCAGGCAGGTTTGGAAATAAATAATTCCTCCAGCAGATTCGGACTCAGACACAATCTGAAGTGTATTTCTTTGAGAAGCATCTCCCACTGTCAGTCCATTGGAGGGAGGTGTCAGGGAGAGAGCTGGAAGTTTTGCAAAGATCCTGGAGAACTTAGAATGTAAAGTACCTACCAGGAGCCAGACGCTGCTCTAGACAAGGACTCAGTGATAAACACGGCAGCAATGGTCTTTCTATTCTCAAGAAAGAAAAACAACAAGCACAAAATGCAACCACCAGAATGGCTTCAGGTAGGGTAAAATGATGAAGAGAATAAGCATGATGGACAATGGTGGTTTGTGAGAACTCCGGGTCAGGAAGGGCCTCCTTCTTGGGTAATATTTGAGCTGAGACCCAAGAAACTACCAGAAACAAGCCGGTGAAGAGAATCTCCCAGAATAAGAATAAAGATCCTAAAGCAAAAAGAAACTTGGCCTTTCTAACAGAGAAAAGTGGACAGGGACAGTGGTAGAAGAAATCAGAAAGGAAGGTGGAAGGAGAAGGCCAGATCTTTGTGTTGAGCTGGGCATGAGGTGTAGTATGTGACCTCAGGGAGGGTTGTGTCTAAATTTCTATTTGGTGGCACTAGATGGAGGGTATACCACTCACTAGGATGGGGAAGAGGATCCAGTACAGAACTTGTCAGCTGTGAGGTGCTGCTGAGACACCCTCCAGATTCTGGGTCTCTGGTTCATGGGCCAGTGTAGCCCGGAGTCCTGATTTCCATCTGCAGCCGCTTCCCTCCAGGACCTCCCCCTGCCCAGGGACTGCTAGAGCATGGTACAGGATTCTAAGCTCTCTGGACTCTCAAACCCTTCTCTGGCCTTGACCCTCTCCTTCTGCCCTGAGCCTGGAAGAATCATCATTCCCCAAGTGTGTATCTTCAATTCTTCTGTTGATGCCTGTTTTAATTACTATGATTGTTGTAACAGATTGCCACATAATGGCCTGAAATCTCACATTTTTTTTTCCTTATAATTCTGGAGGTTGACAGTCCAAAATGCACCACACTGGGTTAAAATCCAGGTGACAACATGGCTTCCTTGCTTCTAGAGACTCCTGTCTGTAACAACGTCTACAGGCCACCTGCATTCCATAGGTTGTGGCTCCTCCTCCATCTTCAAAGCCAACCATCAGGAACTCTGACCTCATCTGCTGTCTCCTGTCTCCCTCTCATAAGAATGCCTGTGCTAATCCAGGCCAATCTCCCATTCTGAGATCCTTTATCACATCTGTGTGGTTCTTTCACCCATGTGGGTAACATGCTCACTGGCCCAAGAGATTATTTCATGGGCATCTCTGAAGGAGATGCCCACCACAATGCTCTACATCTTCTTCCTCAAATAGAGGTCACTTCTGGTTCTTTATCCTGCCACATATCTACTGAGAAGAAATAAGACAGAATCCATATGGGGCAAGAATGGGAGACAGAAAAAGGAGAAAACCAGGAAGAAAAAATATATTTCAATTAACAATTCAAAGTGTCATGCAATGACAAAATTAGGAGAAATTGGAAAGGTATGTATTCTTAATCCATCCCAAAAATTTTACAAACATGTGATAAATCCATTGTACACAGAGATTAAGATAAGATACAGAATTGATAATGCAGGGCCAGCAGTCAACCCTCTCCCACCTCCCAACCTCCTCCTACACTGTCTCCAGTATCCTCAACCATCTTCCATGCTTCTATATCCTCTAATCTTTCAGTTTTCACCAGAGTGCAGACATTCAGTATATATTAAGTGGAGACATATAGTGTCTCTCTTTCATAGCTTGGCTTGCTTCACTCAGCAGTAAATCTTCCATACTCATCCACTTTCTATCAAATGCCAGGATCTTGTTGTTTTTTATTACTTAATGGTATTCCATAATGTATTTGTGCCACACTTTTTCAATCCATTCATCTGTTTGTGGACATTTGGGTTGGTTCCATGTCCTAGCATCTGTGAATAATGCCACAATAAACATAGATGTGCAAGCACTTTTCTGACTGGGCATTCTCTTATCCTTGAGTAGATACCCAAGAGTGGACATGCTGGATCAGATGGTAGTTCTATTTGTAGATCTTTGAGGAATCTCCATACTGATCTCCACGGGGGTTGTATTAATTTGTATTCCCATTAACAGTGTAGGAGTGTTCCCTTTGTACCACAGCCTCACCAGCATTTACCATTTTTTTGGTTTTTCTTAGTCTTCACCATTCTGACTGGGGTTAGGTGGAATCTCATTGTGGTTTTATTTGCATTTATTTGCATGAAAAGGGATGTTAAGCATTTTTTCACATGCTTTTTGGCTGTTCATATTCTTCCTTAGAGAGTCGTCTGTTCAGTTCATTTTCCCATCTTTTAATTGGGTTGATCTTTTTTTTTTTTTTTTTTTTTTTTCAGGTAAGCCACTTGAGTTCCCTGTGTATTCTGGTTATCAGTCCTTTATCTGAGGCATAATTTACAGATATATTATTTCATTCAGAGGGTTGTCAATTCACACTAATTGTTTCTTTTGCTGTGCAGAAATTCTTAATATCATGTAATCCCACTTGTCTATTTTGGGGATTATAGTCTGTGCTTTGGGAGTCTTATTTAAGAAGTCTTGGGACCAGCAGTTAATGTAATGGCTATTTTGCTGGACTCCCATGTAGTCAACCGTGGCTCGAGTCCTGGACCCGTTGGCTTAAACTCACACCGGGCGTGCGTGTGTGCGTGCCCAGGATCCCGAGAAGAGAATGGAGGAGAAGGGATTGCGGCGTGGCCATCCTCTCCTCGGGGGCAATTTCTTGCTTTCTGTCTCTCTGCTTCTGTCTTTCTGGTGAGTGCACACGCCCTCTAGCAAAAAACCTCTCCAAAAAAAGAAAAAAAAGTCTTTGCATCTTTGCCTACTCCAAAGTTTCCAAGAGTTTCCCCGTGCTTCCCACCAGTAGTTTACAGTCTGAGGTCTTAGATTTAGTTTGGGTTTCTACTCGATGAAAGCCCAGGTGCCAGCACTCAGGCAGCACCCGTGCATACTGAGCTCCCTGGGTCCAGGTAGAAACCCGCACAGAGACTACAGAGAAGAAAGGAGAATCATTACTCAGGAATGAAAATAGTCCAGGGGCCTGCCTAACCTCTCTGGGCCTGCCAGGACCAAGCCATGGTGGTGGGAACACTCTCCTAGGCATTGTCAGGTGGGCCATTACTACTGGCCCCACCTGAGGAGCCACGGGGCCGCCTCCCCCTCACGTGCTCTGGGAGCCCACTGCCGGGAAGCAGCACCTCAGAAAAGTAGCGGGGTTTCACGTTAAGTTCACAACTGCAAGCTCAGGCATGCCCTCTTAACCACCACCTCTGCTCTTCTGTGTCCTGAACCCCTCTGTCCACAACACCCCCACCTTCCTCCCTCCAGCAGAAAAGAATTTAAAGAGGGAACTTGTCTCCACCAAGGTTGTGATGAGACCATTCCCAGCCACCACCTGAAGGTGTAACTCATCCAGAGACTGTTTCTCCTCTGTGGACAAGTCGGATAGGGAGCACTGGGCTCAGACCTGAAGCTTTGGGTACCGTTCTGTTAGAGCTGCCTATTAGCTGACGAAGGAGTAGTTTATGAAAACAATTTTCTCAGAAGCCTATCAGCACCTGCCCCGGGGCCTGGGCAGGACCTCCTGAAGTATTGCCATGTTTCTCCCTCAGAGGTTCAGCCTGCACATAGCCTGCCTTGTAAGAAGCCTGCTAATCCCCATGCGCAGCCATGCATCCTCCCCCTCTCAGCCCCCAGGCTTTCTTTAGGCTTCACTGTTTATGCCGTGTGTTATTTTATTGCTCTTGCTTAGGACTCTTCTCTGATTCTCTCCTCCTCTAGAATGTCAGCTGAGCGAGAGCGGACAGGACTCCGGTGCAGTTGCTACTCTGCTCCTGGTGCCTGGGTCAGAGCCGGCACATAGCAGGTGCTCAATCAATGCAGCTTGGATACGATAGCCAACTAAACAAACAATGCGTCTAAATGCGTATGTTGTTCTGTTGTGTTTCCAAAAGGCTGTATTGAAGGACATGTGATGTCACATTAGAAAAATAAACCAGCACATGCCCAGGAAGCAATGATCCTGTATCTTTATAACTCCCTGTTGTTCCTGGTACACTAATCCTAGGATAAATGATTGAATGAATGAATTATTAATAAGTGGCTAAGGAAAAGGAAGCATGCATGAATTTCTCTGTGATCTTACCCCATATGAGGCACTTTTCTGAGAGGTGGACTTTCAACAGCCCCCCGACCCTTTGCTAAGATAAGGGGGAGCCACAGCGTGTAAATGCCTCTGCCCTGAAGACTAGCTCCTAGGCTCCGTCACACGGAGGAAACCCGCGAGCACCGTGTTTCACACACTTCCCGAGGCTCTTCCCTCATGGATCCTGCCCTTGTAAATGATTCAAAGGTGGTGAAAAATGACACCATATCAAAATCTTGCGTTGTCCTGACAAATTGTTATAAAAACAACTACAATTAGTTACACTGCTCTTTGAAAGCACTCCATGCTTGGATGGTCTTGTCATCATCAGAGTGATCTGGGATCCATAAATAATGCAGATAATTCCACAGCGCCTGTTATTTCAAGTTACAGTAGCAGTTCGTGCTGCGCCTCAGGAAAGGCTCAGTGAACTGTGGCACCTACGCAGGCAGTAGACACCCTGCCAGAAAGTGACCACCTTAACTCTCGGAGGCCTCGTGGGTGGCAAGAGAGACCTTGCATGTGCTCTGCACAGGTCACCCACGAAGTGAGTGAAAGGACATCGGTTATCTGGGCAGGTCCCATGACCCATGAGGTGAAAAATCGTGTTTCATACAAGCTATTTTTCCAAATCGGCCGCTATGACCACCTGGAATCTGCTGGCCCAGAGCAGCAGTGAGCAGGAGGAGCTTTTCTTTCTTTCTTTTTTTTTCCCACTTTGTAACATTAATTGTTTTATTGAGAAGACAGATACTTTAAAGTACTTCTTTTTTTTTTTTCTTTTTCATAAAAATGGTATACATGAACCAGTACAAAATGTGAATGGGAACATATGGAGATGGCGTTTCTTTCACTATAACGCCATCCATGCAAACCTTAAAAACAGGACTGGCCTAAAGGGAAAAATAAGACATCAGCATTTCTGAGTTTTAAATTATGTCAGAGGATAAACAGGAAAGCAGGTATCCAAACAGCCAACGTTTACAAAGCAGAAGTGCGTCTAGGCCTCACCAGACCAAGGTGTCTGATCGAAGTCTATGTCTCAATCTGCAGCTTCACACAACGAGGCTGCCTGTGTCTGAGCCCGGGGTACACTTTTGCACCTCCCCCTTTACTCCCACTCCCCCCCCCCACCCCCCCCCACACACACCATCCACACTGAAAGGCTCCATGGACAACATCCTCTTTAATAATGCAGCATGGAGAAGAGGGAGAGAAAATTGTTATCTTGTTATTCTGCCAGAACCCAAGTGACAGGAGAAAATATTTTCCAGCCCTAACATCCTTGAGATGCTAAATCTTAATTTGCTGTTAGTTTGGTGCTGAATACAAGTGCTGATGGAACAATGCTGCTGCAAGACCGGACGATGCCACCGTGCAAAACCATGAACAGTGCGCTAATTTAAGACAGTTTGAATGCAGAACAAAAGGTGCCTTGGAAACAACTGTCCAGCTAAGGAAACTGCATTCCTGAGTGGCGAGGCCTGAATTTAATGAAATGATGTGAAACGTAGGCTTGTCGTATCTAAAAGGTTTGGAATGCACCTCCTTGTTCTCTTTGGAATAGCTTGGGTTTGCATTGCTAATTAGTACAAGTTTCTGGTGAAAGGGTGTGTGTGCACAAGTGTGTGTGTGTGTGTGTGTGTATGTGTGTGCCCACATATGTAAGCAATAGAAAATACACCAAAACACACAATGCCAGAAACATTTCTTAAGAAAAGAATACCAGTGCGACTGGCTCCTTGGTCTGGTAGTTATGGCAGCTGGGTCCCACATGGCCAATGCCATGGCTCAAGTCCCAGATCTGGTGGCTTGAGAGACACTTGGGGCACTTGTAACTCAAATCCCAACAGGATGGAAAAATGGAGAAGGAGTTAGGCAGTACCGTGCCCCAGTAAGGGAGGGGGGACCACGGGATGCTTTCTCCTTTCCCTCTCCCTCTTCATCTCTGTCTTTCTCTCTACCAAATGCAAATCCCCTCTAGCAATTTTTAAGTTCCAGCATCGAGCATGCAGGATTTGCATGTAAGCACCTGAGGTGGCTTGAAAGATTAGGATGGCCATGACTCTGCCATGATCTCTCCCTTTCTGCCATTACAGGCCCCTTCCTACAGCGCTATCTAATGGAGGTCCACAGAGAAGAATCTAGAAGCTATGAGGCTACAGGGCCCTTCGGTACACAACCATTAAGACATAAAAACAAACCCAGTGAATACAAAAAGAAATTTTAAATTACCTTGAAAAGTGTTATGTAACTAGCTAGGAACTTTCAGGAAGTTCATACAAGCCTGTTGCTGACTGTCTCTGCTCATAGAATCTTAACTGCAAATGATGTTGATGGCACTTCCTCCAAATCCTAGAACACACACGGGGTGAGCGTTCAATAAAGGAGCAACATGCAGCTCCCATGCGAGGCGGAAGGGACTGGAGGGAAAACAAGGGTAACAAACGAGGAGAAATGATAGCTTAAGTCTCCACTTGAAGAGCACCTTGCAAATTGTCTGTGCAGATGTGACATTATTTACATAATGATTTCATGCTCCTCAGTACACAGGAAAATAAAACTTATTAGGTAATGGAATGCAATCATTAATTCTATTAATGGATCAAGAGTTGTTTCTAGAACCTTCTGTTGTTTCATCATCTTCATATAATTGAAAATATTGTTATACCTACATTTCGTCACCTACTGGGAAAGACAAGTGGAAAGAACAGGTGTGCTACTTTGCCTTTCTAGGAATGTTTACTAACATCATAGTGTTTGAGGCACTTAGGTTCATTTTTCTGGACTGGCCTCTTAGCCAAAGTCTTAGAAAACGTTTTAGGGCTAGTTTTTCACTCACTGAAAGAACAGAATGAAGAACCTTGTCTACAATACTTATTTCAGAAAGCAACAAAGAAATAAGCATGTATCAAATAAAAAACCACAAAGCTTCTTTAACTTGATGTTGCTACTGTTTCCTCAAACTCGGCTGAATCAGCTCCATTGAAATGGCAACGCTTTGGAAGCAAAAAATGATAGATTACAGTTGTGGTGAACTCCATTTCAAAAACAAAGGAAGAATGCTCTTCCTTTTGTACTCACATTTCATCACTTACTTGCAATTTCTGTAGAGTACTCTCCAAACTGGAAAGGATGAGGAGGCCACGGGATAGATTCACATTCAAGAGATTCAAGACTCACCCTTCGCCCTGAAAAATATTCTGTGTTGTCAATCTGTAAATAGAATTATAGCTCCACCAACAGCTAGCCCTGATGCAAAAGTATCTGAGCAAACCAAAATTAAATGCCAACGAAAAATGCCTCTTTGTACATCAGCATCCATCTGCTCGGGCTTTCCTTGGCTTTCCAATTTGTCTTTATTTTCATTTAGAGCCATGCCACATACAGCCTTTCACTCGAGGCACACTCCCTCACAGTGGGGAGTGGGTGTGTGCTGTCCTTGTCACCCATGGAGCTATGTAGGGGAAAGAAATTACTTATTGATTTTCCTTTCTATGGAATGGTGTCTTTGGAATGTTTCTTCCACCAGGTCAGTAACGCACAGAGCCCAGCCTGGGACTCAGACTTCGTGCCTCTCTGGGCTGTCCTCTCTTCTGCCTTTCTTTGCAGCTTCCCCCCAGGATCACCTATTCCTAGTCTTTTGGATAAGACTAAATAGTCCTAGTGGTAATAATAATAATAAGGCATTTTAGGGCAAACTTATAATAGAGAGCACATGTGAGAGAGAGAGAGAAACACGCTCAGTAGAACTGGTCACGTTGTGACCTCCTTTCCCAGCCCCACCAGCTTGTCGGGGTCTCAGGCACCGGCCTGTCCGGTGTGTTTCAGGTCGGGCAGGCCAGGGATCTGAACCAGCTGTCATTCACAGGCATCCATCACTGCAGTTCAGTGCGTGTGCTCCTGACTATGCGACCAGGCTGTACTGGTCCTGATTATTTTTTTTTTTAATGATTGTAATAAGAGCCACCTTATCTCAATAAAATACACCTTATTTCAAATTTTTATTTTAATGTTCAAAATGGCCTGTTTTGTATAAGAGATATAATAAATTTCGAAGAAAATAATTTCAAAAAATAATTTTTCTGACTACTTTAAGCTTCTATATTAAGCTCTTGCCACCAATTAGAGTTTGCTGGAAAAGTAAACAAGCACTTGACACAAGTCAGATTATGGTTAGTTCTAACTTAAAAAGGAGAAATAGCTAAGATGACAATAAGTACTGTCTCCTCTAAAAACAAATAAAGATATGAGCACAGAAAACTTGCAATTAGAAAATTCTCGAAGGACTTTACATATGTACAGGCAAAGGACACTTCACATTTCTTTTAGTTTGATGTCCAGGTTTTGCTACCTGGAAAAATTCAGCCTGTTGAAGTGGATGAACCTGAGCCCTGGCCAGCCGGGAACCATGAACAGACAGAACTGCACACCTGCTAAGCTTGATCACTGAGGTTGCTATAAAATATTTGTGGCTAATGACTAAGAAGCATTTTAATCGGTCTCTAGACATGATAAGAAAAAGAAAGTTCCCAATTCCATCTTAGACTTCTATTTATGTGTTTATTTTACAAACTACTCAAAAGTGGGTAGACATGCAGGTTAATGTTAAATTCAAATGTTAAGCAATCAGTCTTTATAACAAAATGACCTGCTGATCTTTTATCCTACTCACCATATAATGTATATGGTACATCAAGGGCCAAAGGATGAATCCCAATACTGCCTCCTGGTGGTAATGTATTTCAATTGCAGGATCAGTTTTATGAAAAATGTTTATGTGCTTTGAAAACTGAAACATTAAAAAAAAAAAAACTGAAACATGAGGTAATAAATAACATAACATTAAGGAATAAATACCTGACATCTGTAATTAGAGAGATTCAATCATCACTACTGTTTGAAAGAGCCTGCTGTTAACTCAGTGTTCAACTAGGGAACAAAAATTTGACTTAAGTAATAGGCATATTCCAAGTAGTCAAGCCAAACCATCCAATTAGAAATAGAAACACAGCATAATTGGGTTCTTTTACCATATATGGCTTTCCTTTTATCCAGAAAGACAAAAAACTTCTCAGACATCTTGGCATCTAATGTGAACCAGAAACCACACCTATTTGTGTTCTATGAAACCTGTTTAAGAAACTGACTCCTAGTCACCCTAGGTTTTTCCACCCAGACAATTTTGGTCATGCAAAATTTCCAGAAGGCTTCACTCCATGTATCTGACCTAAATCTATTTTGTATATTTCAAGATCCCATTTAAATCCAGCCTTCTTCATAACATATTTCTTTCCCATCCAAAACTAAAGTGATCTCTCCTTTTATCTGTTAGATAAGCAAAAAAAATTTAAAAGATGAGTCACCTTCACACTTCAATGGTTACATAATATCACAACTTGTATTTCCTTTGTCCTGCCTATTGTGAGCTGTAGTTACCTCGCTGAGCTATGGTTTGTTTACTGTGTGTTTCTCCAAGTAAAATGGAAACCTCATCGGGGCAGGAACTTAACCTGCTATGCTCATTACTGTTCACCTAGATCCTTACAGAGAGTCCAACACATGGTAAATGCTCACTGTTTACAGAACGAATTAACAGTCAGCATTGGTGAAGGTATTCCCATCAGACTGTCTCCTAAACTTTCTAGTAAAATGTATAAATTATTTACAGGATGACTTAGCAATATGAATCAAACTTTATCACACAGCCATAACTGTGAGATGTAAGTAGCAACCTGTTTGTCCAGAGAATGGAAATAAATTACATGTATCGTGCATAATGCCCTACACAGCCATCAAAAACTATAATATTCATCTATATTTACTCAAATGAAAAAAGATGTCCTTGGCATATATAAAATTAAGACACAGTATCAACAACAGCTTGTGCAATGGTTAATTTTTCATTTTTTTAGTTTTAATTCACATGTAATTGTATATATTTATGGGTTACAGTGTGGTATTTAGATACATATTACACAATAAATAATGATCAGATCAGGGTAATTAGCATCTCCATCACCTCAAACATTGATCATTTCTTTGTGTTGAGAACATTCAAAAAAATCTTCTAGTTATTTTGAAACATGCAATAAATTATTGTTAACTATAGTCACCCTATCATGCTGTAGAACACTAGAAGTTAATACTCTTACAGATTTGTATTCTGAACTTGCTAATTAACCCCTTTCTATCCTCTCTTTTTTTCTCAGTCTCTATTAATCCCTATCGTGGTAGTTAATTTTTTGTGTCGACTTAATGGGAGGGTGCCCAGATAGTTGGTCAAACATTATTGTGGGTGTCTCTGTGAGCGTGTTTTTACATGCCATAAATATTTAAATTAGTAGACTGAGTAAAGCAGATTTCCCTCCCTCATGTAAGTGGCTTTCTACCAATCATCTGAGGGCCTAAAAAAAGAATGAAAAGGTAGACTGTCTCCCAAAGAAGAGGATTTTTCCTAGATGGCTGCCTTTGAACTGGGACATGGATTTTTTTTTTTCCTGATTTTGGACTTGAGCTGAAACGTCGGCCTCTCCTGGTTAGGATCCTGCTTGCTGTCAGCCTGGAGTGACACCATCAGGTTTCTTGGTTCTCAAGCCCTCAGACCTGGATTAAAACGAAGCATTGGCTGTCTTGGAGCTCCAGCTTACTAGCTCATCCTGCAGACTTAAAACTTGCTGAACTTTGCAATTGCATGGGCCAATTTATTGTAGTAATTCTCTATGTATTCGTACACATCCTGTTGGTTCTGTTTCTTTGGAAACCTGTATGACACAGCGCATACAGCAGGCTCTCATTTGGTTAATATGTTACAGCTGTGGAGGTCTGGTTTGTGGTGGGTTGAGTGTAGTAATGTCCCCAACTTGTTCATACCTCCCCTTTTTCTTGGAGAGAGATTTTTTGCTGTAGGGCATGTGCACTCACCAGAGAGGTAGACAGAAAGTGAGAAATCACCCCCAGGGGGGATGGCCACGTCGCAATCCCTTCTCCTCCAGTGTCCTCTAGGGATTTGGGGCAAGCACACACACACGCCTGGTGTAAGTTCCAAGCTACTCAGGTCCAAGACTCAAACTGCGGTTGATTATGTAGAAATCCAACAACATAACCATTACGCTATCTGCTGGTCCCTGTTCAAGCCCTTTGATAGTCCCTTTCACACCGACTCTAGGTTTAGCCATGCTGCTTCATTCTCACCAGAAAGACAGCAGTAAATATTATCTAGGCAATGACTTGAAAGATACTTGCAGTGGGCAGCTAGATCCCACATAGTTGACTACAGTTTGAGCCCAAGCCCAGTGACTTGAAAAACATCATAGGCACATATGTGTATGTGCCCCAAATCTTGATGGAATGGAGAAATTGAGAGAAAAGCATTGTGATATGACCACATCCCCATTGCAAGGCTCTTTTCCTCTCCTCTCTATTTCTCTCTCTCTCTTTGGAAAGCACACCTGCCCTCTGGCAACAAGGAAAGGAAGGAAAGAGAAACAAAAGGAAGGAGAGAAGAAAAAGGGAGGAAGGAAGGAGGCGAAGAAGGAAGGAACTTGAAATTGGGGCTAGCTTCCTGCCCATTCATGAGAACTGAGCATGCCACATGACCTGTAATCGCAAGAGAAGCACTGAAAAAGATTCCACACCTCTTGCCTCTGCCAGTCAAAGCTAATCCACCAGCTGACTTCCCACACAAGAGCAAGTCTGTCGGTGTCACTTCTGCAGAGACGACAGGACACCCGGTTCTTCCTCACACAGTCTTTATTCACAGGTTTCCTTTTTCTTTTTCCTCTCTCTCCCCCGGTTCCCTTTCCCCCCGTATATATAGGATCCTCCCGGCGGCCCCACCCGCAAGTTCTCTCGCCTGTACGTGGCAAGTCCTGATTGGCTGTCTCTAAAACATGTCCATAGAAGGAGTTGTTAGTAGTACTGGAGACACGCCTCCCTATGCAGCCAGCGGCGCCATCTTGGCTCAGCCGCCAACGGCAGCGGCCAACACAAGCCCAGCTGAGGTCACCTGGCACTGCCCTGTACCAGAACTGCCCAGCTGAACTTAGCCTAAACGGACAACCCGAAGAACCAGGAACTAAATAAATGGTTAGTATTCCAAGCTACTAAGTTCGGAGGTGGTTTGTTAGGAACCAAAAGCTAGCTGATTTGTTACTGTAGAACAACAACAATGACTAAAAGCCCAGAAGACAATATTCTGAATTTTTTATTTCTTTGTGTTGTTGTTGCTTTGCCAGAGGCTGTGTACCCAAGAGAGATACAGAGAAAGAAAGAGAGGAGAAAGCATCCCTTACTGGGACGTGGTTACATCGCAATCTTTCTTCCTCCATTTCTCCGTCCCATCGGGATTCGAGGCATGGGCACACATGTTCCCAGCAAGTTTTTCAAGCATCTAGGACGGAGTTCCAAACTGTACTGTCGGCCAAGTGAGAGCTAGTTCCCCTAACCACTGGGCCATGGGGCCAGCCCCCTAACTTCTTAATGGTGGTTATAAACTCTATGTAGAGATTATAGACAGCTTTGAGTTCATTCTTAGCATTTTTACATATTTGCATACTGTTTAAAATGAGCATGTATTGTGTCTATAAGCATAAAAATAATAAACCATTTTCATTTTGAAAAAATAACTTTTTATAAAGTTCTCTCCTTTTTCAGATTTCGTGCAGTAATTACTGTTTTCCAACTAATGCACCAATTAACCATGAAGCATTTTGACATCTAGGGTTGATATTGAAGACTTTCATTTATTTGACTACAGAGGAGTAGAACACACAGCAGTGCCTAATTTTTTTTTTTTTTTTATGGTCCACAGTGAGGAAACCTAGGACTGCCATCTATCTTGGAGTCATAAAACCTTCATCTACTTCTGTTTAAAAGCATTGATCTTAACGGGTAAGGCAGAGTAAGAAATAGAACACCTGTAAGAGAAGGCAAGGCTGTGGCTAGGGCGGGTCCAGCATGAACGAGCTGCCCAAAGGCCATCCCCAAAGCAGGGGTGCCTGGCCCTGTGTTACCAGCAGAGCTCCTGTGGTCTCACCACAATTTCCTGCTTGAACGTCCAATTTCAGAGTTAACTCAGATTGAAGTAAACAATGAACACACGCACCATAGAATTAAACAAATCATGGGAATTTTAAATATAAATTAAAAGTTGTGTTAGAGAGCTCATCTGGAAAGAGAATAATTTTAGAAGACTGGTAAAGCAAAGATTATTTAAGCAAAAGAGTTAAGATGTGAAATAGCTTATCCTGAACTAACATCCCAGAATTAAATTTTTACATGACAGAGACAGGAAACCAAAGGTTTTTCACCCTCAACCAAGTTAATAAAGAAAAGTAGAGAGAGCAGGCATCAGGCAGCTTTGATAGTTTTTAAAAAACATCCATGCAAAGTTTCGAAAGTGACAGCACAGAACAAAGAGTAGATGGGAAGAGCTAGCGAATGCTGGATTAGGGAGCAAGGGGAGCCCTCCTCTGCCTCTGCCTGCAAGCTGGTGGGGAGGGGCCTGGCTGCTCCTAACAGTCCTGCCACGCACCAGCAAGCTCAGTGGCTCTGCAGAGGGCTCGAGTGTCCAGGCTCTAAAATCTCCCTACAGCACTAAAGTGAGAGTGGGAAAGAAGGATGAGGAGCTGTGTGGCCACTTTAAAGAAGTTTGAATCACTTCGGTAATTGGGCCAGCAGATGGCAAATGCAGTTCATTCTGGAAGACTGTGAAATAATTAGTCTGGGAGAGAAAGCTAATCTGGTAATAATGATCTTGCGTTTATGCAGCATTATTTTTTACAAAGCACCTTTCACCGAGAGGTTTCCACAAAGCCTTCTGCGATGATCGTGCACAGTATACTAAGGGGTTTGTAGCAATAGAAGGTGTGCTCTCAGGGGAGCCATGAAATTCACCAGGACCAAAAGGGAAGAAGGTGCAGCCCCAGGGAAAAGGGGAACCCGCAGGTGAGTCACCAAATAGAAATATCTGTTGGATTCTCAGGAGAGAACTAAGCCAGCAGAATGTCTGCTCAAATTTGAATCATGACTCGGGAGGGATTAAAATGTTATTTCCTTGGGGTAAGATTAAAAATATATGCACGTTAGAGATTTATCTTTAAATAAATGCTGAAAGACTTTTGCTTTATCTTCCTAAAATGATAAAAGCACCAAACATGTTAAAAGGGAAAAAAAGACTTTCATCGACTGAATGAAATTTTGAAAATAATTCCCAAGGTTAAACAAGTAATAGGGTGAGTAGTTGTCCAAGCCAAGAGAGAGAGGGCTTTATGCTTTAATAGGCTCCTTCCCCCATCCATCTCATCTCTCCTCCCAGGACTTAGTCAAAGCAGAGGGTGTTGAGTGCAGTTATGAAGGGACATGGTTAGACATTAGCGCAATAAGGTCCTCCAGGGCCCTGCTCCTAACTCTCCACCCAGCCCCCTCAGGTAAGCAGACACAGAGCCTCCGGAACACTGGGAGAGCCTGAGCTTTCTATCCTCCTAAAGCACATTGGTAGGTCCTACAAAATGAACATGGTTTATCACAAGTCCAGAGTAGGTCACATGCGTCTTGGGTACACAGAAGCCCAGAGAACAGAGAGGCTGGAACTTGCCCTGCACAGCTCTGGAGGCACTTCAGTTCCAAATTCCGAAGGCTCAGCTGTTAAAAACCATCTTCTTTTGGTATTATAACCAAGACGATTATTTACACTAGCCATCTCTAAGGAGAGCAGGTCCTCAGAAAGAGACAAGAGTCCAGTTGAGTCGGTGAGTCAGAACACTGAGAATGAGGTCCTTGTTTCCACATACCCAAGGGCCACATTATTGCCAGAGGGTCAGACCCAAAGCTGACCTCGGCCCATCTCACAAGTGAAGTGACCCCAGAATGATTCTGAACTGTTAGTGTTTGATGATAAAAAGGTACATATTCATACTGAAAGGAAATCGTTAACAAAAGGGGTGACTTGTTTGGCAAATTCTCTGGAACCAGGTCATTTGAAGAATAATTTAAGGACTTGGGGTTACTTTTATAGTTGAAAACTTAAAATGTTTTCAAATACAATCATGTATAAGAGAAATTCAGCTTATTCTGTGTATATAACAGATTATATATAAACACCTAGAACAGCACCATCACCTAGAAACCTAACATGAAGCACGTATATACTACTAAGTTTTCTGGGACCTATTTTATTTCTTTGTTTATTTTACATTCAATCACTGTACTTGTACAATACAGCATACCAAATGCATTTTCAAAATCTGAATATACTATATATTGGTTCAGTCAAAAATATTACCATATTATTTAAAAAATAAAGAGAAATTGGTAAAATTAATTTAATAATGGTCTCTATTCACCCATATACTAAAAATATTATTACTTCAACATGCAATTAATGTTTCCAAAGCTATTAAGATTTTTATATTCATTTTCCTTATAAAGTCTTTGAAATCCAATGTGCATTCCACACAGTTCTCACCAGTCACCTTGCAGGTGCTCGATAACACCTGGCCAGTGGCTGCCATATTGATCTGAGCAGCTTTAGAGAGTGAACCATGCTGTGGTGTCCTAGAAAGAAACCCAAGAGGGTCCATCTTCAATGTCTAGTGGAACCTGAGGCCCATCTTTCTCTAAATCATTACAAGCCGTAGATGTTCACAGCTGATGATCATTACTCAATTGGAAAAATATTTCTCCTCTCCACTTGTCTCTTTTCAATGCATGATAACACAGAACCACCAATCCCCATGTCCCTTTCTCCTTGCAAATGGCCACATCCCTTCATCTGCCTCGCCCATTGCCCTCTCACATTCTAACAAGCGCATCACCTCTGGGGTGTATCTTACACCTCACTGTCACTGCCAAACACCCAGGAACAGAAACATGGTGGCACATTGCTGCAAACCCCAGGCAGCTTAATACCACCATTCAGCAGCTGCAAGCAAGCCAGTCCGAACAGGGAGACTCTCACTGTCGTAGTGCTTACTTCAATAATGCATGAACGCCCTTTGAGTTTCTGTGTCTTGCAGCTGTTGTTCCAGCAAACAGAGCTACACAAACTGTTGTGAGCAGTAGTGTACAGTATGCCCTCTGAGACCCACCCACCTTTATCTAATTCCAGGTGCCTAAACAGTTTTCTTAGTGCCTTCCCAGAAAAGCATCAGAGTGTGGTACCCAAAAAGTACTCCAGTTGGAGAAATCCAAAGCTGGGAAGAGGAGCCTGAGGCATCTGGCAAAAGTCAACATCCACAGTTGTTACACACATCTTTGGGGGCCTTGGGACTTCCAGATTTTTAGCATGTCTTCCTTCCATAGGTCCTTTTCAGGTGGCAGTTTTATAATGCCTTGTGTGGCAATCAGAAGCTAATAAATGGGACTCTTTCTTGGCTCCTCTCACCAGACACCAGGAAGACAGAGCCTCTGGCTCTTAGTGCTCTTGGCACCAGGCGATGCCAGCCAGTGAAAGTTGCTAAGTGTTGCTTTAAGAAAGAAAATAAGAAGCACACGGTAGGGCTCCCAGCATGACTTAAGCAAAGTGCCAAGTTCAGTATTTTTAAAATATTTTCACCGTAGGGATGAGGGAGAGAGAAGAAAAACAAACAAACAGAATAATCTGCAGATGCAAATGCTTTTGGATGGTGATGTTGACTGTAGTTTTCATCTGCTGGCTTCGTGAAACCTCTGCACACCACGCGGGAACACACATTTCAGTTGGTGTGAGCCCTGCTCGCAGTCTCCACGGAGTGGGGCACTAAGGAGTGCAGATTCTTTTCAAGACATTATTTAAGGCTCTCCTCAGCTGTCCACAGCGCACATTGATTTTCTGTCGCAGCTCCATGTCTGCAGGGCTGGTGCTCTCCATTGATCCGCAGAGAGCATTTTCAGTGCATCAAAGAGGGCCAGAGGTGGGGCACCGAGGGAAGGACAGGAATCACGCTTTTAGGGCCGGACACAGCTCAGCGGTGTAAAAGGTATATAAAATATTAAGCAGAATGTGAGATTGTTTTTAATGTTCCAAAATCTGTTGACATATGAGACTCAATGGGACCCAAAAACGGGACAGGATTATATCTTTTCTAATGGAAAAATTTCCCCTAGTGGCATGGAAGCAAGCCCTAGGACCTGAGAAACTGAATCCTGCATTTGTCTTTCATGGAGGACTTGAAGCTGTAAATCACAGTGTCCAGGCTGAAGAGTTCAATTAGTCAAGATACAATGGTAATAGGTCAAGGTTATGAGTCATCCCAAGGACAGACTAGTTAACTTTGCTCCATGTCAGAGGTGGCGCCATAAACCCTGATAAAATTCAGCTGTTCTTAGGGGGTGGTGACTTCATGGAGTCTATTGCAATAAAAGACAAAACTGCTACAGAGACAAGGTGCTCGCTGCCCTCACCCCCAGACCACTCCCTCCTGCCCCTGCCCTGGACCAGACTGCCCATAGAGATCCTTGAGGTTAGACTCAGCTTCCAGGATAAAATGCCATAGTCTGGGTGGCTAAAACAACATACATTTACTTTATCATAGCTCTGCCAGCTGAAAGTGCCAGATCACGGAGCCAGCATGGTCAGGAGGCTGGTGAGGGTTCTCCTCCCGGCTTGTAGATGGTCTTTCCTAAGCACATGTACACTGAGAGAGGAAAACAAAACATCTCTTTTCCTCTTCTCATAAGCTCACAAACCTTTTTGGATTTGGTACCACCCTTATGACTTCATTTAACCTGAGTTACCTCCTAAATGCCCTATCCCCTGGGGGTTAGACCTTTAGCATATGAATTAGAGGGACACAGTTCAGTCCATACAGTTAACTTCCAAACACAGCCTTCTTTTGCTTCTCTAATCAGACAGTCTTCACTGAAAAGAGTAAGAAGGATGAAAAAAGCTCTTTTCTCCTTTGTGTGAAACAGTTTGGATACCATGTGTCCAAACCTTTCTCTAGATATTATTACTAATAAAGTTTAACACGCAAATGAATAATGAAAAGATAGCTCATTCACACCCTAGTGGGCAAGTAACTTGTGATGATTATGAGGCTAGAAAGCAAAGTCAAAGCAGACGAGCCAGAGAAATCTGCAGACTTGAGCTTCCGATATATAGCTCGTGTGGTACCTGGTCCTTCGTGGACCCTCAATGTCTGTTGAATGAATGAACAAATGCATAAATGAATGAATGAATGAAGAATATTTTCCAGCAACAGAAGGAGACTAATACAATTTAAAATCCAAGCCAAAAGATAACCTTATCTGCACATATTCAAGGCCAAAATTGACCTAAAATGACTTTGCTTTTAAAATCAGGATTTCAAAATATAAAACTATATCATTTCAAATACAGATAATTACATTCTTATCAAAGGCATGGGTTCTTGTAAAATAATTCCATTTAATATATATCCAATTTAATTAAAATTTATAAGTGGCTGTGGACCAAACCAAGTGTATCTTAATTAAATCAGAACATGCCTCACAGATGTTAAGGCCGACCCCAATTTTAATAAAGAAGAAGCAAATACAATCATTAGGGACTTGGCTGAGTAATTTCAGTCAGGTGGAAAGCAAGATGAATGGGAGGCCAGGAAGGTCCCTTCTACTCAAGGCTAAGCAAAATGACCCTTGGACGAGACAAGCAGAAAGACAGAGTGGCCTGCTCAGCACATCACTGAAATAGAAATGGGAAACTCTTGTACACCCAAGTCAATCACAAGCAGTAAACTGAGTAAGGAAGAGGAGGTACCTTCCCTGACAATTTACATGTCATAGAAGATTCCAGTTAGTTTTGCTACCATCAACCAACTCAGAAATAGAGACAAAGCAGTCTTAGTGAAGCCAATACTGGACACGTAATCGCATGAATAAGACTGTCAGATAAAATACAGGGTGCCCTGTTGAATCGGAATCTCAGACAAACAACAAATAAGTTTTGCTGTAACTAAGTCCCATGCAGTGCACATCCTGTATTATTTTTTTCTAAATCTACCATCTGTATATGAACTGTCTTAGGCTTGTAGCAAGTCTTGTCAAGCGCTTCTTGTAATTCCAGTATAAACCACAACATTTGTTAAAGAATGACTGTTAAGGGCTGATCAAAGGATGAAATGTTAACTGCATACCTGAATGGTGCTGTAGGCTTGTTGCCAGCCCTTGGAGGAGCAGAAGAGACAAGCTCCATTTTCACATTTGGGTTATTTCTACTTGCCTGGCTGAGATTCCTTTTTAACGTATCTCCCTTAGAGCAGACTTCAGAAAGTGTCAATCACAGGGAACTATGCTGGTCAAAAATCAACCTAGAAATGTTTATTTCAGGTCTATTTTGGAAGCAGAACTGTGCTGTGGGCCACATGTGGAACAAAGCCCAAAGTGCCTGTGCACTCCAGGAAGCTCTGTGAGCAGAGGAAGAAGGAGGGCCCCAGATGGTGAAGTGCATTTCCAGGGTTTAGCTGGGTCTGACTGGCAGAGTTAGGCAAGTACTCTGTATTAGGAATTATCCTTTCATGAGCAATAAAGTTTGTAAGCGCTTCTGAAGCTCAGGAAAAACAAATGTAATGTCTTCCACTTTGGGTATTCGGGAAAGCTGAGATAGTGGAAGACGTCATTCACTCATCCATGCAACGACATTCATGCACTGTCAACTCCACGCTCAGCACTGATATAGGTGCTGGGCCCACAGGTGCCTCAGAGAAGACTGACCAGATGCTCACCACAGCCACCTCCCACCCCACCATTTACATTTCCCAGCCTGCCTTGCAGTTAGGACTTGCCTGTCACTGAGCAACAGCCGATGGAATGTGGGCAGGAGGGATGTCAGATGTTCCCAGGCCATGTCTAAAGTTCTGTATTATTCAGGGTTTCCCAAGGGAGGAGTGGGGAACATTAGAATATATAAAGACATCTACCATAAGGGATTGACTCATATGATTATAGAGGCCAAGAAGTCCCACAGTCTGCTATCTGCAACGTGGAGACCAGAAAAGCCTGTGGTGCAGTTTGAAGGCCCCAGAGCTGGAGATCTAATGGTGCAGGCTCCAGTCTGAGTCTAAAGGCCTAAGTACCAGGAGCACTGAGGGCAGGAGAAGACCCCAGTTCAGAGTCAGTCAAAGAGCAAATTCAACTTTCCTCAGCTTTTTGTTCTATTCAGGGCCTTGGAGGATTAGATGATGGCCATCCACCCAGGAGGACCCTTTCTTTACTCAGTCTGTAGATATAAACACTAATCTCTTCTGGACACCCACTCACAGAAACTCCAGAAAAAATGTTTAACCAATTATCTGGGCATCCCATGGTCCAGTCAAGTTGACACATAAAATTAACCATCATACCTTCCATGTGAAAGGAGATAGATGAGAAGTCCCAAGTCCTAGAGGAAGTGTTATCAGCAAACCAAGTCCAGCTACTTCTTCTTGTGATCAATGAAATGAGAGGCAGAGGCTGGAAAAGAAGGAAACTTATTTCTATAACTGGTTATATAGAGACAGTCAGCAAGCACCATCAAACTGTCTCAAGAAGCTCAACATGTTCTCAGTAGTTATCAGTATTTACAGGTACAATATACAAGCATGTGCAAATCATTCCTCACAATCAATCAGAGCCAGTAATTGTCCTAAGTCTTTCAAATACCTACTCCTGGGTTCTCATCTGACCATGCCTCAGAGTTCCCTATGACTCAGCATTTGGTCAGATGGTTCTCATTAGAGGGCTTTCTTAATTTCAAAATGGCTGCAGTCCTGCTGGCCTCTATAGGAGTTGCTACCAAAAGGGGTCCCTGAATTATGGGTACCATGATCAAAAGAGCACCTGGAAAAAACTAGACGACATTATATTGATTGATAAATTTGTGCCTCAAACACTTATTTAGAACTGCCATGTGAATTTAAAAAAAAAAAAAAAAGTCTCTTCTGTGTGAAATTGCTGAGGTATGGGAGGCAATTGTTACGGCAGTTAGACCACCCTGATACACTGCCCCAGTGGAACATTGAAAGGAAGACAGGTAACAGGTATTTTAGCCTGCTATTATGATGCCAACAAAACTATCTGAGACTGGGCAACTTATTAAAAGGGAGGTTTATACAGTTCCTAGTTTGGGGGTCCAAGTCTAGGGACCGTATCTGGTTTACATCCAGCAGTGTCTCGATCACATCGTGAAAATGAGAGAAGGGCGGAGTGATTTGTCCACTGGTCTTTTTAATCCCTTCTCCTTTCCTTTCCTTATAAATCTACCATCGCTCAGTCATAGGACCCACCTTAATCACTCCCAAAGGCTCCACTTTTTGACACCATGACAGCATTAAGTTTCCCCTTAAGATTTTCACAGCCCAATCTCATATGTGATTTCGGGGAATGCATAGCAATAGACAAATAAGCAAAGACAGAGATGATTACAACCTTCTGAATGTACTATAGAAACATGAGTGCAGTGATACACTCTCACTGTAGAATTTCAGACAACCAGGCCGACTCACTGACTGAGGTGTCATTTATTGAGAGTGGAAAGTGGAGAAAAGTGGGAAGAGAATCTGGCAATTCTGAGGTACTTGTGACCAAGCAAACCAGATATGTTAAGTATACGGTGGGAGTCTCAAACTCACATAACACATCTTAGGTAGAGATGTACGTGTGGGAGTTGTGGAGATAAACTAGATGTTCCAGGAGGAGAGAGAGAAGGGGGACCAAAAGAGAGCCCCAATGCCCCCAAATGTTTACCTGTTGGGAGAAGAGGAGCTAGCAGTGAATAAAAAAAGAAGAGGGCAGATCTGTAGAGCTGGGTGTGATGTCCTAGAAGAAAGGATGTCTTTTGGAAGAAGAGCGCTATCATCTGTCCAGATTATAGTAAGAAATCAGATAAAACACAATGTGGAAGGCACTGGTGACCTTGGAGAAGGCAATTCAAAATAAAGGTCAAAGTAAGAGCTAGGTTAGCAGAGGCTAAGGGAGTAAGCAGAGACAGAGATGATGTGTGTAGACAAGTCTGAGAATCGAGAATTCTTTGCTGTGAAATGGAGCAGAATGATAGGGTAGCAGATGGAGTGAGGAGGAGTCAGGGAAGATTTAGGAGGATGAGGAAAAATCACTATCTGTTTCTATACTATGAAAAATGGTTTATCAGAGAGAAAACTGTTGATGGAGGAGAAGAGGGAGGAATGTGAAGGAGTTAAATCCTGAGCATCCCTTGCAGGAATTCCAGGCTCTTCCTCCCCTTTCAGGTTTCTCCAATAAGCTTTCTTCAATCACAATTCAGAACACCTAACAAGTTCTTTTTCTACCTCCTTGTTTTGATGTTCTAGTCACTACTGCTGCAATTGTACTCACCACTGTTTTTGTTTTGTTTGTTTTGTTTTCATTGCAAAATTGCCTTATCTCAACCACAGGGTTGTGGCCTCCAGAGGACATGACATTAGCCTAGGGGTGGAAAGAGAAAGGAGAAACACCTCTAGTACAAGTAGTTTTGAAGATTTAATGCTGCTACATTTCCATGTAATCACTTTTATTTTTACAGCTAACACCTCGCTGATCTAACACCTCACTGATGATCTGGTTATGAGAAGGACAGAAAGGAATTAGAAAATTAGAAATTGAAGAAGAGAATCTGAGGCATGACATAGTTATACCAAAGAATGAAGAGCAAATATTCTGGAGGAGACAATAGACCTACTGGGCAATGTTGAGAACTCACAGGAAGTTTGATACTATGAGTTCGAAGTGAATTGAGTCAGCCTAGTTGCCTGAAATTCTACAGCAATATCTTAGAGGGAGACCTGGACAAAGCAAGCATTGTGTTTCCAAGAGTGCAGTGTAATTGGTGTTCTGAGTTCTGCACTCAAAGCCAGCGTTCCTGCAGGCTGAGACACTCACCCCACCATTGGCCTGGGCATTGTTTGCCGAAGGCTACAGCAGAGTCCTCCCACGGGAAAGGCCCATCACTAAAGGGAGCTGTTCCACTCATGGTTATGACTGGTCAGTGCAAGCAAAAGCCCCGTTACCTCAGTGAGGGGACACACAGAGGGAATGATGGGTGTAAGCTGTATTCATCTTTGTGAAGAGTCTTACTTTCTTAGAGAAAGGAAAAGAGACAACTGTCTTCTTAAAAGATTCTAATTTTTAAGTCAGTTTTGGATTCACAGCAAAATAAAGCAGAGAGTTCCTACGTACCCTCTGCTCCACATTCCCTGATACAGCCTCTCCCACAATCAACATCCCACCAGAGAGGTGCTTGTTACAATCAATGAGCCAAGATTGACACATCATTATCACCCAAAGTTCCTACTTCACATTAAGGCTCACTCCTGGTGTTACATGTTCTGTCGGTTTGAACAAACATAAAATGACATCTATCCACCATTATAGTATCATACAGAATAATTTCATCACCTTAAAAATCCTCTGTGCTGGAACTAACAGATGACGTGACGGTTATGTCACTGGACTCCCACGTAGTCAACTGCGGTCGGGTGCCCAACCCAGCAACTTGAAACTCACACTGGACATGTGTGAATGTGTGCCTAAAATCCTGAGAAGAGAATGAAGGAGAAGGGATTGCAGCATGGCCATCCTCCCCTGGGGGTGATTTCTTGCTTTCTGTGTCTCTGATTCTGTCTCTCTGGCAAGCACACATGCCCTATAGTAAAAATCTCTCTTTAAAAAAAAAAAAAAGAAAAATATCCTCTGTGATGAGGTCAGTCCATAGCATAGTAGTTAAGCAGTGTGCACAGAAGGCAGACCTCACGTGGCTGACCATGCAGTTCAAATTAGGCCCCAGGAGCTTGAAAACATGCTGGGTGCATGTGCACGCATGCCTCAAATCCAACAAGATGGGGAAATGGAGGACAAAGAATTGCAATGTGAGCATGCCCCATTGAAGAGTACTTTGTCCTTTCCACCCCCTCTCTGTCTCTCTGTCTCTCTGTCTCTGGCTAGAGCATGAACCCTCTGGCAATTAAAAGTTCTCTTTGATACCAGCTATCTTGTATCACAAGATAGGTTACTGTATTCATTTTCTGGGACTGCCATGACAAATTGCCTACCACCCCTACTACAAAAACAAAATAAATTTTTTTGGTCACAGTCTGGAGGCCAGAAGTCCAAAATTAAGGTGTTGTTAAGGCCATTCTCTCTTTTTTTCTTTTTTTTTTTTTTTTTTTTTTTTTTTTTTTTTGAGAGGTGTTTGCTATAGGGTGCATGCACCAGAAAGACAGCGAGAAATAGAGAGACAGAAAGCGAGAAATCACCCCCCTGGGGGTATGACCATGCCGCAATCCCTTCTCCTCTGTTCTCCTCTCAGGATCTTGGGCATGCATGCACATGCACCCAGCATGAGTTTAATCAATTGGGTCCAAGACTCAAACTGCAGTCGACTACATGGGAGTCCAGCAAAATAACCGTTATGCTACCTGCTGGTCCCAAGGCCGTTTTTTCTCCCAAGGCTCTAAGAAAGAATCTATTTCTAGACTTCCAGTGTCTGGTAGCCACTGGTGCTCCTTGGTATTCTCTGGCTTGAAGAAACAATGTCTGCCTCCACCTTCATATCACCTTCTATCCTGTGTCTGTTTCTCCTCTGTGCCGCTCTCATAAGGACGCTTGTTGAGGACCCACCTATATGGTCCACATTAATCTTCTTTGATCCTTAACCCATTTACATCCCAAAAGATCTTTTTTGCAAATAAGGTCACATTCACCAAGTTCCAAGGATTAGGACATGGACATACCCTTTTAGAACCTACCACGTACCCCACTGGAGTTGCTTAGGGTCCTTCCAACAGAGCTGGACAGAATTTCTGGCTCTCTCCACCAAGTAGAGAGGGATGAGGTTACTAGATGCTTGACAAGGGCAAGAACTGAGGCCGTATTGGGCTCCATTTACAATGAAGGAGCTGACAAAGAGGGCAGAGATGGCTCAAGTTGTCTCATTCTGAGTTGATACTCAAGAGTTAAGCTAAGGCCGGTTCTATGACCTGGTAGTTAAGGCAGCTGGACCCAATATAGGCAACTGTATAGGTTCAAGTCCTGGACCCAGTGACTCAGCACATGTGTACATGTCCAAAGCGGTGAAAGGAGGGCAAAATGGATGAGGAGAGATTACGGTGTGGCTATTTCCCAAAGGACCCGCTTTCTCCTCTCCCTCTCTCTCTCTTTCTCTCCCTGTATAAAGGGTAAAATAATATTTAAACTAAGTTGTCCTATTATAAATAAACCACAGTTCAACTCAGAGAGGACCAGCTGTCTAAAGCATTCCCAGAAATACTCATCATAGGTACCAGAATAAACATGCAAGGAAGAGACTTTTGGGGGGTTTTTTTGTGGCACATAATCTGTTACTGAGGAGGACCTCTGCCCTGTCACAAATGTCCGAATATTCAAAAGCAGTATGTGTCACTGTCTACTCCCACTCTGTGGACAGACCTGCTCAGGGTATATTTCCCTTAGCTTAATAAAAGATAGATTAATTTTTTTCATAAAAATTTTTCTTTAGTGGTTATTGCTTCTAAAAGCATGGAATTATAGCCAGCTACCACCACCCACTGCCCAGTTCTCAATCAGAGAATTCTCCAAAGCACCTCAGGAGTCTGTGGTTTGGACCAGGGTGCATTATCTCAGAAAGCAATGTCTCAGACAGTGAGGGCTCCCAGATCAGCCCTCAAAACCATGGTCATGAGGTCTAATTGGAAAGCTTTTGAGATAAGGCAACATTGCAATGAAAATAAAAAATCTGTGATGAGTATAATTCTAGCAGTAATGACTACCACATCAAAACTGTGATGTAGAAAAAGAACATATTGTTAAGTCTCCTGGATTGCAATTGAAGAAAGTTTACTGAACGCTGATGGGAGAGTTTGCACAGGCTGGGTCAGGCAGCCTCTCAGTCCAATGCTCTGTGCAGGGTTTGCTGGACTGGACTTATTCCTGTTCTTCCCTCCAGGCCCTTTCTGACCCAGGCCCCTGCTCCCTGGGCCACTGGGCTCTTATTTTATTCCTATCTTTTCTGCTTCCCCTACCCTGAACTTCCACAAAGCATTAAATCTTTTTTAGTGGAATGACAAGGCAGTCTGCTCTTTCTCCAGTCTCCCCTAAATTCATTCTTCATAGTGTAAATGTTATGAACCTGTACACAGGGACTTACTTAGCTTTTGAGAGCCAAAAACAAGTCATTGAATCTCAAACACCATTTTCTTTTTCAAAAGGCCAACCCTTGCGAATCAATAGCCTTAGATCTCAAGTCTCTTCAAAAACTCAAAAAACCATCCAAGAAACTCATAAGACATTATTTGTACTGTTGACTGTTCGTGTCTTTCATAGGAGACGGATGTGCGTGTCCCAATTCCATGGAGGTCTGAGGTTGGGGGAAATTGGAAGCAGCACTAGAGCATGTGTGTTTGGAGGTGTATTACCCTGGCTCGTAAATTTAAATGTTTTCCCATTATGGCAGTTGGGTAACTATGCTAAGTTTCTCTCACAGAATGGTCCCAGTTGTGTCTAGACATGTGCATATTTGCCTAGGAGACAAGGGGACATTGGACAGTAGATGGCTGGGCAGGACTCTGATTCATTTATTGATTTCTAAATTATTTAACCGTTCTGCCCTGAACAAGTGCATTGATTAAGGTTAAAATTAAATAACAAACATACTTTTAAAAGAGTGGACAATAAAAGTAAATTTCCTTTATCTAGTTGTCAGAGGATCCATGTGCTTGCCAGAGAGAGAGTGAGAAAGCACTCCACAGTGGAATGTGGTCATGCCATAATCCTTTTTGCTCCATTCCTCCTTCCTGTCAGGATTTGGGGCATACATATACATGAACTTGGTGTGTTTTTTAATCCACTTGGGCTAGGACTTGAACCACAGCCAGCCACGTGGGATCTGTTTTCCCATTTAATGTGGTTAGCCGCTATGCAAGGACCAGCCTTCCCTGGGTATTTTTGAATTACATTTCTATTCTTCCCGAGGAATTGCTAGTAAATGGCTTGCAGCAAGCACACAAGGTAGAGGGCATCCCAAGTCTTTGCCTCATTGTCCTGTGTCCTTTTCAGGGCTTGGGCAGAGAGCACCTAGTCTTCCAGATCTCTCTGTCTCCTTCCAGTCAGAGTCCATTCTCCAGCCCAGGGCTTTCAACCCTCCCTTCTCCATGTCTCAGTTCTGGAGGAATGAAGGTTTCCACAGTCAAAACAGCCTGAAAATATGTGACATTGTCAGAGGTCAGAGTTTCATCCTACATCCAACAGTAAGTGGAATATTCCAGAATGTCTACTGCTTCATCACCCTCCCAGGGGAGACAGAGCCACTTCAGCCTCAATCAAGTCTCAGAGCTGGGTCCTTCCTGAGCTCTGCTGCAGTCTGAGCATTTCCCGTGCTGATAGACTGAATGACAGCCCCACACTGCGTCCACATCCTAGTCCCCTCATCCAGTGACTATGCCAATGACAAACAAGCACTGTAAGGGCAGAACAGTGACACAAGTAATGCTAACCACCATGGAAGGTTCCAGGTTTGCATCCAGAGACTTCTCCAAGCAAGCTGGACCTATATGTGCTCATAATCAGGGTCTGGCTGAGGCTGGGGGCGGGGGGGCAGTGCCTGTGTCCCTCTCTGTCTCTCTTTCTCTCTCTCTGTCTCGCTCATGAAAGAAAAAAAGAAACTTTAGAAAAACAAAAACATAGCAAATATGATTAAAGACCTTGATATGGGATATTTCCCAAGATGGGTCCAATTTTGTCAACACTAGTGTCCACACAGTAGGGGGTACAGAGGGAAGAATATTGTCGGAGGGAAGGAAGGAGTGATATGACCATAGAAGATTGGAATGACACAGGCAAGAAATGAGCTGCCTTAGAAAAGGTCCAGCTTCCCTCCGGAACCTCCCAAAGGAGCCAGCCCTGTCAAAACCGTGAGGTTTGCTCAATGAGACACAGATTATACTCTGTAATTCCCAGGACTACAGGGCAATACATGTGTGTTTTAAACACTGAGTTTGTGGTCATTGATCACAGAAGCTGGAGGGAGACTCCTCCTTTCTATGCCCCCTGTTGTATGGGAGAATAGTTTTCAATGAGTTCTTATTAGTGACAACCTGGTGGCCAGTGACCCTGCGTGTGGACCTGGCCATGAGAACTGCACAGTCAGCATTTGTGCCTGCAGGAACAGGAGCCATGGAGCGGACTGAGCAAGGAAAGCAGAACCTGTCTACCTTTGATGTCACTTGCTTTGGGGAAAGGAGTTCAGCTCCGAGCTCCTACCACCATCATAGGGAAGGCCGGTGGAAGTTCTGTTGGTAACAAGAATGAGCAATGACTGGCTCCTATTGTCTCAGTCAGAGACCACAGACTGAAATTCAAAGCCAGCTGCACGGAAAGTCATGATGGGAGGCTGGAGACTTCAGTTTGGATGTCACGGTCTCCAGCCCCCGTCCTGGCTGTCCTAAGGGCCATCAGTATCACACACGGAGTTTTTTGCTTTTCTTTTTGTGTGGTTGGTTGTTTAGGTTTTTTGTTTTGCTTCGCTTTTTTGTTTTTGTTTTGTTTTGTTCTTGTTTTTGCCACAGGGCACATGCACTCACCAAAGAAAGAAGGGAAGAAGGGAGAGAGAGTGAAAAAGTGCAAAAGCACCCCCCCCCGGGGGGTGGCCATACCACAATCTGCTCTCCTCTTCTCTCGGGATTTTGGGTGTGCACGCACACGTGCCTGGCATGTTTGTCAAGCTACCAGATCCAGGCTTGAACCCTGCAGTCGGCCCTTGTGGAGTTCAGCCATCTTAATTTCCACACCAATTGGCCCAGGGTATCTTTTAAATAGCTTGCATTTCCAGCTTTCCAGCTCTGAGATCAGAATCAATGGTGCCTTCTCCCCAGGGCACTGCAAAGTCAGGAACTCGAAACCTGGGCTAATTTTCACTGCTTGGAACGAGCTGGTGACTTGAGCACAGCCTGGCAGAGGGGGTTCAGCTTCCTCACAGCCAGGTGAGAGCACCTCCTGAGCATGCGAATGTCAACAGCCTGGCAGTGGAGCCGGGATGGGACAGCAAGACTGTTCCGGAAAAGACAGACCCTAGTAATGCCACCCACGTGACTCACCTCCTGACATCACTCTGCTCCAGTGTTTCCACAAAGTTTAGCTGGAAGAAAATGTCTTCAACGTGAAATGCAGGTAGAAGCCCCACATGCAACACTGATCAATGTGACATCTGTTCAAATCTCCAGGCCTGCCAAGTCTCCAGCCCCAAGTGACTCTCCAGAAAACCTACACACAGCCCAGAGGCACTCAACTCAAAACCTGCTGTTCCCATCCGTCCTCAAGGCTGTTTGAGCCAGTTGGTGCCATCGACTCCTGAATATTTTTAATGAAAACTGGTACCTTTCACATGAAAAAACAGAGGCCCAGAATTATTGTCTCACTGGGCAAATGTCAGACTAGTACCAGAGCGTGAATTATGGAGCAGAGGGGAGCTGTAAGGATCCTATAAATCGGACCTTGTTTTACATCACCGCGTCACATGACTCCCAGCCTGGGCTGTCTGTGAGAGCACATGGCCTCTCACACCTTCTCCCAGTATTTCATGCTTTCCTCCCCCGATCCCTGGTCTACCCCTTTAGAGCTTAACCCCCAAGGGCCTCCCCTCTATTTTCCTTCTATATTCAGCTTCAGTCACACATAAGTAAGAAAAAAATAAATAAATCTCCTTTACTCCTAAACGTGCCGTCCTCTAAGTTTTCCATAATTACAGGACAGTAGAAAATAAGGTTGGCATATCTCACAGACAACTCCATTCAGTCGCTAAGGAAAGGCCAAAGAAAGAAAAAAAGAAATCTGAAAGACAATACAGTTCATAAAATGCTAGCTTGCATATATGTGTAGCTATATTTTATTTTTAATTTATATTTAATCACTGTACACCTTTACAGTGTACATGATTTTTCCAGCATAAATATGGTGTATATTTGTTGTCAAAGACATTACTATATACTTTATCATCAACAGATGGCTTTTCATTTTTTGTGTATATTACATTTTTTTCTCTGATCCCTTCCCTCCCACCCCCGATTACCCACCCCCTTCTGTACTGCCTCTAGTAGCTACAGTTGCCCTCCGTGCTATTACACCTTTCAGTCTTTCCATTTCTGCTGAAGAGTGCAGATATTTGCTATATATTAAGTGAGACACATAGTCTGGTTGTTTTGTTAAATCTTCTACCTTCATCCACTTTATGTCAAATGTCAGGGTCTCCTTGTTTTTTATGGCTGAGTAGTATTCCACAGTCACTTTTAACACGTACAGATTCAAGAGCTGGCTTCGAATGGCTTTTGTGGCGCATCCTGACATCTGGCCATAGGTTGCTGTCCATGTCCTGGTGCCCTCAGGCCACTGAGCCCTTTGCTCATGTCCTCCCCTCTACAGCCACCCAGTTCCTGCCATCAGCCTTCGGGCTGGCAGCCAAGAGAAACTGCAAGGTGTCGAAAAGGGATGTTCCGGGAGAACTGCCCAAACCAAGAATGTTTGTGTGTACATCAGAAGGGTAGCAGAAGCGTGTGGGGAAAAGACAGAGACAGCCGAATGAGACAAGCGCAGGCTCTTTACTCCTTGCTTGCTTCACCAGGGAAGTCACTTGTGTTTTGGCAGAGATTCTAAAGCAGGCTGGGGAGTGGGAACGCTCTGCAGAGAAAGAGAAGGCTTCAGGTGTGCCCTGGGGGACACCGTCAACCTGGAGAGTCTGGTGGCTGCCCCCTAGAAGCAGGGATCCCTACTGACTGGCTGGGGAGCATGTTCGACGATATCCAGCTGGTCCAAAGTTGGGAGTAGGGGAAACACTAGAGAAGCTGTCAGTAATGAATCAAACTCTGGCCAACTGGGGGTGATTGTTACAGGTATCAGTGTTCGACTTCTTGGGTTACCATAGAAAGTGGGCTGGAGTCCTGGGCAGGTCTTTACAGATTGCGGTCAGAGATCTGTTTTTATAGTGGTCTGGCCAGTGTCTATTCGCATATTCAGTCTCTCAGGCAAGTGAGCCAAGCAGCTCCTGCCTACTGTATCCAGGGGTCCTCCAGGGAAGGCAACCCCCAAACAGATTCTCATCACCAAAGCCAAAGCCCATGAATGTGGCTTCATTTGGGAACCCGGAACTGGGAATGAGGACCAGATACAAGGTATTCTTTATTTCGCAGTAACCCTCCCTTATCCACAGCGTCACTTTCCATGGTTTTAGTTACTTGTCAACAGCCATCTGAGAACAGCTGTGTACTGTAAGATTAGAGATTCTGAAAGAGAGAGACCAAATTCACATCATTTTCATTCGTCTATTATTTTAGTTGCTCTATTTTATTACTAGTTATTATTGTTGATCTCTTACTACACTTCATTTGTAAGTGAAATTTTATCATAGGTATGTATGCATAGGGAAAAACACAGACTCTATAGGGCTCAGTGTCCAGTTTTAGATATTCACTGGGGTCTTGGGATGTGTCCCTCAGGGATAAGGGGAGCACTAGTGTATCCCACTCAAATTTTACAGCCCATGCTGGTGAGTGTTTCCCTTCCCGTTTCCCTCTACTCTGTTGAGAATGCTCTTTTTCTTTGGGAACAATTGTAGGGTGGCATAGACATACTCAAAGGGAGAGAGGAGGAGTGGGAGAGAAGAAACGTATCTTACCAATATTTACTACATTCTCCCGCCACCCAAGCGTCAGTCGCGTCTACGTGTAGACTCGATTCCCAACCTCGCGCGTTCATGGGGAGCTCCCCGGCTCAGGAACTACACATCTCCGGCATTTCTTTCTTTTTCTATTGAGTTGTCGGAAAAGTTGTGGCATATTTTTTCTATGTTTTTCTATATAAAAATGCAGCATGACTTTTCCAACGACCCAATAGTCAATAAACAGGTAGTGAGTTACTACAAGATGGTGAGCTGCGGGAAAGGCTCTGAAATAGAGAAAGTCGAGAGGAAGCGTGGCCCCTCTGGGAAGCTCACAGCTAAGCGAAAGAGACATCAAACAGCTCAACAGTCAGCCACTTGGTCTCCAGAGTAAAAGGAAGTACCATCCTCTGTGAGAACATGCGGAGGGGAGACCAAGTCCAGACTGCAGACTCAGGAAAGCTGGCTTGCGCAGCTGTAGCCACCGTGAGGGCTGAGGCATGAGGAGGTGAAGTTTGGGGGACAGAGTAGGAGGAGGAGGGAGGGAGAATGCCAGCTGGGAGCTAGGAAGCCTGTATTCCAAGAGCTGAACGAGGTCCTCAGACCACGAGCAAGAAGAGGGAGGAAGTTACAAGAGAAACCAGGGCCAGCGATGGGGTCGTGAGTCCTAGCAAGGTTCTGGGATTTTATCTCAAGAGCTTGGACAGGGAGACCACATCATGGACTTGATGTTTTGGAAACATAACTCCACCACATGCCATGAACAGACCGAGAGCGAAGGGAGTTCGCAGAGGCGAGCTCGGCTGCTGTTCTACCTGCGTGTAAGGTAAGATGCTGGCTTTGGCTCGGTTGTAGCTTTCGGGGCGGAGGAAACGCTTCAGGAGGAGGTATCCAGGATGATGTCAGCTTTCCCGCTTGACCAACCTGGTGGCGTTTGAACCAGTCAGTAATGGTAAGGCTTCAGTTAGGCGACAAAAGAGCGAAAGATTTAATTTTTCTAACAGAGTCTCAACTTCAATATCCTATTCTCTTACCTTTATAAACTCTCAATATCTCCCAGAAAATCTGCTATTTTTGGTAACCAAGCCAGATTTCCAGATTATCTTTGATACAAAGGTATGTATCCCCAAGTTTTTTACTTATCAGGCCGAGAGCCTTTAGGTCCACAAACACGGCCACCAAATCTGTACTATAGCCCCAAAGCTAAAGGAATGATGTTAATTAGCCGCTTTTCTAAAGCTTATATGCTTTGTAAAGCACAATGATTACAATAGATACGAGTAAACTCGATTTTCTCTTAGGGAAAAAAAAATTTGGAAACCTCAACCTGGAAACTTAATTCTATCCTGGCAAAGACTGGATCCCTCTGCGGTGATTATTACACTACCACACCACTCCATTTTTCTGTATTTAACCTTGATTAAATAATGGGAAACACTTGGATATAATGAGTCCCCTGCAAATGTCAACAACCAAAGAACTTTTACCCCTAGGTCTCTCATGCAACATGGCAGATTTTCGTGCACAGCGATTAACTCAGGGACATGAAGCTGATCTATAACCAAGTTCCAACAGAAACATTTTAATACAGCCTGTTGCAACCAAAAAGAGGTTGGAGCATATTGAAATGGTTACTAACCAATTTTCATAATCAAAAAGAATTGTACTATATTGGCCAAAATATTAGTCATGGGATTAGAATCTATCCTCCTTTGAATAGCCTAATCCTCTTAAAAATAGCTCACAGTAATCAGGTTAGCTTCACAGTAAATTTTAGTAAACCCATCACTCTTGTAAAGGAATTTTAGAAAAGGAAAGATCAAACATTCTTAAAATCCTTGATGCTGATGAAACATTGGGCAAAATAAATGTCTTACAAAGCACTTATATAATTGATTTAAGCTAAAATGTCCTAATAGAGATGCATTTACCATCACAAATGGATTTGTACTATAAAGACTTTTATCAAGGAAACAAATTCTCAGTGCTAGTTTTCTGAATAACATGACAGTAACAAGAAGGAGCACGGAGAAATGCCTCACCAAGCACCCTGCCCGCTAGCAATTTTTCAGTGTAAACCCCTTTTGGGGAATAGCATTTAAGTATGTGATGACTGGACAGAGGGGTTGATTGTTTTGTGACCTTCTGATGAATGTAGCACTCTCTTGTCAAGCAAAAACAGCTCAAGCTTTTCAAAGCATCCAGTTGGCTTTGGCAAACACTCATCAAATCCACTTTCACCTCAAGACTCTGAAGTCGTTTTACAAATGCAATACTACTAAGCCATAGCCCCATCTTTCTGCAGTTTTCAGAAGAGCTTTAGAAACCAAAAATGAGATCACAAATGAGCTTGTGTGAGTTTCCACTTAGATTCAATTCCTTATTTGAATCTCTCCTTAACAGCAATTAATCTTTATGTTATTATCTAATTTATCCACTGTCTAGCCCAGATTCAAAACATGAAAAAGCATAATAATCACACCTGTCTGTTTTTATTCAAGTTACAGGTAAAAATATTGAAGGTTACAGATCCTGGAGCAATGTCGTTTATGAAGTCCAAGCCACAGGATGGCTTCATCACACAACTGGTTGTTCTTCCCAATGAGCGACCTTGCATCCAACCCAAAGTTTCTAAAAGCTTATCTGAAGCTGAACAGACAACGGACATGCAGTGTGGCTCTCATGAGCTTACTCTGCATTCATGCACTTAACAGGTTCAAACTTCCACTGATGAATTGAAAGGAAACAATTCTCCCAGTTCTACCCCACCTACATGCAGACGTCCGTGACTACCTCTTCTTTGCCATTTACCCAGAAGTCAAACATCCTGTAGAAAGTAAAAAACTACAGACATACCTGTAATTATGATGCTTGTATACTTCTGGAGCATGATTGTTTGATGTTTCATTTTATGGGTTAACTCGGCTGGACCATAGTACCCACATATGTGGTCAGACATTACTCTGGATGTCTCTATGAAGGTGGTTTTTATATTTTTGATTTACATTTAAATTAGTAAATTTTGAGTTTAACAGATTGCCCTCCATGATGTGGGCGGGTCTCAGGCAATCAGCTGAAGACTTGAATAGAACGCAAGACTGACCTCCCCTGAGCAAGAGGGAATTCTGCCAGCAGATGGCCTTCGGACTCAAACTGCAGCCTCAGCTCTTCCCGGGTCTCTCGCCTGATGGCCTTCAGACTTGAACTGCAGGGTTGGAACTTACCAGCCACCATAATCACCTGGGCTAATTCCTTAAAATCTCTTTCTCTGTCTCCACACACACACACACACGTACATGCATCCTGTTGGTCCTGGAGAACCCTGACTAATACAATTGACAAGTGTTTTAATATAAAAAGTACAGACTTGGCTAACACATTGCACAAAAGCAATCTTACAGCCATGGCTCTTCAAATTAGTTATGAATTATATCATAATAGCCTCTTTATTCTCTTCAAGTGACTCCCATTCATAGTTCTTTAGGCTTCTCCTTTAGGATACATCCATACTTTTTTGTCCTTGAAATCTTGGGTAAAGAAAAATGTAAGTATAAATATTGTACCTCTGAAATTTCAGTTTTCCACTCTTCAGTGGGTATCTACCCACTGAATGACAGGTCAAAAATGCAGCCACTCTCTGGTGCAGAAGTCATAAGAACACTAACAACTCATGGTGGATTCATGAGTCAGGCTCATCAAACAAAAAAATATTATATTAAGGGCACAAGAGCCCCTCCAGGCAAATGAAAAGGAAGCCTAAATGAGAGTGATAGAAACTGGACCTGCTCGGGACAAGAGGACCCTTTGCTCAAACACTTCTGTAAGAAGCAGCGAAGATCCTGCCGCGTGGAAGCACGTGCAGTGACAGCACTCTTCTGTGGCTACAATAATGATTTTTTTAAGTGACAAATGATTTCTTAAGAGTGGATTTGTTCTAATGGGATGCTACCATAAAGCAGCAAAACCACAAAAGACCGTATAAATACAGAATGATAGATGACACTGTGTAGCACTGGCAAGTTATCTTCGCATTTCAACTACTTGTGGCAATAGGAGACAGACATAATATGGCTAATAAAAAACCAACAATAATCCAAAAGCCTAATTTTAGCAAATGGATCAAAGTCCTCCCACTAGATCTTTCAATAAAATGACTGACAGGTGTTGCATTTGCAGAAGAAGCTGCCTGGGAAGACAAATTAAAATCCAGAGCCTTCCAGGGACTCCCCACATTGAAGAAACACCCAGAGGCCTCCAGGAGACTGGCGCCCTCTGGCTTCAAAAGGCAGATTATTGAAATAATCTGATTCTAAACCTTTCAAAAACTTCTCAAATACCCATTTACACATAATTCCATAGGATGGGTTTGTATGGACTGAACTTTGTCCCCAAAAAATGTACGCGCTGAAGCCCTAACTTCCAAATACCTCCCTGTATTTGGAGACAGTCTTTGAAGAAGCTATTAGGTTAAAATGAGGTCTGTTCAAAAGAGACCCTCACCAACAGGAGTAGTATCCTTAGAAAAAGGCAAAATTTGGTTCACAGTCAGACACAAATAGGGAGAAACCATGCGAAGACACAGGGGAACATGGCCATCAACAAGCCCATGAGAAAGGCTGGAACAGAGCCAGCCCTCACAGCCCGTAAGGTGAAGCACCTACCAGTACCTCGGACTTCCCGCCTCTAGGACGGGGAGCAGACTAATGCAGTTTACCCTAGCAAACTTATACAAAGGATTACTTCAGCTCTTCTGTGTGGATTTTTCCCTCTCGGATAGTCTTTCATGATTTTAAGAGGTTATCTGTTTGGTTGCTTGCTTGCCTTTTGCCCTTACATACCATCACCATTAAACACTAAATGTTACCACCAACCTTCTAGCCAATGAGCATGAGGTGCCCATTGCCAAAGACGGAAGGAGGGAAAGCTACTTGACAGAGTAGCGGGCATACTTGTCTACCCCAGATCAAATAATTAACTCAAAGTAACAAGTGAGTACAGACTTAAGCCATATACAAATATTCATTCAGACTGTTGAACATTTCTAAATCAAGTGTTCCCATGTGGAGCCTCGATATTTTCTTGCCCCTTTATTTTCAACTGCCTGCAATCTCCTTCCTTCTCCAAATTCATCTTACTTCCAGGGAAGGTTTTTGTGTTTCTTTAACTGCTAAATCCAATGGATAATTTTCTCTTCCTATTTTTCTAGGTCTCATCAACATTTGATCCTTCCTCCTGGTTGAAATTCTCAACCATCTTTCATCTCATCACATCACAACCGACCATCTCTCTTCCTACATTTCTGACTATCCTTCCTTCGTCTCTGCCATGAATATTTCTCTTCCAGTTGCCTTGTAAATGTTACCATTTCTTAAATTTATGTCAGTCCATGTCTATCAATTCACACATTTTTTTCATCCTTTATATGCTAATGACTCCCAAATCTTCAGAAATCCAGCCTTCTCCCTGTTGCCTTCAACCTGGAACAACATGTCCAGTTTTCTGACGAGGAAACTGGAAATTAATTCCGCTCATGTTTCCACCAGAGAGAACCACTTCTGCAGTCCTTCCTGCAACCCTAACCAGGCACAGCTCCACATCTGGAAAGGGGGCACACACTTTGCTGGCCTCTCTGCCGCCATCCCTGCTGCTAACTAGGTGAGGACTGGCAGTGCTTTAGAATAAGTTGAAATCTCCTTAACATGGCATGCAAGAGGCTTCACACACTGGCCCTAGTTTATCTTTCTAGTCTCAGCTGAAAAGCTTGAAGTTTTGGGGAAGACTAAAGCTTCCCTGGGTTGTTAGTTACAGCAGACAACTTATTCCTTCTCTGAGATTTCTAGACCTTTGCTCATATCTTGCATGCCTGTAAAACTTCTCCTAATCTGCCTTAGGAAGAGCTACTTGCCTTTCAAAGATTAGAAAACACTTATTTGCTTTAGTCTTCCCTGAATTTTAGGCAATCAGACTTCACTATATCCCATGTGTATTCCCATTGTATTTTACAAACTCCATATTTCCCTGTTTATACCATGCCGTGGTCATTTGTTTGTGAACCTGCCTTGCCCATAATCCCATGAGCCTTTGCAAAAAGAAACCACTGCTCTCTCATCTCTGGTCTCTAGTTCATGCCAACATCATTAACATGGGGACTCAAATGCTCTGGAAGGAAATTCAACTCTTCCGAGGAGAGATAGCATACAACCCACACAAAACTGGGAGAAACAAATGATTTTGCCAAGAAATACAAAACAGTATTCACACATAGAATCAGCACACGAGTTACCCTCTCTAGGATTTGTGACTTTTTCCTTTCATTTTTCAAATGAATTTTATTACAACCTGAGGAGTGTGTATGCTTAGAACACTGTGGTGTGAAGGACAGAAAGGCTCAAATATTTCAAGGCATTGAAAACTCAACCAGATCGGGAACCAGCAGTTAGCGTAATGGCTATGTCGCTGTACTCCCATGTAGTCGACCGCGGTTCGCGTCCCGGAACCAGTGGCTTAAAACTCACACCGGGCGCATGTGAGTGTGTGCCCAAGATCCCAAGAGGAGAATGGAGGAGAAGGGATTTCAGCGTGGCCATCCCCTCTGGGGGGTGATTTCTCGCTTTCTGTCTCTATGTCTCTGTCTGTCTGGCGAGCGCACGCGCCCTATAGCGAAAAAACCTCTCCAAAAAAAAAGAAAAAAAAAAAGAACTCAATCAGATCTAGAATGATGAATTTATGACTTTTGAATGTAAAAGTGTCCGAGAGTGAGCCCAGCCGTGATGACACAGCGGTAGCACAGCATGCTGCAGTCCTGGAAGCCTGGGTTCAGTGTCTGGGTCAACCTGCACATGGTGAGCAGACACGAGCCTGTAATCCTGGAAATACCCTGTCGAGGGCACTTGCTTCACTTGTTACTACTCCTTGGATTTATGCCAGTCTACTTTATAAAAGGTTGCAATTCTCTCTCTCTCTCTCTCTCTCTCTCTCTCTCTCTTTCCCCCCCTCCCTCCCTCCCTCCCTCCCTCCCTTCTTCCCTCCCTCTCTCTCTCTTTCTTTCTCTTTCAACAAATAAACCTTCTAAGGAAAAATGTCCGGGAGGTATCATGGAGAATGGTAGAAATCCAGGGCTTGAAATGGGTCTCTGAGGTTTCCGGTACACAGCCTCACCAACTACAATTTTAACTGATCCCTCCTTCGATTTAGCTATGTGGATGAAAACATTGACTTTTCACCTGCCTGACAGGTTTGTGTCAAGATCAACATCATTGTGAAATGTGGCTTTTGCAATCTGTGTAAGATGGGACCCTACTGAAGTGGGTCCTAAGATTTATGGAGCAGCAGAACTGCCTCAGGAGCAAGAGGTTTGAGAGTGACGCATTTGTTCAGGAGAAAGTCTCTGAACACGTCCTCCAGCACCTCAGAGGTAAAGCTGGTACCTGATGATTGTTCTAAAGGAAAACTGTGAGGCAATCTGATGCAAAACCAGGTAATGTGTGATCGAGTCTGAATTGTGTCTTTGTTGACATTTTACTGGAGGATGAGGAAGAGAGGGAAAAGAAATAAATGGTTCTTGGTTTAATGTGAATTTTTAGAAAGAATTATTGCTTATTGAGAATATGTGTCCATGTTTTATAGTAACCACAGGATCCCCCAACTTGATATCTAGATCTTTAAGAATGACATGAAAACATGTATCTTCCCCTATTGCTGGTGTTTGGGTTATAAAAGGAAATAGGTTTGGCTGGGAAGACCAAAGCTTCACTCAGTTGTTCCCATATATATTGCCGTAATTTGTGTAGAGAACAGCTTGATGTTGAACTATCCTCTTCTGACTTAATCACCCTGAGAGCCCTTGGAGTAAAAGGTGCAATCTGCCCTGAAATGAGTACATGTCTCCAGGATCCATCCCCCTGGGAAGAGGGAGATATGGGAACACAGATCGCAGGCTCCAGAGGTGGACCTTGAACTGGGATAAACAAGACACTGTCTACTCTTTGAACTTGCAGTGGTTGGAGTTTGTATGGTATGAATACAACGGATGAAGAGAGTGCCTCCCCTCCCTGAAAACCAAATCTCCTAACAGTCGTAAAGTACTGTCAAGGTCACACTTCCCTTTCGTTACCCATGGACCTTCACAGAACCATACTGACATTGTCAGCCTGATTTCAATTGTCCTGTGGACTCTCAACAGGAAAGACTTATTTTATTTTGGGATGAGGATAGAAGGAGGGAGAGTAATATCCCTCTCATACGACTAGAGTAGTGGCCTTTCCACCCTCTACAAAGAGAGAGAACTCCCCCAGAGGGCAACAGAGGCTGTACGGTGGTGACAAGGCAAGACTGGAGACCAAAGATGTGTGAGAGCTGAGCTCATGGAGCTCAAATTCCCAGAAATTCCCAAACCCCCAAGGATTTATTTGAGGAGGCCAGGCACCTGCAGGGGAAAGTTTAAAGAATACACCGAGAATTCAAGTATGACTTTAATGTGTACTGCAAGCTGATGAGGGCTGAACATCTCAGCTGCCATTGTAAAGCAGTTCTTTCCCATGTAGATGCTTGATTATATGCTTCCATTATTAATGATGTGGTCTCACGGCCAGGATGGAGACAAGTGTCATCACCATGTTAGTTCATGTTCTCCTGGCTATGAAATGTGTAGTGTAGTCTCAGGAGAGAAGATGCGATTCTGGCCCACAGTGAACAAGTGCCAGGTGTAGAAAGTGATGGCTACTGACATTCCCCAGTCTTGCCCACTGATGAATTAAAAGTAAGAAGTGTGTGCGTGTGTGTGTGTGTGTGTGTGTGTGTGTGTGTGTGTTTGCAGTCTATACTCAAGTACTGTAGGGTAAAATGTAGTATATTAGAGAATTGTAACCTTTTTTTGACAGTTTTATGTAACCAATGAAAAGTTACTTCTTCAAACATTTTAAAGTCTTACATTTAATTGACAAAAGTTAATGAAGAAGTAGAAGTGCAGTATAAATCCTCAGAATTATTACCGAGAACATCTCATACTTATCAATTTGTGCAGAAAGAGCAGCTCCCTTGGAACAACTCATTGAAGTTGAGAACTGGACGTTTAGCCTGCAATTATTTCTGGAAGACCAATCCTAGAAGTCACTGACTAATAGGGCTAATTGGAAGAGAAAAACTGTACAAAGTGTTCCTTCGACGTATGCATTAATTTGCTTTTATTTTCAGCTAAGGCGTTTGTATCTAATTGTATTGATTTTTGGTTCTGAACAAATGAAAAATCCTAAGGGGAGAAACATTTATAAAGGGCAATTATAAAAGAAAATAAAGATAAAAAAAGGAGAAGAAGAAGGTCAAAAGTGTTATAAAACCTAAAATATTATTCTTTTGACATCCCATTTTTAGATACCATAATCTTAAAACTTCAAAATGCCACCCTGAACACTAGGGAAGAGGACTGTGTGTCCCGTGTCACCACACAGACCTTGGGCTTTACCGCACATCAGTTCCCAACTGACACATGGGCTGTGCCCAGTAAGTTCTCTTGAAGTTACTTTTTCAGAACTTAGGCCCACTCGCCAAAGAAAATCGACCCGAAACACCCCGAAAGCAGTGTACTAGGTAGGGAGGCTTAAATGTGTCATCTGCCAGTTCTGGAGGCTGGAAGTTAAAGACGGAGGTGTCTGCAGGGCTATAAGGAAAGAATATAAGGAAAGAATCCATCCCAGGCCTGTATTCTGGCTTCTGGAGTTTGCTGGAAACCTCTGGCATTCAACCTCTGCCTCCATCTTCACCTAGCATCCTCCCTGGGTGCTCAGGTTTTCCTTTTTCATGAGGACTCCAATGATGCTGGATCAGTGGCACACCCTACTCCACTGTGACCTAAACATAACGATTTTATCTGCAACGACCTTGTCTCTAAATAAAGTCACATTCTGAGATACTAGGGAGAAGACTTCAACATAAAAATTTGGGAGGACATCATCCAGCCAGTAATACTCCTAAACATTTTGTTGATACACTCTTCATCTGCATCACTGAGAGGACTGCTACTCCCAAAGGACCGATTAGGTCTTCATGGTCTGCAGGGCTCACACTAGAATGGGGAGAGGGAAAGGGCAGGGAACTTCCAAATCCTGAGCTCTGTCTCTGCAAGACCCTAGACAGAGGGTGGGAACACAGAACTGAGCCCAGAGTACGCGCTGTCTGAGGGCAACCAGCCCTTATAGCAGAGCTTCTCTGGCTCCCCCTGAAAGAATGTTGAAAGCAGGAGTCTGGGTCCAGCCTCTGAGTTTCCAATTTTCATTTCTATTTTTTTTTAATTTGCCAGAAGGAATGTTTGCTTGCCAGAGAGAGACAGAGAAGGAGAGAGAGACAAAGCACCCCCATCGGGTGTGATCATGCTGCCATCCCTCCTCCTCCATTTCCTCTTTCTGTTGGAATTCTGGATATACATATATAGACATCACCAAATGGATTTTTCTAGCCACCTAAGACCAGGACTCTAACTGCAACACCGCATGGAAGGTTACCAGTTCCCATCCAGAGACCTACAGAGCATTATGGACACAGAAGTGCCCATGATCCAGGGCTAGCTGGAGCTAGGGGTGGATGATGGCATCGAGACCCTATTGGGAGTGCTGCTCTTTCTCTCTCTTTCTTTCTCTTTTTTCTGTGTGCCTCTCTTTCTGTCTCTCTGACTTATGGAATAAATAAATAAATATAAATAAAATTATAAAAGAAGATGAAGAGGAGGGAGGACAGAGGTCCAGAGGAGGTCACATGAAAGCAGAAGCAGAGATGGCCAGAAACCACCAGAAGCTGGAATAGGCAAGGAAGTATCCCCCTCTGGGTCCCCACAGGGAGTGTGGCCCTGCTGACACTTGACTTGACTGTGGACTTCATGTCTCTCAGAAATAAATTCTGTTGTTTTAAGCCACCCAGCCTGTGGTAGTTCATTACAGTAACCCTGAGAAACTAATACAGGAGATTCCTTGACCAAATATACAATAAACCTAAATTAATCTAATGGCAAGGCTCTTTTCTAACCCATTCCGAAACTGATAAATCACAAGTTATTACCAATCACTCTATATTTTTCATCTATGTATACATGTCTCACATGAAATAATATTATGCTTTGTAGAAAACTTGTGGAATATTTGACAAAGGGCACAAGACAACCCAGTGGGGAAGAGAAAATCTCTTCAACAAATGGTTCTAGAGAAACAGGATATCCACCTGCAGAAAAGTGAAACCAGAACCTTATCTTTCATCATTAACAAAAACCAACTCAAAATAGATCAAAGATCTAAACATAAAACCTCAAGCTATAAACATACTGGTGGAAAACACAGGGGACACTCTTGGAAACATCGAAATAAGGATATACAAACAGAGTAAATGGGTGTAAATACCAGATATAGTGTGTGTGGAAGAGTAGGTAAAGACTTTAAATAAGACTCGCCCAAAGCACAGGCAATAATCCCAAAAATAGACAAGTGGGACTATATCAGATTAAAAAGCTTCTGCATGGCAAAAGAAACAAAACTAGGGTGAGGAGACAACCCTCAGAGTGGGATATATTTGCAAACTATGCCTCATATAAGGGATTGATAACCAGAATATATAGGGAACTCAAAGCATCTTACTCAATAAATAAATAAATAAATAAATAATCCCATAAAAAGATGGGCAAATAAGCTGAACAAACAACTCTCCAAGGAAAACACATGAAAGACCAAAAAGTATATGAAAAAATTCTCAATATCTCTTATTATAAGGGAAGTGCAAATCAAAACCACAATGAGGAAAGAGTGTAGAAAAGGAAATTTGGGGGGAAAATAGAGATGTGAGACATTCGTGGGACACAGATGGTTTATTACCTGTTGATGATGATGCATATAGCATTCTCAGCTGGGACAGTCTGAGGTGTATATCATGCTGGGTAACTCTCTTTACAATCTAAATGATGTATAGCAATTGAATGTATAAATAATAAAAAATTTAAAAATTAAAAAAAACACAGTGAGATATAACTTAACTCCAGTTAGAATGACTAACATTAAAAAATAATGATAAGTGCTCAACATGGATCCTGAACTTCAGCTGTGAACTAGTGCTCTCAGAGACTTACAATGAAGACTTTCCGCTGAGACACCTTCCTCACTTATTTCTAGTGGGTAGTGTTACCCGTCTCTTTGTCTCCAGTTCTCTCTGTCTCTCTGTGTCTCCCTGAGTCTTTTAACTTTTTTTTTAAGGTAGAGTATTCTCTGGGCTCTCGAGCCCCTTTATTCTGTTAATAGGTGCCTCTCCCCTTCTGTTTAGGAAAGGCACAAACCCAGGCCCACCTCCACATGGATCCTAAACTTCAGCTATGAACTAGTGTTTTCGCACGGTGCACTTGCGCACCTAGTGGTTTTCAATTTTTGCATTTTAATATTAAAATCTATAGTTTTTTATTATCCTTTTTTTCTTCTTATTTTATGTTTTCTTCTTTCCTTTTCTTTAATTCTTTTCTTTTTTCTTTTTTATCTTTACTCATTTGCTTCTCAGCCTCTGCTCGCTAAATGTCTAGACAGATCCAAGTGAACAGAATCTATACATCTGAATACAGTTAGGGTCAGAATATTTCTCTATTTCCACTAATTCTGATGCACAAAGCGTGAGAACAGAATGGAAGAGAGATTGCAGATCACCTCCTCCTGCACGCTTCTGAACACTCAGACTGAACTTCAAGAATTAGAAGAAACGCACCATCCATCTGATGACTAGAAATCACCGCAGGGTCACAAGAAATATGGAAAAACAAGAAAACACCTCTCCTCCAAGGAAAAATAAGTCCTCTTCATCCTCAGATAATATGATGGAATTCATGAAATGTCTGATAAAGAATTCAGAATTTTCATGTTGACAAAGCTCATAGAGATTGAAGAGAAGAGAGACAATGAACTGCTAAAGAGGCAAGGAAAAGAAGCTGATGAGCTTCAGGAGGTGAGAAAATTCTTGCAAGATCTAAAAGAGGAAATACACACTTTAAAAAAGAATCAAATGGAACTCTTAGATATGAAGAATGTAATACAGGAAGTCAAAACCTCCCTTGAAAGCATTCAAAACAGACTAGATCACACTGAAAATTGAATCTCAGTTGTAGAAGACAGGATCACTAGACTAGTAAAATCCACCACAAAGACTGAGAAAATTGTCCAAAAACATGAGAATACTATACGAGAAATACTAGATACCATCAAACGTCCAAACATCCGGATAATTGGTATCCCAGAAGGGGAAGAGACCCATAAGGGCACTGACAATCTATTCCATGAAATCCTGGAAGAAAACTTTCCAAACCTAGGGAAGCATTCAAAGATCCAGTCCCAAGAAATACAAAGAACCCCAGATAGAATCAACCCAAGAAGATCTTCTCCAAGACACATTATAACCAGATTGAGCAAAACCACAGACAAAGAGATACTAAGATTGGCAAGAAAGAAACAGCAAGTTACCTACAAGGATATCCCATCAGGTTGACAGTGGATATCTCATCAGAAACAATGCAAGTGAAGAAAGAATGGGAAAAATATATTCAAAGTGTTAAGGGAAAAGCAATTGCAACCACGGATACTATACCCGGCAAGATTATCCTTCATATGGGAAGAAAAGACTAGAACATTCTCAGATAAACAAAATCTGAAAGCATTGATCAACACCAGACCAGATCTCCAAGAAATTCTGCAGAGAGTGCTAAACCAGGAAAATTAAATACAGTCACATAGAAATAAGACTTCAAAAACTAAGAAAATGGTGGGACCAGCAGTTACATAAAGGCTATGTCGCTGGACTCCCACGTAGTTGACTGCAGTTCAAGTCCCAGACCCGGTGGCTTAAACTCACGCCAGGCACAAGATCCTGAGAGGAGAATGGAGGAGAAGGGATTGTGGTGTGACCATCTCCCCCAGGGGGTGATTTCTCGCTTTCTGTCTCTCTCTATCTTTCTGGAAGGTATCATAGCAGGGAGGGCAGCTGTAGATACTAGAGATAGTGTAAAAGAGGGTGGGTAATAAGTGTTGGGAGAGAGAGAGGATCAGGGAAAAAAGCAAAATATTTAACAGACACAAAAATGAAAAGTTGTCTGTTGATGATAATGTATATGGTAATGTCATTGACTTGACTGATATGCACCATATTCATGCTGGAAAAAACCATGTTGTACACTGTAAATATGCACAGTGATTAAATGTAAACAAAAAATAAATAATTTTTAAAAAAATAATTTTAAAATGTGGCTTACAGAGTGATTATACCCATTGAATAAATTATGTTCTTAAAATTGTGTGTACAAGCAGACATAAGCAATAAGAAATAAGCAGGTGTTGACAATCACCACCGGCTGGCAGACATCCAGCTGCAACTGCTTCTGAGACTCACCCAAAGGGTCAAAACCCCTCCAGGTAGTAACAGGATCAAAGACCCCTGGGTCTATACAAACCACTTCTTGTTAAGTCAAAACTTTAAGTGAAAAATTTAAAGTATAGAAATCAGGGTTGGCATATTGCATAATGGTTATGTCACTGACTGTGGTTCAATTCCCGGGCCTAGTGGCTTGGAAATCATGCCAGGCACATGTGTGTGCGTGCCCAAAATCCAAGGAGGAGAATGGAGGAGAAGGGATTGTGGCATGGCCATCCCCCCTGAGGGGGTGATTTCTTGCTTTCCTTCTCACTGTCTCTGTTTCTCTCTCTCTCTCTCTCTCTCTCTCTCTCTCTCTCTCTCTCTCTCTCTCTCTTCAGTGAGTCCACATATCCTATGGCAAAAACGTCTAAAATAAATAAATAAATAAAAATATAGAAATCTCAAGAGAGTGATTTTGTTTTCTCTGTCTCCCTACAACTGGGTTCTGTGAGTAGTTTTCCTTGTGCATAATTTTTTCAAGTAATTAAAAATGATGGCACAGAGTGTAGCCCAAAGTCTCAGTGATGGAGAGGTTACCGTGTGTGTGTGTTGCTTAATAAATACTATCAGATTTTTCTGGCACTGAAGAAATTCAATTTACTAAAACCAGCAGAAACTGCTTGTTTGATAAACCTACTGAAACATTCTGCCTTGAAAACATTTGTAATCTACTGTATCAGGGAAGGAGAGTTTCTATTAAAAATATATCAACACTCTCATAAAGACCATTTTCCCCTTGTAATTTATTCGGAGAAATAACATCCGAACCACAAATTCGTTGACAATCAATTTTTGCTTCTCCATGCAACTTGGTGGAAGAATATCTGTGTCTTAATAATAGCATGATTCAAACACAAAATAGCGTTAATTATTAGGTGTCAGGGCGCTACAACTCGACCCCGTGCTTCCTCTTTTGTGGTGTGATATCTACATATCAGCCATTAGCCCCAAACTCTGAGCCTCAAGGACAAGCTGTTCTGCATGGTTTGGAATTCCTGAATTCCAACTGACTTCAGGTATGAATCCTGTACATGCTGAACCTTGGCAACATCAGGAAATATGTCTCCTGCGTTTGGATGTGTAAAAGAATGACCGGGATCCTCATAAGGGGCACCCTATTCATCACATGTTTTATCAGAGAAAATATCGGAAGGCATGGAAGAGGTGAGTCTAATAGCTTGCATGAACAAGCACAATGTTTCGGATTCTGAAGGCTCTCTCTTTTAGATCTGTGAAGTTGCTGAGTGGTGTGTTGTAATTATAGCTTTTTCTTCCCATATGTTCCCTCCTTTCACCCCACTTCTTCCTGTAACAGAACCCCTTATTGGGAATGTCTTTTGAGACTGACCACTTCCCCTGCCCTTGAGGAGAAAAGATGACTCAGGTGTGGTCAGTCTGAGAAACTCCTGCCCCTAACTACAGTGATTTCTTCAGGGATAGACACACACTTGAGACAGGGCAGGAGCCTCTTTTTCCCCCATAGTGACTTCAAATCATCAGAGAGAATACACCGTCCAGTGGTTTTAGCAATCCATTGAGAAGCCAGATCATTGGGACCCCAGGTGTGTACCGACCCATCTTTACCACTGCATGGAAAACCTGCCTGAGAAGGCAGCCCTCTGCATGTACCCCTCAAGTCTAAGCTCACCTAGGCACCCCCAGACTCCCTTGATGTAGGAAACATGCATTAAATAAACTTGAGTTTTTGTCACTTGCAGTGAAAAGTATTCTAATAAAGACACTGAAGTAGCCAAAGAGCATAATCTGTATCTCTGCAAATCTTTTCCTTTTTAAAGATGGCTCTTTAGCTTGGATTGTTGGCTAACTTCTCATGCATGTGGTAAGACAAAATTGGTGGGGTTTTTTATGTTTGTTTTTTAAGACAGGATCTTGCTGTGTCATGAGTCTCCTCCCTCAGCCTCTCAGCTACTACAAATGTGTACCACCATGCCCAATGAAAGATTTCTTCTTTACTTTTTTGTTTGTTTGTTTGTTTGTTTGTTTAATTTATGTACTAGTAATGCATAGGGTCTTCAAAAAGTTTATGTAAATGCATGTCATGAAAAATGACACATGGATTTAAAAAATGTTTACATCAAAATGAACTCATACTTTAATTCCATTTTTCTGTGAAATGTTTGAAATCCTCTCATGCCAAGATGCACTAGAACAGGGGCCAATAGGTGACATAATGGTTAAGGCACTGGACTCCCACATGGCCGACCATGGTTTGAACCCCAGACCCGGGCTTACTGGCTGGCGACAAGCTGCTGAGTCAGAGCCAGAGAGCTTTCCAGGTACAAGTGCAGCCCCGCCCATTCGCACAGGCATGACAGAGGCTCTTTCACTCTCACCTGGGAGTACGCCCCCTCCCTCATCTGTAAGCCCATCTGTAAAGGAAAGGAACCCAGACTACTCCCTCAAGTTCCCTCCCTTTGTGGAGAGGGAAACAGAGATCTCCCTAGAAAATCAAGTAAGGGAAAAAGACTCCCCTGCCATACCTCATCATTGTAAACATGTAGAACCAGCAGAATACTGTAGTTTAAAGGACCATTAATGGCAGAGTAAGAGATAGGAAATCAAGGATGGAAAAAAAAAAGCAAAACATACAAGAAACAAGAAATGGAAAATTATTTGTTGACGATAACATGCATGTTGATGTGCTTGACTGAGCCAATATACAGTGTACTCTGGATGGAAAATCTCACTTTGTATGCTGTAATGATGTACAGTGAATGAATGTAAATAAATAAATTCAGTAAAAGAAAAAGACCATTAATAGCTAAAATCAGGCTCTCCCATTGAGAATTGGTCTTAATTCAATTTGCAAAGCAGTAAGCCCTGTTATTTGTGAGGTACCAGTGGTGTGATGGTCCAGACAGCATCTCCATCTGTGGATACTCCCCAAACTCTTCCCGTCTGGGTCCTTGGGCCACACCCTTTGCTGAGAGGGAGCAACAGAAGGCATCATTTGACATCAGACTATCTAAGTGGCAGAAAAACAACTAAAATACCAACCTCTGATGGGTACATTGTGGTTTATTTCTTGGTAATTATATTTTCCTAGAGCTGGAACTAGATTTCTGCTAAGATAAATATTAAGAATGTAGATTTTTACTGTGAGCACCCAGAAGGCAGGGTCTCTACCCAGCTTGTAAGACGCCCAGAAGTATTTCCATACTATTGGTACGTTTAATAAAACACAACTGTGAAGCAGGAAAGTCTGACAGCATCTCTACGACTAAACAATCTGCTATTTGACTAATCTGATCCTCCTCACATCCCATCCTTCTTAAAGTTCGTAAGAGCCTTTTTTTCTACATGTTTCTTTTTTCTGTTGTTAAATAATCTATCCTCTTTCTGGGCGGCTTCAAATCAAATGTCTCCTTTGCATTCTTCTCCTTTTGGATAATTAAACTTCATTCCCGGGTCTCATAGAATTCATAGAAAGTGGCTAAAATATGTGACAGATAGGAGTCAACTTTCTCTGGGCAATGTTAATGAAGGGCTTGATGACAATCATCTGGAACCAATACTTGATTGATCAGCTAAAGTGATAAACAGGAAGAAAGCCAGAACACAGACTGGAAGCCCATGCTGGGATGAAACCAAAAACTATCGATGAAACAGACAGGAAATGTAAAACATCTTCCATCAATATTGATTTGGGCATATGAATAAATGTTTGACTAATGTGTCTTATCAGTTGTACTTCAACTTTGAACTGCCATAAGATGTCAGAAGAACTCTCTGAGAGGAATTGGAGGGAAAAGGCCTAAATCAAAAAAATCATCATTTCTTATGGCATTTGCGCTGGAATTACTTCTAGAATAATGCAATTTCACAGCTATAATTCAAACTAGGTTTTAGTCTATTGGTTTAACTGCAGCATATCTAAAATTTAGAAGTTTTTATAGCACTCAATCCCACATAATGATGGTTAAAAACCTTAGAGAAAATTCAATTATAGTAGAGGAGAGTTTTGTCCCTTATTTTCTGTAAAAATGGACGTCATTTGGAGACCGGTTAAAGAAATAACTGCTTCCAAATTTCCAATCCAGTATCTATAAAAATAGAATAGATTACTAGTCCATAAATGCTACAGAGGGGCACATAGGTTATTAAATATGGCATAAGAACATTAAGAAAAAAGTTTAATTCTCTAGGAAAGCAATTTGGGGGGTGGACAGTGGTGTGGTAGTAAAACACCATGTCCTGTGGACTGACCCACATGGGAAGGTTTCAGTTCTGAGGAGAGGCTTTCTTGAGTAAGCTGAGCGTCTGTTTCCTTGATCTGGCCTGGCAGAGGCTGGCTTTTTTTTTTTTAATTAAAAAAAAATAATTCTCACTCAGGTAAAATATATCCTGATAGTGTTTTTTAAATGTCACCTGATAAAACAATTACACACATTTCTATAAGTACAAATGGCATAAGAAAGATTCCAAGGCCCAGCAGGTGGCACAGAGGTTAAGATGGCTGGAACCCACATGACCAACTACACAGTTCAAGTCCTGAACCCAGGTAGCGGCTTGAAAAACATTCCAGGTGCATCTGTGTGCATGCCGAAAATCCTAAGAGGAGAATGGGGAGAAGGGATTGCAGTGTGGCCTTCCCTACTGGGGTGAGATTTCTCACTCCCCCCCCCCATCTCACTATCTCTCTCTCTCTCTCTGTCTCTCTCCTTATAGCAAACTGAAAAGATTCCAGAAAGAGCTCCATAATTCCGAGGGCTAGAGGTCTCACCTTTTATCTTAAAGAAACTAGAAAAGGGAACTGAAAGAAGCACTAGGGCTTGGGAATGCTGGCCACAGCCCGGCTACCGAGGACTGCTTCATGCCTAGCAACTGTTTTGAGGGGCACTTGCTCTCCTATAGATGGGGGTATAGTGCCATTTGGTCTTCCTCTGCTCATTCACCCACTTAATTAAAGCCGTTCTTTCAAACTATTTGGAATGGAGCAGAGTAGTAGGTGGGGTAAACAGTGGAGTTCTAAGAAAAAGATTACAGCATTTTGAGAGTTTGTTTAGATGTTATTTAACCCAAATATCTCTGTTTGGATCAATAAAAATGAAGCCCAGAGAAATTGAGTGATTACCCAAGATCAAATCGCCAATCTATGGAGAGCCACGTAGAACCAGCCTTCAGATACTTGTCTCCAGCAGCTCCCCCTACGCCACGGCCCAGGCAAGGCCTTTTCTCCTAGATGGCACCCCGTCAGGACCTTCTCTCCTCCAAGGCATGGAAGTCTTTGGTTGGATAAACTGTCAGGAGTCACAAAAGGACATGGCCACCACATTTGAAGGGTGACAATGGGCTCTTGAGCTGGTTTGCACACAACTGTGGAATAGATCTTCATTTGCAGATTTTGGCTGAGACCCTAGTTCAAGTGAGCTTCATTTAGTAATGTCCATTGTGAATCCTGTACATGCAGTGTCTTATCAATGTACACGTGTCATGTACCACAACTCGTCCACAATTTGGGATGTGAAGAAGAAGCGAGGGCTGCTGTAGAAATTTAGTGTCTGTGAGTCTCCCAAGTCCTGCAGCTAGATGTAGTCTTGTCATCCCTGCAGTGCAACCATACTATATGGATTATGCCAAAATCAAGTATTTTTTTAAATATGAAATAGACAATAGATTCGTTTAACCCATTAACAAAGGCAACTTTTCTTCTTAGAGTTAGTATGGGACAGGGGTTGGGGGGAGTTTGTACAATTATTGAAATTAACATGCCAAGAACCTTGATTTATTTCAGAACCATGAAGATTTCATTACTCTTGGCAAAGGATAGAAATTTTATCTAAGGGAATCATTGTTTGCTATTCTATTACATGATGCTTTGTTTTCAGTGTGTGTGTGTGTGTGTGTGTGTGTGTGTGTGTGTTTTAGCTCAGTCTTAAAGCTCCTTACCCCTACTATTTTTATTAGTTTATTTTCACATGTATTTTAAAAGATTTGCAGTCAGTTAAATCTCTTTTTTTTAATTTTGAAGTCTGTGTTGATTATTTTTTAGAATTAAATAATGTACTTTACATAAATTTTCAAAACATTCACACACATCTAACAAAATGTTGTATTAACAATTAAAAGAGAGAGTAACTTTAACAGAAATGTTTTTGGATTCCATTAGAATCATGAATCATCTGGAATGTGCTATATTCTACCACCTAGCCATTCAGAAGACTACAGGATAGAGCAGTAAAGGAAGACTACCTGTGGTCCACTAAGATCTCTTCTGGCTTCTCATAATTCTAAAATAGCAGAAGTCTTTTTGCAATTTCTGCATGGGGTTGGGTGGATCAGGCAAGGTTATGGCTACCACTGAATCAGATTCAGTTGATACTCCAGTTACCAACACTCACTCAGAACTGGGGCTAGGCCTACTTTCATGTCAGAAGCATTCTTTCTCCTCGGTCTGTGTTGGGTAGTATCTCAACCACGTGGATCTGAGAAGGATTGATGAGCTTCTGAGTTCCCTGATTCTGCGTTTGAATCGCTCCCTTCTTGTACCCTTGACTAGAACTGATTCCTAGTTACTGGGATCTGAAAGAGAAGACGTGAACCTTATCAAATTGCCAGTGCTACACCGTGTATGGGCTTTGGCAATGGTGGAAACCTAAGGGCTCGTCCATCAGGCTAGTCATCCTCAGAGGACAGAATTTCATACAGTCTTGGACATCAGACTTTGTCTTCTCTTTTTGCCTCATTTTTTTTAAGTTTTTTTTTTTGTTTTTTGTTTTTTGTTTGTTTTTGGTTTTGTTTTTGTTTTTGTCATAGGCCACATGCTCTCACAGGAGAGAGACAGAGAGATATAAAGAGTGGGGAAGTGAGAAACCACATCCCCCATTTTCCTTTTGGGATTTTGGTCATGCGCACACACTCACCTAGTGTGATTTCCAAGCCACCGGGTCTGGGACTCAAACTGCGGTTAGCTATGTGGTTTGTCCCATACCTTAACCACCATGCCACCTGCTGACCCCTGTTTTTGGCTTTCTCTTTTTCTTTTTTTTTTGGGGGGGGGACGGGGGGAGAGTTTTGGTTTTTTGTTTTGTTTTGTTTTCTATAGGGCGCGTATGCTCACTGGAGAAACAGAAAGACAGAAAGTGAGAAATCACCTCTCCCCCCAGGGAGGATGGCCATGCTGCAATCCCTTCTCCTCTAGTATCTTCTCAGGATTTGGGACACACTTGAATGTGCCTGGCATGAGTTTTAAATTGCTGGGTCTGAAACCCAAACCTTAGTCGACTGTAGGGAATCCAGTGATGTAACCATTAAGCCATCTGATGGTCCTTCTCTTTGACTCTTTGGGGTTTTTTTTAAGAGAGAGATTTTTGCTATCAGGTGCATGTGCTCACTGGAGAGACTGAGAGAGACAGAAAATAACAAATCATCCCCCCCTCAGGGGGGATGGCCTCACTGAAATCCCTTCTCCTCCATTCTCCTCTTGGGATCTTGGGCATGCATGCACACATGCTCAGCATGAGTTTTAAGCAGCCAGGTCAGGAACTAGATTCCATAGTCAACTACGTGGGAATCCAGTGGCATAACCATTACGCCATCTGCTGGTCCTGCTGTGTTTGACTCTTAACAAGAGAAGGCTAAGACTTTGCTGCCACAGTACACAATGAACTGGGGTAATGACTCAATACATGCTATGTATCTTTATTAAGCATCTGTGGAATGTTTCACCTTTTCTGGAAGCCTGACCTAAAATGGCTAAGAATATCTGCTATTGAGAAAATAGCACTGATGTCTACTATCATTGTTTTTATAGAGTATTACCATTATGCTCTGGATAAAAGCCATACCCTCTTTGTTGAAGGTCCACCTGTGCCTTTTAGAAACATTTTGTAGTAAAAACATTTTTAATATTCTTGAGTGGCTGCAACCTCTCCACATCTCTCTCCCACCTAATGTTGGAGATTTTAGGAAAAGACCACTTCTACATCTTTGATGAAAACAGTTCTGCAAGCCAGTTGACTGAGACAGGTTGTAATTTTGTACCATTGCCAAGGAGCTGCTAAGCAAATACTGCAAAGCAAACAGAAAGGATAGAAGCATTCCCTTAGCTTTCAACAAAGGAAAACAAAGAGTTAGCTCCTTGGATGTGAGACACATGGGGAAGAAGGGAAATCACCTTACGCGGGTTTGCTTTCTCTCATTTGCCTTTTTTGAATCATTATTTTGATTAGATTTTCTTTTTCTTTTTTTCTTTCTTTTTGCTTCAGATAGGAAGACAGAAGAGGTCTGGCTAAGAGGAAAAGCACGGAACACACCGAGTCTCAGTCTTCCTCTGGTGACTCTCGAGGGGAGAAGCAGAGGTTTGTGTGGACAAGAAGGAAGCCGGAACAAAGAGCCTTCCCAGGTCAGAACACACGAAGGCCAGGTCTCTCTCTGAGCAGTACTAAAAGGTGAAAGAGTGCTTCCACATACAGTTAAGGACACAAAACAGTAAGCAATCTGGCCCTTAACTGTCATTTATAATTTACTCAGGCATTCGTACTAAGTCATTCCCCATTGGAAAGCTAGGTCGTGGCAGAAATAGACTGTGGCAAATGTGCAAACAGTGATTCTTAAGGCAAGTGTTTTTGCAGGGAGGGGAGAGGTTTTTGCTATAGGGTGCGTGAACTTGCCAGAAACACAGAGAGAGACAAAGAGACAGAAAGAGAGAAATCACGCCCCGGTGGGGGTGGCCACACCACAATCCCTTCTCCTCCATTCTCCTCTTGGGATCTTGGGCACGCATGCACACGTGCCCAGCGTGAGTTTAAGCCACCAGGTCCGGAACTTGAACCGCAGTCAACTACATGGGAGTCCAGCAATGTAGCCAGTACACCATCTGCTGGGCAAGGCAAATATTTCTGATGAATTTATCCCCATGTCCTTGGCTACAAGTATCATCATCATGGTGAGGTTTTCTCCTCCTTGACCTCTCCATTCAATTCTTGACCATGTATTCAACTGCTTATTTGACATCTCCTTTAGTATATTGATAGAACTATCAAACTTTCCCCCTAGACTTGTTTCTTCAGCAATCCTCCCCATCTCAGCAATGATTCTTCCCCCTACTCAGTTTCTCGAGGTAAAAGCCAGAGAATCATCTTTAATGTCTTGGTTTCCCTCAGACCCCACATCCAATCCATCAACCAATCCTACTGGCTCCACCTCCAAAGCTTAACTTTAATCCAGCCTCCTCTAGCTATGGTGACCACCACCACCTTTTCTGGCCTTCACTACTATAATGACCTCCTTCAGTCACTCTTGTTCCTCTATCTTCTCCATAATTTAGCCAGAATTCTTTGGCTGGATGAATGGGCAGGAGTCACAAAAGTAGCTGGCCTCCACATTTGAAGTGTGGCATTACCTAAAGACTAGAATCTGTGTTTGGTGAGCCAGATTGTTATGTTATGTTATGTTGCTCTCTGTGAATTCATGAGTCACCAAGGACAGGAAAGAGCAATGAGGAAGTAAGGAGAGGACACCAAGTGGCACTTTCAATGAGGTCAGCAAGGACAACTGACCCTTATCATGATGAGGTAAGGGCAGTGCCATAAATGAGATAGAAATTAGACTTTGCCTACGTCTCAATGTTGCAGGCTTGGCAAGAGATTACCTTGACCTTCACTGCACTAAATTAGCCTACCTCCCTCCTTAACTCACTTATTCTTTCCACAAATATTTGAGTGTCAAGTATTTGTGAGTACTGTGAAAATGAAAAGGTGGAGAAGACAAACTTTGTTCTCCCAAAAGCCTACAGCCTACCAAGAAGTATACCTGTGATTAGATTAGTAGAACTGGTAAGCAAGATAAATGGAAGTTTTCTCTGGATATTTGTTCTAGCAATCCACATTGACTCCCACCAAGAGACATTCATTACTGATTATTCTTCAAAATTTAACTCACCTTTTGGGAACTTAATCTCATTTGTACTTCTAAATTATTATTTTTGAGGAGTATAATCAAGTGGCATAATGTCAAGCTGCTACCTAAATTAAGATCTCTACTCTAATTTCACTCTAACCACAAAATCAGTTATTACAATCAACGGAACAATTACCTTTGTTTAGCAAGATCTGCTTCTAATTAACCTATATTTGTTCCTCATTGAAAACACCTCTGCATGGGATCAGCAGATAGTCTAATGGTTACGTCACTGGACTTCCACATAGTCAACAGTGGTTTGAGTCCTGGACATGGTGGCTTCAAACTCACGCTGGGCACATGTGCATGCGTGCCCAAAATCCCAAGAGAAGAATTGAAGAGAAGGGATTGTGGCATGGCCATCCCTCCTGGGGAGGGGGAGTGATTTCTTACTTTCTGTCTCTGCCGCTCTCTCTCTCTCTCTCGTGAATGCACGTGCCCTATAGAAAAAAATCTCTAAAAAAAAAAAAAAAAAGAAAGAGAAAAGAAACACCTCTACAAAGTGTGTGCCTAGTGAGTCATTGTGCTCTGGTAACCTTAAAGAATAGACAGGCAATAAGAAAATAGTCCAATGGTCCCATGGCTCCCCCCTTCTCAAGACCTTAAACTCAAAAAAATCAAGTCAGTACATGAAGTACCCAGAACTGGGGATTGATCCAAACATTTCCTAAGGTCACAGAGTTGTATAGATATTGCACTTGACAGATGGAAAATAATCTGTGAGAAGGACCAAGATATTTTCTGGCTGGTTAGAAAAGGTACTATGTCAGTTTCATCAGGTATTACAATGACATTTTTCTGATTTTTTTAACCTTTTCACACCATTATAATCAACCTGGATCAAGAGACCTTTTCCTGATGAGTCATACATTGTCCAAAAGCAACTGAGTATGATTAATTTTCAGAAAAGGAAGAGAAGAAGGAGGATGAGGAGGAGAAAATATCATCAACAACAAAACAATCCAATTTTAAAAATGGGCAGAGGTCTTAGTAGACATTTCTCCAAAGAAGATACATACATGGCCAAAAAGCACAGAAAAGATGCTCTGTATCCCTTATCATTAGGGAAATGCAAACCAAATCCACAGTGAGATACCACCTCACCACCCATCAGGTGCCTACAAAGTTACAGAAAATAGTTAACTATTGGCAAGGATGTAGAGAAATTGGAATGCTATTGCACTGCTGGTGGGATTGTAAAATATAGAAAACAATACAGGAGTTCATCAAAAGTTAAAAATAGTATTACCATGTAATCCAGTAATCCAACTTCCTCCTATTGTCTTGATGAATAGACTGGCTTCCTTTTATACTTACTAATTTCTTTAGTAAACAGTTGCTTGGTCACACTCAGTATTTCTCCTGAACACATTTTTTTTAATTCTTTATGTGACCAGGCTGACAGTTTTCCAAGTCTTTCTGTTCTTCTTCCTTTATAATTACAAAGTCTACCTTTAAATCATTTATCTTGTCTCTTGTTTGATGGAAGTGATCAAAAGAAGCCATGCACACCTTGAAAGAATTGCTGCTTAGATATTTCTTTTGCCATGTATCCTAATTCACTGTTCTTAAGTTCTACCTTCCAGGAAGTCTTAGGACAAGAAAACAATTCAGAATCGTGTTCAGTCTTTGCAACAGTATTACGATGATGGCCTTTATACACTTCCAATACCACTTCTTCATTTCCAACTGAGACATCACTAGAATGGTCTCTACTGTTTACATTTAAATGAACATTGTGATCACAAACATTTAAGTAATGTCAACAAAGTTGTAGACTTCCTTTATATTTCCTCTCTTCTGAGCTTTCACCAGAATCACCCCTAAACCTCCATTCATAATGGTCTAGGTGTTTTCTAGCCTGCTCCTCAAAATTTCACAAGCCTCTACTCATTGCCCTGTCTCAAAGTCACTTCCACATTTTCAGGTGATACCAACAGCCCCACTTCTCAGTACCAATTTTTCTGTCTTGGTCTGTTTTATGTTACCATAACAGAATAACACAGACTGGGTAATTTATAAAGAATTTACATTTATTTCTCACAGTTCTGGAGGTTAAGAAATCCATGATCAAGGGGCTAGCATCTGGTGAGGGTCTTTATACTGCACCATATGTGTGCATACAAAAGAGAAAGGAGGACACAGTTCACACAAAAGAGCGCCAAACTCACTTCCATAGCAAACCCATTCCTGTAATAAGGCTAATCACAATAATCTCTAAAAGATTCCACTTTCGACTGTTGCATTGGAGATTAAATTTCCAACATATTAACTTTAAGGATTACATTCAAACCATAGCAGTAAGTTTTTAAATAATACTTAAACAGAATTTTAAAATGAAGGTTATAGTGTTTTCACAAGAACGTATTAGTAAAGAAATGAAAAAAGATGAGAAAATAAGATTTTTTTATCTGAAACTGAGAATACTGTCTCCTAAAAACCAGGCCTATAAAATGCTATGTAAGTAGCTGAGCATGCTGACGTTTCCAGAAATTTGCAGAGAATAAATTTGAAATCACATTTCTGTAGAAGTAATTGATATCCTTTAAATCCATGGGTCCTAATTTTTTCAAGGATCCTTTTTGAATGCCAAGAAATTTAGTGAGAACTCCCACATGATTGATAAAAAAGATGCACACTAAATGAAGATAGAGACTCACAGGTCTTTGCATTAATTCCGCAGCCTCTCAGGAATCTGGGCCCCACCAGGTAGCTTCTGCTTGCTGTATTGTGACAGCATAAAATTTATTCAAGAAATGACTTCCATGAAAACATTCTAGAATATGCTCACTGCTCTCATTAGAGCTTCAGAGATTGCTATGCTACATCATATTTGCCTATATTAAAAAAACAAATGTCTTCCTTATCTTCTTTAGTCTATTGAAGTTTCACGCCCTATAAATTTACCTTTTTAGTACTCTGCAATTAATTCTAAACACCATTCACCTTCTTTTCAAGCATAGACTTGAGTTGTGAGAACCCACAGAATTCATGAAAGGCCTTTCTATATGCAAATAATAAATGTGATGACTGATCATTCTCACCATTGGGATGATTATCCACATAAATCTTAGCTGTGCCATTGAGAGCTGCATTCAATCATTCAGCAGCCCATTGCATTGTGGGTGAAAGCCAGCACTTTTACATACTTAACCCCACTGCACTATCCCAGGAAATTCATTCCCTTGTCTGCAAGAATCCAGGCCCAAAATTTAACCATGCCAACCCTCACCCACCTTGTGGACACAAGAATGCAATGCCATGCTGCTTATGTTACAATCCCTATATCACAAATGTGCCTCTACAACAAATGGTTTGCCCTTCAGAGAAGGATGGTGCAAACCAAAATTTCAGGGGTAAGAGAATGAGCAGAAATTTGCAGCCAAAGTAGAACAATAGTCAGGCAGCTCAGCCCACAGTCACAGCAGTGTACTTGGACACCCCTAAACCCATAAAGATTACAGATCTACCTCTTCCCCCAGAGATATCCCTACTAATGTCTGTCTCCCTTCCATGGTGAAAGTTGTTACATTCACCTTCTTTTACCTGCTTTCTTGTATTCCACCCACAAATACTCTCACCCTGCCCCAGAAATATCTCATACAGTTCAAACACTGAATTTAATTTCCTCTAGAAATTGGCACCAGATGACCAAAGAAAAACTGCATCAACGCTGGAATACTGGAAAGGTTGAACACACACACACACACACACACACACACACACACACAAATTTAAGGATTTTCCACAACAGAAAGGAATACCAGCCAGAGAATAAGATACTCTGGCCCACAGCTGCAAAATGCAAGGGCAAACAGGCATGGGAACAAGTAGCAGGGAACCTGGCTAAGTCCCACCAGCATCTCATGTCTTGGAGAGAATGAGGGAGGTCTGCTCATTGGGGAAAGTGTATCTACCCCACTAGGGCACTCAACCTTAGGACCTGCCACACCCAAACCAGAGAGTTTGGTGTGTGATCAAACTAGATCAAATAGACTTTCCTCCTAGGAATTCTACCTCCATGGAGACATGCAGGGGAGAAGAGGGTTGGAGTTGAAACATTGTATTAAAAACTGCTTCCTAGAGAGGTGGTCCAGAAGCTCTTGTTTCTAAAATCCTCAGAACTCTACCATGCCCTTCCCTCCCAAGGCCCAGTGGCTCTATCTTTCTTTGATTCTATGACATTCCAGTGTCCTTGATTTGTGTTTATAGTGTTATTGTGCTTCATAACACATGTGTATACAACATAGCTCCCTCCACATAGATCAATGTTGTGTAATCAACATTAAAGAATAAGCAGTAGGGCTGGCCCATGGTTGTACAAAATAATTATATACAATTCGTATTTGTTAATTTTTTAATTAATTACTTTTTAAAAACAGAGAGCAAGGATTCCATTGAACTCACTGACTTGATAAGAAATGTTTGTTATTTAATATCCTGATGAAGGGTAGAGCCCGGTTTGTGACCTGCTTTCTCTACAACCTGGTTAAGTCGTCCTCATCCACCTAAGAAACATGAGAATTTCCAACCAACAAACAGATAAGTTCAGGGCAGAAGGTTAGAATGTGAAATGGGGGGGTGAAGAAAAGAGAATATCGAGAAAGATAGCAAGAGAGCAAATAGAGAGGCAGGACGTTAGTGGGAAACAGATATGGCTTGTTATCTGTTGATGATGATGATAGCATTCTCAACTCGATTGGTCTGAGAAGTATTTCATGATGGGTAAAGTCTTTTTATAAGCAAAATGAGAAATAATGATTGACTTTAAAAAATAATTGGAATAATAATAATAATGATTGGGAAAAACAATGAAAAGATATTGAATGATAAAGTGGGGAGATTAATGTCTCTGTATTGACTGACATGCATGGCACTCTCTTTTGAAAAAGCAATGTAATACACTGTAAAGTTTGGGACCAGCAGTTAGCGTAATGGCTGTGTAGCTGGACTCCCACGTAGTTGACCACAGTTCTAGTCCCAGACCCAGTGGCTTAAACTCACGCCGGGTGCGTGTGAGTGCATGCCCAAGATCCCGAGAGGAGATTGCGGCGTGGCCATCCCCCCTGTGGGGTGATTTCTCGCTTTCTGTCTCTCTCTGTCTGTCTGGCGAGCGCACGCGCTCAATAGCAAAAACCTCTCCAAAAAGAAAAAAAATACGCTGTAAAGTTAGATGCAATCCAATGTAATATAAACAAGATTATGATGATAATAAAAATATAAATAATTTTAAAAAAGAATATGGATACTTGTCTGTGATACTAAAGAATAACCTGTATATGTGTGGTATTTAAAGTATTTAGGGGAAATTTGGCCTGTTAAAACCAATATATTAGTTTGTGATTCCATTAAAATGTGCAATTTATTTTTGACTTGAAAGTCTAAGATAAAAGGCTTACAAGAATTTAGCGAGCTTTGTAAATAGCATTTGGATGTTTCAGAGAAATTGAGATTTACTATGTTCATAAGTTTAATTTATTATATCACCTACAGAGGAGAAGTCAAATATATTATATTTATAAATGCAGTAAAAATGTTTAAAGGAATTTAATTAACCAAGTTGTAAACTGGGCTGATTATTTAAGGTAGTTTTGTCTGTTCAACTGGAACACTAATAAAAGCACCCTTGAACAGGATTGTTAAAATTCACTAGATTTTAAAAGAACAATAAGATCTATAAGTGGAACCTTTATAAGCTTAAGGAAAACAGGACTTTTTCATTTTTTACTTGAATAAATTGAATACTAATTTAAGATCCCAAAATAAATGTAAGTCATCCCTTTTGAGAGAAAAGCCAACTTACAAACAAACAAACAACAAACCTCACATCATCAAATTGGAACTATGAATCGTAATTGAAATACTGGCATTATTCTCCCACAGAAAGAACTGCAACCTTCTATGACAGTGACCAAACTTTCTGATTATGTACCATTAATAGTGCCACACTTTGGGGAATGTATCTTTAATGTGTGTATAGCTATACTAATTGATACATCACAGTGGGTATTGCCAGGCACCACCCAGAGCCTCCTTCACTTGGCCTCTCTCTCTGCCCCTTCCTTACTCTTTCTGTCCTTCCAACAGATGCTAATGCCCAGGACACTTCCTAGTAAACATCCTGCATGCTTAATTCCTGCTCAGAGTCCCAAGAAACCCAACCTATAACACAAACCATGCACACAAGCTTCTCAATAGGTCTGTTAAACATTGGCAAAGTTTAATATCTTCATAATTTTAATATCTTCAGACTGGGAAACAGAAATGAAGAGATAAGAATGCTAATAAGCCATAAAATATGTATAATTGAGAAATTATCCTTGTCTTAGTCTGTTATGGCTGCTATAATGAAATATCTTAGACTGGGTAATTTATAAAAAACAAAAATGTGTTGCTCACAGTTTGTGTTTTAAAGTTTATATTATCTTTCCATGAGAGAAAGAGGGAAAGAGAGAGAAGGAGAGAGGAAGAAAGAGGCACTTCCAACAAGTAATCCATGCCACTATCCACCCCCACCCAGATCACAGGCACACTTGCATGCCCAGCGTGAACAGAAAGACCACTAGATAAGAACACAGGATTTTCTCATGTGGGCCCAGAATTACAGAGTATTGCATTACCGCTACACCACAGCTGATGACCTACTCCCAGCCTTTGTGGCAGGGAGGTCCAGATCAAAGCACCAGCAGCTTTGATGTCTAGTGAGCATCAGCTTGCTGCTTCAAAGATGGCGCCTGTGGTGTGTCCTCTCATAGAGGAGGGTGGCAAGGGAGTAAAGGCACTAATTCCATTCAAAAGGACTCTACCCTTATAACTGGATCATTTTCCAAAGACTGCACCACTGGGTATTATCATATCGGGTATTTGGTTTCAAAATATGAGTTTAGAGGGGACGACAACATTCAGATTGTAACAGCCCTGTTACATGGTTATAAATTACAGGAAAATTCTTCATCACAGACTGTATAATACACTGTCTTTCATTCTAGGACATACATTTTTTTGACATCACCAACTCTGACTTTGCTCTTGGCCAGGCAGCTGTCCCTATGTCATTGTCATTGTCTGTGAGTGAGCAAACATCAAAACCACCAGCATCAAATCCCAAAGGTTGGATTTCTGTCCCCAAGATGTAGTAGTTTTTTTTTCCTGATTCCTCCTGCTAAGTACAATTTAAAAGTCTGGACATTATACATGAAACAGATATAAGCAGACTCAGAGCTAGCAAGAAGACAAATGAAAGAGTTGGATCTCCAGAGTGGAAAAAAACTCACCTCAATAGGTACATACTATACAATTCCAATTATATGACATTCTCAAAATGACAAAATTTTAGAAATAGAGAACAGATTAGGTGTTTCCAGGGATTAGAGAGAGTGTGGGTGAAGTAAACATGGAATAAAAGGACACATGATGGGAATTCTCTGTAACTTTCCCATACCCATGTTCACATCCTGGTTGTGATATCATGTTAAGGTTCTGCAAGATGCTGCCCTTAAATAACACTGAGGAAAGGGTGCACAAGCTCCTTCTATGTTATTTCTTACAAGTGTAAATTAAACTACAGCTATTTCAAAGTAAAAGTTTATATTTTTAAAAAATCCAGAAAGGTAGATGTTACCAATTTAGAAGAAAATTCTATAGATGAAGTCTAGCTCAAATCTATTGTGAGTGATTTTTTTCAAGTGTGTAAAATTGAGAACAGAGTGTTCAGTTACTATGAATAAAAGGCCAAATGAAAGTGCTCATCTGTAAAGAAAGAAAAAATGAAACATTTACAACTAGAACAAACACATTTTCTATGCGCTCATTGACTTTCAGTTTACTTTTTCTTTTTCTCTTCTAATTATTATTTACATTTTTAGAAGCACAGTGAAATTTCTATGTTTCAAAGGGACAAATATGTAATGGTACCTCAAGCAGTGAAAGCTACAAAGATCTTGTGAGATAATGTTTTATACATCCCAATACATGAGATTGCTTTATAGTATACGTGCAGCATCTTGTCCTGATGCAATCTGGCCGTTTCAGATGAAATGCCATGCAAAATTGAATGGATGCAATGAAATAGTCTGAAGAATCAAGTGTCCCAATGACAAAACTGCTCTTCACACTGAACAATAAGTCAGTGTCTACAGTACTGTATACGAATAATTTGATAATAATTACAAAGCTCAATACAAAGGAGCAATCACAGAGTATGCAGCCAAAACATAGAGTTTAAAAAGCATGATAGAGGCAGGTCAAGTATGAATGAAAGGATTTAGGTTATTTTTCAGTATTTTATAATACTTGTGGTATTTTACAGCTTTCAATTTTAAAATATGATTTTGCAGGACCAGCAGATGGCATAATGGTTACGCCTGGACTCCCACATGGTCGACCGTGGTTCAAATCCCCAACCTGGCAACTTAAAGCTCATGCTGGGCGCACGCTATGCATACCCAAGATCCCGAGAGGGGAACGAAGGAGAAGGGATTGTGCTGTTGCCATCCTCCCAGGGGGATGATTTCTCGCTGTTTCTCTGTCTCTCAAGTGAACACATGCATCCTATAGCAAAAATCTCTCTTAAAAAGAAAAAAAAAAAGACTGCATACTGTAATATTTTTTCCCTCATTCTGAATAAATAATCGCTTTGTTCCTAATTTTATTTGTGATTTTAGTTTTTTATTTTTTTCTGAAAGCCTCTCCCTACTCCCAGATTTTGTAAACATTAGTCTTCACATTACAAAGACCCACAGCTACTAGATCTATGTAATGGCAAACCAGCTAAGAACCCAGCACCAATAGCTTTTTATTATTTTTAAAATGGTGTATCACGGGCTGGCCCCACGGCCTGGTGGTTAAAGGAGCTGAATCCCACGTGGCTGGCCAACTGTTCAAATTCCAGCCCGAACAGCTTAAAAAAGACATCAGCACATGAACGTGCATGCCCAAATTCCTGACAGCACGGAGAGATGGAGAAGGAGGGATTGAAGCACCACCACACCCCATTGGGTGGTGCTTTCTCCCTCTCCTTCTCTGTCTTTCTCTGGAAATTACACAAGCCCTCTGAAAATCAAAAGGAAAAAAAGTTTTTTTAAAAAAGCACAAATCTCCCATGGCAGACTCTCTAGCATAACACCAAAGCCCTTCTCCTACCTACCCAAAGTGCAACTGATTCAAGAGCTGTAACCCAACCTCTCTCCCCGGCACAAATGAATGAACAAAATGAAATTGGCACAGGTCCAACTTTAATTTTCCCCCAGTCAATTAGTTTATTTATTCTCTGAAAGTGACCCAAAACTTATCTATTTAGTCTCTACTACTTTCAGACATATAGTGGTTGCTAAGCAACATCATGCATTGCTATTCCTTCATCTAATTTAAAATTCTCAATTCACAGTAAAGGTCTTGAGAGAGACGTTTTTGTTCAGGGCGGGCCAAATACCATTTTTCACTGTAACCCATTCAATTTAGAAAAGAAATTACAGCGTACTGTTTAATCAACATAAAATGATTTGTACGGAACATTTAGCATCTTCTTGAAATGTAGCTGTCTTCTTTTACTAATCAGATCTACTTAATTTATTTTAAACTTTCCCAAGCAGATTTCCTTTCTCCTCCAATCCTTGCCCCTTTTTCCATTCTCCTAACTTTCTATCCAATTTACAGATACTCTTTAGCATAGGAATTCGGAGACCTGAGAAGGAAGATTTGGAGATATGAGGTACACCCTATGATCCTATAGTGTAGTCATGGGGAAGGAGCCTCAAGAAGTTGAGCCATCATTCTAATTAATCACTTACCCAAAGTTCCAACTTCATTAGAAAGAAAACATATTTAACGGAGTAGGCTTCCGACATGGCTGCTGCAAGATTAATTTACTGCTGTTCTAATGACAATCTGGCTTCGCCTCAAATACCTTGGGAGAGTACTGCTGAGGTGCCCTCCCAAAGGACACAACAGCACATTTTTCATCTGCACAAAAGCATTTCTTGGTCTTAAGATTATTTCTTGGCAAAACTGATTGGAAAGGAAGTATATTTTCACAAAACAGGCAAAGACATTTCTACAGAGCGACCCCCTCATTGTGTGTTGAGTGTGCTGAAACATCAAGTGAATCAAAACAGATTAAAATAGACTTGCCTATCGTGGTTGCTTGAAATCTGGAACCACCTAGAATAAAAACTCACAAATTTAGGCTAATGGAAGAAAAAGACCATGAAAGTGAATATATGGGTAAAAATAAGTGGAATATTTTAAAGGAAATGTAATTTTGTTACCATAACAATATGGAGAAAATCTGATTTTCTTAGCAGTAAAATCTCTCCTAGGACAAGATTGATTTTTGTTGGCTTGAAACCTTATTAAGCCTCTTGGTTTGTGTGTGTTTGTAGCGGGAGGAGCCTCCCCAGAGAGTGTGTCTAAATTATGAAAGAGGGAGCCAATAAGTTCTGGGGGCGGGGGTCAGTTTATTCTTGGATTTTGTGATTTGCTTTCATAACAGAGGCTGTGGTCTTAGGGGCTAGACCGTAGGGCTTCCTAACTACATCAGAAAAGAAACTTAGGAGAAAGAGTCCCGACATTTAGGTAGGGTTTTACCAGGGTCTGCCCTAGGTGGTGCTGCACTCTCTTCTCTAGTGAGGTAGCTGAGCCCACTGGTTAAAGAATGAAAGAACACCTGGGTTCAAATCTCAGCTGCTCTGCTTTAACCCTGTGGCCTTGGGCTAACCACACTTACCCTTCTGTATCTCAGCATTTTGCACATGGGCACAAGGATGCAAGAAGTGTTTTGAGGATAAAGAGTTGCTTCACAACAGGGTGGGCTACAGCTTCTGCAGTTTCATCCCCAACCACCCCCATCCCCTTGTGTTTAAAGGGCCCATGCCTGGTTTAATGCTCTGCTGTCTCTGTCTTGGAATCCTCACTCATTTTTGAACAGGGGCCTGATATTTTCATTTTGACCTTGGCCCCACAATTTCTGCAGTGAATCCCTAAATCCATGAAGTGTTAGAACAAAGAGGGCCCGTCAGTGGTGCCAGCTATTGTTTTTATTCCCCTTCTAGCACCACAAAATTTTAGAAAAATTCCTAGGAATTGGAGCTAATAGGAAAGTTGGAATTCGAGCCAGCTGGTAGTGTGGTAGTTGGAGGGACAGGATACCACGTGACCAATTGCCTAGTTGGAATCTCTGACCAGTGGCTTGAAAAAACACACCAGGAGCCTGTGCATGAGTGTCCAAAGTTTTGAGAGGAGAATAGTAGAGAAGGGATTGTGCTGTGGCCATCCCCCTTGGAGACTGCTCTCACTTCCCTGCTTTCTCTCTGCCTTTGTCTCTGGCAAGTGCACATGTGCTATAAAAAAAAAAAAAAAAAAAAAAGAAAAGCTGAACTTTGCGAGTGGGAAGAGGGAGGTTTCAGGGGTATGACAGAGGAGACAGTACACAAAGCACTGGTACACAAAGCACCAACTCTTGCAATATCCCAGTAACAGGGCAGTATGAAGACAGAGGCTACCCGGAGGGATCCAGTCACATCTGGGTTATTTTACTTCCAAGTTTGGATAGAATCAATACAGTCTAGTAAAATATGCATTGAGAGGTCTTTAAAAATCTAATTTAGTAACTAGCTGATAGCATGTGATGGACACATCAATTATTTACATATAAACAAGTATGAACACGGTGTAAGAGATTAGTTGAAGACGTGTTGAATATTGGGCTCACCCTATCATGACAAGGCAAAAAAAAAAAATCCATGGAGGTCCATGTGCTTCTGTGTCTAAATATGCACTGGTTATTCACAAAACTAACAAACATATAAATTATTTATCTTCTACTTTGGCAAATATACCTTCAGATGACTCGGAAGGCTAAGTTCAATTTAAAGCATCCTTGAGTTTCTCAAGGTAGCTCATGTAGCTCATGTGCATGTGTGGGAACACCCCTGCACTCACGGCCAAGCTCCAACCTCCCCTTTATCCCTGTGAAGAGTCAAATTCAGCCACCTTTATACTCTGGAGACACATGCACCAGTGGGATGGGCCACCCTCCCTAGAGCAAACCTTAGGAAGATACCACACAGGACTTGGATGGAAGATTGAGGCTGTTCCATAGGGAATTCCAAGGCCTCTGATACCCAGAATGTCTAGACGATGAGACAGGGCTAAGGATGAGCACAACCTTTGTTTCCCACAAACTCCTCACCTTGTGAGGAGGGGCATGGCAGGAAGGGGGTCACAACTGTGACCTTTCCAGCACACACTGAACATTGCTCCTAAAACCTTGGTTACTCTTTGAGGAGCCTGTATCTGGAAGTGTCAACAAATAAAATTGTGTTTTTTCTATGTCCTACTACATGGTCTGCAAATTCCAAATTATTATACAGAGAGATACCAAAGTTTCTAGATGCAAATTTATTTGCATATTTGTCACCAGATATGCTCCCAATAATCACCACCCTCCAGCTACTGCCAACCCTCTTCAATTCCTTCCAGCCCCCTCAGCCAGCGATCTCCAATCCCACCCCCAACACCTTTGCTGGCTCTGTTTTCCTCAGTGTCTTCTCCAGACATTTCAGATTAGCTGTGCATTTACTACTCACTTCCCAACGATGAGGTCATGGCACCTTCTCCAAGAACTAATGGGTGAATTTATATTGTTGTGCTATGGCCTAAGGTGAAAATATTTGAAACATACCAATTATGAAGGCCACCACAAAAAAAGAGGGAGAGAAAAAGGGAGGGGAGGAGACAGAGGAGAGAAGATCATGCCAGTAGAGCTGCAGGGGCTCTAAAGATAGCTTAGCCAAGACTTGCACTGTGGTCTTGGGACCTTTCAGAAAATCATTTTCTCACGTTGCCCTTCTATCTGACGAATATTGATTTGAGTCGTGTTTCAAGTAACAATGAAACAGTGCCTTCTATAGAAATGTACTCATGAACTTAAACTATTTAACATGTTAGAAAGCTGGAATAACCCTGGGCTTCCAATTCTGAGGAAGGGTAGTACCTTTTTAGTAGCTGACTCAGTCTTGGACTAGCCCCTCAACCTCTCTCTCCTACCCTGTAAAAAATTATAAAATTTTGGAGTGGGAAATCTCTTAGATAATCAAGTCTAATACTCTATATTTCACACTTGAGAAAACTAAGGCTTGGGACTACTACATAGCACATCTAATGTCACACAGATCATTGAAGAAGGTGGAGTTTCCACTCTAAATGGTTTAGGTACAGTAACCTAGTGGTTCCCCTTAAGCCTAAAAGTCACTGCTCTTTAAGATCAAAATCTGTAAACCATAGAAAGCAACCATGGATACCAGAGACAATGCGGGAGGAGGGTGAGACATGGCAGAAGGTGAGGGATAGGGAATCAAGGATGGCAAAACAAACAAAGTATACAAGACATAAGAATTGGAAAATTATTTGCTGATAACATGTATGTTGATATGCTTGATTGAGCCAATATACAGTGTATTTTGGATGGAAAATTCATTTGTATGCTGTAATGATGTATAGTGAATTAATGTAAAAAATAAATTTAAAGAGAAAAAAAAATCTGTAAACCAGTATCTCCATTAGCACAAGCATCATTCAAACTAATAAATTCTTTCTGTTGGAGAAAATGGTTTTGTAAAAAGTCAGGTATTTTCCACTAATGAGAAAGTCAACAGGGTAATAAGAAAGAACTGAGAGATAACCAAGGAGGGATCCTGGAGAATTGGGTTCTAGGCCTTATTCCAGGAAATTCCACAGTGAGTCTCACACAGTGAGTCCCAGCTGACCTCAGCAGGTTGGCTGCTTATAATTGCCAGCGCCCTTGAATGAACCAGTGATGATGCAAGTTCTTGAGTGGTTGACACAGACAAGCAAAATCTTCCCTTGGAAAGAGTCCTAGCATTTGGTCATTGGGAACAATGTATATTTTAATAAAATTTGAGAGAATAATGTACATTTTAATGAAAAAAAATTTTTGCTCAATCATACACCAAAGGACCAGAAGCCTGTGGCCATCTTACTTGTGCATCCAATACACACAGACAAAAGGAGGAAGCCCATAATTGGTGGGCTGACATTTTCACAGGGAAACCAGCATCAATTAGTGTTCTCTGCTGAGTCCTTCTAAAAGCCGGTCTTTCAGAAAGAAATATTTGGTGATATACTGCTAATGATTTGTAAGATTTCTAATTAGTATAGCCATTAGGAACTACCTGGAGAACGTATTTAATTAAGAAGAGTTGATAATATTAAAGGCGTGACTGAGCTGCCCATGATACTGGGCGTCAGGGTGGAAATGCCCCTGCTTATGTTTCAGAAGACACAGCTTGGAAGTGGAAAACAGCAGGAGATGCCCGCTGTTTCTCCCTATCTCCTTTCTCCTCCTTTTCCTCTTTGCGAGCTCCATTCCCCTGCTCCTCACTTCAGAGCAACTTTCCTCTCTTCCTCATTGCAGTGCACCTGACTGCCTCCAGCTAAACTCCACATGACCTTCTGACCTGCTACTGAAGTACTGATGTGGAACATGAAGACGCCCCAAGCCCACCAGCCTTAAAAATCCAACATTCTTGGCTGCAAGGACTTTTTAACCTCAAACAACCTCATAATTGTGATAATTAGAAGCATTGGAGCAGATAGAAATTTGTAAGGAGAAATTAGATCAGTTCTGGGTATTGCCCTACCCAGTTAATTCAAATGCCACACCAGAATGCAGAGCCTCCTCCTCATAGCAAGTCGCTCTTTGTCATGTTGTTTGTGTTGTCCATTATTAATAATTGCCTTTGCATAAGTTAGTATGGCAGGGGAAATGACAAGGTGCAGGCCTACCATGGTGAAACACTTCTGCGGACCCACCCATCGAGGGGAACCAGCATCTGCTCCCAGCTACCTTCGACATCACAGACAGCAGACACCAAGAATCCATTTCCTCCATCACTTCAGCCTTGACTCAGCCAGCAAAGAGCCCCAGGTGGACCCGTATCCCTGTCCCAGGCACTCCTCCACCATGTCAGAGAAAAGAGGAATGCCATCCACGGCATTGTTTGATTGTTGCCTGGTGTATATACATGGTTTACCTCCCCTTGGTTCAATTAGTGAGGTTCAGGGGTATAGGATCACTGAATGGAAAAAAAAAAAGCCACCTGGGCACACCTTCTGTGGATGGCTGGTTCCACAGGTAGCATGGGCTTATTTGGTTCTCTAAACATGCTGTCAAACATTTGCTTACATGTTTCCCCAGGCAAGATTCTCTGGCAAAACACAGGCATTGTGAGAGGCAGTCCTTAGGGAGATACCTTAAACACAAGCACCTGCTAACCAGTGCTGACATGGTCAGATCACTGGTACTCTCTACATTTGTCCCTGGTGGACAGTCAGTCATCACCAATATTTCAATCACCTCCCACTCTGGCCAATGGAAAACTGCACATCTTTGGAAGCTGTGTGTCTAGTTTTTGGCCAACGGGTTAATATAAGGTACCAAAGAGCCTGATCATTCTTCCCCTCCTGGGGCACCCAGAAATCCTTGTGCTTCCAATGGTGCAGTCAGAGGATGGTGGAGCCTCCATCAACCTTTGCCACGGGTAAGTGGGCACGGCTGCCCATCCACATGTGGATATGTCATATGATGAGAATAGACTTTCGTGTTGGGCCACTGAGATGTTAGGGATATTTCTTACTCCAGTAAAACCCAGCCTGTTCCAATTAAAATACTCAATCTTCTTAATTAAGTTCCAGGTGAATCAAAACTAAACCTTAAGTCAACAAAAAAGGTGTGCAGAAATCCTTTGATATTTAGAGTCACCTTTCAGAATTTAACAGGTTTTCTGGTTCCTCCAAAATTAGGAAAGAGAGAATACCATGAACTATAAGATAATGGAAACACAATTCTAAAGGAGTTGATATACAAAAGCTCTTGAGACTCTGCCAATTAATTTGGGACTGGAGGAACAAACCATGACTAATCAACCCAGAGCATGCCAGACCAGTGCCTTGAACGTCCATAAGAAATATCATCACAGTCTGATCAGTGGTCCATGCAGCCCAATAATTTGTCTCAGACCATGTCACAAAATTGTGTCCCTAATTTTTTGCCTTAAACTACATATCGTTCTAACCTAATTTCCTACTATTTTGTTTCAGTCACTTTTTAGCCTCAAACAACCCTATAATTGTGATAATTAGAAGCACTGGAGCAGATAGAAGTTTGTACGGAGAAATTAGATCAGTTCTGGGTATTGCCCTACTCAGTTAATTCAAATGCCACACCAAAATGCAAAGCCTCCTCCTCATAGCCAAGTCCCTCTTTGTCATGTTTTTTTGTGTTGTCCATTATTAATAATTGCCAGTATGGCAGGGGAAATGACAAGTTTCCCTTTTATATTTTTTTATTATTTACATTTAATCACTATACATCTTTACAATGTAAACATGGCTTTTCCCAGCACAAATACAGTGCATCTCAGTCAAGATAAAAACATTACCATTATGTATTATCATCAGCAAATAACTTTTCATTTTGGGGTCAATTAAACTCACTTTTTCCCCCCATTCTCCTGCCTCCCTTGCCCTATTACCCACCCCACATTACCCCTATCTTTACTCTCTCTCCTATCTACAGCTGCCCTCCCTACTACTATACCTTCCTATCTTTCAAGACCACACATCATGGCAGCCCAGATACCTTAGATCCCAGCAATTGTCTTAGTTGGTCTCACTGTTGCACTCTCCTTGAAACTCTCTGTGTCCTTGTCCAGGAACAGGACTGAGTCATGGCTCTTCTACTCCCACGACCACATTTCAGTATCCTTTATGGATACTGCCTCTTCTCCCTCTCCTTAATTGTTGACATTCCTCAAGCTTGTCTTTCTGTATGTGATCTCCCTAAATCACCTTACCACTTTTATCTACCAAGCGTATGGTGATGTCTACACCCTCTCCTGATCTCCCGACTCATATACCTTCTGCACGTGTCCGCCTGGGTATTCTATAGACACTCCAGATTCTACACACTGGAAACTAAACTCAGCACTCTCTCCCACCCGCTTCCTTCTTAGTGTTCCCTACTTTGTTCAAATGAGTTAGTGATTAAATGGTGTCTCCCCAAAATATATGTCTACCTGGAACCTCAGAATGTAACTTTATTTGGAATAAGAATCCTCATAGATATAATAAGTTAGGGATCTCAAGATAAATAAGTGAATCTAGGCTGGGCCATCAGTCTAGTGATGCATGTCTTAATGAGAGAAAGAGGGAGATTTAAAACACAGACACGTGGAAGGGAAGGCCATGGGACAACAGAGACAGATACTGGAGGGCGCATTGGCAAGCCACCATAGTGGGGCAGGAAAAAAACACAGAACCGTTTCTCAGAGATACCAGGAAGAATCAGTCCTGCTGACTCTCTGATCTTTGGACTTCTGGCCTTGTGAACTGTGAGGCGATACACTTCTGTGGCATTAAGTTGCCCCGTTCATGGTCATTGTTACTGTAGCATTAACACACTGACTGGATGGATGCCTGCCTCGAGACATCCAAAGTGGTCAGACACCTTCCTGTCTCTCATTTTCCCTTCCCCTCAAATCACCAGATCTTGGTGGTTCCGCCTCCAAAATATCCTACTCCCCCATCGGTCTCCGCCATCTTCACTGTCAGCCTCACTGTCCCTGCCTGGAGTGCCTCCACTCTGGTCTCCTGGCCTCCATCTCATCCCTCACAAGTCTGGCCTTTACACGTTCACCAAAAACACACCTTTCTAAACACAAAGGTGTGAGTCAAATTCAGTTGCCAAGACTCCAAGAGCCCTAAGGTGATACATTCCCTCAGAGCCTGGCCTATTCACTCCTCAGCCCTACCTCAGTCCTCTCCTAGCTTCCCACTGTCCTGTGAACAGCACCCCCAGACTGCTACAGGTCCCTGGATGCACTAGGTTATTTCTCACCTCCTCGCATTGGCTCAGACTTTCTCTTGAATCTGGAACACCTGTCTTCACCCTATAACAAGAGCCAGGGTCTTCAGACAACCCTGTTCACAACACAAGTTTAACCCTATAATTATTAGGTCCTGGTGAAGGTAAGGGTTCAGCTGGAGCAGCAGTTCAAATGCACACTGTCTACATGAGCTCTGTCTCTATGTATAATCTTACACCTTCCACATTGTATTATAATTATTTCTGTGTCTAGTCACCTCATTAGACTATAAACCCCTCCAGGGTAAGTGTTCGTGTCTTAGTTTACCTTAGTATCCCTACTGTTTATCCTGAGTAGATGTCCTAGGAGGTTTAACAAAATGCATGAATAAAAGTGTGAATTGAGGCCAGTCTGTGGTGTGGTAGTTAAGGTAGCTGAATCCCACATGGCCGACTGCACTATGTAAGTTTTGGACCTGGCAACTTGACAAACACACTGGGCACATGTGCATGTGTGCCCAAAATTTCAAGAGGAGAATGGAGGAGAGAGGATTGCTATTTAACCATTCCCATAGGAGAATGCTTTCTCACTTTCCCTCTGTCTCTATCTCCCTCCAGCAAGCACATATGCCTTATAGCAATTTTTAAGTGTGAATTATTGAATGAATGAGTGAATGGATACACTGAAAAATAACAAGAAACTATTAGCTCCCTTTGAATAAGAATAAGGAACATAGATAAGATTTTATGTTGATTCAAGGAAAGGTTATTCAATATAGGACACACCCTGAAACTCAAGCAGGGTAAAAGCTCATAGATGGGGGTTTGTTCCTGGAGTCCTAAGTGGATTGTTGACTGTTGCACAACTGATCCTGAGGGGTATAAAGGCAGCGGGACCCTTAGAAAAAAGCTTAGTGTGACTATTGGGCAGCAGAGGAAGGGCACACACAGCCTTGCTGCCTGGATCCGGCAATGACCCCGACACGTGCTGGGGGAGGCACATTTGGACAAAGGGCTTCACTGAACAACTGCTCAGCATGGGGAGGCCCATTTTTTTTTACCTCTGGGAAAGCACATCAACTATGACTCAGGTTGGATTATTACTGGTCTCCTGCCCAAACACATCATAAAGGACCTTCTGGGAAACTGCAAAGAGTGGAAATATCTACAGCGTTGATAAGGCATCTGGAATGGCCCCACAGAAGCTAACTTTGAACTAGATGATCCCAAGACTCCACTGAGGCCTCAGCTGGTTGAATCTATAGGTGGTTGAAATTTAGCAACAAGAACAAGATTTAGCAAATTCCATCTGCATGTAGTTGGGAAGTCGTACAATAACCTGCTGGAGGCGGGGTGCTGAGTGCCTCAAGGTGGAAGCAGGGAGCTCAGAATCACGAACAGAAGGCACACTTAGACAGGCGGCTACCTGGAAGTCAGGTCACCTGTGAGAGGTAAGAGGAGGCAGCGGGTCAGCTGACCCCCAGCATGACCTGCGGGAAAACTCACTCCAAGTACCCCAGTGTGAGCTGTGTGGTGTGATCACACAAGCAGATACTCTAATCAATACCCGGGGCACTTACTTAACATATAAGATGCCTGCATCAAAAGCAACACCAGAGTTTAGTAATCAGAATGAGAACCTAGTAACTTTTTTATTGTGGTAAGAGAGGCACAATACAAAATTTATCGTTTTAGCCATTTTAAGTGTGCAGTTCACTGGTATGAAACAGAGTCACATTATTGTGTACCAAACCACCATCCATATTTAGAATTTTCCTTTAGATCTGTAAAACTGAAACTCTGTACGCATTAAACAACCCCCTTTTCACCCTCTCTCCATTCCCTGGCAGCCACCATTCTATGTCCTCTTTCTATGAATTTGATCACTCTGCGTGCCTCATATAAGTGAAATTTTACAGTATTTGACCTTTAGTGACTAGCTTATTTCACTTAGCACATTTCAAAGGTTTATCACATTGAAGCAGTGTCAGAATTTCCTTCTTTTTCAAGGCTGAATAATATTTCCTTACATGGATACCCTACATCTTGTATTTCCACTCATCTGTCAGTGAACATTTGGCATCCTTCCACCTTTAGACTATTATAAATAATGCTGCCATAAATACAGATATTTGGGGCCAGGGCACTTCCCCTGTTCAGGCAAGAACGGGCCATAATAATCCGTCAGGGCCAGAGGAGCAGGTGCCTGGTCCAGAGTCCATAAATGGAGCTGACCACAAGCACACTGGGTGGCCCCAGCCAGCACCTTACCTGCGAGCCAAGGTCTGGGGACCGAGGGAAGAAAGAGGGATGACACTCAAGCTCATCTTTGGGCCCATGACCACCAGGACTCACCCATATTTATTCAGACTGGCTCGGGCAAGCACCTGACATAGAGCACAAGATCGGTTAGATGAGGTGGAAAGTGAAGTGACTACATGCTCAGCCCCCAGAACATGCCAGCATTGGCTAAGCACTCCTCAGATGGAAGCCATGATGAGACAGCACAGCAGCAAGTCAAAGATGCGGTCCAGGCCTGGGTTGACGCCGGAGGTTTCAGAAGATGCCGGGTCAAGGGGCTTATGGACAGTGAGCATGAGTGCATGAGATCCCTATGGCTGCTGTGACCAATGGCCATGAACTTAAAACAATGCAAGGTTATTCTCCTACAGTGGTTTTGACAGTCTTGTGTCTGAAACAAGTATCAGTCGGTCAGAGTCAAGGTGCTGGCACGGCTGTACTACTTTCTGGAAGCCCTATGGGGACAACTTATTTCTCACTTTTTCTGACTTCTAGAGGCTGCCTGCATTCCTTGGCTTGAGATCCCTCGTCCACCTTCAAAGCCATCAATAGGTCCTTTCCACATCACACCACTTTGACATCTGCCCTTTGTTCTTCCACTTGTGATAACACCGTGATCAATTTTGATAGGACCTATGTGATGAAATGTGCCTACCTAGGTAACCCAGGGTAACCTCATCTACCAATTAGCAACCTTAATCCCATCTACAACCTGAATTCTCCTTTTCCATCTAAACTAACAGATTTATCATTCTGGGAATCAGGATGTGGACTTCTCATGGGGAGTGGTATTATTCTGCCTCCACAAATGATCTGGAGAAGGCAAAACTGAGAGATCCATGGGAGCAATCAGTCAGACGGGGAGGAGGGATCGTTGGCGGCAGAACTCCAATAGCAGTGAAAAGTCTAAGAATCTAGAATGCCCATCCAAGAACAAAGCAAAGAGTTAGGCTTACAAGACCCAAATTAACGGGGGCAATGTCAACAAAAATGGGAAGCCTCTGAAACAAGACAGGGGTTCAGTTGATGGGGTACAAGCAAGGAGTTGGTCACAAGAACAAAGTTAAAGGACATTTATGGGAACCAGCAGATGGTGTAATGATTACATTGCTGGACTCCCGCATAGTTGACCATGGTTTGAGTCCTGGACCCAGCGGCTTGAAACTCACACTGGGCACATGTGTGTGCATGTCCAAGATTCCAAGAGAATGGAGGAGAAGGGATTGCGGCATGGCTACCCCTCCCCGCCATGGGATGTGCTGTCTCTCTGACGAGCTCATACACCCTGTAGCAAAAATCTCTCTCTAAAAAAAAAAAAAAAAAAAAAAAAAATAGGAGGATCAGCAGTTAGCGTAATGGCTATGTTGTTGGACTCCCATGTAGTCAACCACAGTTCGAGTCCCAGACCTGGTGGTTTAGACTCATGCCAGGCGCATGTGCGTGCGTGCCCAAGATCCTGAGAGAAGACTGGAGGAGAAGGGATTGCGGCGTGGCCATCCCCCCTGGGGGTGATTTCTTGCTTTCTGTCTCTCTATCTCTCTCTGTCTTTCTGGCAAGCGCACGTACCGTATAGCAAAAACCTCTCCAAAAATAAATAAATAAATATATATATATAGGATCAGAGCCACATTTATAGCAGTGATGGAATGTGTGGTCATCTGAGAACTTCACCAACTCACAGAGCATTGTCAAGCTCCCCTGACTTTGAATAGGCAGATCACATCTTTTTTTCCTAGGAAGATTTTTGCTATAGGGTACATGTGCTTGACAGAGAGACAGAAAGTGAGAAATCACCCCCCTACAGAGGATGGCAATACCACAATCCCTTCTCCTCGGTTTTCCTCTCAGGATTTTGGGCATGCATGCACACATGCCCAACGTGAGTTTCAAACTGCCAAGTCTGGTATTCGAACCGCAGTGGACCATGTGGGAGTCGAGAGATGTAACAATACGCTATCTGTTGGTCCCAGACAGATCATATCTTAAAGTTAGAAGGCAAGGGTTTGTGGGGAACAGCCAGGGCACTCTGGTTATATTCCCATGTTCAGAAAGGCAGAAGAATGTTGTAATCTGAAATCTGCGGTAATTAGCCGTGAGTGTCAACTTGACTGAACTAAAGTGTACCTAGAAACCAAATAAAGCATTACTCTGGTTGTGTCTATGGAAGTGTTTCCAGAAGTGATTAATATGTGAGTCTGGACTGACTAAGTGGGAAAGACCTACCCTCCATGTAAGCAGATATCCAATCACCAAGGGGCCCAGAAAGAACAAATCCAGAAGGCTAATAAGTCTCCTTGAAGAGAGTAAGATAGGCTTCTGCTGCTGCCTTGGACATCAGTATCTCCACCTCTCACCCCTCCACACCCCTCCCTGGGTTCTCAGGCTTCCCAGCCTTGAGGCCTTCCAACTTAGATCAAGCTATGCCATCAGTTTGCAGACAGTCTGTTATGGGACTTCTCAGTTGCCATAATTGTGTGATCCAGTTCCCTCAATAAATCCCCTCTTATGAATCTACTCATATCCTACTGACTCTATCTCCCAGTGGAACCTTGACTAATAGAAAACACATCCGGCACCAGCAGATGGCGGAATGGTTACATCATTGGACTCCCACATAATCAACCACGGTTCGAGTCCTGGAACAGGCAGCTTCAAACTCACGCCAGGCATGTGTGTATACACGCCCAAGATATCTAGAGGAGAATGGAGAAGAAGGGATTGCAGCATGACCACCCCCCTGGGGGGTGATTTCTCACTTTCTGTCTCTCTGTCTCTTGTCTCTCCAACAAGTGCATACCTCCTATTACAAAAATCTCTCTAATAAAAAAAAGAAAAGAAAACCCGACCAACTGACCAATGAGAGGAGGAAAGTACAATTCAGGACACAGACTCAGCCAGAGACGGAGACAAACCAGTACACCCAGGGCTTGCTGAGAGGGAGGGGACAGATGGCAGCCGTCAGCCACCCTACCCTGCTCTGTCGAGCGAGCACCTGGGCTGCCAGCCATCACCAATGCAGGCATAGAGGGAACTGTAGAGGGCATGTTGGGAGTGGACACTGACGAAGAACGCTGGCAAGAGCTGTCCCATGGGAATCTGATCCAATTTCAGCTCTGTAGCCAGCAATCTGAATTATCTCTGCCATCTCTTCAGAAAATAGGAAGCCAAATACCTCTTTCTCATCTAGGTACAGTCAAAGCAGCTCCTCTTGCAGGATGAGCTTGGAAATGAGTCCTGCTTCAAGGTAGGCTTGGGGGAGACTAAGTTGCCGCAAAGTTCCCATGTCAGGAAGGACAAGGACAATAAATGAGTACAAGAAAGAAAAAAGCCTCTCCCTGTTTTATTCTCCCCTTATGCTTAGATTCTATTTTATTTCCTGAGAGACCTGAGGGCATTGCTTTGTTTAAGATGCTGAAAGCCCAGCGGTCCTGTGCTGTAATTAGTTTTAGCCATCAGCAGAAAGCACCTTTGTCTTATATCTCGAAAGTCAAAGCCGATCAATACACCCTACACTTTATACCTCCTCTGGCTAATCAGAAGGTCAACTGGCAAGAAACTCTCCACCCCAGGGAGGTGGAAACCCTGAGGACTACAAAAAGAGCAAAACCCACACTGCCTCCCCTTCCTTTCCTCTGAGAAGGTACGCAAGGTGAACTGAAGGACACCAGCCAGGCATGGCGATCATGTTCCAGGTCGACCTCAGAGAGCAAGAACTAGGGCCCAGATAAAACCCAAACATATCTTACTGAGTTTATGCCTTTTCATAGCCTGGGGCCTCACTATTAAGAATGAATATATTAATTGGATCACAGCCAGCCCTTTTAACCAAAAGTTTCTGATTTGCAATTTAATAAACTCTGGCCACAGTGACTAGTTAATGAAAACTAGAGCATTAAGGTCCCCACTCAAACACCCCTTGCCAGCCTTGTAGGGCTGGTTATCCATAGCATCCAATTTTAAACATCAAGCCTTTCATTTCAGAAAGTCTCAAGAGCACACATGGTTTGCCATGCAAAAATTATTCCTGCAAAATGATTTTTAAGTCTACTTAAAAGGTACAGCCTTACGTAAACCTAAAATGGAATACAGTTTCTCTATCGTTACTTCTGGAAGAAAGTCACGGTGCACAGGTATCGTATAAAATGGTGGCCCAAAGCAGGGCGATTGGAGAGCAAAGATGGCCTTTGGGTAGCTCTCAGGAACCTGTGAAGAAAATTCTCCTTTTGCCATTCTTGGGCAATTGCAAGGAAAGAAAGAAAGCTGTAGTTAAGGGAAGGAGAAATGGGCTTCACCTCAACATTGACTTCAGTGAGGAAAACATGGGCTTCAGTCTCGATCCAGTTGCCACTCTCCTGGGCTGAAGGAGAAAAACTGGAGGTCCAGAGTAAATGGAAGCCCACAGGCCTCCCCAGATGGGTCCTAAGATTTGGACTGGTGAAAGACACACACCTGTGGCATCATAACCCCACTGTGCTTGGGTGGCATCATAGCCAGAGTCAGCATGCACCCCAGATATAAGAAGGGCAATGAGGTAGACACGCCTCCTCAAAGCATGTGCTCAGAACCCGACTTACTCAGGCCTGCAGATGCAGAACTCTTTTCAGGTGATGACTAATTGAGGCTGATGTGACTTCATGGTGCTGATGATGGACGGCCTTCCCTCTTGTCAAAAATCCCTCCACCTGGGGACCAGCAGTTAGTGTAATGGCTATGTCGCTGGACTCCCACGTAGTCGACCGCGGTTCGAGTCCCGGACCCGGCGGCTTAAACTCACGCCGGGCGCGTGTGCGTGCGTGCCCAGGATCCCGAGAGGAGAATGGAGGAGAAGGGATTGCGGCGTGGCCATCCCCCCTGGGGGGTGATTTCCTGTTTTCTGTCTCTCTGTCTCTCTCTGTCTGTCTGGCGAGCGCACGCGCCCTATAGCAAAAACCTCTCCAAAAAAAAAAAAAAAAAAAAAAAAATCCCTCCACCTGGGGGCCAACAGGTGATGTAATGGTTAAGGCGCTGGACTCCTATGTGGTCGACTGAGGTCAAGTCCCAGACCCAGCAGTTTGAAACTCACACTGGGTGTGTGTGTGTGCCAAAAATCCCAAGGAGACTGGTAGATCAGGGATTGTGGCATGGTCATTTCCCCTGGTGGTGGGGATGGGGAGTGATTTCTCACTTTCTGTCTCTCTGATGAGCACAAGCGCCCTAAGCAAAAATCTCTCTCAAATAAATAAATAATAAATCCTCCACCTGACTTTCAAGCCTCTCATGATATGACCCAGGCCCACCTGGCCAGCTATTTCTAAACATGCACTGATCTTCAACCAGCCTCCCACAAATGTCCTATCTCTTCCCTGCCTTCCTTTTCTACGGGCCTCTCACTTGAGATCCACAAAATCAAACCATGCAGTATTCCCCAAGACCCAGAGAGCCCCGGATCCTCCAGACTGAGTCCTGGAAAAGTTGTATTTTCCAGGCTCATCACTGGGAGACGTGCCTCGAGGCTCCAAATCTGGCTCCTCCTCCACTGGCTCCCACATGATTCCCACCAGCGTTCCGGGCAGCAGAATGTGGTCCATGGAGCTTCAGTTGAAACCAAGTGAGAGACTAAGAGATGAGATTTTTAATGAATTAGGGTAGAATTGGAAGGATCAGAAGTCAGTGCAGGATCTTCAGTAAATATCATTTCCTCAGACTTTTCTCCCACTTGATACATACTCGCCCCCACACTGGCAGGATCAGGGTGTGAAATGTTCTTATGGTGGGTTGTTGTTAGAAAAAAATGGAAAGCAATGATCTAAACCCATAGTCTCCAGCTGTTCTTATTTTATTATTTTTTATACATTCAATCACTATACATCATTTAGCTTGTATAGAGAATTTACCCAACATGAAACACACCTCAGACCAGTCCAGTTGAGAATACTATACACATTATCATCAACAGGTAATAAACCATTTCTGTGTCCCACAAATGTCTTACCTATCTATTTTTTTCTTCCTAATTACCTCTCCTGCACTCTTCCCCTCCCCTCCTCTCCTTCCACACTGCCTCCAGTTCCATAACTATTTTCAATGCTTTTATGTCCTCCAACCTTTCATTCTAATATTTCCTGCCTGAGTCCATTCCAAACCCCCTGGGGACATCAAGCCTGCTCTCTTGGAGATGACAGCTCCAACCCTCCTCAGTCCCTCACTTCTCTGAATTCCTGTTCTTCATCATTACAAGATCCAGTGTTCAAAACATATGATTCATCATACCTGCCAACACATTCCTCAAAATCTAGTGAGGAAATTGATAGATGTCAACAGCACAAGACAAAATGTGCTCCAACACAAATGTGGACAAAAGGCATGATAGAGCAGGAAAACTGTCAACCTTCCTGGGAGGGGCAAAAGAACTTCATCAAGGCAGTGATGGGTGAACAGTTCTCAAAATCTAGGAGGGGGCATGGCAGTCTGTGAAGAGGAGGAATGACTCTCTGGAAACAAGGAGCAATAGTCCACAACCATTCCTGTCCTGCAGAATCACCTAGCGCTTATGCAAATACACTCCAAACTCTACTTCCCAGAATTTGACTCTGAAGATCTGGGGAGGAAGAGCCCAGCATTTCTAGAACACTCCAGTTCAGCTAAAAGTTGATTAAGGAACTGAATATTCTCAACACATATGGGAACAACATAAACTTAGGAGCCAGCAGTCACTCATGAAAAGCACTTTTTTCTTTCATTAATGTGGTTCAGCCATGTACTGTGCCTTAGTCTGCTTGGACAGTTATAACAAAATCCCAAACTGGGTGGCTAATGTACAGTAGGCATTTATTTGTCATCATTCTGGAGGCTTCAAAGTCTGAGATCAGGGTGCCAATATGACACTGAGAGAGCTCATGATTTCAAGTCATCCTAATTACCTTCCAATGGTCTCACATCACACTGGAAGTTAAGGCTCCCACATATTAGTTTCATATGTGAGGACACAGTCAGCCCATGACATCCCATTTGCACTAAACAGGTAGAAAGCCCAGAATGCTGTTCAACTAAACATTCTTTGTAGAAAACACATGTTCATTATTTCTCCATCCACCAACCATATCTCTCTCTTCCTTGTTTCAGGAAATCTCTCATACTTTCTGGAGGCTTCACCTTGATTCCAAAACGTAGAATGTGGCATAAGTCGGGACCAGCAGTTAGCGTAATGGCTATGTCACTGGACTCCCGTGTAGTCGACCACAGTTCGTGTCCCAGACCCGGTGGCTAAAAACTCACACCGGGCGCGTGTGCGTGCGTGCCCAAGATCCTGAGAGGAGAATGGAGGAGAAGGGACTGCGGTGTGGCCATATCCCTGGGGGGTTATTTCTTGCTTTCTGTCTCTCTGTCTCTCTCTGTCTGTCTGACGAGCGCATGCACCCTATAGAAAAAAAAAAAAAAAAAAAAAAAAAACCTCTCCAAACAAACAAACAAAAGAATGTGGCATAAGTCTAAGCAATCCCTAAGCTGCAGTGATTGATATCAGGGGTAGAAATTCACCAAGGGAGGAAAAGGATGCTTTGACTAGGATTCCTACTGGAGGGACGCCTGGTCTTTTCCTTCCCATTCCCACCTGACTGATGATCTGGAAAATGACAGGCTCGAGCTGTGGCAGCCATCTGCAGTATGGAGAAGGGGTCTTTCTGAAAAGAATCTACAGAGAAGTAGAGCTAATAACTGGAGAGAGCAATCAGGACATGGTAACAATGTTGGAGCCCAAGATCCTGGTGTACTTATCCATCATGTAAGCAGAAAACTTGCCATTTCTGTTTAGGCCAGTTGAAGTGGCATTTTCTATTACTTGCAACTGCAAAGCTTCTAATGATAAGCCTTCCATCTCCTAGACAAACTGTCATCTTCCAAGCTCTTAACTCCTCTAACATCCATGAACAGAGCAGACACTTGATAAATTTTTACTGACTATTCTCTAAAGCAGCAAAATACAAGTGACAATAGAAAATTTATCTTTTCAAATATAACATTGGTGTTTTCTTTTATTATTATTTGTTATTCATGATAGAGCACATGTGTGTCACATGAGAATGAGAGTGATGATAACCCTCCACAGTGCCTGCTCACATTGGGACCCCTTCTCTCCATTCTGCTGGATCTGGCACATTCACACATACCCCATGTACTTAGGCCACACAGGCCAAAAATTCAAACTCTGGTCACTACGTGGATTCAGCTTCTAATGAGCAGCACATCATTATTGTACCTTGGAGCCATCCCAAGAATGACTTTTTTTCATGATTTTTATACTCCCTACATGATCATATGTTAAAATAAAGCCACTTTCAGACATAGTCCATCATGAGAGCTGAGATCTAGTGATTTCAGAGATAAGAGCAATGAAGATGTTCTGCTGAGAATCTACCCTGGTAGAACCCCTGTCTCCTGCTCTCTGTCTCTCTCTCGTCTCTTTCTACATTTCTGTCTTTTCAGTTTTTTTCTAATTTTTCTTCTTTTTTTTAATTTTTTTAAGGTAAATTTTTTTCTAGGCTCTGAAATCCTCCTTTATCTTGGTAATAATCCTCCCTCCCCCTCCCATTTTAGACAAAAAAAAAAAAAAAAGGCAGACAGAAGAAGACTGAATCCACCATGAGAGCTGAGATCTAGTGATTTCGTGTGGCGTGCAAGCACACCACAAGGTTTTCATTTGTTGCTTTTCAAAATTATCAAATAAATCATTTTTTGTTTACTTTGCCCATTTTTCTCTTTCTTTCTTTCTTTCTTTCTCTTTCTCTGTTTTCTTATCCTTTTTCTTTTACCTCATCACTTTACTGCTCAGCTTTCATTTACTGAGTGTCTAGAAAAATCTAAATGAAAAGTTGCCAAATCTGAATACTATTTGGGTCCTCATAGTCCTCAACTCCCACTGAATCTGTATCACAAAAAGGAGAAAAATGCAACGCCAAAGAGTTTGTAGACCACATCCTCCTGTGTGCCTCTGATCACTCAGATCATTCTTCTAGAATTTAGGAAGAAATGGATAACCCATCAGATGACTAGAAATCACCACAGGGTCACAAGAAATATGCAAAACCAAGAAAATACCTAACCCTCTAGGGAAAAGACTAGCTCTTCTTCATCCACAGACAGTACAGTGGAAATCATGGAAATGACTGATAAAGAATTTAGAGTATTCATAATGACAAAACTAACAGAGATGGAAGAGAAGGGGGACAAAGAACACCAGAAGATAAAAGCCGATGAGTCCCAGGAGGTAAGGAATTTCTTGTGAGAGCTGAAAGAGGAAATACACACCATAAAAAAGAGTCAAATGGAATTGTTGGAGATGAAGCTATAATACAGGAAGTCAAAACCTCCCTTGAAAGTATTAAAAGCAGACTAGATCATACAGAAAATTTAATCTCAGATGTAGAAGACAGGATCACTAGACTAGTAAAATCCATCATGAAGACAGACAATAGCCACAAAAAATGAAAATAATATACAAGAAATACTATATAACATTAAACATCCAAACATCGAGATAATCAGTATCCCAGAAGGTGAAGAGACTAATAAGGGCATTGACAATCTATTCCATGAAATCCTGGAAGAAAATTTCCCAAAGCTAGAGAGCCATTCAAAGATCCAGACCCAAGAAATACAAAGGGCCCTAAATAAGATCAATCCAAGATCTTCTCCAAGACACATTATAACCAGACTGACCAAAACCTCAGACAAAGACAAGATACTCAGACTGGCAAGAGAGAAACATCATGTCACCTACAAAGGATATCCTATCAGGCTAACAGCAGACTTCTCATCAGAAACAATGTGAGTGAGGGAAGAATGGGAAAATATATTCAAAGTGTTGAGTGAAAAACAATTTCAACAAAGAATACTATACCTGGCAAGATTATCCTTCATATGGGAAGAGAAGACAAGAACATTCTCAGATAAACAAAACCTAAAAGAATTTACCAACACCAGACCAGCTCTCCAAGAAGTTCTGAAGAGAGTGCTATCCCAGGAAAACTAAAGTCAGACACACAGAAATGAGAGTTCTAAAACAGCTAAGAAAATGGCCATCTTAATTGTAGGGACAAGTACAGAGCTGAATGTTGTCTTCCAAATTTAAACGGAGAGATCGGAATACAGCAGAAGATAAAGTACATGAGCTTGAACTGGTGAAATAGAATTTTATGATTTTTGACTAAAATATTACTGACCTCCTATGCTTTGTTTTCCAGTGTTAAGAACTTTTTTTCTTTTCTTAAAAGTTTTGTCTTCTTTGTGGACAGGTCTATGTACCTACTATTCAAACAATCCTAACCTGTTTCCCGGCTTTAAGTACTAAGCAAAGTTCTCTTAACATTTTCTGATCTTGATTTATTAAAGCTAAAACTGCTTTTCTTGACATTAAAAAGTGTATTTTTAAAAATACCTATTTGGTAACCACAGTAAGCTATATAGCCTCAGCTATATGCTATTTTATAGATATTCATTCTATTCACAGAGTTCCATGCCTAAAGTCAACTTTTGTTCACAGATATGTATATATAAGCTGAACTTACTATTGAAAGCATTTAGATTAAGATATTTTGTGAATCAATACAATATGGGAAAGAATAAAGGGATGGAAAGCAACTGCAGAAACCAGAGACAGGGTGGGAAGAGGATGGGAAATGGCAGAAGGTGAGAAATAGGGGGGAATATATATATATATATATATTTATATGTTTATATATATATATGTTTATATATATAATTTTATATGTATATATTACAAGAAATATATATATACACATATATGTGTATATATATATATATATATATATACACACACACACACACACACACACACACATATACAAGAAATGGAAAATTATTTGTTGATGATAACATGTATGTTTAAGCCACTCTATAGTGTATTCCAGCTGGAAAATTGCATTGTGTATGCTGTGGTGATGTCCAGTGAAAGTATGCAAAATAAATTAAAATAAATAAAGAAATAAAGAAATAAATATAAATAAAGCCACTTTCTTAAATATTTAAAAGAGAAATTGTGCATAAATTATCGCATTCTATTTGTTTTGTATAACACAATGTATATGATAAACTTCGGTTGCAAGATGTTCCCTGATTTTTAATAATTTTCCAAGGCTACCTCCTAAACCCAAACATAAAATTAAGATTAAGGGACCATTGCAAATGAGTTAAACATGCATTTAACAATAAGTCGATTAGCGACTAGCAGTTGGTGTAATGACTATGTCGCCGGACTCCCATGTAGTCAACCACAGTTGGAGTCCCAAACCCAGTGTCTAAAACTCACGCCAGGCATGTGTGTATGCATGCCCAAGGTCCCAAGAGGAGAATGGGAGAGAAGGGAATTGCAGCATGGTTATCCTCCCGGGAGGTGATTTCTCACTTTCTCTCTCTCTATTTCTCTCTCTCTCTGTCTTTCTGGTGAGCACACACACCCTATAACAAAAACCTCTCAAAAAACAAACAAACAAAAAAAAAAACAATAAAGAAACAATAAGTCAATTAACAAGGTAGCTAGTAGATTCATTGATCAGACATGAGATGCCTTATAAGGATAATTAAACTGGGTTTTATCACCAGAGGAGAAGAATGAATTATACAGAATTGTTCTGGGCATTTTTGTAGAAAGGGATTCTGTCCTTATCAGCAAGATTAGCCTTCAAGTCCTCTAATATTTCTTCCAAACAACCTAAATTCCAGTTATAATTTGTAATAATTCAACTTTTTATTTTGTAAGTTTATAAAACAAAACAAAACAAAATATAGCTGAAAAGATTCAAGGCAGGACCAGCAGATGACATAATGGTTATGTCACTGGACTCTCACATGGCCAACCGTGACTTGAGTCCCAGACATGGAGGCTTGACATTCACACTGGGTGCATGTGCGTGCATGCCCAAAACTCCAAAAGAAGAATGGGGGGTAAAGGATTGCAGTGTGGACAACCCCCAGTGGGTGATTTCTCACTCTCTCTCTCTGTCTCTCTGGCCAGTGCACATGCCCTGTAGCGAAAATCTCTCAAGAAAAAAAAAAAAAAAAAAAAAAAAAAAGATTAAAGGCAAACCGAAACAGTTGGTCACCATGAATTGAATCTAAACTGGCCAATCTGAGTTCTTCCCTGGGAGATTTGAACTAGAAGTGAAGTCTTTCTCTTTCTGGTCACAAAACTGTGAGGATGAAGTCCAGAGTAGCTGGCAACTCTACTTCTAATCTGAGGACTCAGCTATTAATAGTTTGAGATAATGAAGTCCATTTGCAGAGCACAAGATAGAAACAGGGTCCCTAAAACATTTGAGACTCTGGTTCCATTTCTCCCCACCTTTAGTAAGGACACTGGACTTACCATGAGTGAATGATCTTAATGCTTTGACCACACTACTCTAACAGTGTTTCCGTCAATTGTGATAGAAAAATCCTAAAACAATATAATATGTTTGCCTCTAAGCAAGCTTAGGAAATTTTATTTGTTTTGTATAACACAATGTATATGATAAACTATGGTTGCAAGACATACTCTTTCACCAGTTAAATACATTTACCACAGAATTTTAATTCCTTTTTTAAATTTATCTTTATTTTCTTTCAATTTTCAGAGGGTGCACACACTTTCTAGAGGGAAAGAGAGAATGAGGAAGAGAGAAAACAGGCCTCCCAATAGGCATGGTCACACCACGATTATTCCCTCTCCATTTTTCCATCTTGTAAAGATTTGGGATACGCATGAACTTGCACCCAGCATAGTTTTCAGGCTGGCAGAGCCAGGATTCAAACCATGGTCAGTTATGTGGTATCTGGCTCCCTTAACCACCAGGCCACAAGGGCAGTCCAGAATTTCAATTTCTTATACTCACTAGATTGAGTCTTACTCCATCACTGTTTCAATGAACAACTGCTAACTTCATGAACTGAAATAGTTAAAGCACAGCTTAAATCACTTCCATATCTAAGAAATCTAATTCATTTCTTAGAAGCTATTCCACCAAGTACTACATTAATCACTTGTCATGTCTTCAAAACTACTATACTCTGTCAAAACATATCCTACAGTTTGATGTTAAACAGTCTGAAGCATTTATAACAATATAATGCATGCATGCTGTCAAATTGCATATTTCACCTTCTCGCAATTTTCTTTTCTTGGGAACTTAGTTTCTCCTCCATGTGCTTTAGAATTGCTTGAATTCTTTAGTTCATTCTTTCAGGAAACAGAATTAATATTTAAAGGTAGTAACAGTGTAATTTCAAGAATGTTTCAGTAATAACCCAAGTTCCCATAACATAAATTATCCTATCCTTTTAGTAGTCTTATTTCCTTTTTCAAGTCACACCATCAAGACAAGCTCAAAAATGAGGATTTAAATTACATTTAATCTTCCAGGAATAAAGTAGGCCCTATTGAGATTTAGCAGGACTGCAGCCATTTTGAAATTGAGAGAGGCCTCTGACCAGAACAATCTGACCAAGTGCTGAGTCATGGGGAGGTCAATTTTGAGGAATGGTCAGATAAGAAACCAGAAGTAGATAATTAAAGAAAAACAAGAATTGGGATAAAGCAATTGACTTTGATTGCTTGTAATGAGGAATGATTTGCATGTGCCTGTATTTTGTATCTATAAATACTGAACACATGCTGACCATTTTGAGACAATTTGGTGGTGCTTGCTGACTGCTTCTCTGTAATCTGGTTGCAGAAATAAACTCCCTTCTTCTCCAGTTTCTGCCTCTGCCTCTCAGTTCACTGACAGCATGTAGAAGCAGCTAAACTTAGTCTGCTGGTAACAGGAAGACTTAGGTTTGTTGAATCGAGATGTAAAGTGAGCAAATGCAAAGACACAGAGACACAGAGACCTATCTCAGTTGCCTTTGGTTGCCTGTGATTTCAAGGAATTGATTCCATACCACATGAGTAAAACAGTATAAAAAAAACCCTGGTTTATGAAGGCATAATTCACAACTGTTCACAACTCTCCACTCAGAACTCCTCTGTCTCAGTTGCACAAACTCTGAGAAGTCCATGTAGAAGGTGGTCACTTTGGGAAGCACTCACCATCTCTAGGGACAAGCTGACCCATATAGCATGACGGGTTGCTTTCTTTGGGATTCAAATGATTCAAGATTTGAGATTCCTCCAGAGATCCATAGAAAAATAAAGGCAAATAAATCAGTAAAGCATATAAAGGACAGATGTGGATATGTTCACAAAGCAGACATGCTTTGTTCTGAGGTTGTTGAAATACAGCAGGTCATATGTCCTCCTGGGCAGTGGGGCCCCCTGGCCCTCAGCTCTAGAAGACTTAGATGAAACTACTCTCGTCCTAGAAGAAGACCTTAGTCCCACACATTTCTTTAAAAGAGAAATAGAGGCACCTCAAAAAGAGATGGCAATGTGACCATGGAGATGGAGATTAGAGGGATGTATCCCTGAGCCCAGGAAGGCCAGCAGCTGTCTGAAGCTGAAAGAGGAAAAATCAGATTCTACTTTAGAACCTTTATAGGAAACACAGCTCTTCTGACACCTGAAGTTCAGTCCAGCGATACTGACTTCAGACCTCTGATCTCTAAAATCATGAGAGAATTTCTATTGTTTTAAGTCACCACATTGTGGTCCTTTCTTATTTCAGCCATGGGAATCATATACAATGAAGGTAGGACCAATATTTTCAGAGTAATATGAAATATGTGCAATTATAAAAATCGAACAAATTAAGTGTACATGATATTGTTAAAATTAAATTAAAACTATCAGTATGAATTCATGAGTTTTTTCAATAATATACACAGTGGATATAAGATTTACCTTTTCTGTTACATTTTAAGATCTCCAAAATCTTATAATCAAAAAAAAATTATACATAAATTGTTTGCAATCGTTTTTATTTCTTTTTTTTAGAATTTTTCATTTAATTAAATTTTTTGCCATAGGCCACATGTACTCACCAAAGAAAGACAAAGAGAGATACAGAGAAAGTGAGAAAGCAAACGTTCTGGTCCAGAACTCAAACCACAGTCAGCCATGTCCGAGTCCAGAACCTTAAGCACCACACCACCTTCTGGCCCCTGCAATCTGCTTCTAAATGGTACATAAAATAATGGCACCCCATACAGTGAATTGTGCCTTTACTTGATGAAATGTAGAATATATCTTCTAGTTTTGAGCACTGAAATGGCCTGGAAGCCCACACTATCCAAAGTTGTACTATTTGGACAACAAAAATGAATACTGATTACAGTGAACTGAAACACAGTGAATCAGTGTTAACATTTCAGTTCATAATATTACCAAATAAGAAATAAAAATCAAGGAAAAAAATGTATGTCACCATCTGTCATAATTTACTTGGAAAATTGGCAATTAAAATGAAAGAATTAACCTTTGTCAAATCTTTCCATTAAAAATGATATTTCAGGGAAATCAATTATCTAGATGATGAAGGAGAACTTCTCCTGCAAAAGAATGCCAGATGACAGTGAGAAGAAATAATAGAATTAGAAAGTTAGCATTCTGCAAATCCTTAGGATGCCATTAGCCAGGCGAGAATTTTCAAAGCTATGAAAATTACTGGGTATACGGTTGATGGAAACTGGATACTCACACACCAAGATAGCAACACACAGATTATTTTCTAATCTAAGCAGAAAAGTTATGTAGGGGGACAGATAGTGGTGCAGCAGTAAAGTGTAACATCCATGAGTCTGACCTACAGGGAAGTTCCTGGCTGACATCCAGAGCCCTTCCTGAGGATGCTAGGCAAGAGTGTGCCCATGATCCTGGGCTGGCTGAGGCTAGATATATCACAGTGTCAGGAACCTGTTGAGGTGATATCTGTCTGTCTGTCTGTCTGTCTGTCTCTCTGTGTGTGTCTTCGAAGAAACATACCACTTTTTTTTTTTTTTATTGCTCAAGAGTACGTATGATCTCCAGAGAGATAGCACTCCCACCCCCAGTGGGATGAGGTCACTCCACAATCCCTTTCTCCCATTTTTTCATCCAAACAGTATTTGGAGGCAGGTACACCTACCTGGTATATTTCTCAAGTTCACAGGGCCAGGATATGAACCACAGTCAGCCATGTGACATCTAGTTCCCTCCACACAACACTTAATGACTGTGCAACAGAGCCAGCCCCAATATATAATTTTTTTTAAAAAAGACACTATGCACCCCCAGTGCAATACAAGGTACACAGCATCACTTGTGGTGGCTTCTAATCAAAACTGTGTTATCTGAATCCATTCAGCCTATAGAACTAACTATGGCTTATAGTGGGGAGAGAGGACCAAATTAAATGAGACCATGACAGACAAATCTCACAAATCCAGAAAAAAAATTTTTTTACACAAACATTAACCTGGCCTGCTCAATAGTAAGCCAAGGTAGACAAAACAAAGAACTGTCCTGAGTGAAGGAGACTTGGGTACTTGACAACCGGGGTCTGTGAGTGGTCCTGAGTGTGGACTTAGTGTGAACAAACCAACTAGACTGGGCATTTGTGGGGGGACTGGAAAAATTCTGATCAGGGGCTGTATATCAGATGAAACTAAAATGTTCAGATGTGGAGAGGTGGAGATAACTGAAAACAAAACACCTTACTTCTTACCATAGATAGTATAATCTTACTTTGGGTTTTAAAACTACATAGACATATATCATAGATATTACACACACGATGGAACAACATACTCTAGAGTGTTCAAGTGATCTTGGGGTAGGAATAAGATATTTTTATTTTCTTATGCTTATTTATCCATATTTTCTAACTTCCCAGGATGTTCATTAACCATGTTTGCAATAATAAAAATTACATTTTAAATAGAAAATTAAAATCCATTCAGTACTTCCATTTAAGCAGTATAAAAGTTTCCTTATCTCGGGACCAGCAGTTAGTATAATGGCTATGTCGCTGGACTCCCACGTAGTCGACCACAGTTCGAGCCCCGGACCCGGTGGCTTAAACTCATGCTGGGCGCATGTGCGTGCCTGCCCAAGATCCCGAGAGGAGAGTGGAGGAGAAGGGATTGTGGCGTGGCCATCCCCCCGGGGGGTGATTTCTCGCTTTCTGTCTCTCTGTCTCTCTCTGTCTGTTTGGCAAGCGCACGCACCCTATAGCAAAAACCTCTCCAAAAAAAAAAAAAAAAAGTTTTCTTATCTCAGCCAACACTCCCACTAAAACAACTAAAAATGCTGGGTAGAATATAAAAATATTTTTAAATGTATTGATAAAAGAGCAAAAAAGTAAACAATTCTCCACAGCATGGCTATCCTCAGGTGAGTGATTTCTCTCTCTCTCTCTCTCTCTCTCTCTCTCTCTCTCTCTCTTTTTCTCTCTGTCTTTCTCTGGTGAGCACATATGCCCTATAACAAACAAAAATATAAAATAAAACTAAAAATTAAAAAACAATTATAATGTATAACCAAACAGTGAGAGGAAAAGGAAAGAGAAAAGTAAAAAAAAGAAGAAGAAACAAATAACAAAGATGAAAGTATATGGTAGATAGTAACTCAAATATACGTTATGATAATGAGGTAAACAGACTAAAAATCCCACTTTAAAAAAAAAAAAAGATGGTCAAATTGAATTATTGGGTTGTTGGGAAAGCCATGATACATTTTTGCATAGAAAAATATGTCATGACTTTCCCAACAAGCTAATAAAACATTCAACCATAAATAATTTGCAAAAAGTACATGTAAAGCAAAAAGGATAGGTAAACAAGCAGACAACTAGATAATATATAATTGCATGAATAGTGGGCCAGCAGATGTCGCTGGATTCCCACATGGTCACCTGGATCTGGTGTCTTGAAAATTCTGCCTGGCATGTGTGCATACCCAAGACTCCAGGAAGAGAATGGAGGAGAAGGGATCATGGCATGGCCATCCCCCTGGGGGGTGATTTCTTATTTTCCCTCTTACTGCGTCTGTCTGTCCCACTCACTCACTCACTCTCTGGAGAACACACATGCCTTAAGGCAAAATCCTCTCAAAAAATAATAATAATACATGAATAGATAGAGATATACATACACATTTCATATTAAGGCAAACCATAAGGCAAAAGGCAATTCTAAAATTAAAATTAAATAAGTTAATTTACTAGGAAGATAAAATAATTTGCAATGTGGATGCAACTCGTAAAATAGACTCAAAACAGATAAAGCAAAAATGACAGGACAAAGGCTGGTTCCATGGCTTAGTGGTTAAAGGACTCAGATCTCACGTGGCCTGCATGTGTACATGCATGCCCCAAATTCTGACAAGTTGGAGAAATGGAGGCAAAGGGAATGTGGTATGATCACACTCCATGGAGGAGTGCTTTCTCCCTCTCCTTCTCTATATGTCTCTTTGTCTCTGTGTCTCTCTCTTATGAGTGCACGCACCCTCTGACAATAAAAAAATAATAAGAAAAGAATAAATAATTTTTTAAAGTGATAAAGCTATAGGAGAAAAATTCAAATCAAAATTCATGGGAAATTTTCACATACCCATTTTAACTGATAGACTAAATGGAAAAATATATGCATTATTAAAGCTATGACAAATTTGAACACTACAGAAAATAAGATCTATTTAAGATACCTATGAAGAATATTGCACCCAAAAAAATGAGAAATATAGACTCTTCTCAAATGTACCTGAAACATTTACAAAAATCTACAATGTATTGGGCCATAAAGCAAAATTGAACACACATCGTCAAGGATTTGGACTATACAAGTCAATATACAGTTATTAGAAATACAGGTCAGCCAGGTGGAGTGGTGATTACGGAAGCTGTATACCACATGATTGTGCACTTCAAGTTCCAACACAGCAGCTTAGAAAACAAGCCCAGTTTGTGAGGGTGTGTGCCCAAAATCCTGAGAGGAGAATGGAGGTGAAGAGATTGTGGCATAGCCATCCCTGGGGAGGGGGGGAGGGAGTGGGGATTTCTCACTTTCTCTCTCTTTCTGTCTCTCTCCAGAGAGCTCATGTACCCTATAGCAAAACAAACAAACAGAAAGTAACAAAGACGGAAGAAAATACTTTTTCAGTGTCAAGTTCAAACTGCAATGAGTTTGGTTTGAGCCTGGAAGGACAAGTTGGCCTTGGGGAATCCCCGAGTAGATGAGGCCGCGTGGATAGCCACCAGTCATCCAGTGACAAAACTAATGTTTGAATCTCTGCTTAAGGCGTTAATTTGGTCTTTTCTTCTTCGGAATGTGGGAAATCATTTGCTCCTAAGCAATTCACAGTTTTCTGGTTCAGCTTGTGCTTTTCCAAGCCAAAATACTCCTTCCAACAGCACATCAAGATAAAGTACTCAAGACAGCTGGATTTTGAAAACACCCTTGTGAGTTGGGTCTTTATTAGGACAAGCAGAGAAAATCACTGCTTTTAGGTCTTCTCTCATATTTTATATATGAAATCAAGCTCTAAGTACTAGAACAGAAGATACAAATTGGATGCATGGACATTGCAGTTTAAGCCAAGCTAAAAAGAAGGGATTTGTAGCCAAACGGCAATAAAACTTACTGATAGAGGCTACAGCATTGCTGTATGGCCTTTCAATTTAATATGATATATAGTCTCTCTGCTTTGATTTGGAAAATATTCTAGCTCTTAGAAAAGATGAGTGTGAGTTTAATCAACGGTAATGGGAAAATGCCCGAACATCGTGTGAAGGCAGACGTGCTGCAGGGAACACTGGGGCTGGCAGGCTCCTCAGGTTGTACCTGTAACCATGAATCTTCATCTGGACACACTGAGGGTTTTAGATCTGTTTCTATTGATTTATACAACACTCCAGGAAAAAGCCTAAACTCAGAGATATCATTTACCTTGAGTAGTTTCATCTTCAGATGAAAACAGAGACCAGAGTCCCAAGCAATCATTAAAAGATGTTTAACAACCCCATAGCCTAGTGGCTAGGTGAAGCAGAATCCCATATGGTCAACTGAAGTTTGACTGCCAGTCCCTGTATCTTGAAATATACCAAAATCCCAACTAGCAGGCTCCTCACTCAGAATTTTGGTGCCTGGTTTTCCTCTACTTGAGATCATCTTCCCCAGATGTCCAGGTGACTGTCCACCCTCACTCCCTCAGGTCTCTATTTCTAGGGATTTCTTTCCTGATCACTCCATACAGAGCCCCTATAGTTCTCCCTGGCCCTGGCAACTATCCCAGAGCCTTCTCCATAGCCTGTCCTCTTCTGACATCTTATACATTTTGAGTCTCGTTCACTGTATAACTCCCCTCACTAAGTCGTGATGTACAAGAAGGTAGAAATTTTAGCAGCTCTGTTCTCTTCTGTAGAGCCAAAACTTAGAACAGGGCTTAGAACATTAATATTTACTGCATAACTGAAGGAATGGATGCTTCTCAATATCCAGGACTCTACTCAGGCCCAAGAGAACAACTTTCTGTGCCATGACACCATTACAGAGCTTGATACTGGTGGATGGGGGCTTCCTGGGAGGTGGGGTGCCTGAATCTTGGCAGGACAAGAGGGCTGTTACCTGGACCATCTTAATCTACCAGAAGGCCAGGCAAGTGTGTCTTTAATAAAAAATATGTAAAGGTTTTATAAGATGGTAAGGTAGTAAGGAAAAAGAGAAAAGGTCTGACATATGTAACTACTTGTCATCAAGGAAGAGAAAAAAGTCTCAGAGAAGAAACCTCAGATGCTAAATGATAGATTCGAATTGTGCAGAGTTCACAGAGACATGCCAGGTTCATCCAATATATCTTGGACTCTGTGTGGGGGAAAAAATAGAGCTATAGTAATATTGATGTAATTTCTAGAAACAAATATAGTTTCTTTATCATTTGTGGTATTATTTCTAAGTAGAAGGAAAAGCAAGCAAGGAACTTGCAAAACACTTAACAGGCAACTCAAAACAGAAAGAGCAAGAAAGCCAACAAAAGTTAAAAAAAATGTGTTCAACCTCGTGAGTAATCAAAGCAACCCACATTAGAACAATAACAAAATAATTTTCCTACACAGTGGGTAGGATTATGTAAATGATAATATCCAATGAATTTTAGAACAAACATAGAAGTATAAAGTTGGCATTAGCTTTATAGAGGAAAAATTGGCATTGTATATCCAAAGGTTTTTCAAATTCATATTCTACTATTCAATTACAGCATTTATAATTTACTCCAATTTGCCTGCAAAATTTTGTGTGAACAAAAGGTAATTGTAGAGCCAGCCTTGTGGCTTAGTGGGTAATGGAAATGGATCCCACATGGCTGACCACAGATTAAATCCTATCCTAGTGGTTTGAAAAACATGCTAGATGCATGTGTACACGTCGAAATCCCAAGAGGATGGAGAGATGGAGAATATGACCATGATTCATTGGGGGATGCTCCCACTCTCTCTGGCAATTCAGAAAATTTTAAAAAAGCTAATTGCTCCTTGTGAGTGTCTAAGATGGAATTGGAACTCAAATCCAAAGATCAGGGGCCTGTAAAGCTCTCTGCATTCTACAAGAAGAAAAGTGGGTCTTCAGAACTAGAAATAAAGAATTTAAATACAGAACTACTTTCAATCTATCACAAATGAAATGTGAAACACTTTCACATAGCTAGTCAAAGCCATGATTTGGCCTGCTGAGCACCCAAACCTAGATAATTCTGAGCCAAGTGAGACAGTAATTGAGCATTTAAAAACCTAGGCTCAGAGGACTTTAGCCTATAGGAACTCATTACCAATTCACCTCACAGGGATGTGCTTAGGAAGGTTATCTTAACAAGAAATTTCCTGACATTCACATGAATAAATGCATGTACACATCTGAGTAGATTTAAGGTGCTTGCTCTAGAACGCTGCTAAAAAGAGCTTTAACTTGAGACACAAAACACCAATTACCTTGGAGGCCCAAGCTTAAGCAATTTAGCATTATTTTGAAAGCCTCTGTCATAAAAGCAAACAAAAGACAAGCAAGGCTTTGCAGTGTCCCAGCCTCCCCTGCAGTCAGCCCACTGCCATGGGATTTTACAAGGTTAGTTGTAAGCGTGGACAAGACAACTGTGATGCAAGCTGTTCTCTCAGAATTAATACGTTTTGAAGTTGAGAGCCAGGCAAGTGGCAATGCTAATCAAGCAAGTGACAGCATTAATCTCCTTTGGCTCAGCTCAAAATAGGATATGCCACAGGTGACCCCAAGTCCTTCCCTCCCCTTCGCAAGTCATTAGCTGAACATCATATTTCTTTCTGCTGCCAACACCGGCACCACCAGAAGCACAATTCAAATAGAGGGAAGAACACGTGTGATGAGAACTTATTAACTCTGGGAATTTCTGGGCTCACCTATGGTTGGTTCTAAAGCATTCTCTTAATTTGCCAAAAGTAATGAGAAGATAGTCCTCAGCCAATTACCCTATTCACCTCACAGAAGGATTAGCTACTAGAAATGTTAAGATTTGAATTTACATTTAACATTGTATGCTACAATGACCAAGGGGAGGCTTATGCCAAGGGAAATTTTATGAAGCGATTTAAATATGAATGAGTTGTCAGAAAAACCTAGATGTTACTCTTCTATTTCAGTATCTCAACCATAACAAGATGCCACGAATGAACTAAAACTGAAGTCTGACACAGCATCAGATCTATCTAAGCCCGGTTAAGCTCTATACTAATAGAATGGTTTAAAGAACAAACAGACGACAGCAAGAAAGGTGCAGACATAGCACAGGGCTCTGTAGGGGAGGGCCAGGGTTCAGTTCCTGGGTTGACCTGTACATGCCAGGCATTCATGCATGTGTTAGTGATCCAAGGTGTCTAAGAGAAGCTGGGAAGGATCATGATTCAAAACTCTATTGAGGGTGCTTCTTTGTCTCACACACACACAATAAATAGACAAATGATAGATAAATCTTTTTAAAAGAAAACCTAGAGAGGTCTCTTTCTCCCATCTTCCTTGAAGACTTTCATTTGGGGAGGGATCCTGCCCCCATCCCCAAGAGGAAAAATAAAATGCTACACAGAAAGGCCAAGAAGAAGCTGAGCCGACAGGCCTTCCTGGGTTCACCCCACTAGATCATACATACTCTTCTTGTCTCATCACATTTCTGCATGGTAGTCCATTGTTCATCAAACCTAAACATAAATATAGACAATTTTCCCAGGTTCTTTGGGTCTTCATTTCTGAAGACTCCCATGCTATGTCAAACTTTGATTAAATAAATTTGTTATGTTTTTTCCCTTGTTAATTTGTATGCTCATGATCCTAGCTAGCTTGGAAATGCTAGGGAGGATACTGTGGCATGAGACTCTGTTGAGAGTCCTTATCTCTCTCTAAAAAATATTTAATAATAACAAAATTAGATAAATAAAAATAAACTTTGTTTTAGAGAACAGATGTGAATGCATAAATCATGCTCCATAAACAAAGGTTCTGCGGAGAACCTAGCAAACTCAAACCTAAGGCCTGGAATAGTCTAAATAAATTAAGATATGCCCCTTAACTCTGATTTCCATCTCTTAAGGTTCTAAATGCCCCTTAATTTAAAGGCCAGAAGGCTGCCAATTCCCCATTAGATGTTCTTTACTGTTGCATGCATATGCCCCATGCACCCATATATACAGGTTTATAAGAGTCCAGAATTCTTTCCTAGTGTCATTTTTTTTACTGCCTCAGAGAGACTAGGGAACAGAAGGACACCAGCTTCACTTCTGTTGCCAACTTCCCACTTTTGTCAGGCACAGAGCCTAAATTACACTGTTTATTTTTCAAATCTGAAATGCATCTTTACCTCTCTTCTTTCTTCTGGAACACATGGTCTTCAGGATGATGCAGTGTCATCCTCGTCTGTGTTGCACATTGTAGAAAAAGTCTCTGACTCTGTTTCCTTTGGAGAAGGGAGTTAAAGAGAAAATTACCTTGAAAATACTTTTCCACCCTCCTCCACCATGAATATCTCCAGTCATACTTCAGCCAGGCTGATCCAAATGGGTTCCCAGCCTCTGAAGAAAAAACAGCCTGAAGGAGTTATGCACAGTACTATGTTTCAAATGTATCCCCCAAACTCCATGTGTTAAAATTTTGTTGTGGAACTTGGTGGTTAAGGTGCTGGACACTCCCACATGGCTGACCACAGTTCAAGTCCTGGACCTGGTGGCTTTCTCTCTCTCTCTCTCTCTCTCTCTCTCTCTGATCAAATTAAAATAAATGAATGAATAAATAAATAATTAAATTAAATTAATAATTCTTTTAAAAAATTGTGATATGATTAAGCAGGTGAAAGCTTAATCTGACTATGGTGTTGAAAGATGGGCCCTTTGGGAGGAGATTAAGATTAATATCAATAGGGCAAAGTCCCCATGACTAAGTTATAGTAGCTGTAGAAGAGGAGAAACTGGGACCAATACATGAACACAGACACATGCACTCTTGCTCTGTTCTTACCCTTGCCATATGATACCCTGCATCATGACAGGACTCTACCAACATCTACCAAGTACCAGCTGCAGCCCCCTGACCATGGGACTCCCAAACCATTAATTAAATAAACTTTTTATTCTTTATAAATTACTCTGACTCCAGTATTTGTTAGCAACACAACAGACTAAATCAGAAAACTAGTAGCAGGGGTAGAGCTGTTTACTAATAACAAATACCCAAAAATGTGGAAGTAGTTTGGAACTGGATAATGGTGGAGATTGGTGAGTATGTAGAAGTGGAATAGGTAAAGCCTAGATTCTGATGAATGATCAGAAGACTAGAAAGCTAGGGGAAGTTTAGAACTTCTTAGAAATTGGTTAAATAGGGGCTGGCAAGTGGCATAGTTGTTAAATGCACTGGACTCCTACATGGCCAACCTCAGTTTAAGTCCTGGACCTAGAGGTTTGCTTTTTCACTCTCTCTCTCTCTCTCTCTCTCTCTCTCTCTCTCTCTCTCTCTCTCTCTCCCTCCCCCCTCCCCCCCCCCGGGGTGGTCAAATTAAAATAAACAAATAAATAAATAAAGTTAAATAATTCTTTAAAAAAAAAAGAAAGAAATTGGTTCAATAGTCATGACCTAAAAGCTAATAGAAGATGTCTAAACAAAACAATGTCCCCATTATTTTTTAAAGAATTATTTTTATTTAATTTTATTTATTTATTTACTTATTTCAATTTGACCAGAGAGGACAGAAAGAGAGAGAAAGTGAGACAGCCACCAGATCCAGGACTAGAACCACAGTTGACCACATGGGAGTCCAGTGTCATTAACCACCACTCCACCTACCGGCCCAAATTTCCCCCTTATTTTGATGACTAGCACCTGGATCCCTTCTATCAGTGCTAATCTCTTCAGCAGCTGGTAGCTCAGCCACGCTCTTAGTGATCTGTAAAAAAATCACCCTGAAAGGGCTCAGATGAAAATGAGAAACATCTTATTGGAAATTGGAGAAAAGTTCATTCTTGTTATACAATTGCAATGAAAATTACTTCATTGTGTCCAGGATCTGAGGTTTTGTGGAAAAAACTTAAGAGTGATTACCTGGGGTTTCTAACAGAAAAAAAAAGTTTAAGCAAAACATAGATGGATCTATGTGTTTACTTCTAACTTTTTATACTAAAATGAAGGAGCAATGGGATGACTTAAGGACAGGATTATCATTAAAAGGTAAGCAGAGCAAAATAATTTAGAAAATTCAGCTTTGTCATTGCAAATAATAAAAAATGTTTGTGGCAGAGAACACTAAGAGTGTGGCTGAGCTATCAGTTGTTAAAGAGATTTGCATTGATTGGAGGGATCCAGACGCTAACCATCAAAACAGTAGGTAAAAGCCCTAAGGCCATTTCAGATATCTTTAAGGCTACCCTTGTATTCCAAGCCCAGAGACAGGAAAATAGAATGGTTTGGGGAGATCAAGCTGGGGTAAGCTTGCTGCTGAAGACTTCCTTGGAACTCTGATTCTTTAATATTGGTTTGGCACTCCTCAGCAACCACTATGGTTCAAGCAGCCCTAGATTCAGCTTGACTTACATTAAGGCTTCTTTCTCTGCCACTGAACTCCTAAGTAGCAGTTCTTAGTAATGTGCATATGGAGATAGTTCCTTAGGTTTACAAGATTTAAGAGCTTTGATGGTATAGCAGCCTTAATCTAGATTTCAAAGGATGACTCAGGCAACCTGGAGTCATAGGCAGAGACTTCTCACCAGGTAGAGCTACTACAGAGAGCCTCCACTAAGAAAATTTGAAGCAGAAATGTGATGTCAGAGCTTCCATAAAGAGTCTACACTATGGCAATTCCTAGTGGAACCTCATGAATGGAGGTGCCCTAGGGACCCAAGAACTATAGGGTTACCAGTGTGCAACATCAGCCTGGGAGAACTGCAGGCACCACACTCCAAACCAAGAGAGCTGAAGCATGGAGGCAGTAAGGCTATGTGACAAGGATGCTTGATGCTTTGAGAACCCAACCCCTTCATCAATATGTCCAGGATACAGCTCATGGAGTGAAACATTATTCTCAAGCTTGAGAATTTAGTGTCTGTTCTTTTGTGTTTTAGACTAGCTTATGACCTGCTAATCCTATCTTCTTGTGAAATGGAAATACCTACCCTGTTCCTGTCCTGTCACTGTATTTTGAAAGCATGTAATTTGCTTTGATTTCACAGTCTCACAGTTGGACTTTGGACTTTGAGTTAGTGTTCAAATAAGTTAAGACTTTTGAAACTATTGGGGTAATTTTGTAAATGAGAAGGACAAAATATTGGAGAGAGGGGTCAGGGGCAGAATACTATGTTTCTAATGTGTCCCCAAGGCTTCATGTGTTAAATTTTTTCTGTGATGAGATTAAACAGGCACAAACTTGATCTGACTATAGTGTTGAAATGTAGGGGTCTGTGGGAGGAGATTATGATTAAGATCATCAGGGTGAAACCTCCATGAATGAGTCCTGGTGAGTATAGAAAGAGAGAGAAGGAGACAGATACATGTACACAGACATGAGTGCCATTTCCCTCATTATGTGACACCCTCCACCACCTTGGGATTCTGCCAACCAGGAAGACCCTTACTGGATACAACAACCTAATCCTAGAGCTCACAAACTATGAGCTAAATAAACCCCTATTCTTCATAAATAATGCAGATCAGATATTTCTGTTATTAGTAACACAGTGGACTAAAACATATGGGTATCCCTGATCTACACTCAGCCATAGCTTCTAGAACCCAGTGTGAACACCTGGCTAACGTACCATGAATCAGTGGGCTGGTAAGTCACCTGAGACAGAAGATTAGTGGTATAGGATTCAGAGAGAATGTATAATTCATAAAAAGACCGTAAGATGCAAAATGTATGGCTGAGTAGTATTCCATAGTATGTAAGTGACACACTTTTTCAACTCATTTATCTGTTTGTGGACATTTGGTAATATCTTTGAACCAATATACAATGTATTCAGGATGGGAAAATTCATTTGGTATGCTGTAATGATATACAATGATTGAATGTAAAATAAAGTAAGAAAGAAAGAGAGGAAAAAAAGAAGAAAGCAAAAGAAAAAAGAAAGAAAAAGAGAAGGAAGGAAGGAAAGGGAAGGGAGGGAGGAAGGAAGGAAGGAAGGAAGGAAGGAAGGAAGGAAGGAAGGAAGGAAGGAAGGAAGAAGAAGGAAGAAAAAGAAAAAAGAAAGAAAGATGTGAAATTTAGAGTTGTAAATGTGTGGCTGGAAAAAATCACATTAGTTATTGTCACAATGCATGCTATAGAGTACAGTTTTGGGGTTTTTTTTTTATTTATAGTCATTCACTGTACATATACACAGTATACAAAATGAGATTTTCCATACAGTATACATTGTATTTGGCACAATCAAGGGTATTACCATACATGTTATCATCAAAAAATGATTTTCTATTTCTTGTTTCTTATAAATAGTGCTCCCCCCTCCACTTGATTCCCTACCTCTCACCCTCTGCCAACTACCGCCTTCTCCCACACTGTCTCTGGTATGTACAGTTGTTTTCCACGGCCTTTTTCCCCAAATTTTCTTGACTCACTAAAGATCTTAATTAATTTAAAGACTTTCAACAGCAAGCACAGCTGATATATACATATTTACAAACACACATCTGACTATAGCTGTAAACCTCAGTGAGTAAAGTGAACATACTATAAAGTAGCACCTCGCTGGGGCTATATAGCTTACTGCAGTCATTAATAGGTATTAATAGGTATTTTAATGCATTTTTTAATTTCAAGAAAAAGTTTTAGTTTTCATAGATCAAATCAAAAAATGCTAAGAGAAATTTGCTTAAAACTTAAAGATGAACCTATCAAGAGGTCCAGAGAAGATAAAAATCTTAAATATGGAAATTAAAGCATCAAACAAAATCAGTAATGTTTTTGTCTAAAGTCAAAAAATTCTATTTCACTAGTTCAGTTTCATGTAGTAATTACTCCCTCTTTTTTTTTTTTTTTTTTTTTTTTGGAGAGGTTTTTGCTATAGGGCGTATGCACTCACCAGAAAGACAGAGAGAGACAGAGAGACAGAAAGTGAGAAATCACCCCCCAGAGAGGATGGCCACGCTACAATTCCTTCTCCTCCATTCTCCTCTCAGGATCTTGGGCACACATGCCCGGCATGAGTTTAAGCTGCCGGGTCCGGGACTCAAACTGTGGTCAACTACATGAGAGTCCACAACATAGCCATTGCACTAACTCCTGGTCCTTTTTTTTTTTTTTTCTTTTATTAATCTCTCTTCTATTGAATTTGCAGTGTTACTGTGTTCTGATCTTTCTATTTAAACTCTGGAAGTTAACATGCAACTCTGGACTTGTCCCTACCATTAGGCTGTCTAGTCCCTTGGTTGTTTCTTGTACTCTTATTTCTATGTGTCCGACTTTAGTTTTCCTGGTATAGCAATCCCTTTGGCACTAATTGGAGAGCTGGTCTGGTGTTGGTAAATTCTTTCAGGTTTTGTTTATCTGAAAATGTTTTTGTCTTTTTTTTCCCCATATGAAAGATAATCTTGCTGGGTATTTATAGTATTCTTGGTTGAAATTGTTTTTCACTTAACACTTTGAATATATTTTCCCATTCTTTCCTTGATTACATTGTTTCTGAGGAGAGGTCCAACATTAGCCTTATGGGATATCCTTTGAAAGTAACTTGACATTTCTCTCTTGCCAATTTTAGTATCTTGTCGGTCTGTGGTTTTGGTCAGTCTGGTTATGATGTGCCTTGAGGAAGATTTTATTGGGTCAATTTTATGTGGGGTCCTTTCTATTCCTTGGGTCTGGATATTTGAGTACCTCTCTAGGTTTGGAAATTTTTTTTCCAGGATTTCATGGAATAGATTATCAATGCCCTTATTAGTTTCTTTACTTTCTGGAATATTGATGATCCAGATGTTTGAGTGTTTAATGGTATCTAGTACTACTTATATGTTATTCTCATTTTTTAAAGTTATTTTCTGTCTTTTTGGTAAATTTTTCTAGGTTGGAGGTTCTATCTTCTACATCTGAGATTTGATCTTCTGCATGATCTAATCTGCTTTTGATATTTTCAACAGAAGTTTTGATTTCCTGTATTAAGACCTTCATCACGGACCAGCAGTTAGTGTAAAGGCTGTCGCTGGACTCCCATGTAGTCAACTGCAGTTCGAGTCCTGGACCCAGTGGCTAAAACTGATACCAGGTGCGTGTGCATGCATGCCCAAGATCCTGACAGGAAAATGGAGAAGGTATTACAGTGGGCCATACCCCCAGAGGGTGAGTTCTTACTTTCTGTCTCTCTGTCTCTCTCTTTCTGGCAAGTGCACATACCCTATGGCAAAAACCTCTCCAAAAAAAAAAAAATTTTTTTAAAAAGACCATATCTTGCAATCCCATTTGATTCTTTTTTTATAATGTGTATCTCCTCTTTCAGATCATGCAAGAACTTCCTCACATCCTGAAACTCGATGTCTCTTTTCTCCTTCATCTTCTGAAGTTCTTTGTCTCTATTCTCTTGCATCTCTGTTAGCTTTGTCCCTATGAATATTTAAATTCTTAATCTGACATTTCTATGAGTTCCCTTGTATTCTCTGTGGAAGGAGTTATTTATTTCCCTTAGAAGAGAGATATTTTCTTGGTTTCCTATATTTCTTGTGTTTCTGTGGTGGTTTCTGGTCATCTGATGGATTATACTTTTCTCCTATTTCTTGGAGTTAAATCAGAGCACTCAGAGGAATGCAGGAGGAGGTGACCTGCAGTCTGTACACAGTACCTCTTTTCTCCCTTTGCACAACTGATTCAGTGAAATTTGAGGGCTAATCTGACCCTAAAAGTATTCTGATATTTGACTACTGAGCACCTACTTGTCTAGACAATCAGTGTACGGAGGAAAAAAATGAGAAAGGTAAAAAAGGAAAGAAATAGGAATAGGAAAGAGATAGATGAGAGAGAGAAGACAAAAAAAGAAGAAAAAATTTTTGTCAAAAAATGAAAATCACACAGCACAGTGCTCAGAACTCAAATATAGATAGATGCTTATCTGATAGAATTAGAAAGGGTAGCAGAAAGCTAAGTTTAATTTTTTTTTTAATTAAAAATAGAGAGAGAGATGAGACAGTAGGGTGATCTACACTTACTGTAGACTTCGGTAGTCCACATAGGGCTGCTGACCATGCTGATTCTTAAGTCTTAGATCTTCAGTGGCTTTAAACTCATCTTGGGACACATGTGTGTGTGTGCACCCAAAATCCTGGGAAGACCCTAAATACTTAAAGAATGGAAGAGCATAGTGATTACATTACTGAACTCCCACATACTGTAGCATGGCTCATTCCTCCAAAATCCTGGGGAGAATGTATTTCTCACTTTTCACTTTTTCTCTCATTGTCTCTGTCTCTCTCTTTAAATTAATAACTAAGAAGAAAAGGAAGAGAAAGGAGTGTTATAATTAATTTACTACTGAATTATCACTATAAAATCATTTGTATATTAATAACAAAACTATTTTCCTTTATAAAAAATCCATTTATAGTAATTATAATTATACTGTGCGCATGTGTCTATATACATATGTGTATATATATATATATATATATATATATATATATCCTTTTAAATTTATGTAATTCCAGAGGAAGAATAAATATCACTGTTAAAGAAAAACCAGATTATGTACTATACAAGAATGTCTACAGATTGTATTGCACTCAAAAATATCTGGCAAAAAAATAAAAAAAGAAAGACCTGAGGTCAAATGCTTTTGAGTGACTGAATATGCAAGAAACAATGGCCTGATCATTCATGAAAGTAACTGTAGAATTCTGGCCTATAACCTGCAGCAACCAGCTCAGGAAGCCAGTCCATTGTCTATAGTACCAGCCTGCTCTCCGTAAGTCAGACTTGTGGGAAGTCAGACCACTATCTCTGGTAATAATCCAGAAATCCAAACAGTAATACTTACCATAATCAGCCCATATGTTCAGGACCTGATTAAGAACGGTTAACTTCCCTCATTTTTCCCCTAATTCCAAATTGAGACCAACCAGCAAAAGCTATATATGCTTCCTTGACTAATCAGAGAGGTGGTCCCACTTCCTGATAATCCACCTGCAGCTTCCCCAGGCCTACAGCCTCTGACTGGAATACACCTGAACCTGCCTCTGCTTTCACTATGAAGCTTTCCCAGCCTCTACCTGCCTTTGAGTCTCTGCCAAATACAAGTCACAGTGGCTGACTCCTTTTTACAGTCAGCTCTGAATAAATAGCCTTGGCTTATTCTCGTTTGGTTGGTCTTCATCCATTTCCACACTTTTATGAATATTAACTTTCAAAAAGAATTCTTAAGCAAGGCAATAAAGCAAGAAAAGAAAAGGTGTGAAGACCCATTACAAGAGCACTTGAAGTGAATATTTCTAGTCTTGTCTTTACACCATCTTGTCTGAAAGAGATTTTTTCAGTTCTTATTCATATGATCCATGGGAGTTCTTATCTTGAAGTCCTAACTCCCAATACCTCAGAAGGTGAGCTTGTTTCTATAAAGCATTGTTTCCCCCATATATAGATTTCATGATGAAAACAAAAGCACTTTTACAACAATTTTACTTCTAAATACTTCCAAATGATACAATTTTTAAAATATCTATAAAGGAAAGCTGGGCATATACAGATTCCCCCAAATCATCCCAATAATCTTAAATAGAAGAGTAGAGATATATTCCTTACTCAGTTTGTCTTATGAATTTATTTTAGACTATTAAGAAAGGATATGGAAAATGACTATAGATATATCTGTTGACGATAATGTATATGATATCCCCACCTGGACTAGTGTGAAGGGTATTCATGTTGGAAAATTCACTTTACAAGCTAAGTGATATATAGTGATTGAACGTATAAAAGAAGTTAAAATAAAATAAATTTTAAAAAAAGAAAAATGAAACTATCATGTGATGAAAAGGGTAAAAATAGAAGACGTAAGCCCACCCTCACAGGTCTGCACTGCTCACCCAGCCTTCAGCCACAGGTCTTGAGTCTTCACTGTGGGGTTTTGAACTTCTCAGTCCAACAGATTCCCAGAGGGGACAGCACCTCCCAGTATGAGGGAACCAAGAAGGACAAGAACAACAAAAAAAGTTGCTATAAGATAACATAAATAAAATTATTTTCCCCGGGAACCATTACTGCTGGAAAGCTACTATTGAGTACAAAGAAACTTGGATTCAGAAACAAGTGAAACAGTCAAAAAGACCCACTATTGAGAAATGACAAAAAATCAAGTGCTCTGGGACCAGCAGTTAGCGTAATGGCTGTGTCACCAGACTCCCATGTGGTCGAACACAGTTCGAGTTCTGGACCGAGTGGCTTAAACTCATGCCGGGCGTGTGTGCATGCGTGCCAAGATCCTGAGAGGAGAATGGAGGAGAAGGAATTGTGGCATGGCCATCCCCCCTGGGGGTAAATTTCTCACTTTCTGTCTCTCTGTCTCTCTCTGTCTTTCTGGTGAGTGCATGCACCCTATAGCCAAAACCTCTCAAAAAAAAATCAAGTGCACTGCAGGTCCTTGTGCCACAATAAACGAGTCATCCAAGAAGCACAAGTGGTTAAAAGTAATATTCGGGGGGGATCTAGTTCTGCCGAGAAACTTGCTTTTCACAATATCCCTCAAACCTGTCTGCAATAATTACCTAAGAAGCTGAAAGGCGGTGTTTTAAATTTTAGTGACACATTAATGAACAAGGTAATCCTCTTGACAGAGACAGAGAAAGTACCGCAGGCAGCCAAGCTAGAGGTCTGCAGCTCAAATACACCCCACGTAACTGGCTTTGGCAGGCCTGTGTGGTATCAGAGCCACCCTGCAGGTAGTCACAGCCCCCTCAGACACCACACAGGCCTGAACACATTTGTTATTTTGACTTTCCCTGGCAGATGGTTGGCAGCTATCTCATCCCAGAAGACCCAAGCCTTTGTCTTAAAGTCGAGGGTTGATAGGACCTTCCATTGTGGTATCGGTTATAACAAGGTCCTAAAAACTGAATGCCTTCTACCAACTTAGTGATCGATCTTGCAGATTGAGACAGTGTCAACTCAGAGAGCAACAACTCAGAGTTAGAAGATGAAGGGATGTGGAAGTGAGCGCGTGCCCAGACACACTCTACGGCAACTTTGATCACCAGAGTCAGTGCGAGGGAAGGCAGAAGCTGGTCCCGGTGCCCACAGGGCTCTTCTAAGTCCCCTTCAGGCTCCTCATTATGACCAGAGCACTGCAGGGAGCCAGAGCAGTACCTAAACTCAGGGTCCCTGCTGTGGCCTGAAATGTGTCCCTCAAAAAACTGTAAACCATCCTAAACCCCAATACCTCAGACGGAAGACTTACTTGGAAGTAGGGTCAGTGTAGATGTAGTCAGTTGAGATCATTAAGGTGAGTCCTAACATGGTATGACTGGTGTCCCTATAAAAAAGGAAGACTTCCGGGGTCTGCCCCACGTGCCGTGGCCGGGGTCTGCCCCGCGTGTTGTGGCCGGGGCTCTGTCCCGCGTGCCGTGGCCGGGGTCTGCCCCCGCGTGCCGTGGCCGGGGTCTGCCCCCGCGTGCCGTGGCCGGGGCTCTGCTCCGCGTGCCCTATCCGGAGGTCCGACCCAACCGGGGCTCTGCCCCGCGTGCCATGGCCGGGGCTCTGCCCCGCGGGCCGTGGCCAGGGTCTGCCCCGCGTGCCGCATCAGCTGATGGCCGTCTCTGCTTTCCTGAGCCGCGTTCCTGAAACTGTGTTCCATGGAAATTCACCTACATTTGCGGGGCTGCACGAGACCCACCCTTGGTCCAGCCCTGAGTGGAGTCTACGTTCCCTATTGTTGGGAACTTTATGATCTGATAATTGGAAAAAAAAAATCATGTTTATCATAAAAAATAATTAGAATAATAATAATGATGATTGGGGGAAACATAGGAAAGATATTGAATGTTGAAGCGGGGAGATTAATGTCTCTGTACTGACTGACATGCATGGCATTCCCTTTTGAAAAAGCAATGTAATACACTGTAAAGTTATATGTAATTCAATGTAATAAAAAAATAGATAATAAAAAAATATATATATAAAAATAAAAAAATTTTTAAAAAAAGGATCCAGTTTAGAATCATGATGCATTTAGCTGTCAGTCAGGTCTCTTTAGCGCACTTCCACGCAAGCAACCACCACAGACTTGCTGTAACTATTACAACCTTGACACTTTAGAAATGAATGGCCACCTACGTTATAGAATGTTCTGTTTGTGTTTCTCTTATGTTTCCTGGCATAGATGCCTACCTTGCTCTGTTCCATTTATCTAATACCTTTAGACCTAAGTTATTCAGGAAAAGGAAGAGGAAGAGAAAGGAAAAGAGAAATGATAAAAGAGAAAAAGAGTCAAAATTATAAAGTCAAAATTATATATTAAAGCTTAAAATTCATAGCTTTAAAATTCTAAGTGTTTTTAAAAAATCAGTTTTCTTGGGGCCGGCAGGTGGTGGGGTGGTGAAGGGCACAGGACTCCCACATGGCCGACCATGGTTCAAGTCCTGGACCTGGCGGTTTGCTTTCTCACTTTCCCTCTGTGTGTGTGTGTGTGTGTGTGTGTGTGTGTGTGTGTGTGATTAAAATAAATGAATGGATAAATAAAACTAAATAAATAATTCTTTCAAAAAAAAAAAAAAGGAAGACTTGAACACAGAGACAGGCACTGGGAGAATGCCATGTGGAGATGAAGGCAGAGATTGGGCTATGCTTCTACAAGCCAAGAAACACTAAAGATTGCAGCCTTCAGACCCTGGGGGAGAAGCTTCTAGAACAGAATCTCCCTCACAGCCCTCAGAACAAAAACAGCCCTGTGGACATCTTGGTCTTGGACTTTTGGCTTCCAGCATTATGAAACAATAAAATTCTATACTTGAGGCCACTCAGTGTATGGTTCCTTGTTAGGGAAGCCCTAGCAAATTGATACAACCCATCTCATTCTCATGAACATCTCAACTCCAAGCAGCCACATCACCATTGGTACTAATCTTCAACAGACTGTAAAGACACTCTCTTCATAAACGTCCAGCACATTATTTGCCTTAGTCTACACTGCCAACCCCCAAATTCTTCTGTGCTGAACCCTCTCATTTCATAGTTCAGAACATTAACTCATATTTTAGCTAAGACACTATGGTCACTGGCATGTTAAAAAAAGCAGTGATCCTGGACTACGGCATTTTCTTCATTTAAAGTCATACATTTGTAAAGCATTTTAATGAGGGGACAAAGATAAATAAAAAAGCAAATAAGAAAATGTAAGGAAATTTTTAACTATTGGTCTCTTTACTAATCTTCACTAACATGGAAAACTGAGCTGTCATCTATTGATTATTATATTAAAATCCAAGATGGTAGTTCTCAAAGTGTGGTTTCCCCATACCAGCAATATCCACAGCAAAATCTCAGCCATAGACATACTACATCAGAGGGCTTGGGATCTAATACCTGTACTAAAACAAGTCATCCAGGTATGTCTCAATGCCTAGTAAAGTGTGAGGACCAATCTTACACTCAAGGCCAGGAGGCAAGTTCATTCTGCCTGCTGGCAAATTAAGTTGGGAGTGACTACCCAAGAGCATCATGTTAAAGAAGGCTTGTGGAACCAAATCCAGGCTCTGATTTTAAAATCTTTTAGGCAAGAAAGAGCAGGAGACAGCAGCTAGAAAGCCACACAAGAGCCATCCTAGGGTCTCAAGCTCACAAACCACCACCACTATGTTTTTTCTTCATGTCAATGAGTCCAAGTTTAAAACTCTCCCAACATTCTGAAGTGACCAAGACTCTAGATATACTGGCACAAAAGTGAAAAGATTAAGTTTTCTCTCGGTTCCAAAACAAAACTCAAAATAAATACAAGGCTGCACAGTTCTTTCTTCTACCAAATATCTCTCTCTCCCTGTTCTCCCCATACCTTGCCTGTCTTTCAGAATGGTGCCATTTTAGTAAAGGAATAAAGGAAATTAAGCTATACTTTATCTACTTTAGGAAAACGAGAAATATTCAAAATTTAGATTTAAAAGATAATTGAATTTTAAGATTGTCATTTACACTGTATTCATGTTACAAAGACATCTCCTCATTTTTAAAAGAATTTATCAAAGAGTTATTTAAAACATTGTGCTCCCCTGAGATATTTCCTGTCTTATTTGACTTACTTTAAAAATCGCCTACTGCTGGGACTGGAAGGTGGCAGGATGGTTAAAGGCTCTGAATTCCCACATAGCTGACTGCAGTTCGAGTCCTGGACCTGGCAACTTGCTTTCTCGCTTTTCCTTTCTCTCTCTCTCTTTCTCTCTCTCTCTCTTTCTCTCTCTCTCTCTCTCTCTCTCTCTCTCTCTCTCTCTCTCTCCCTTTACTGCCTCCTAGTGCCTTCAGGCCTAAACTCCTGGGAGTCTGGGCTACAGCTGAGGCCAGTCCCTGTCCACTCATCTCCTCCTCCCTTCCTCCAACAGCCCCTTCCCTTCGGTCACATGGAACCATTCATCTGTCATCATCTCTCTCTCAATAGTATTTTAAATTTCACCTTTATTGAACTAGAGTTGACAAAAATTATATGCACTTACAGAGTAAAACAATGTTTTCATGTGTGTGTTTGCATGTGTACATAGTGAAATAATGGCCATCGTCAAGCTAATTAATCCACCTATCACTTCACACAGTTGCCATTTGGGTTTGTATGTGTGTGGTCAGAACACATTGAGATCTGCTTTCTAAGCCAAGTTGAAGTACACATAGAGTATTGGTAACTCTAGGCACATGACTGTATCCCAGATCCCCAGAATTTCTTTACTTTACTTACCAGAAGTACATTTTGCTCAGCATTCCCCATTTCCCCTTCCCCTCAACCCCTAAAAAACCAGCCTTCTACTCTCCACTTCTAGTCTGACTGTTGGAGTCCGCATATACATGAGATCATGCAGTGTTTACCTTTCTGTGTCCGACTTGTTTTACTCACCAGACATCCTCCAGGTTTATCCACGCTCTCACAAGTGGCAGGATTTCCTTATTCTCAAAGGTGGAATCACATTCTATTGCATATACTGTATATCCTGTGATTTCTTTATTCATACATCCATCAGTGTACATCTACATTGTTTTCATAGTTTAAAAATGCTGTCTTTTGTCCTGCTCCTATTGCCATGGGTATTTTGCACCCCCTCCTCCACAGTCAGTGTCATCTTTCAAGCCTCTGTGCCTCACTCTGTCCCTTTTCCTCTGTGAAACCTTTCCTGCTCTACTCAGATTCAGGGGTCTCATCTCTGAACTTCTAGTGTCTTTCCAGGTCTGCCCTCACTCCTGAGGGAGGGCATTTGCATCATGTCATCCAACATCCATCCACAACAGTGAGACAGAGATTCAATAGGTTCATTGCATGAACAGATTTGTTGCAGAAAGTTTGCAACAAGTTCCTCTGGTATTTCTTCTTGGAGTTTAGCATACATATTTCACATTACAACTGAAGAGTCTAAATTTCTTACCTTTTAAGTCATTCCTGGCCTTGGGGAAGCACCCAGACTGATTCAGCTATCAAATAATCTACAGGAACGTTTGGAGAGGCTGTGTGACGTGCATAGACTAGAAAGCTAGACAATCAGATTCTATTACTCAGCTGCCCCAATAAATTGTGGGGCCTGGGGCACTGCAGCTCCCCTCTGGCCTAGACTTTGACCTTGGGATCTCTATGGTCTGTTCTTAATAATTATTCACAAGAGGATCAGCTGAAATGGCTTAAAGCATCAGCCAACCTCAGCATAATCTGAACAGTATTATTAATCTTTTGCCCTGTCCTAAAATATTCCTTTGATCCTTATATTTTTGAGTACAAATGACAAGATGCATCTCTAGCTTATTTATAGCTCTAAGGAAATTGGTATGAGCACCAACCAAACATATTTATTGTATTTCCTAAGAAATATACCCCCAGAAAATGTCAAGCAAATGATCTTTGAAAAATACACATCTGAATGCCATATAAAATATTTAAGGGAACGGCTGTGCTCTTAGTTTCCATTTCTTGTTAGATTATTCTACGGGCTCTTGTAAAAGTCAAGTCAGTGGTTTTAAAGGCATAAAATGGCTACAAGTTAAGAAAAGCCTTCAAAGCCTCCGGGTTCCCCTTGATTTTGCTTTTACTTTCAGCACTTTGCCTTGAATGAATGACCTCAAATAACTTAAATATTCAAAACTTGATAAATGTTTCTTAGCAGGGTAAAACTCAAATGCAAGAGGATGAGCACTAAGTCAACCACCCATGACTTAAACATTCACAGCTGCTTTGGGTGCTGCTATTGAAGCATCTCTTCACACTACCCCCGTAGGTCCTTCCCACCCACCCACCCTCCCCAAATGCTCCACAACTTAAGGAATATTTCTCGCAATGCTCTGTGGTGTCAAGCTAGCAAAGCATGTTGGGTCAGCAAGAAGAACTCAGAGAAGTTATTATTCAAATTGCACCATAAATCCACTCAGTCAAGTTGGTTGGGGAGCAAATATTCGTACAGATTAACTCATTGAATCACCCGACAACCCTGTGAGGCAAGTACTATTTTACCCATATTTCAATGTAAAGAAACTGAAGCACAGAGAATTGAAATAACTTGCTTAGCTGTCACACAGCCAGGAAGTGAATAAGCCACAGTGTGACCTGCCTGGCCCCAGAGCCTGGGTACTCAGTCCCCATGCCACAGTGCCCCTACCAACCCTCCACACCACATATGCTGGTGTGACTCTCAAACAGTGAGGTAAGTGGAACTTTTCAACAAACTGCAAACTGCATTGGTATACATGTCTAGCATGATGAGAAAAAGAGTGAAGCCCATAAGAAATAAGTGCTTCCTCAGGATCTGTAAGAGTGACCCAGGAAAGCTGAGAGCCCCCAAAGGGACCCACAAGACCAAGTTCTATGGTCTGCACAGACAACAGAGTTCTCTGCAGGCAGCTCTGGAGAAAGATCCCGTTACTCAGAGTAGCACCTGGATTTCCAGTCAGGGACTCACCTTGGGAGACAGGTGTAGAAAGAGGCCTTGACAACGACTTCTGGCTGCTGTAAGACAACCTAAATTCAACCCTCATCTAACCCTCTGGAGAGACTCTAGATCTAGATAACCAAGTTTCTTGTTTTTTGTTTTTTGGGGTTTTTTTTGGGGGGGAGAGGTTTTTGCTATAGAGTATGTGTGCTCGCCAGACCGACAGAGAGAGACAGAGAGATAGAAAGCGAGAAATCACCCCCCAGGGGGGATGGACACACTACAATCCCTTCTCCTCCATTCTCCTCTCGGGATCTTGGGCACGCATGCACACATGCGTGGCATGAGTTTTTTAAGCCACCGGGTCCGGGACTCAAACCTCATGGGAGTCCAATGACATAGCCATTACACTAACTACTGGTCCCTAGGTAAACCAAGTTTCTGATGTCAAGACATTCATCACTGGCTTTTACTATTGGGACCAGGACTAGCTAGCAGGTCTATCGCACTGCCACCAGTGCGATACCTTCTGCCAGCTCTTGAGTCTGCTGTGCTGGCCACAGCTCTCACGGCAGGCTGTCATCTGATTTAGCCCAACCAGTTGGCAGCAGAGAAGTTGTAAGCTCTGGCCCTGAGGTCATATCTCTGTACTTACAAGCTATAGACCTTGAGAAAATTTGGAATATCTTGGAGCCTCAGTTTCTTTATCTGAAAGATGGAGGTAAGAAGGTATCCCTGATGGGTTATTAAAAGAAGTAAATGATGGGACCAACAGATGGTGTAATATTGTAAGAGTCCATCGCTAGACTCCCACATGGCCTACCATGGTTCAAATCCTGGATCTGACAGCTTGAAACTTACACTGGGCAAGTGTTTATGCAGGTCCAAAATACTGAGAGGAGAATAAAGGAGAAGGGATTGTGAGGTGGCCATCCCCACTGGGGGGTGATTTCTCACTGTCTGTCTCTCTATCTCTCTCTGTCTCTCATCGAGTACATGTACCCTATAGCAAAAATCTCTCGAAGAAGAAGAAGGAGGAGGAGGAGGAGGAGAAGAAGAAGAAGATAACCCAGTGGGGGACATTTTATTAGCATAAGGAGCTCAAAACAGAGAAGCACCCAACCTGTCAGTGGCTGCTATTATTGTTGGTATCACCTACCACAGCACAGGGGGCTAGAAACTGGGTCCCACTTACCTGGATGTCTGTTGTCCATAGCCATGTCTGGACTTTACCCTAAAACACTACAGATAAACAGTAAAAAATGTGAGGTGTGTTTCCAGCATCCTTGTCAAGAGAGCAGAGTCCACAGTGGCCTGATGTCTTCTCAGGAAACCCAGACACAGGGAAGCTACTGCAAATGCTTCTGTTGTCATCAAACGAAATATCTAAAATGATTCTCAGGCCCAGCTGTGATGGTACACAGGTAGCACCACCACTTAGGAGGCCAGAGTCCACATGGGAGGTCCATGAGGGTCACGCGCACCAGTAATCCTAGTTAACTAAGAAGCTAGGGCAGGAGGGATGCACAGGACAACCTTGTCAAAAATATATATCTCATTCTCTTTCTCTCTCCTCCTCTCTGTCATAATGCACAATGATTACTATAAGCGCAATCAGTGACCCACAAATTATAATAACTGGTAGTCATGATTTTTCATTGGTGACATTAAAGGTATACAGGATATACGTATCTTAGTCCATTTGGCTTCTGTGAAAAATGCCTTAAACCAGGTCATTTATAAACAACAAAAATGTATTGCTTACTGTTCTAGAGTCTGAGAAGTCCAAGACTAAGATGACAGCAAATTTGGTGTTTGGCAAGAGTCCTTCCCTCATAGATAGTAGCTTCTTGCTTCATTCTGACATGGCAGAGGGGTGAACTAGATTCCTTAGGCCTTTCATGTAAGGTCACCAGCTTATGCTCAAACCACCACCCACAGCCCTGTTAAAACAGCTGCAGTGGGGATTAAGTTTCAACACATGAGTTTTGGAGGGACACCAATTTAGACCACAGCACAGGGACTGACTAATACATTCATGGAATTGTCTCCACTTTTACAGAAAGAATACTGTAATGCCCACATCCTTTTTCTTGGGGAAGATTTGTGAATATAGCCCTAAACCACCCATGAGGTCTAAATCTTGGAGGACTTTGCTTGCCTGATGCCAGTTATCAGGATGACAGGATCTGCTTCCACAGCCTGGCACGTGCCTTCAGGTTCTTTCATAAAGCTCAGAACAGCACCTTGATGAGCACTTTGGGACCTGCAGGAAAATTAATGCTTCTTTAATAAAGTGTCTCATGTGTAGTCGAAGCTGTTCTGAATTCTACAAAACTTTTAAAAAAGAGGTAATCCTCATATTGCTCAAGTTATTTCTAAAGATCTAAAAAAGGTGAATCTCTCCCTAATTCATTCTATGAAGCTTCCATTACCCTTATCCCTAAAACAGATAGGACAAGGATAGGACAAGGAAGGAAAACTATAGACCAATATCTCTGATGAATACAGATGCAAAGATTCTCAACAAGATACTAGCAAATCATATCCAAAAACGTATAAAAAAGATTAAACATCACATCCAGGTAGGCTTTATTCCAGGGATGCAAGGTTGGTTCAATATACACAAGACCATAAATGTAATACACCATATTAACTGAAAGAAATATAAAACTCATTGATCGTATCAATTGATGCAGAAAAAGCATTTGATAAGATACAACATCCCTTCATAATCAAGACTGTCAGTAAAACTGGCATGAAAGGGTCATTTTGCAACATAATAAAAGCTATCTATGAAAAACCCATAGCGAACATCATGAATGGAGAAAAGCTGAAAGCTTTCCCACTAAAAACTGGTACAAGACAAGGATGCCCACTTTCTCCACCCCTTCTCAAGATAGTACTGGAAGTCCTTGCCAACATGATCAGAAAAGAGAATAAAATAAAAGACATTCAAATAGGAAAAGAAGAGGTGAAATTATCTCTATTTGCAGATGACATGATTATATACATAGACGACCCAATGGAATCCATGAAAAAAATCCTGGAAGTAATAAATAAATACAGTAAAGTTGCAGGATACAAAATCAACATACAGAAATCTATAGCATTTCTATATATGAACAGCAGGAAGACTGAGATAGAACTGAAAAATATTGTTCCATTTACCATAGCCACAATAAGTACAAGATACCTAGGAATAAATCTAACCAAAGAAGTTAAAGACCTCCACAAAGAAAACCATGAGAAGCTAAAAAAGGAAATTGAAAATGACAGAAAAACGTGGAAAGACATCACATGTTCCTGGACTGGAAGAATTAATATAATCAAAATGGCAATCCTACCTAAATAAGTCTACATATTTAATGCAATCCCAATCAAAGCAGCAGACACATTCTTCACAAATCTGGAAAAGACAATTATAAAATCTGTCTGGAATTATAAAAGACCCCACATTGCCAAAGCAAGAAGAGTGGAGTGGGTGGTATCTCACTCTCTAACCCAAAAATATACTACAAAGCTGTGGTAATCTAAACAGCTTGGTATTGGCACAGAAACAGACAGATGGACCAATGGAACAGAATAGACTCCCCAGAAATAAACTCTCAAATATACAGCCAACTGATTTTTGACAAAGGTCCCAGTCAATCCAGTGAGAAAAGGAAAACCTCTTTGGCAAATAGTGCTGGAAAAACTGGATATCCACCTGCAGAAAGATGAATCTGAACCCCTTCCTCTCACCATTGTCAAAAATCAACTCAAAGTAGATCAAAGATCTAAACCTAAGACCTCAAACTATAAAACTGCTGCTGGAAAACGGGGAAACTGAGTGACATTGGGGTAGGCAAAGACTTCTTAAATGAGACCCCCAAAGCACAGTCAATAATCTCAAAAATAGATAAGTGGGATTGCATCAGATTAAGAAGTTTCTGCATGGCAAAAGACACAGTGATTAGTGTGAATCGACAGCCCTCTGAATGGGAAAATATTTTTGTAAACTATGCATCAGATAAGGGACTGATAACCAGAATACACAAGGAACTCAAGCAGCTGTTTGAAAAAAAGATGATCAACCTTATTAAAAAATGAGAGAATGAGTTGAAAAAAAAAAAAAAAAAAAAACCACTCTCTAAAAATGACATACAAATAGCCAAAAGGCATATGAAAAAAATGTTCAACATCCCTCATTGTAAGGGAGATGCAAATCAAAACCACAATGAGATATCACCTAACCCTAGTCAGAATGACTAAGATTTTAAAAAAAAAAAAAAATGGTAAGTGCTGGCGGGAGTGTGGTGAAAGAAGAACTCTCTTACACTGCTGGTGGGAGTGTAAGTTGATCCAGCCACTGTGGAAAACAATTTGGAGATTCCTCAAAAATCTACAAATAGAACTACCATATGATCCAGGAATCCTACTCCTTGATATCTACCCAAAGGACAGAAGAGTTCTTACTCAGAAAAGGGCTTGCACATCGATGTGTATTGTGGCACTATTTACAATTGCTAAGACATAGAACCAACGCAAATGCTCACGAACAGGTGAATGGATTGAAAAAGCGTGGCACATATGGAATACTACTCTATGGGATACTACTCAGCCATTTAAAAAAAAAAAAGAAGACGACCCTGGCTTTTGTCAGAAAGTGAATGAATATGGAAGATTTACTGCTGAGTGAAGCAAGCCAGGCTATGAAGGAGAGACATTGTATGTCTCCACTTAATATATACTGAGAGTCTGCACTCTATGACCAAAACTGAATGAATAAAGGATATAGAAACATAGTAAATAGTTGTGAATACTAGATACAGTGTAGGAAGAGGGTGGGTGAAGGAGTAGAGTATGAAGAAAGACATTAAGGAGAAAAATGGAGAGGCAAAACATTTACGGGACAAAGAAATGGGTTATTATCTGTTGAAGATAACTTTATAATATTGTCAACTGGACTGGTGAAAAATGCACACATGTTGGAATATTCACATTGCAAATTAAATAACATGATTGAATGTATAAATTGAAATAAAATAAAAAAGAAGAAAGTTGCTGTTACAAAAACCAAAGAGCAGAATCAAGGGATGAGCCAGCTCCCACCTGCTTCAAACCTCGTTAGCTACTATTCAAATCTACAAAACAAACCCGAGAGACATGAATGACCAAATTGGCTTGGACCTAGCTACAGCAGAGATCTTTTCAGCATCTGTGGTCTAAGCTTTAAGGAAGAAAATGCAGGGCAAGTTCTTAGCCACTCAGACTGAGGACAGCCATAAGCAAGCCAGTAAATTTGGCACGGGAAAGTCTCGAAAGCCAGGAGATCGTAGTTGAGCTCATACCACGAGAAGATAAACAGGACAAGAAACATTTCAGATAAGGACCTGTTCGTCCCTGGTTGTTGCTGCACCTTAAATAACCAGCTCCACACAGAGTTCTTTTACTCTGTCCCGGTCTGAGTATAATTCAAAATTCCCCTAGAGGCAAATAAGAGTCTCTGAATGCAGATTTCTGGGTCCCTCGCTTGGGGAAGGGACAGCACACGTGCTCATCAAAATTTAATTCAGGAATGTCAGAGACTCAAAGGACATTTGCTTAAACCAAGATTCCTGAGTGGTCTCTTTATGGTGAAGAACCTGACTCAGATTCCACCTTCCAGCTTTCTTGTGCTGGAAGATGTGTATACAACCACTCCTCAGTTAACTACCTGCCTATTCAGTCCAAAGACTGCTTGGACTTAGGAGCCAGCACAGTGATCCCCTTCCTCAGTCTTTGTCTCTTTCCTGCAGTCAGTCAGTATTCACTACATGCGGGGTTTGCAATCAGACAACACTACATGTTTTGTTTATAGTTATCAAGTTGGAGTTTTCTTTAGACCTTTTCATTATTCAGAATAAATAAAAATTATTACACTGTGTTTATATTATTGTGTCAACGATGTGTGAGAAGTGAGAAGTCACTTTCTGGCACTTATTACAGTATTCCAGTGTGGTGTCATGTGATATCTATTGAAAACTACATCCCTGCGGCAGCACCACACACCACAAGACACACGCCTCTAAGTTCCTCACTGATCAAGCAGTTCGCTTAATAATCTGATCGTAGGAATGGAGCTCTGTCGTTAAGTGAGGACTAACTGTATAAACTTAGCATCTCCTGAAAATGGCACAAGGACTGACTCCTTAAGTATAGCAATAAAGCCCTGTGCACAGGGAGCTGAATTCCACATAGTAAACCAAGGTTTGAGTCATGGGCTGGGTGACTTGAAAAACACGCCAGTACTTGTGGATACATGCCTGGAGTCCTAATGAGACAGAGAAATGGAAAGGGAAGGATTGTGGTATGACCATGCCCTGTTGTGGAAAGCGAGCATTCTCTCTCTCTCATGCACAAGCACGTGCACCCTTTGACAATAAAAAAAAAGAAAAGAAGAGAAAAGAAAAAAAAAAGAAGAAAAGAAAGAAGTAGAAAAGAAAAGAGAAAAGCACATGTAACCAAATTACATTCCCAAACAGTCAGCCAGTCCTGGGGCCAGCCCGCGGTGCAGTGACTGAGGCACAGGACTCCCACAGAGCCAACGATTTGAGTCCTGGACAAGGTGCCTTCCTTTATCACTTTCCCTCTCTCTCTCTGGTCAAATTAAAAAGTAATAGTGCTAAGTAAAATTAAATAAATAATTCTTTTTAGAAAAAAAGAGTCAGCCCGTCTGTTCACCAGAGAATGCCAGCCTGAGGAACCCTGGCTACTGTCTACCAGGTCCTAAGACTAAGCTCATAGGAAATAGAAACCGCTTTCCTGCTCGGCCCCTGTAATGTGACCAGCAGTGCGTGATTCAACAAGTTCAAAAGATGGTGACATGGGGCAGGTAACAGGGAAGGACAGTATTGTCAACAAGCACATGTCCACACCCGAGACCTGAGCCGCAGGAAGAGATGAATGTGTGTGTGAGTCAGCCTGAGAGAAAAAGACTTCATGGGAGCTGAGCTCTTAGAGCTAGGCAGTGTGAGATGCCACGACAGGAAAGCCCAGACTCTCAGGGACTGGCTAAACCCCATGAGGGTTTTCTTGCTGCTCGAGTCCGGTGGGTCTGCAGTTCTCCTCCCCCTTGTAGCTACATGTCTACACCACCTGGAACAAGGGTCTGGCAAAGATGCCACAGCCAGGAAAGAGGAAATGAGAGGGCCACTCGGGATGTTTTTAGGAGCCAGGAGTCATTGCTTGTGCCCAGACCTCATTCCAGCCCCATGGCCCACCTTGCCTTTGGGCAAGTCTGGGAAAATGGATGAGTCTGTGAGAATGCAGGGAGCTGGTAAGGGTTCTGTCCCAGAGGCAAGCAGCTCTTCACATGATTGTATTCAGGACGCATCACAAAGCCCCAAGCTCTGGTGCCCCAAACCTCCTCTCAGCATCCCATCCCCACTGACACCCTGAATCCCACAGAGTCCTTTTCTGTAAGATGAGAGACATTCTGGAATTTGTGATATTCCTCCTGAACTAACCCCGGCCACCTCAAAGGGGATAAGACCTGTTTTTATCATTAAAATCATTTCGGGATGCTGACAGGTAAGAAGCGATTAGAAAAACCTAGACATCATTCACAGCTGATGTCAGAGTCTGGAAGGTACAAGTGTGCTTTGAAAACCAAGCAAAGGTACAATGAGAACAAGACATGAGTATGAGCCGGTTGGGACAGGGAACAAGCTGCTAACTCCATAGGGAGCACAGAGAGTGAGAGGCAGGAGAGTTGAGCCATTCTCTGAGAAGAATCCACATGGGGAACTAGATATTTCGCGGGCGCACTTTGCGCGCCGCGCGGTATTTTGTGTAAAAAAAAAAAGAAAAGCAATTATAATTATTTATTTTTTTGTCTTTTTTCTCTCTTTTTGTTGTTGTTTCTCTCTCTCTTTTTCATTTTCCTTTTTCTTGTCTCTCCACCCAATATCTACTGAATCTGCTGCACCAGCGATCACTACACGGCAATCTGATTCTACAACACCTCTGTCTGCTTGCTCCTGCAGAGGCTTAACTTCAAGAATTTGGATCACCGTCGGATCACGAGAAATATGGGAAAACGAGAAAATACCTCTCCTCCAATGGAAAAGAGTAACTCTCCTTCATCCACAAGCAGTTCGGTGAAAGTCATGGAAATGTCTGATAAGGAATTTAGGCATTCGTAATGTCGAAGCTAACAGAGATGGAAGAAAAGAGAGATAATGAACTGCTAAAGAGAAAGGAGAAAGAAGTTGCCGAGTTCCAGGAGATGAGGAAATTCTTGCAAGATCTAAAAGAGGAATTACACACTTTACAAAAGACTCAAACGGAACTGCTAGAGATCAAGTACAAGAAGTCAAAATCTCCCTTGAAAGTATTAAAAGCAGACTAGATCATTCAGAAAATAGAATCTCAGATGTAGAAGAGAAAATGGCTGGCTTAGAAAAGTCCACCACGAAGACTGAGAAAATGGCTCAAAAATTTGAGAATGTGCGAGAAGTACTGGATACCATCAAACGTCCAAATATCCGGATAATTGGCATTCCAGAAGGTGAAGAGACCCAAGCAGAGCTCCTTTTGCACATCGTCACTGAGGACTCCGTGGAGAGGGTTACCTACAAAGGGGAGCAGACTGCCTCCAGCCAGAAAGCACGAGGCCTTGATGACATCAAGGACCCCCCTTGACATTCTCTGACCTCCCACATACCAAGCCCTGCCCACCCTCTAAGCCCTTCCTGTGCCCACCCCACCTGTCCCGGCCTCTATGAACTTGACTCAGTGTTTTTTGCCCCAAAAAAAAAAGGAAGTAGGAAAAAAAAAAAAAAAACTTGTGTTCAGAAATGTGGGTAAAAATTTGGATTAATCTTCCAGAATCCTTGTTAGCTAGCCCCTAGGTTCCTGATTGTGTCCTGGTCCCTCTGTGCTGGCTTCATCCACCAACTGCCCTAAAGGTGAGGTTTATCTTACTCTTTTTTTTTTTCTTTCTGATTGGCCCTAGTTTATCTTTTTTTTTTTTTTTTCTTTCTGATGTGGAGCCTTAAACCTGGCCATCCAAAATAAGTTCCTTTTCTCCATCTGGGATCTTAAATTTGTTTTAAACTACTTCAAGAAAGTGGTCTGCTTCCTCCTCTGCCTACCTTACTGGAGATATTGGAGTCAGCCTTGATTCTCAGCGTGAGAACTTTTATCTCTACGGGTCACTTTTTGAAAAAGGTTAAAGCAATTGAAAGAAGCCTTTCCCTTGATATCAAAGCCATAGACTTAGACCATTTTTAAGCCTAAAGAACCCTCTGTAAAAAGATATAAAAATAAGCACTTCCTAAAAAGAAAAACGCCTGCTGCTGTTTCTTAGTCCAGAAAATTATTAGTTCACAAGGTGAATCTCCCATGAATAAACTTAAACATGGATGGGGAAATAAATCATTTGACTGTCTACATTTTTTTTTCTTTGTGACAGTCATCTTGTTGGAAAAGGCCATTATTTTCTGTGCTAATGGAAGTGTCTTCCTAGGTAAGACTTATACGTTATCTAAAATATATACAAAGCTTCATCTTTTCAGTGCATTTTACTCTCTTTAGCTAGAAATTTTCTGCAGAGGTACTACAAATTACATTACAGGAAAAATACCTGAATTTCAAAGGAAAGACCATTAAGAAGTCTTGCTTGTGGTCACCTTCAGTGACCTAGACATTCTCTCTCTCCTTCATGCACTGCACCAAATGAACCACCGTCCTTCCAGAACCACCATCCTACCGTTCCTTAACAATCCCATGTCCCAGGTGATCTAGACTATATGTTAAAATAAACAAATAAATAAAACCATCCTACGTGTTCCTTTGGTAAGCATGTCCATCCGAGCTATACCAGGTCTGGTTTCAGGCAGAACACTCCACCAGCCTGCAGTCACTCTGATGGTCTGCTCACAAGTGCTAGACTAGCTGTGAAGTCTCTTGAACAGACCTCTGGCTACAGCTGCATTCACCCCATTCTCAGACTTTCTCCGCTCTCCTCTCCTTGATCCACTCCAGCCTGGCTTCCATCTGCAATGTTCCATTTAGTTTGCTCATCCAAGATCTCCAGGGACCTCCACGTCTCCACAGGCATGGGAGGTTTTGAGCCATTACCTCGAGCAACCATCAGCAGTGGCATAGTGCACAGCCCTTCCTTTCTTCAAATTATCTGCCTAATTTTCTCAGGTGCCACACTCCTCTGGTTCTGCTTCCACCACTCTGGCCCCTCTTTTGGGAGCCCCTCATCTCCCACCTGTCCCTAAACATGGCCTCTTGTTTTTTTTGTTTTGTTTTTTTTTGTTTTTTTGGAGAGGTTTTTGCTATAGGGCACGTGCACTTGCCAGAAAGACAAAGAGAGACAGAGAGACAGAAAGTGAGAAATCACCCCACAAGGGATTGGCCACGCTGCAATCCCTTCTCCTCCATTCTCCTCTTGGGATCTTGGGCATGCACGCACACACGCCCAGCGTGAGTTTAAGCCACCAGGTCCAGGACTCAAACTGCGGTCGACTACATGGGAGTCCAGCGACATAGCCATTATGCTAACTGCTGGTCCCAATATGGCCATTTCTCAGAGCACATTTCTTTCATCCTCACCTTACGACTCTGCGACTCTCAAATGAGCAACTCTAGCCTAGGTCCCTCAGAGCCAGTTCGTACATCTAGCTGATCCTACCCACCCAAATATCCTCAACATTTCAATACTGGAAAACTAAGCATGATATCAGAAAGCCTTTACCAAATCTTTGACTGTCTGCAACGCCATTCTATGTGCTCTGTAAAGAGGATTTCAAACATTGCACAATTGATCATCTCCCTGTCTGGAATTCATTAAACTCTCATTTTCTAAAAATTCAACAATGTCAACTGAACCATGAGCAGCTTGCTATGAGTTAAGTGGTCACTCCCTAGGAACGCTACTTTCTCTGGGTAACTCAGTTCTTTTGGGTTGTTGGAAAAGTCATGATGTATTTTTTCTATGTTTTTCTATGCAAAAATGCATCATGGTTTTTCTGACAACCCAATACATATGTTCCAGCACATTCAGAATATAATCACAGGAATTGAGGCCAATTTACCCTTGGCCCTCTGTAACAACATTTGAATTTCTCTTAAACTATCTTAAATGTTTCTAGTGATCTTTAAATAAATTATGATGATAATTAATATCAGCCAAAAATCAATTATTAAAAATATTAGTCATTTATGTTATTTAGCCAGTATTTATGTAGTAACAGTGATTTTAGCATTGTAGTAGTCCTGCTTGAAAAGAATCCCAATATTCTATTTCCTGTGATTAGAAAAATACTAATCTATTTTGAAAACCATCTTAGTTAAAATATGTGCATGCAGTAAAAACAGATACTGAAAATAACCTGCAGCTTTTGTGTATCATATGTATACATGTTCCAATAAAATAATACAAATCAGTATGTCAAAAATTAACTCTTTTCGGGACCAGCAGTTAGCATAATGGCTATGTCACTGGACTCCCACATAGTCGACCACAGTTCGAGTCCCAGACCTGGTGGCTTAAACTCATGCCGGGCGCATGTGCGTGCATGCCCATGATCCCGAGAGGAGAATGGAGGAGGAGGGATTGCGGCATGGCCATCCCCCCTGGGGGGTGATTTCTCGCTTTCTGTCTCTCTCTGTCTGTCTGACGAGCACACGCGCCCTATAGCAAAACCCTCTCCAAAAAAAAAGAAAAAAAATTAACTCTTTTCTATGAATTCAGGCACATGGAAATTGATCTGAGGCAGATTCTGTCCTTGTTCACCCTGTGAGCTTCAGAACATGTCCCTGTAGATCTCTCTGGACCTCAGTTACTTATCTTTAAAATGGGAAAAAAGTTCCATGTGATAGCTGAGACCCTTCTAGAGCTAAAAATTCACCATTTTGAGTATATTCTACAACACTGGTATTGAATCCCTAAATGATTTCTCTGGCTCCTTTTTGACTGACAAGTGACAAATGTAAAAGTAGTAAAACTGCATTTGTACTGCCCAGGAATTAAACAGCACAAAAGAGGAATACATGGTTTAGGTAAAGGGACAATTTCCCTATATTCAAAAGTTAGTGGGAACCAGCAGTTAGCGTAATGGCTATGTCGCTGGACTCCCACATAGTCGACCGCGGTTCGCGTTCCGGACCCGGTGGCTTAAAACTCACGCCGGCTGCATGTGCGTGCGTGCCCAAGATCCCAAGAGGAGAATGGAGGAGAAGGGATTGCGGCGTGACCATCCCCCCGGGGGGTGATTTCTCGCTTTTTGTCTCTCTGTCTCTCTCTGTCTGTCTGGCGAGCGCACGCGCCCTATAGTGAAAACCTCTCAAAAAAAAAAAAAAAAAAAAAAAAAGTTAGTGAGCTAGCCTACTGCTTAAAGGAGTCAGATCCCATATGTCCAACTGAAGTTTGAATTCCAAGGACCAGCAGTTGGCATAATGGCTATGTTGCTGGACTCCCATGTAGTCGACCACAGTTTGAGTCCCAGATCCGGTGGCTTAAACTCATGTCAGGCGAGTGTGTGTGTGTGTGCCCAAGATCCCGAAAGGAGAATGGAAGAGAAGGGACTGCAGCATAGCCATCCCACTGGTGGGTAGTTTCTTGCTTTCTATCTCTCTGTCTTTCTGGTGAGTGCACGCACCCTATAGCAAAAAAAAAAAAAAAAAAAAAAAAGTAAAATAAAAAAAATGAAGTTTGAATTCCAGACCAAGGAACGTGAAAAACATGCCAGCATATGTGCATATGTGCCCAAAATCCCTACAGGATGGAGAAGTGCAGGAGAAGGAATTGAGGCATGACCATACCCACCGGAGGATGCTTCCCTCTGTCACATCTATCTGTCTCTCTCTGGTGAGCACCCACACCTTTTGAGAATTTTTTTAAAAAAGCAAAGTTAGCAATGAGAGGCTTATGTAGACATATTCATGAAGCAGTAGGCTCCAGATTATCAAATTTAGATAAACTATGCAGGCATTTGGAAATGAAAACAGAAACAGAAATGCAGATCAATGGAAATGAACAGAGAGCCTAGAAGTTAAGTCCAAATAAATATGTCAAGGGATTTTTGAGGAAAGGATAGTCTCTTCAATAAATAGGACTGGGGAAACTGGATTTTTTACATGCAGAAGGATGAGATTGGACCCTTCCTACACCAAAAAAACAAAAATCAACTCAAAATGGATAAAAACCTAAATATAAGACCTGAAATTATAAAACTTCTCGAAGAGAACATAGGGGAGAAAACTCCTGAACATTGCCCTCAGCAATGATTTTTTTTTTTTTTTTTTTTTTTTTTTTCTTTTTTGGAGAGGTTTTTGCTATAGGGCGCGTGCGCTCACCAGACAGACAGAGAGAGACAGAGAGATAGAAAGCAGGAAATCACCCCCCAGGGGGGATGGCCACGCCGCAATCCCTTCTCCTCCATTCTCCTCTCGGGATCTTGGGCATGCACGCACACGCGCCCGGCGTGAGTTTAAGCCGCCGGGTCCGGGACTCGAACCGCAGTCGACTACGTGGGAGTCCAGCGACATAGCCATTACGCTAACTGCTGGTCCCAGCAATGATTTTTTTGATATCACACCAAAAGCCCAGGCTATAAAAAACATAAATAAATTAAACTAAAAATCTTCTGCACAGCGAAGGAAACAATCAGACTGAAATGCAGCTTATGGGATGGGAAAAAATATTTGCAAACCACATATCTGACTAGGGGTCAATATCCAAATTTTTAAAGAACTTTTATAATTCATAATGGAAAAATAAATAGCCCAATTACAACGTGGACAAAGGTCTTAAACAGAAATTTCTCTAAAGAAGACAAAAATATAAAGGCAAACACATATGAAAAGGTACTCAACATCACTAATCATCGTGGATATGAAAATTTGAACCTCTGAGATTTATTGTTTCACAAACATTCACTGACTATTATCATACAAATAAGAAATAACAAAAGCTGGCAAAGGTGTGGAGAAAAAAAAGAAAAACTCTATCACACATTTGGTGAAAATGTGTAGCCATTAAGGGAACTAGTATAATGGTTCCTAAATGAATTAAAAATAGAATTAACATACAACCCAGCAATCTCTTTTCTGGTATATACACATAGGAAATAAAATGCCTACCTCATAAAAGTATCTGCACTACCATGTTCACTGCAGCATTATTCCCTAGAGCCAAGATATGGAAACAACCTACATTGCCCTCAACGTACAAATGGCTAAAGAAATACACACAATGGAATATTATTCAACCTAAAAGTTAAAAAAAAAAAAACACAAGTGTATTGCATGATCTCACTTATATGTATGTGGAATAAAAGAGAGAGAGAGAGAGTTTAAATACACAGAAATAGAGAATGAGATAGTAGTTACCATTCATTGAGGGAGGGGAAGATATACGTCAAAAGATAAAAACTAGCAGATATATAGTATAACAAGTTATAGATCTAATGTATCACTTAGGAACTGAAGGTAATAAATAAAATCATATCATATTAGGGATTTGTGTTAAATAATTAGATATTAGCTGCTCCTGTCACATACCCAAAAAAAGTAACTATGTGAGAGAACAGGTATGGGGTAAGGGAGAGAGCAGATGATGTGGTGATTAAGGTGCTGAACTCCCACATGGCCATCTGTGTTTTGAAACCCAGACCCACCAACTTAAAAATCACACCAGCACTGTGTGTGTGTGCCCAGGATCCCAAGAGGAGAATGGAGGAGAAGGAATTGTGATGTGGCCATCCCCAACTAGGGGGATGACTTCTCTTTTTCCCTCTCTCTGTCTCTCTGACAAGCATACACACCCTATGGCAAAAACCTAAAAGTAAAAAATATAGAGAGCTAGATAGATACTTGAAGAAGTTCATGGAGAATGGAATTAAAATATGGTTTATCTTGGTGTAAAAAATGTTTATATATGTGGCCAGCAAGTGGGATAGTGTTTAAGTGCTGAACTCCCACATAGCTAATACTAGTTCAAGTCCCAGACTCAGTGACTTGAAACTCATACCGAGCTCAAGTGCATGGGTGCCCAAAATCCTGAGAGGAGAATGGAGAAGATTGCAGGGTGTCCACCCTCCCTTGTGGGGGAGGTAATTTCTCACTTTCTCTCTTCTGTCTCTCTCTGTTTCTCCAGTGAGCACACACACTCTATAGCAAAAATACCTCTTAAAAATGTTTTGATAGCTATGTATAGTTTTTCATAGTATGCATTTTTCCATAAACTTTTTGAGGATCCCTTGTATGTCAATCTGCTTCATTATAGTAACCATTTTACTATCTATATGTATCTCATAACATCATGTTGTAAACCTCAAATATAGACAATAAAATTTATTTTTACAGAAAGGAAATAGAGAGGAAAGAAGATTTCAAGGTGAAAATAGGCAACTGAAGAAATGGACACTGTGAGAAAGAATCAGATGGAACTATTAGAGATGAAGTCTGTAATAGAGGAAATCAAAAACTCTCTTGAAAGTATTAAAAGTCTATTAGACCATGGTGAAGTTCGAATCTCCGATGTAGAAGATAAAACCTCTGACCTAGGAAAAAACATCAAAAAGATAGAGGAAATGACAAAAAAAAAAAAAAAAAAAAAAAAAAAAAAAAAAAAAAAAAAAAACCATGAGGATAATATACGAGAAATACTAGACTCCATAAGACGCCCAAACATCAGAATAATTGGCATCTCAGAAGGTGAAGAAACTAATAACAGCATGGAAAATCTATTCCACAAAATCCTGGAAGAAAATTTCCCAAGTCTAGAGAGGCACTCAAGCATCCAGACCCAAGAAATACAAAAAAAAAAAAAAAAAAAAAAAAAAAAAATAGAATCAACCCCAGAAGATCTTCCCCAAGGCACATCTTAGCCAGGCTGTCCAAGACCACAGATAAAGACACGATACTAAAACTGGCAAGAGAAAAATGAGAAGTGACTTACAAGAGTCATCCCATCAGGCTAACACCAGACCTCTCAATGGAAACAATGCAAGCAAGGAAAGAATGGGAAGATGTATCGAAAGTGTTAAGAGAGAAACAATTTCAACCAAGATTATTATATCCTGCAAGATTATCTTTTATATGGGAATAAAAGATTAAAATCTTCTCACACAAACAAAACCTGAGAGAATTTGCCAACACCAGACCAGCTCTTCAAGAAACCCTGAAGAAAGTACTGTTCAGGAAACTAAAGAACTAACAGACAGAAACAAAGGAATAAAAGGCAACTAAGACAATGGCCAACTTAAACGTCCGGACAGATCCATTAACATCGATAATAACATTGAATGTGAATGGATTAAATTCTCCAATCAAGAGACACAGACTGGCTGAATGGATAAAAAAACAGAAACCCTCTATCTGTTGCCTACAGGAAACCCACCTCATAGATAAAGACATACATAGACTGAAAGTGAAGGGTTGAAAAAGATTTTTCATGCAAATAGGAACCAAAAAAGAGCTGGAGTTGCAATACTAATTTCTGACAAAAAAGGCTTTAAAACAAAAACTGTTCAAAGAGACAAAGAAGGGCACTACATTGTAGTAAAAGGATCAATAGATCAAGAATATATAACACTTATAAATATCTATGTGTCTAACACAGGGGCACCCAAATATGTGAAGGAAAGACTGTTAGATCTAAAGGGGGGGGGATAGACTGCAACACACTAATTGTTGGAGACCTCAACACTGCACTATCCCCTCTGGACAGATCATCTAGACAAAAAATAGATAAAGGATCTGAACAATACCATAAATCAAATGGACTTAACAGACATCTATAGAAGTTTCCATCCAAAAACCAAGAGATATACTTTGTTCTCACCCCCACATGGAACCTTTCTGAAGATTGACCACATCATAGGACACAAAGCAAGCCTCTACAGATTCAAAGGCATAGAAACTATATCCAGCATCTTCTCCGACCATGATGGAATTAAACTTGAGTTTAGTTTCAAGAGAAATCCTCAAAAATATTCAAATACATGGAAACTAAATAACCTACTCCTGAATGACTCCAAACTACTGAAGAAATAAAGACTTAAATCAAAAGATTCATGGAAGCCAATGACAATGAGGACATGAGTTTCCATAATCTTTGGGACACTGCTAAAGCAGTCATAAGAAGAAAGTTCATAGCAATTAGTGCACATAAGAGGAAGACAGAAAGAAGGCAAATGGATCACCTAACATCATGCCTTAGAGAATTGGAAAAGCAACAGCAAAAAATCCAAAAAACTCCAGGAGAAAGTAAATAATAAAGATCCAAGCAGAAATAAATGAAATAGAAAATAAATTAATTACACAGAAAATAAATGAAAGTAATGAGTTGAAAAAAAAACACTTTCTAAAAATGACATATGAATAGCCAAAAAGCATATGAAAAAATGTTCAACATCCCTCATCGTAAGGGAAACGCAGATCAAAACAACAATGAGATACCACCTAACTCCAGCCAACATGTCTAAGATTAAAAAAAAAAAGTGATAAATGTTGGAAAGGGTGCAGTGAAAGGGGAACTATCTTACACTGCTGGTGGGAATGTAAATTAGTCCAGCCACTGTGGAGAAAGATTTGGAGATTCCTCAAAAATCTACAAACAGAACTACCATATGACCAGCATTCCCACTCCTTTGTATCTACCCAAAGGACAGAAGAATTCTTCATCGGAAAAGTGCTTGCATATCGATGTTTATTGTGGCACTATTCACAATTGCTACGACATGGAACCAACTGAAATGCCCTTGAACAGATGAATGGATTGAAAAACTGTGGCACATATACCCTATGGAATACTATTCAGCCATGAAAAAAAAACCTGGCTTTTGACAGAAAGTGGAAGAATATGGAAGATCTACTGCTTAGTGAAGCAAATCAGTCTATGAAGGAGAGACATTGTATGTCCCCACTTAATATATACTGAGCGTCCACACTTACTAAAACTGACTGATTAAAGGATATACAAACACAGTAGATGGGTGTAAATACCAGATATAGTGTGTGTGGAAGAGTAGGGCCCAAGGAAGGACATTTAGAAGAAAAATACAAAGGCAAAGCATTAAAGGGACAAAGAAATGTGATATTATCTGTTGAAGCTATTTTACAGTTTAATCAACTGGACTAGGGAGAAATGTTCACATACTGAAATATTCACTTTATAAGCTAAATAATGTGATTGAATGTATAAAAGAAAATGAAATTAAAAAAAGAAAAATATCAATGTAGAAAAGTAATAAAGCCAAAAGAAGAATCTTTAAAAAAAAAAAAACCACAAACTTGTTTGTGCCACTTACTTAACTTTAGAAGTTGAACAAATTGTGAAGTACAGTTTTGTTCTACATCAATATTTGGTTTTGTAAGTTTTACAGTGTTATTGTACAGATATTGTAAAATGAAGCTCATTTTTGGAGATAAGCATGTAGTTTTTCAGTGTAAATCTGAACTTGTGCATGGAATATCAGAAAAACCTTTGGCATAAAGACTCCACTCATAGATCTGCTTTTCATACCTAAAGATCTTTGTTGTAGCTGAAAGTTGAGTTTTGAGCCTAAGAATGCACAGCACTTTCAAAGCAAACTAAGCTTCAAAACATTCTCTTAGAAAGTACACATAAGGACAAACTAACACAAACTTGTTTGTACCACTTACTTAACTTTAGAAGTTGAACAACTTGTGAAGTACAGTTTTGCTCTACATCAAGGTTTGGTTTTGTAAGCAATTTTATAGTGTTATTGTATGGACGTACAATACAAGAAAAAGAAAGAGAGGGAAAGAAAGAAAAAGAACTTTAACCAGTATAACTCATTCCCAGTGAAGCATGGAGACCCAAGTCCAGAAGGAACAGCATTGTCTCTGCTGCTTAGTGATCGTCCTGTTTACAGAGCCACTCTTCACAGGTGACTCAACCCAAAATACCTGAGTATCACAGATGTCCTTATCTCTAGTCATTTCCCAGGCCTGGCCTATCCTCAGTGGAATTAAGATTCTCTTTTAAGTCAGAATTTCCAAGTGTTTTTCTTAAGTCTCTTAGCTATAAATAGAGAACTTACCCCAGGCTATATCCTGTGCACCCAGGATGTTGGACCAACTCCCCAACGACACTCCTCTGTAGTAGAAGTCCTAATAGGTTTTGAGTGAGTGAAAAACATTTGACAACAAACTGAAAGCTGAGCATATCGATATCTCCATCACTGACAGCAAAAGACACAGTTAGAGACAAGCAGGCTTCCTCCTGAGTGGCATATGGCAAAGATAGCACATAGTCTTGCCTTTGTCCTGGAGCGACATGTGCTATAAATTTGAAGAATGACGAGCAGCCAAAGTCCTTTGAGTTTACTTTTCAAAATAAAGAGATAAAGGACCCAATGGGCTTGATGTTAGGAAGACTGAAGATGCTTAAACTCCCAAAGAATAGTCTAATGCAGCCAGCCTATTATACCCCCAGTCTCTTGTATTTTTTATCCCTCTAAAATTTTAGGTAGGTACAGAACCATTTAAAGCCATTTTTGTCTTTTCTCTCTACCCTTCCAATTATATCACCTGCAGTGCCAAATGGAAGGGGAACTGTAATCAATTTCTTAAATAAATTCATGTAAAATAAATATAGACCCAAAGGATCCGAATAACAAAGCCATTTCATTCAACTAGGAAATCAGATTTTGACAGCCTAGGCTTTAAAAAAAAAAGAAGAATCTATTTTCCAGAAAATGTATTCAAGTGTTCACTAACACCAGGCTCTATAAGAGAGGCATCACCAGCCCACTGCCCTGTATGGGCCAGAGTTGTAGTTTAAGAACACATTAGATAGATGGTGACATAGTATCTCCCAGCATCTCCACCAAGGAGCAATGCACCCTGTGGAAGTCATGTCACAGCTAATCTTCTGTTTCTATACTTGTAAAATGGGGTGTTGCCATTGATGCACTAAAGGCCCAATTCTTCACCCTTCTTGTATCCTTCCCCTTATCACATAACTCGTAACTCAGTAATGTTTTCCCACTCTGACTCTGGTCCAGCCATGTGACTATGGCCAGTAGAAACAGTGTACCTGGGCAGCCCTATGGCCTAGTGGTTAAGGTAGCTGGATCAAATATGGCCAATAATTGGAGTCCCAGACCTGGCAGCCTGAAAAACAAGTCGGGTAGATGTGTGTGTGTGGCCCACATCCTGATGGGATGGAGAAATGTAGGAGAAGGGACTCTTTTTTTTTTTTTTTTTTTTTTTTTTTTTTCCCAGGTTCTGTGGTTTTTACTGATAGGCACCCTTACTTTTTTTTTTTTAATTTTTTTCTTTTATTTTTTTATTTCATTTTCTTCCATACATTCCATCACATTATTATTTGTCTTACAAAATGAATATTTAAACAGGTGAACATTTCTCCCTAGTACTGTTGAAAAAGCTACGAAATATCTTTAACAGATAATACCACACCTCTTTGTGCTATTAATGCTTTGTCTCTCTTTGTTTCTTTATCTCTCTATCTCTCTTTCTCTCTCCAAGCACGTGTGCCCTCTGGAAGATTTTTTTGAAATAAATTTTTAAAAAGAAACAAAGCACCTAGTCCAAGCCTTGACCGAGAGTTTTTGTACATTTCTATTTGCTTTCTTGAGCTTCTAGCATCATAGTAAGAGATCATCCCTGAGCTAATCCCATGACCCCAGCAGAGCATAAGAGGCATGTGAAGCAGGGCTGAGTCTTCCAGCTTAATTTGTGTAGGCTCTCATTCCACACAAGCAGATGCAGCAGGTGAACAGAGTCACCAGCTATGCCATTCATAGGAATAAACAACTCAGGTGAATTGTTACACAAAACCACAGATAAGGGGGAGGGGGACTACTGCAATTGTCACTTAGATGGCTTGTTGAATATTGGGTAGCATGATAGACAAACATTTTCTACCTAACTTTCTACCTTGGTAGACAAACTCTTTTTTTTTTCTTATTTTTCTTTTTTTCAGAGGGCACATGCACTAACCAGAGAGAAAGGAGAAAGCACCCCTTCCACTGGGGCCTGGTCACACCATGAGCCCTCCTTCTCCATTTTTCCATCTTACTGGAATTTAAGGCAAGCACACAGGCAAGCACACATACATGCAGTATGTTGTTCAAGCCACAAGGACCAGGATTCAAACTGTGGTCAGTCATGTGGATCTAGCAACAAATCCTTGCTAAAAGCTACTTAAGCTTATGCTTCTTGTTTTTACTGGGGTGAATGTAACCATGGTACCTGGAAGAGAGTCACTTTCCCTTGTGGTCACTCATGGGTCCCTCATCCTCACTGAGGAGGCGTGTTAAAAAGAAAATACAGGGACCAGCAGTTAGCGTAATGGCTATGTCGCTGGACTCCCACGTAGTCGACCGCGCTTGGAGTCCCGGACCCGGCGGCTTAAACTCACGCCAGGCGTGTGTGCGTGCGTGCCCAAGATCCCAAGAGGAGGATGGAGGAGAAGGGATTGCGGCGTGGCCATCCCCCCTGGGGGGTGATTTCCTGCTTTCTATCTCTCTGTCTCTCTCTGTCTGTCTGGCAAGCGCACGTGCCCTATAGCAAAAACCTCTCCAAAAAAAAAAAAAAAAAAGAAAATACAGAAGGCCAAGTGCACCCCAAACTTAGTGCATCAGGATCTATAAAAGGGCCTGGTGATTACAATGCCTGCCTGTTTAGGGGACACAGAGACCCTCACAAGTGCTCTGAGAACTCAGAGATGGGATCAGTAGAGCGTTAGATACTGAGAAGAAACAGCTACTCTAGACACTAGTACTACTTTGTGTCCGAGAAACCCAGTCCCCAGAGACTGGATTATGGGCCTGGTATACTCTGTAGTACTTTTTAAAATAATACTAAAAGAGAGAGAGAAGGAAAAAAGAAAACACTTAACTCTTGTTTTCTCAGACTGACCTTGAGACTTTCTGAATATGATGTTTGCTCAACCAGTCCATGACTCACATGAATAAGAAGCAGGAATCTGAAAGCTCATGTCAGTTCAGAAAGAACTACACTCCCTGAGAACATCCAACCATTTCAAACTATTGCTTAAGCCTAACTGGGAGACTTTGCACTATCAAAGTTCCCTTCAACCTCAAATAGAAAACTTCCCCAAATATATTTCTATTTTGGAAGATTATGATCAATAGGTGGGACCTGTAGTGGCCTGATATCTTTCTGCCCTTGTGTGAATAACTGAAAGTGCAGATTAAACCAAAAGATGAAGGTTTGTATCAGATGATAAATAAGATCCTGAAGAGTCTTCATACAATGCTATTGAACACTGGAAAATCTATACTTTCCTGCCTAGAAGAGGCAAGTTACTCTACTCCAAATGAATTGTTTAAAATACCTGGTCAGGTAGTGGTGCAGCAGTAACAAAGCTGGACCATTATGGGAAAAGATCCTGGGTTTTTGTTCCAGGACCTTCCTGAGCACACTGGGCATGTGCACATGTGCTCATGATCCAGGGCTGAGAGTGAACATGGACTGTGAAGTCCTGTTGGGAATGCCTCTATCTTTGTGTCAGTCTCTCTCATGGAAGAAGTAAATAAATCATATAAAACACACATAAGTGCACGCTCACACACATTTACCAAACACATACTGAATTCCACCGGCATCAACTACTACTTTAGAGACACAATGGGGATCAAATCAAACCATGTCATAGCCTGGTGGACTTTATGGCCTACTGGGCTGGGACCATTCACCACACAAGCATGGAATGAGGAAGAAGGGGTGGGACTGTAAAAGTGATACAATATAAGGACAGAGAGCTATACCTTCTGAATCCAGGGAGCGTTCTCATTTCAGGCTGTCTACACCTTTTCACTTACTCCTCCCAAGATACTTCCCAGAGTAACTGCCTCATCCTGCATCTTTCCCCAGTAGGACACAAAGAATTGCCCACACTCAGCAATACTTCATGTTTTCCACCTTCCACAAACTTTGATAATACGTTGACTCAATGTGCATTTCTCTGATTGCTGGTGAGACTGAGCTTCGGCCCATCTGTTTACAAGCCTTTGGCTTTCCTCTCCGCAAACTGCCTCGTCATGTCCCTTGTCTGTATTTCTATTGGCTTCCTGCCTTTTTTTTGTTGATTTGTTGATTTATAGGTGCTTCTTATATACTCTAAAAACAAATCCTTCATTGGTTTTGTGACTTGCAAATACCTTCTCTCAGTCTATTAATGTTAGCTGTGTTGTCTGGAGTAGAAACTCGTCGACACTTCCTGAGAGAGTTACACACACACACCTGGCCCAATGGTAAAAAGTTTGGCCAGATGACTTGTTTTGACCAACAAAATGTGAGTAGAAGTGGTACGTGATCTTTTCAAGTAAAATCTTTAAGAACCATTGCATGAACCCGTGTAGTTTGCTCTCAGAAAGGGGCAGCTCTTTCAGCCTGAATCCTGAAATGAAGATAGTTGGAGCAACCACAACCAGCCCACAGTCACCTCCAGCAGAAATAAACCTTTATTACTGTAAGCCACAGAAATGTTGGTCTCGGTTTGTGTCACAAAAAAATCTAAACATTCAAAGACTGATATCAGAAGTGATATGACACTACAATAAAACACAAAACAAGTGCATGGGCTTTAAAGCTGAGTGGTAGGTGGCAGGAAAACTGACATTAAAGGGCTATGCAGTGGTGAAGTTTGTTAAAACTATCACCTTTATAACCTAGAAGTCAGAAGGTGTAAATAATGAACTGTAGTTCTAGCTAAGAAGTAGGAAAACAGTATTTTGGTAACATTGGATATTTGTTAATGACTGTTTTTGACAAGATGCTGTAAGAAATAAATAAGGTCGTAGAAGAAATGGCCATTTTGCAAGCAGAACTGAGAGTTTGGAGAGGCCATAAATTCCAGGACTTGCAGGGTTAGAAAATGGAACTGTTTCTCATCTGCAATCGGCTAAGGATAAAATTGAGAAGGCCTTGGGCTATGAAGTCCAATTAAGACTCAGCCTTGGGACAAAGAAAAAGTCAAGTAGTCTAGTCAGTCCATTGTTAAAACTCTAAATAGGCAGAAATGGGGAGAGATCAAGTGAACAAATATCTCACTCATCAAAGAAAGAAGATATATATCACACCTAAGATTAACAATTCCATAAATCCAGTGGGGAAAGAAAACCTGTTTAGCAAATGATGCTGGAAAAACTGAGTATCTACCTGCAGAAAGATGAAATCAGACCTCTACTTCTCACCATTAACAAAAATCAACCCTAAATGGATCAAAGATCTTAATCTAAGACCTCAAACTATAAAAGGACTGGTGGAAAACACAGGGAAAACTCTTGGCGACATTAGAGTAGAAAAAGACTTCTTTTAAAATACGCCCAAAGCACAGGCAACAATCCCCAAACTAGATAAATGGGATTCCATCATATTATAAAGTTTCTGCACAGCAAAAGAAACAATAATTAGAGTGAACTGACAACACTCAGAATGGGAGAATACATTTTCAAACTATGCCTCATATAAGGGACTGGTAACCAGAATATACAGGGAGTTCAAACAGTTTTTCTGATAAAAAAAAAGATCAATTCAATTTAAAAATGGGCAAATGAGCTGAACATACAACTCTCTAAAGAAGACATATGAACAGCCAAAAAGCATATGAAAAATTGCTCAACACTTCTTAATCATAAGGTAGATGCAAATCACAACCACAACGAGATACCACCTTATCCCAGTCAGAATGACTAAGATTAAAAAAATAAAGAATGATATGTGCTGTGATGAAAAGGGGACTCTCCTACACTGTTGTGGGATTGAAAATTTGTATAGCCACTGTGGAGAACAATATGGAGGTTCCTCAAAGTCTACAAATAGAACTACTGTATGATCCAGCAATTCCACTCCTGGGTATCTACCCAAAGGGTAGAAAAATGCTCAGTCAGAAAAATATTTGCATATCCATTTTTATTGCAGCATTATTCACAATTGCTAAGACATGGAACCAAACCAAATGTCCACAAACAGACAAATGGATTGGAAAGTATGATACATGTAACTATGAAATACCATTCAGTCATAAAAAACAATGAGACTCTGGCAATTGATAGAAAGTGGACAAATATGGAAGATTTACTGCTAAGCAAAGCAACCCAAACTATGAAAGAGAGGCATTGTATGTCCCCACTCAATACATACTGAATGTCAGCATTATGACAGAAATGAAACAATTGGAAGGTATAAAAGCGTGAAGAACAATGGTGATACTGGAGATGGTATGGGAGGGGGAGGTGAGAGGGAGGGAATCAAGGGGAAGAAGGAAAACATTTAAGGGATCTAAAATGGGAAGAAACCTGTTGATTATAATGTGCATGGTAATATCTTGGGCTGAACCAATATGCAGTGTATTCATGATAGGAAAATTCATTTGCTATGTTGTAATGATACACAGTGATGAATGTAAAAAATAATAGCAATAATAAAACTCAAAAAAATTCCATAAATAGAAACATAAGTACATTATTTAGAAATATAGAGATATAATTGCATCCCATTACAGGGTAAAAGATACCACAAACTGAGCTGCTTAAGCAATACATGCTTACTATCTCCCGGTTTCCATGGTCAGGTGTGTTGGATGGGTTAACTGTGTCCTCTGCTCTAGATTGAATCAGGATAAATCCTCTCATCAGCCAGGGCTGTGATCACATCTGGTGCTTGAGGTCTTCTTTCAAACTCATTGATTCTTGACAGAATTCATTGCTTTGCATTTGTAGGACTGAGGACCTCAGTCCCCAGAGAACACCTAGCCGTATCTTGCCCTCTGCCCCACTCCACAAGATGGCAATTAGTTTTCAAAAAGGCCAATAGGAAATCATCTCTGATGCTTTCTGACTTCTACCTTTAATCTCTAGATTCTCTTTAAAAGAATTCACCTGATTAAGTCAGTCTGCTCAGGATAACTTCTCTTTCAATTAATGTAAAATTAACTTATTAGGGACTTTAATCACCTCTTTAAAAGCCCTTTACCTTTTCCATACAATGAAACTTAGTCATAGAAATTATATTCCATCATACAGGTATGTCCCACCCACACTCAAAGAGAGGGAATGAGACAGGCCTGTCCACTACAGTGAGGAGATCTTGGGGCCATCTTAGAACTCTGTCTACCTTGTTCTAATCTCAAGGACAAGGAGTTTAAAGTCTTTCCTCAGATTAGAGAAACTAATCATGAGGAGAGCCTATTCTGTACTATTTGGCTTTTAAACCACCTACAAATATTATCCAAATAAAAATGTGTCTTAATTTTAATAAATTATTGAAACAGGAGTTAGACCCAGTATGTATATAAATAGAGCAGGAGCCCCTAAGGAAGAGCCACTATGATAGAAAATGGACACACACATATTAAGATAGAGCCGATCTATAAGATGGAGTCACTCTGGTCAAGCTTTTTTTTTTAATTTCTATATAATTTCTTTTATACATTCAATCTCATGTTACTTAGGTTACAAAGTGAATATTCCAACATGTGTACAATTCTCACAAGTCCAGTTGACAATACTATAAAGTTATTTTCAATAGAGAACAAAGAAATGGTCAAGCTTTTAATAAATATCATTCACTGCTCTCACTAGAAATCAAGTATTAATTCTCACTGCTAGTTCACATACAGAACTGTTCACAACAACTAAGGAGACAAAAGTGCACAAGCTATAAGCTGCTTATAGCTTGTTTGAAATAACAACAGCTAAGCAAAAGAGTAAAAAACCTTGAGTAATAATTTACTCTTGTATCTGCAGGTTAAGGAGACCCCCTGACATCACAAAAACAAATTTCAAGACTGGTGGTGATATTGTGGTAGGCATTTAGCTAGAAATCATAAGATAACAGCAGAAAGACATCTGCCACATCAGTCGCAACTTACAGAAAGGAGTTAGAGTCAGATCCACTTGGAGAACCCCTTCCTCCCCCTCAGCTCCTGGCACCAGGAAGACTGTTACCCTTCCTCCTGCCATCCCAAATGCACACCAGAATGAGATGTTAAGTCAACATCCTGATTCCCACTGGGGAAATCAACTTAATGGGCAGTTCATCCAGATATTGATGTTCATATGGATGCTCATACCATCAAAGACCACACTGGGCATGAGTTTTTAGATAAATTCCTCACTTGTGAGAAAAATGCGCCAAAGTTTAGAAAGATTAAAAAAAAAAAAAAAAAAAAAAAAAAAAAAAACAGGAAGTCAAACAACCCAGATGTTACTACTGATCTTCTCCAGCTAAATATTCATTACCAAATCCCCAAGTAACCCTTGCCTAGTACAGTTGTCCTCTGGCAGCTGCCCACCAGCATGCCTTTCAGGCATGGGGGTGTATTTCTTTTCTATTAAAAATCTTTACTTTTACAAGTAGTACAGAAAAGTTAAAACTTCTCTTTTCCTACTTTACATGTGTTTGTGGTTTTTCATTCTGTGTCTCAGGATAGATCTCTAATCTTAGAGATCTGGACCTAAAGAACCAAGGATTTTATACAATGCAGCTCAACTCCCCCATCCTTTAACAACACTCCCTACAGACAACATGCTAGCTGCAAGCACTAAGCTTGTCAATGAGCTGGCATTTCTCCTCAATATGATAGCCAGAGTTTCTGCAAGCTGCTTCTCTCTTCTCACATAAAGTCAGCTTCTCAGAGACTAAAGAAGCCTAAACAAAAAACAGAAGTCTTTTTTTTAGAGGTTTTTGTTATAGGGCGCGTGCACTCGCCAGACAGACAGAGAGAGACAGAGAGAGAGAAAGCGAGAAATCACCCCCCAGGGGGGATGGCCACGCCGCAATCCCTTTCTCCTCCATTCTCCTCTCGGGATCTTGGGCATGCACGCACACGCACCTGGCGTGAGTTTAAGCCACCGGGTCCAGGACTCAAACCGCGGTCAACTACGTGGGAGTCCAGCAACATAGCCATTACGCTAACTGCTGGTCCCAAAACAGAAGTCTTTACAAAGCCCCTCTGACCCACGTAAAAACCCCTCACCTCAGTTCTTCTTCGGCAACCCATTTTCAGGACCTACTTCATGCTCTGTTCTTCCTCCCCTCTCCTTCAATAAACTCTGTTTACTATCTCCCCATCTGTGTCCATGTCTCTTATTCTTCATGAGCATGAGACAAGAACCCATATTCTGTTCTGAGTACTGAGCCTAGCCCAATAACCCCTGCGCCCCCATGTCCTTGCATCTCTATTTCTCGTAAATCACAAAAAATAGCAACAAGTAAGGAGACAAAAATGCACTCAACATTACAAAGAATCAGAATCATTTTTCCCTACAAAACAGACTTGCTCCACAAGGTAAACAAAAAACATTTTTTAAATTTCTAACTCATATTCTCAAAAACAAGAAGAGATACATTCTTCAATCAAAGAGAATGATTCTTTCTGAATCATTTTTATTTATTTATGATAGAATGTATGTGTGAGTACATGACAGAAGGAGAGCGAAAGAGAGGAAGCCTCTCCAAAGGATCTGGTCATGCCACAATCCCTTCCCTCCAGTCCTTAGTCCACTAGACCCTAGACACTCTTGCACATATCTTGTGTGTTTCAGGCTGACCTGAAGGGGTCTGAGTTGCAGACATCATATGGGATCCATCATCCCCTGAGCAGTGCATTCCTACCACACCACAGAACCACAGAGGGGATGATTTTATATCAGAAAACATTGGCTTTATATTTTTTTAATTTTTAAAAAAAAATTTTAAATACATTCAATCACATTATTTAGCTTACAAAGTGAACATTTCAATACGTGAACATTTCTCCCCAGTCCAGTTGATAAAAATATCTTCAACTGATAACACCACACCTCCCCATCCTGTCAATGCTCTGCCTCCGTATCCCTCCTCCAAATGTCCTTCCTTAGGCCCCACTTCTCCACACACACTACATCTGGTATTAACCCCCAACTTTTTTTATTTAAAGTAAATGGCAATACATTTAAAATGGAACAGAAGATGTAAGGAGATTAGACTCTCAGACAAACAATAAAAAGATTGGTGTGAGAAATTACAGAACTCAGGAAATCAGAAAGGGATCTGCTGAAGGAAAGATCAGAACAGGGAGTGAGAGGCACAATTACTTCCTTAAATAATAACCTAAAGCTTTTCTAAGTGTGATAAATAAATAAATAAATAAATAAATAAACCTCTTTTATAATTCCAGACAAATTGTATGATTTTTCTTTTCTAGATCTGTGAAGAATGTCTCTGGAACTTTGAGACTGCATTAAATATGTAGATTAATTTGGGTAGAATTGCCATTTTGATTGTATTAATTCTTCCAACCCAGGAACATGGGATGTCTTTCCACTTTTTTGTGTCATTTTCATTTCTTCTTTTAGCTTCTCATAGTTTTCCTTGTGGAGGGTTTTAACTTCTTTGGTTAGATTTATTCCCAGGTATCTTATACTTTTTGTGGCTATGGTAAATGGAATAACTTTTTTTGGTTCTATCTCAGTCTGCCTGTTGTTCGTATATAGAAATGCTATGGACTTCTGTATGTTGATTTTGTATCCTGCAACTTTACTGTATTCATTTATTACTTCCAGGAATTTTTTCATGAATACCATTAGGTCTTCTATGTATACAATCATGTCATCTGCAAATAGAAATAATTTCATCTCTTCTTTTCCTATTTGAATGCCTTTTATTTTATTCTCTTTTCTAATTGAGTTGGCAAGGACTTCCAGTACTATATTGTAAAGGAGTGGAGAAAGTGGGCATCCTTGTCTTGTACCAGTTTTTAACAGAAAGGCTTTCAGTTTTTCTACATTCGGGATGGTATTAGCATTGGGTTTTTCATAGATGGCTTTTATTGAGAAATGACCCTTGCTGAGAATCTTGATTATGAATAGATGTTATATCTTATGTAATGCTTTTGCTGCATCAATTGATATGATCATATGGTTTTTATCTTTCTTCCTGTTACTATGGTATATTACATTTATGGTTTTATGTATGTTGAACTAACCTTGCATCCCTGGGATAAAGCCTACCTGGTAGTGATGTTTAATCTTTTTTATATGTTGTTGGATATGACTTGCTAGTTTAAGAATTTTTGCATCTATATTCATCAGAGATATTGGCCCACAGATTTCCTTTCTTGTTCTGTTCTTGTCTGTTTTAAGGATAAGGGTGATGGAGGCATCATAGAATGAATTTGGGAGAGTTCCACCCTTTTAGATTTTTAGAAATAACTTGAGCAGAATTGGGGTTAACTCTTCTTTAAAAGTTTTGTAGAATTCAGAGGTAAAGCCATCAGGACAAGGGCTTTGCTTTGTTATGGGGTTATTTTTTACTGACTCAATCTTCTGGATTGTTATGGGCCTATTCAGGCTTTCGACATCCTCCTGACTCAATCTCAGTAGATTATATGTATCCAGAAATTAGTCCATCTCACCCAGATTTTCCTGTTTGTTTTTGCATAGTTGTTCATAGTATCCTCTAATGATGTTTTGTATTTCTGTTATGTCTGTTGTTATATTGCCTGCTTCATCGCAAATTTTATTTACGTGGTTGCTTTCTCTCTTCGTAATTAGTCTAGCTAGCGGTGTATTGATTTTGTTTATCTTTTCAAAGAACCAGATTTTATTTTCATTTATTTTCTGTATAGTTTGTTTATTTTCTATTTCTGCTTGGATCCTTGGATCTTTATTATTTCTTTACTCTTGGAGTTTTTTACATCAATATTTATTACAGCATTATTCACAATTGCTAAGACATGAAACCAACCCAAATGCCCATGAACAGAGGAATGGATTGAGAAAGTATGGCACATATACTCTACGGAATACTACTCAGCCATAAAAAACAAGACCCTGACTTTTGACAGAAAGTGGATGAATATGAAAGATTTACTGCTAAGTGAAGCAAGCCAGGCTATGAAGAAGAGACATCGTATGTCTCCACTTAATATATACTGAGTGTCCACACTCTACAGCCAAAACTGAATGACTGGAGGATATAGAAACATAGAAAATGGTTCTAAATACCAGATACAGTGTGGGAAGAGGGTGGGTAAAGGAGGAGAATCTGAAGAAGGACATTAATGAGAAAAATAGAAAGGCAAGGCATTTATGGGTCAAAGAAATGGGATATTATCTGTTCAAGAAAATGTGTATAGTATTCTCAACTGGATTGGTGAGAAATGTACACATGTTATAATATTCACTTTGCAAGCTAAGGGACATATGTGATTAAATGTATAAAAGAAATTGAAATTAAAAATATATTAAAAACAATAAATAAATAAATAATAAACCTCATTCTGGTTTTAAAAACCCACCACATTAGGGAAAATGAATTAAAGCAGATCCAGGGTTGCAGTGAACAAAATAATGACCTCCCAAGAATCTCTACATCTCATCCCTGGAGCTTGTGAATACGTCATGTTACATAGCACAGGTGAATTAAAGTGGCTGTCACAGTCCAGAGTAAGACTCAGGAGACATCATCTCAAGAAAAAAGAGTTTATTGAGAGAAAGAGCGCCCAGGGGCCTGAAACCGGAGGTACATCAATCCACCCACCAGGAAGGAGGGGGTCTTCTTTAATAGGGTAATCAAGCTATTCTGGGAGACTGTAAATGCTACTGCTAGAAAGGGGAGTTAGGTATAGTGGGATAAGCACACATGAAACATTTGGTGAGTCTTTTTTGACCCATCTCTATGGAGTTAGAACCTTCAAGTATTCACTTTGGGTCTTTATCGGTGACTTCCTCGGTCAGTGTGACCTTGCAGTAGCAGCACCTAGAGTGTGGGTTCTATTCAAGACTAATTATGCAAAAGCTCGACCTTGGTTCTTAGAACTGGAGCAATACCAAATGGCGCTCAAGAGAGTTTTACTGTGTGAGACCTTACAGTTGCGGGTGGAATTAAGGTTGTTAATCAGCTGACTTTGAAATAAGGACGCTAACCTGGATTCTCTTGGTGGCCTCAATATCATCTCAGGAGTCCTTTCCAGTGGAAGAAGGAGGCAGGCAAGGAAAGTTAAGGGAGATGTGAGTACAGAAGTGTCAAAAAGATACCGAAAGTGAGACAGACCCCACCTGATGTTGCTAGCCTTGAACATGGAAGAAAGGACCATGAGCCAAAAGAAAGTGAGCAGCATCTAAAAGCTGGAATAAGCAACAAAATGCATTCTTCTCTAGAGCCTGTGGAAAGGAACACAGTCTGCCAATACTTTGATCTTAGCCCAGGGAGACCTGTGGGGACCTTCTAATTACCATAATTGTACAATGACAAGTTTGTGTTGTTTTAAGCCACTAACTTTTGGTATTTTGTCACCATAGCAATAGAAAATGCCAGGATTAGACATACTCAAGGTGACATTTTTACAGGCAAGAGCAAAAGCAAAGTTCTGTAACTATTCATTTGAGGGGGAAATTATCTACAAATGAAAATTGCAGTCAGGTTGGTATCATATCTATCTTTCATGGTGCTAGAGATAAATGAAACATTATTCAGTTATGGGGCAGGGGAAGTTGATTGTGGTCCCAGAAATTTTAAGTTCAACTTAAAGTTAGAAGCTTAAAAAGATACCCACAGACATGTGAGAAAAGAATAGAGATCATCTATGTCTTCTCAAATTTATACAAATGCATAGAGGGAATACTACATTCATCCAAAAATAAATAAAACTAAAGATTCATTTATTTGTTCAAGAAATATTTACTGAGAACCTCTTTCTCATAAAATAATATTGAGGTATACAGCAACAAAGATGTCAGCTGTCTCGGCAAAGATCACAGAGATAAAATCTATTGTTATAGAGTTTATAGTCCAGGCTGAAAGACAATTATAAACAAGCAAATAAATAAATGGGTGGTATAATATAAAGTTATGATTTAGTGTTCAAAAGAATAATAAGGCATAGAGTGACAAGGCTAGTAGGGAAATATTTTCCATAGGGGTGTCTTAGAGTGTCTTTCTAATGACATGGTTCTTAAGCAGAAAACTAATTCACTGAGGAAATAAGCCATGTAAAAGAATTAAATGTTCCAGTGGAACAACTAAATTTCTGATGCTGAAATAAGCTTAGTGTGTTTAATAGACAGCAAGATGGCCAATATGGTTGCTTAGGCTTCCTCGCGGTATGTTGGCTAGGTACTAAGAACAGAGCACTCCAGGAGAACCAGGTAGACATTCAATTGCCTTTTATGGCTGAACCATGAAGTTAAACAGTATTATCTCTGCTGTAGTCACAAATCCACTAGATTCAAGAGAACATAGACTCCACTTCTCCATGGGAGGAGTATCACGGTCCCTCTGAAAAAAGAGCATGTGGGATATGAGATACTGTTTGGCCATTTTGGGGAGATACAGCCTACTACCACATACTTAAACAAAATTACACAGAAGGGCTAAAAATAAAGCAATAACAGAACACTACAGCGAGAAAGAAAAGGAAACAGGCAATCTGGGTACATAGTGAATTTTATAATTGGGCAATAAAAGTCAGCTTATAGTTGACAAAAGGCAAACTTCACAATAAAATTGTTCATTTTTACTGTGTAGCCACCTATACCAGAACTTAGTAGCTTAAAGAAACAGCCATTTATTTTGCACACTGTTTTATGGGTTGGTAATTTTGGTTAGTCTCAACTGGATAATTCTAATGTCTAGCTGGGCTCTTTCTTCATTTACTATCATGGCTGTAGCTCTGTAAGTGGGGTTGGCTGACTGTCAGTGGACCACCAGGAACAACAGTGGAAGCTGAGTCCCAGGTCTCTCACCATCCAGCAGGAGAGTCACTGCCTGACAAAGTGGCAGCAGCCATAAGGGTCCCAAGAGCAGTCAGAGAGCAGGCCCTGGGAGATGGTGCTTTATAAGCCCACATTCCTATCACATCTGCTCCGGGAATGTTTACAAGTGAAAAAGCTTAGCATTAAAACAAACTGAACTAAAGCTGACAAAAATGGAAGAAAAAACTAACAAAACCAAAATCACATCTCTATTATTTCTGTCTTGAGTTCTCGATCTTTATATAGACAATAAGAAAATAAAGAATGAGGGTTCAAATATATTATATATAATGTCACCAGACATAATTTTTCTATAAATATGTATCCTTGGGAACAGTAGTTAGTGTAATGGCTATGTTGCTGGACTCCCACGTAGTCGACTGCAGTTCGAGTCCTGGACCCGGCGGCTTAAACTCACGGCGGGCGCATGTGCGTGCATGCCCAAGATCCCGAGAGGAGAATGGAGGAGAAGGAATTGTAGCGTGGCCATCCCCCCTGGGGGGTGATTTCTTGCTTTCTGTCTCTCTGTCTCTCTCTGTCTGGCGAGTGCACGCACCCTATAGCAAAAACCTGTCCAAAAAAAAAAAAAAAAAAAAAGAATATGTATCCTTTTGAAATATCTTCAGAACATTTACAAAGATTGATCATACTTTTAGACTACAAAAGAAAATCTCAATAAATCCTTAAAAAATGTAAAGTGACTTAGGCTTATTATTCCCAGCCCTTGCGTGGTGGTGACAGCAGCCAGTGAGAACCACTAAGGCCAGAGGATTGCCTTGGGACCTCCACTGTCTACAGACCATTTCATGTTGACCAGATGCTCCTGCAACCAACTCCTTCCTGCCATTATTCTCAGCTCCTGAGGGCTGATAGCAGCGACCAGTGAGACCAACTGAAACAGGAGAACACTTTAGACCTCTAGCTGCCTTTTACTCACTCAGGAATACTTTGAGACTTCATAGTTTCCAGAAGCACACAGTGCACAACACATGCCACAAGACACCTACTTTCTTCCTCAGCTGAATCCTTTCAGTTCAGCCCCAGGTGCACCTGTTCTCAAGAAACTGGGAGGCCATTAGAATATCCAGTTCCAGTGGCAATAGTGCAGGTTGTAGAGTGAGCCTCAGGTAGACAGAGCTCAGAGAAAGCATGGCTCAACTCCTTCCATGCACCTTTGAACTCTCATAATTAACTACAAGAAATGTACAATCCATCAGATTCTCAGAGGCACAAGAAATATGAGAAACCAGGAAAATCTCTCTCCCCCAAGGAAAAAGAACAACCCCTCATCATCCACAGACGGTACAATAGAACTTGAGGAAATGTCAGATAAATAATTCAGAATATTCATAGAGACAAAACTAAATGAGATGCAAGAGAACTCCAGAAGAGAAATCATAAAAGAGAATTGGTCGTAACTGTTAGAGATGAAAGCTGTAATACAGGAAATCAAAACCTCCTTCAAAAGTATTAAAAGGGGAACCAGCAGTTAGCGTAATGGCTATGTCGCTGGACTCCCACGTAGTCGACCGCGGTTCACGTCCTGGACCCGGTGGCTTAAAACTCATGCCGGGGAGGTGTGCGTACGTGCCCAAGATCCCGAGAGGAGAATGGAGGAGAAGGGATTGCGGCGTGGCCATCCCCCCTGGGGGGTGATTTCTCGCTTTCTGTCTCTCTGTCTCTCTCTGTCTGTCTGGTGAGTGCACGTGCCCTATAGCAAAAACCTCTCCAAAAAAAAAAAAAGTATTAAAAGCAAATTAGATCATGCAGATGATCAAATCTCAGATCTATAGGACAAAACCTCTGATATTAAAAAAAATCACCAAAACACACACACACACACACACACACACATGCAATATATGAGAAATACTAGATACCATTAAGTGTCCAAACATCCAAATAATTGGTATCCCAGAAGGTGAAAAAACTAATAAGGACATTGATAATCTATTCCATGAAATCCTGAAATTGATATCTATTCCATGAAATCCTGGAGGAAAATTTTCTAAGTCTAGAGAATCATTAAAACATCCAAACCCTGGGAACTAGCAGTTAGCATAATGGCTATGTCTCTGGACTCCCACATAGTCGACCGCGGTTCGCGTCCCAGACCCGGTGGCTTAAAACTTATGCCGGGCGCATGTGCATGCGTGCCCAAGATCCCGAGAGGAGAATGGAGGAGAAGGGATTGCAGCATGACCATCCCCCGTGGGGGGTGATTTCCGCTTTCTGTCTCTATGTCTCTCTGTGTCTGTCTGAATACAATTAGGGTCAGAATATTCCTCTGTTCCCACTGATTCTGATGCCCAAAGAGTGAGAACAGAATGGAAGAGAGATTGCAGATCACCTTCTCCTGCACACCTCTGAACACTGAGACTGAACTTTAAGAATTAGGAAGAAATGCACCATCCATCAGATGACTAGAAATCACTGCAGGATCACAAGAAATATGGAAAAGCAAGAAAATACCTCTCCTTCAAGGAAAAATAACAACTTCTCTTTATCTTCAAACAGTATGATGAAATTCATGGAAATGTCAGATAAAAAATTTAGAATTTTCATGGTGACAAAGCTCACAGAGATCAAAGAAAAGAGAGACAATAAATTGCCGAAGAGGCAGGAGAAAGGAGCTGACGAGTTCCAGGAGGTGAGGAAATTCTTGCATGATCTAAAAGAGGAAATTCACACTATAAAAAAGAATCAAATGGTCCTGTTAGACATGAAGGCTATAATACAGGAAGTCAAAACCTCCCTTGAAAGTATTAAAAGACTAGATCATACTGAAAATTGAGTCTCAGGTGAGATGTAGAAGATAGAATCGCTGGCCTAGAAAAATACACCACAAAGACTGAGAAAATTGCCCAAAAAAAATGAGAATAATATACCAGAAATACTAGATACATTAAACATCCAAACATCCGGATAATTGGTATCCCAGAAGAAGAGACTCATAAGGGCATTGACAATCTATTCCATGAAATCTTGACATTTAGAAGAAAAATTAGGGAGGCAAAGCATTAATGGCACAAAGAAATGTGGTATTCTCTGTTGAAGATATTTTGTAGTTTTATCAACTGTACTAGGGTGAAATGTTCACCTGTTGAAATGTTCATTTTGTAAGCCAAATAATAATGTGATTGAATGTATAAAAGAAAATGAAATGAAAAAAAAAAATAAATAAATAATTTTCCAAACCTAGAGAGGCATGCAAAGATCCAGTCCCAAGAAATACAAAGGATCCCTGATAGACTCAACCCAAGAAGATCTTCTCCAAGACACATTACAGCCAGATTGACCAAAACCACAGACAAAAACAAGTTAGTAAGATTGGCAAGAGAGAAACGTCAAGTTACCTACAAAGGATATCCCATCAGGCTAACAGTAGACCTCTCATCAGAAACAGTGTGAGTGAGGAAAGAATGAGAAAATATATTCAAAGTGTTAAGGGAAAAGCAATTTCAACCAAGAATACTGTACCCAGCAATATAATCCTTCATATGAAAGACAAGGACATTCTCAGATAAACAAAACCTGAAAGAAGTTACCAACGCCAGACCAGATCTCCAAGAAGTTCTGCAGGGAGTGCTATACCAGAAAAATTAAATACAGTCACATGGAAATAAGAGTTCACAAACTAAGAAAGTGGCCAACTTAATCATGGGGACAAGTCTGGAGTTTGATATTATATTCTAGAACTTAATTGGGAAAATAGAACCACAACAGCAGATAGATTAAGTACATGAGACTGAACTGGTGAAATAGAATTTTATGACTTTGACTAAAACATTGCTGATTTTCTTCTAGGATTTGTTTTCCAGTTTTAAGGATTTTGGTCCTGTCTTGAGCTGCCGATAAGTTCATGTACCTACTATTTGAACAGAATCCCAACCTGTTTCCTGGCTTTAAGTTTTAAGCATAGTTCTTTAGTATTTATTTGATTTATTAAAGCTAAAACTGCTTTTCTTGAAATTAAAAAATATAGTAAAAAATACTTAACTAATGACTGTAGTAAGCTATATAGCATCAGCTAGGTGCCTCCTTATAGTATATTCACTCTACTCAGAGTTTCATGCTTAAAGTCAGACATGTATTCATAGATATATATATATCAACTGAGCTTGCTATTGAAAGTAGTTAGATTATTTAAGAAATTTTGTGAATCAGTAAAATGTGTGTGGGGAGGGAAGGAATGGAAAACAACTGTGGACACCTGACATAGTGTGGGAGGACTTTGGGTAATGGCAGAGGGTTAGAAATAGGGGGTATATATATATATATATATATACCCCCATTATATATATATATATGAAACTAGAAATGAAAAATTATTGATGATAACATGTATGATTAAACCACTGTGCAGTATATTCCAGATGGGAAATCACATTTTATATGCTGTCACAATGCTCAGTGAATGAATGTAAATTAATTAATTAAAAATTTAAAAATTTTTAAAAGATAATAAAAATTAAAAATTTAATAAAAATAATTCTTTTTTAAAAATGTCAGAGCAAAGCTAACCATCAACTTCATTAAGGAGGATTGCTCTGTGCCCAATACCTTGTGTAAAATAAAATCAAGTAATACAATCTTAAAAAAAGAAAGAAAGAGCTTATATAATCGAAGAAAAAAATGAATAAATATTGGAAGGAGAAAAAAAATTAATGAATCTAAATACTCTGGAAACAAATTAAAGACACACAGAGAATAAAAAAGAGAACATGAACATCATAAAACAAAATTTATGAAAAGATCTTTTTTAATTAGAAAAAAATGATAGAAGACAGGTAAAGATGATGCAACATACACATAATTGGAATTCCTGATATAACACAGCACATAATAAATGACATAACTCATGAAAACTTCTATGAAACAAATCAAAAGATACCGCTAATCTACATAATTGAAAGGATTCACTGCATAACAGAAAAAGGAAACAAAAAGATGTCTTAGAATGATTAACACCAAGACTTAATCAAATAAACTTTGCAGACAGAAAAAGGTAGGGGGATTCTCATCAAAGACTCAATCTGGCTTCATACTTACTCATGATTAAATACCAAAATGGTGGTGCATCAGTAAACACAGTGCTCTGTGAGGCAGACCCACATGAGGAGGTTCTAGGTGCAGACCTGGAGACTTCCCTGAGCTTTCTGGGCCCACACATGCCCATGCTTATGTGGTAGGTAGGTAGTTAGCCATGAGCGGGCAGCCCTAAGAGAAAAGTGAAAGGCTCACCTAGCCCCGGGTGCCAGGAGGGCAAGGTAATTCGCCATATTCCTTCCTTAAGACTTGAAGGAAGCATACAGGGATAATTCGTAGATTTTTCTCTTATCAAAGGACCCAAGCAAGCATTTTAGTCATTAAGGCGATAGACTAATTGGGCAATCTAATTGGGGCAACCTGACTCGCACTGGGCGTATGCAATTAGGTAATCAAATTCCTCACTTTACCTGTGAGGAAGGTGCGCAGGTGCAGGAAAGAACGTGTGGGTTCAAATTTAAAGGAAGAGCATAGGCAGCGTAAGGGGCCGCCCACTAATGAATATTCATGACCTCTAGTAATAAAAATAATGGTTAACTAGTACCAAGCGCGGTTGCCACTTGGCAATCCGCCCGCCCAACAACCTTTTTGGGTGTACTTTCTTTCTTTCCTTTATTTTCTTTCTATTAAACCTTCTTTTCTATTTACTTCATTCGTGGTTGTGGTTTCATTTTGCGCCTAGGGACAGACTCTAATTTTAGTGGTCTGGACCCAAAAAACCAAGGATTTCACAATGCAGCTCAACACTTTTCCATCCGTTAACACTTAGGAGCTGGCAGAAGCTAGGGGCAGATGGAGGCATCAAGACCCTGTTGGAAGTGTGCCCTCTTGCTCTCAGAAGAAATAAACTTTAAAAAACAAATCAAACACCAAAGACAGTAGGACAGCATCTACAATTTAAGACATTCATGGGAAAACTATAACCTATCTTCCCAGTATAAAGGCTACAATTTTTAAGAGATTTTTGCCGTAGGGTGCTCACCAGAGAGACAGAGACAGTGAGAGAGAAAGTGAGAAATCATCCCCCACACGCACACCCAGAGCAAATGGCTGTGCTGAAATCCCTTATCTTTTCTCTTCCCAGGATCTTGGGCAAATATGCACACATGCCTGGCATGATTTTCAAGCCCCCATGTCTGGGACTTAAACCGCAATCAACCATGTGGGAGTCCAACACCACACTATGTCATCCGCTGGCCCCAAGGCTACAAACAACTGTAGCCTTAATCACAAGAAACTAGGGAATATTGGCAAGATGGATCCTTTTGGAAAACTACTAGAGAACAAACTTCAGCCAATGGAAGATGAGTAGGAAAACCCCAGGAAAAGAACTTACTGGTGAGCATTGGATAGGTTTAATTATAAAATAAAGGCAAAACAAATGTATGGACTAGGTCACACAGCATAAGTACTTGATACCTGCTATAACACTGTAGAAGTGATTTAAAACAAAACTCGGGAAAGAAAGGGGATGAGGAGCGAGCAATTTCCAATTGCTTCATTTATAAGAACTGAAAGACTACTACAGTCATCTACAGCTTGAAAATCAAGTGCTAAATGTACAAAGGTAAATAATAAGACAGGTGGGTATTATTGGCTAAAACTTGGCAATAGGGAAGGGAAAAAAGAGTAAACCCAATAACTTTATTATTTTATTGAGGGGAATAAAAATATACTGCATAAAAATTAGAGAACTAAAACTATTCATTTTAGATAAAAGTATAAAAGTAGCCATCAGAATAAAAAGCAATCTTTCTAAGCATTAGGAAATTTATAAAGAAAGCAGACCACTTAGTGCCTGCCTTTCTATAGAGGCATAAATATGGAAATCATAAAGTAAAATAATATGAAAAACTAACATCAAAAACAGTTATCATTAACAGAGTTCAATGAGCTTAACTCATCTACTATGGATGGAAGAAAGGAAACCAGAAGTAAGGAGGAATGGAGGAAAGATGAGATTAGATGTCAAAGCAAAGTCCAATTCTAAGCTGTTCACAGCAGTCATCCAAAAACAAAATAATGTCTTAGATTGAAGACAAAAGCTTTTGAAAGCCCAAGTGCAAAGAAGTCAGAGCAGACATTGTGATTTTGTTATCACTCAAGATAGACTGGCCTGCGAAGCATTTTTTAAAGACAATTATGGGCATTTTTATAATTTTATGTAATAAAATGAGAGGGCTTTGTGGGGCACCTAAGACTAGGGGCAAGTGTTCTAAAAAAAAAGAAAGGAAGAAATACGAGAGGAAAAAAAGCAGTAGAAAGGGATCAACCTCATGCCCTAGTGATTAGGAGAGCTGGATCCCACATGGCTGACCACTTAGTTCAAATCCTGGTCTCATTAGCATGAAATAAAAAGACACCTGTGCGTATGTGCCCAAAAGAACAGAAAGGATTGCAGCATGACCACCCCCCACTAGAGTGCTTTCTCTGTGTCTCTCTGTCTTGTGCATGCATCCTCTGGCAATTAAATAAATAAGTAAAAAGTCTACAGAAGAGAAGCAGAGATAGAGGAAGAGACAAGTGAATAGAGACAACATATGGGCAAACTGAGGAGATAAATCTGGGCTGGATCTACTGTCTCTTGCATGCCACACCCACTGCATTATTTGCAGTTAAACTTGGAGTGCTTTAGTAACAATGCATAAACTGCATTATTTGCATGTAGTGCATCCTTTAGTAACACCCTAACACAGTAAACTGTGTTCTTGCATGTCTATAATTGTCTTTAAGTGTCCCTCAAACTTGATGGATATTTTAGGTTTAGCATTCTACAGTAATTCTAGCATGAAATCATTTTCCCTCAAGATTGTCAAGGTATTACTCTATTTGTCTTCATAGCCTACGTTGAACAGTTAGAAAGAAGCAGATCAATATGTACTAAAATGGATAGCTCTCCAAGGCCCAATGTTGAATGAAAACTACAAGTTTCAGAGTAATTTATAAGGCGTGATTCCATTTATATCAAAAGAGTCTGAAAGGGGATTCACCAGCACTGCACTCGGGGGAAGGGTGGGCCAGAGAAAAGAGCACCGATTGTGGGGGCAGGCAACATGGGTCATGTATTACCCGTGTTCTTTCCAACCCAACTTGTAAATAACGTTTCCTCTCACAGATGCTCAGCAAGTACAATGTGCTATTTTCTTATAGCTTATCACTTTTTTCACTCTCACATTGAACTTTTTGGTATAACTGGAGTTTGTTTAGTTGAAACTGTGAATCAATGTATTTTCTCCTATTGCCTTACCAATTGTGCCTACATTATTTATTAAATATTATTTCCTTTCTCTGCTGATTTGAAGTGTTCTTTGTGACATGTATCAATTTCAAACACACGTAAAGTATAAACTCAGGGATCCTAATTCCCAATCTAGTGATGCTTCTGCTAAATCACGGAGTAGTTTTTAAATTATTTTTGTTTTAGACATCATCTGTTTCTGCACTTTTAAATATTTCACATCTCTAACATTCTATCTTCTTCTTGGACTTGACTGTAGTTAGATTTTTACCCTCTGCTTTTAGTTTCTTTTTCTAGGCTGGGGAGGAACACTTGAATCCATTCATTTATTCATTCAGCAAACACTGCTCGAGCCTTTGCTGTCAGCCACGTTCTATTCTCAAACTGGAGGTAGGAGGATCCAAAAGCGAGCAGTTGCCTCTTACCTTTTGTATTTTGCCTTTTATTCTATTTCAAGCTATTTATGTAGTCTTTTCCTGGAGGCCTTTCAGTTTAATTATTCACTCCATCCACCCTATGACCATGATTCCCTTGATTAGTAGCTGCTGATTCTTGCTTTGGGGCTTGGGATGTCAGTAGCTTGGACACTTACCCACTTCCCACAGGCCACTCCCCTTTGAGCTGCTTTTCCCACAAAGATGAGCACCTGCCTGCCCCCACGATAGGAGTGTGCTTCATCTCATAGACATGGGGTACGGAGGGCCATCGGACTACCATTCCTTTTCTACATCTGTCTCCACTAAAAACAAGAGATTGATGATGTGTTCTACCATGCACCTTCCAAAGAAGAAACGTTCTTTGTAGCACAGACACGTCCAGAGAGCACTTTGAAACCTTTTCCAGTTACTTCTGATCTATTACACAAACTCCAGGCCTCCAGTATCACATGGTTTCATGGAAGTCTCTACGGTATTTTGGATCTATAAACTGATGCATAGATATTGCATCTAACCACAGGCATCATCTGCCCACCTGTGGTGCATAGCCTGGGCAGCGTTCTTCATTTAATAAGCTGTTTAGGTGCAGTGAGTGACCAACGTGGGGAGGAGGCCCTCTCCCTTGTAGCTTAACTCTTGCTTAGACAAACTAAACTCAGTGGAAGTTACAGAGAGATGATGTTGGAGTTTAATGACCCATTTAAAAACCTAAAATAGTGTTGTGCATAGTCCCTACACTTGTTTGAGCAGCATTTCACAATTTTCTTTACTATTCTGACCACATGCATTATTTCCATACTAATAAGTTTTGTACTAAGGGGGACCAGCAGTGGGCGTAATGGCTATGTCACTGGACTCCCAAACGGTTCGAGTAGACCCAATGGCTTAACCTCACGCCAGGCTCATGCACATGCATGCCCAAGATCCCGAGAGGAGAATGGAGGAGAAGGGATTGCGGCGTGGCCATCCTCCCTGGACGGTGATTTCTTGCTCTCTGTCTCTCTCTGTCTTTCTGGTGAGCGCATGTGCCCTATAGCAAAAACCTCTCTCCCTTGTAGCTTAACTCTTGCTTAGACAAACTAAACTCAGTGGAAGTTACAGAGAGATGATGTTGGAGTTTAATGACCCATTTAAAAACCTAAAATAGTGTTGTGCCGTAGTCCCTACACTTGTTTGAGCAGCATTTCACAATTTTCTTTACTATTCTGACCACATGCATTATTTCCATACTAATAAGTTTTGTACTAAGGGGGACCAGCAGTGGGCGTAATGGCTATGTTGCTGGACTCCCACGTAGTTGCCCACGGTTCGAGTACCGGACCCGATGGCTTAACCTCATGCCAGGCTCATGCACGTGCATGCCCAAGATCCCGAGAGGAGAATGGAGGAGAAGGGATTGCGGCGTGGCCATCCTCCCTGGACGGTGATTTCTTGCTCTCTGTCTCTCTCTGTCTTTCTGGTGAGCGCATGTGCCCTATAGCAAAAACCTCTTCAAAAAAAAAAAAGTTTTGTACTAAGGTGCATAATGAGGAAAGTAGTACTAGCACATGCTACAATTTGGATGCACCTCAGAAACCGCACACTAGATGAAAGAGGCAGACACAAAAGTCACACACTGTATGACTCCATTTACACAGAATGTCTGAAACATCAAAATGCATAGAGAAAAAATGCAACTGGGGGCTGCCCGGAGCTGGGGGATGGAGTGGGGAGGAGAAGTAACTGCTTAGTGGGTGCAAGCTCCCCTTTAGGGGGAATGGAAATGTCTTGGAACTACCGGTGACTGCAGAATGTTGAAAACACACTAACTGCACCTGCAATTGTTCATTTTTAAGATAGCTAATTGTATGGTGTGTGGATAAACAATTTAAAGAAAAAAAAGAACTATAAGCAAGAAAATAAAGCAAGGCAGTAAGGGCACCAGACCCTGAGCCTCATACCCATGAGATGCTAAGAACCGCAGCAGAATCCCCAAGGAAGATCCGGCCCTCCAGGTTTAGATTCTGTTCTTCCCACCCCCATGTTCCCCTTCTTCAGCAGCTATGCGGGGTCTGAGTTCTGCAAAACAGCATGTCCCATGTGTATGCCACTGCTACCCCCCTCCCTCGTCCCTCTCAGTGCCTAAAGGATGTGGGCAATTTTTCCTATAAGAGAAAACCAGAAAGGGAATGTGGAGGGTGAGGGGATAAGCCGGAATCCTTACGATCACGCAGAGGACACCAGGCTTGTGTTTATCAGAAGAACAGAGCGAAGTCTGGAGGTCAGTGGGCAGCAGAACAGGAAGCCTCATGGCACAAAGCCAAGCCAGGGTGTGGCTGCAAGAACCGTCCTTTATCACTTCTGGAGACGAGACTGTTTCCTACCGGCCCGACAATCCTTTACACGCCATTTGAAACCAGACGTGACAGGGGCTCAAGTGTTGTTTGAGGTGGCAGATGAAGGTACGAATAGGTGCTCATGATTTTCTCATGAAGCCATGGGCCAAGAATTAGAACTCAGTTCCCTGAAGGGGTCCCACTGTCCTTTAGCTAGGTCTGTCTTTCTAGAGCTGGACCAGGGAGAGCTTTGTGACTGCACAGGGTGTAGGTTTCTCTTTTTCCTTCTCTACAGGCTCTCCCCACCTCCCATCTGACCGTCTATAACTGACACTAAAACAGCAATTTTTTAATAATTATTTATTTACTAGTGTGCTGGGCATTTGCTTTTCAACAATTTGAGTAGTTGACATGTAAATATTTTCTCAAAAGTATTTAAAACCATACCGTTTCTGTTGTTATAGAGTCATAAACAAAATTATACAAAATTATAAGAAATATTTTGAACAATATCTTTAAAGTTCAGTATTTTGAAATTTTGAAAGTCATTTATTAACTGTCAAGAACTAAGGAGTGAGCAGTTAGCGTAATGGCTATGTCGCTGGACTCCCATGTAGTTGATCACGGTTCGCGTCCCGGACCCAGTGGCTTAAAACTCACGCCGGGCACGTGTGCGTGCGTGCCCAGGATCCCGAGAGGACAATGGAGGAGAAGGGATTGCGGCGTGACCATCCCCACTGGGGGGTGATTTCTCGCTTTCTGTCTCTATGTCTCTCTCTGTCTGTATGGCGAGCACACGCACCCTATAGCGAAAACCTCTCCAAAAAAAAAAAAAAAGAACTATGGAGTATGCATTAAATTTTTTAATATGTAAAGTAAATGTGGAAATGTAAAAATAAATTTAAAAATGAAAAAAATATATTATTATTATTTATTTAATTTTTTTTTAATTCACAGAGAGAGACACAGAGAAAGAATGAAAGTGAGAAAGCAAGACACTTGGTCCAGGACTCAAACCATGGTCAGCCATGTGGGAGTCCAGCACCTTAACCACTATACTACCTGCTGGCCCCATAGACAGCAATTCTTAATTCTTAATGAATGATCAGATATCTGTGATGACTCCCCAGGCCTTCCTCCCTGCTACCCTGCTACTTTAGTCCATGGAGAATGTTCCACTCATACCTGCACCCCACACCTTTGCTCTGTGCCCTCCCCTCATCTTTGCCCACTCAAACTCTCCTCATCCCGAGAGTAAGGAACCCCCACAGCACACACACACTGCTGAGAACTCCCTGCATACTTGAGTAAGCTTGGGGATTGAGGAACCATTCAGTGGGTGCTCAGATGACAGAAAGAAGAAATAACAAGCCTGAAACAAGCCTGATAGTCAAAACTTGAGACCCCAAACCAACCTCTTTCTAAGAACACAACTCAACTTGGGAGCATAAAATGGGCCAATCCAAGAGACCCCAGAATACAAGAAAAGTAAAAGAAGTCTCTGTTTTTTTAAAACTACCCCCAAATAACTATGTCTCTTAGGAAAATCTATTGTTTTTCTAGGTCTGCCGTATAGTGACCACAAACTGAGTGTTGGACCAACAGAAAGTTTCTCTTATGGTTCTGGAGGCCAGAAATCCAAACTCAAGGTGTCAGCAGTGCCGGGCACCCTCTCGAGGTTGTGGGGAAAGTTCTTTCTGGCTTCCTGGCTTCTGGCCACCACCTACAGCCTTAGCATTCCCTGGCTTGCAGTGGCTTCATTCCAGTGTCTGCCTTTCCTCCATAGCCATGTCTCTGTTTTCTCTTCTTATAAGGAGCCAGCCATTGGGCCAGGGCCCACCCTACTCCTGTGTTGCCTCATCGTAATTAATGAGCTGCACATGGCCCTGTTTCCAGACAAGGTCACCTTCTGAGGTTCCACAGGACATGGATTCTGAGGAGACACTATTCAGCCCACTACAGAGAGGTAGGTGGGGAGAAGAAAAGAAGTATCTGAAATCAGGACTGACAAGAGGATGGCCCCAGTCCCTATAGTTTCATTTCCTTGGTGAACAAGAGCCCCGAGGAGGGCTGCCCGGGAACCCAAGACGCCATGTCAGCCTTGCCGCACTGCCTCTCCCTCCTTGCCGTGCATGGTCACCAGCTGTTTTCCTGTCCTGAAGGAATTCCTCAGCCCATTCCTCCTCAGCTTAGCGTACAGTTTGCAGAGACAGATATTAAATCAGATTTTCATCTGGTTCATTACATTCCGATGGTTTTGAGCTACTGGCATTTTCAATTTGAAAGAAAATGTTTTGATACAGCCGTGCCCACAGGACAGATCTAGACTGCACTGCATTAAAGGACACTCAGGGCATCTGGGACGCAGTGGACTGTGAGACCACGACAAACATGCCACTTAATACCACTAGTTACCTGCTAGACGGTCCATAGTGGGTAAAGAGTGTGGAAGAGTTTTAATCAGAATTTTCATACAAGCTGAAAGCCTCCAAAGTAAAGCAGAACTCTCTGTGTGCACACTGCATCCATAGCTGCAGTCCCGCTCATCTTACTGCGAAGTTTACCAAGCTAGGAGGGAGCAGGCAGCATCATGACACCAAGTGCAAACCAGAGACTTTGCCGATAGGGGCCACGGCGTGAGCTCTGATTGGCTGGCCTATGCTGTTTCAGAAGCACCAGCTCTTTCTTTTTATTTATTTGTCCTAACAGGGTGGGCTACTTGCATCTCTCAATCTATGGACTATTGCAGAGCACGTCTTCGCCACTGCCAGTGTAATGTTGTATTTACACACACACCCTTCCCCTAGGCTGCGAGCGCCCTGCGTCTGATGCTATCTTGAGTCCAATTCCTTTTTGTCCCCTTCACTCTTAACAGAGTCCCTGCCACATAGTGCCTTGCTCTGAGCAGGGATTCTGTAAAAGGATGCGAGAACATAAGGAGTATGCTGTGTTCGTGGAATTGTGGTCATAAAGAACGTTATTCGCCATGCGTTGCGTTTACAATAGTAACAAATTATGGATGCTGGTAGCAGTAAAGGAGGCTGAGGAGACGTGGGGAGATCTAGGTTTGGTCTCCTGTCATCAGCAAACCAGCCGTGCTGTGCTCTCTCCCAGCCGCCAGGACATCTTCACCTGCGCTCACAGGGGAGACTACCAGAACTGAACACCTGGTCCGAGCAGGGAGAAATGGCCCCCAGCCAGATTGCCAATGTGAGCAGAGCTCAATGCAAAGGGAGCTCAGGTAGGAGGCCAGATGAAACGGGAGCCCAGAAGCAGGGCTCACAGCAGGAGATATCTGAAATCAGGAATTAACCCAGCTAATCTGTTGTGCTCTCCACACCTCTGATTAGGTGGAGGTTTTAACCCTCAGAACCTCAAAATTTTTTATTTGGGGATAAGATCTTTACAGAGGTAATCAGGTTAAGGTGAGGCCATTAGAGTGGATCCTAATCCACATGACTACCTGGCATCAGGAAAAGGGGAAATTTGCACAGGAAGACCAGTGCACATCAGGAAGCTCAGTGTGGAGAGACACTGGAGGAAGCCAGCTGCCTGCAGGCCAAGGAAAAGAGCCTGGAACAGACCTCCTCCGCTCCCCCACACATACACCAGCCCTCAGAATGAACCTACCCTGCTGACACCTTGATCTCCAGAACTGAGACAATACATTTGTTAGACAATAACATTGTTAGGAAATCCTAGCAACTAAAACACCTGCGATTACTATTCTTCATTTTCTGCTTCTCAAGGCATGCAACATTTTTTTTTTTTTTTTTTTTTTTGCCTTTACCATAAGGCAAGTGTGCTCACCAGAGAGACAGAGAGATGGAAAGTGAGAAATTACCTCTGGGTAGATGGCCACACTTCAATCCTTTCTTCTCCATTCTCCTTCTGGGATTTTGGGCACACACACCCAGCATGATTTTCAAGCTACCAGGTCTGGGACTCGAACTGTGGTGAGCCATGTGGGAGTCCAGCACCTTAACTGCCACACCATGTGCCAGGCCCTATACAGGGCATCTAAAGGGACACTGGAAGTGGAATCCATGCCCAAACCAGCCTTAAGTAGGCCCCTTAGGTCAAGCGGTGATACTGTCAGATATTGTCAGCTCCAGCAGTGATACCAATTCCAGTGACACCCACCAATCTTAGAGATGGTGCACCAGAAGCTCCTAGCCATTTGGCAATATCAGCCGATTTTTTTTTTTTTTTTGGAGAGGTTCTTTTGCTATAGGGCGCGTGCACTTGCCAGAAAGGCAGAGAGAGACAGAGAGACAGAAAGTGAGAAATCATCCCTCGGGGGGGATGGCCACGCCACAACCCCTTCTCCTTCATTATCCTCTCAGGATCTTGGGCACACACGCACACATGCCTGGCATGAGTTTGAGCCACCAGGTCCGGGACTTGAACCATGGTCGACTACATGGGAGTCCAGTGACATAGCCATTACACTAACTGCTGGTCCCTCAGCCAAATTATTTTAATGTGGCTATCATTCAGTCCAGCAATTCCATGTCCACACAGAGAGAGTTTCCTCCAGAAATAAAGTCACAAGTGCTCAAAGATGCTTATCAGGTTGCTCACTACAGAGTTTTTCGGTTCTTCATTGATTTTTTTTTTCTATTTTACTTGAAAATAATTCAAATTTACAGAAAGTTGCAAGAATGAAAATAGTACATAGAACATTCGCACACCATTTACCTAGCATCTCTTCTTATTAACATTTTGCTTCATTCATGTTCTCACCTTTCACTCTCTTTCTCACCCTCTCATCCATTGAGCAAAAAAACCTCACAGCACGGTCCTTTGATCCTTGAGACTTCAGTACATATCTCCTAAGAATAAGGATCCTACCTATATAATCTCAGTACATTTTGCATAGGAACAATGCTTTTATTCAATCTTCTTTTCATATTACATTTTTATCCACTGACCCAAAAATGTCCATTGGGAATATTTTTCAACTACAAAGTCCAGTCCAGACTCAACTATTGTAGTCAGTTATCATGATCCTTTAGTCTCCTCTAGTATGGAACATTTCCACAGTCTTTCCTTGTCTTTTATGATATTGACACTAATGAAGAACACATTGTTTTTAATTGCTAGATGGTACCTGCACTTACCAGAGAGAGACAGAGACAGAGAGAGAAAGAAAGGAGGAAAGCACCCTCCAATAGGATGTGGTTACACCACAATTTCTTCTTCTCTGTCTTTTCATCCCATAGGATTTGGGGCATGCGTATACATACACCTAGCAAGATTTTCAAGCCACTAGGGCTAGGATTCGAACCAGGGTCGGCTACAAGAAGTCTGGCTCCCTTAACCACTACACTACATGCCAGCTTTACATTTTATTATTAGTAGACCTTTTATCATTTGGGATTTGTTCCACGTTTCCTTGTTGAATTCAGGTTATGCCATTTTAGGAAAAATCCACAGGTGATATTCTTCCAAGAGCATCCTGTTTGGAGGATGCTCCTACTTCTCACTGGGGATGTCCACTTTTATCACCTGGTCAAAGTCTGCCCAGTTTCCTCCTTGTGTAGTTATTTTTCCCTCCTAAGTAACACATAGTCTGTAGGGAGACACTTTTTTTTGTCTTTACCATAAGGCAAGTATGCTCACCAGAGAGACAGAGAGAGGGAAAGTGAGAAATTATAAATATAAATAAATATAAATATAAATATTAATATCTCGCTCCTCTTCAAAGTTTCCCCCTAGGTTTAGCACCCATTGACAACTCTTGCCTAAACCACTCTCTGCTCTAATGGTTACAAAATTATAATTTTCCGGCTGTAGCCTGATCCCACATTTATCTGGCTCCTCAGCATTTTACCATATGCTCAATCCTCACAGAGGACAGGGGTACACCCTGCACAGCATCGGGAGCCTGGCACCTCAAGGAAGCTTCCAGGGCTCCCGTCAGGAAACGCCCTCTGCAATGAAAGCTACGATGTTGCCTGTTACTACTGTCCGCCATAGAGAAAGAGGCGCAACCTTTGTAAGACTCTATGGATCTGGGAGACAAGGTAAGCCACATTTGAAAGCGCTGCTTTAGACATATAATCCACAGATTATATCCACCCTGTTCTTTCTCTGCATCCCTCACTCTGCAGCCTCAACTGTCATGAATTTACATGATGCCAGAATATCTGAACCAACATCTCAGTCTCCTGCATGATATAACCTCCGTCCAGGGGACATTTTACAATGCAGGACAAGTGCCTATTGAGTTTCCTAGGTTTACTGCATGCCCTAGGCCAGAAGCAGTTGGCTTGAGAGAATGATGGAATGCTTTGCAAAAATCCAGTTATATTACCAGTTGGAAGAACACATCCTAGGAGGTAACAGGGAACATGTATGCCCTTAGTTGAAGGATCAAAGCAATGGTCAGTCTGTGGTTCATCATTCCTCGTAGCCAAGAGCACAGGCCAGGGAAACAAGGGCTGGAGGACCAAGTGGCCCTCTCACTGTCATATCTAGCAACGTACCAGAGAAGTTCACTTCCTGTGCCCATAATCTTGGCCCTGGTGGATCCAGAGGTTTTCTTGGTCCCTTTGGACTGCTGCAAAGTGCCATAGCGAGGAGAATCATCAACAGCAGAAATGGATTTCTCACAGGTCTGGAGGCTGTAAATCCTGGAGCAGGGCAGATCTGGTATCAGGTGAGGGCCCAGTTCCTGACTCATGGGCAGCACCTTCTCACCTATCCTCACATGGTGGAAGGAGGAAGGCAGCTCTCCAGGTCTCTGTTGTAAGGGCACTCATCCCATTCCCACGGGCTCTAGTTTTTGTTTAAATCACTTCCCCTGAACCCTACCTCCTAATGCCATCTCCTTGAAGGTTGGAATAGCAATACATGAATTTGGGGTTGATATAAACATAGAGCAACTGCTCATGTCCAAAGCAGGAAAACGGTCATTGTTCTGATCATCTGGAACCGGATCCACCTCCCCCAATAGGGCTATTTTGACCTCCTGGTTCCAGCAAACCAAGAGGCAGAGTGGGGAGTTCAGTGGAAAATTGGGGGTGGAGGGGACCAAGAAGGACTATGTTTGAAACTGAGAAGATTCCAGAGTACCATTCAGTCTCTCCTGCCTCACAGTTCTGTCAGCACTGAGGAAAGGTCACTAAGATGGACATCTTGCAAGAATGCAGCTATGGACCAGCCCACTGGGCGGAGAACACATTCAACACAGCAGGATGCGGCAAGGGCCCAAGGGAATGGGCGGTGGAAGGAAGTTTTCCACCCCTCTGGGCCTCCGACCAGCTACCTAGTTGAGAACTGTAGCATCTGGGTTTAATTTAGCTTTAACTTTAGACTCTCATCTAAATTTAGCTTAACACACAAGCACATTTACAACTAACAAAAAATATTTTCCTTATATTCTTATACTCTAAGGTTTTCTCTATCTTTAAATCCTTTTCTGCTTTATGAACTTTTTTATAAAAAAAAAAAAAAAACTAAGACACAAACACACACATTAGCCCAGGTCTACACAGGGTCAGGATCTTCAGTATCACAGTCTTCCAGTTCCACATCTTGTCCTGCTGGAAGGACCATGATGACAAAACCGCATGAAATTAAATCAAGCACAAGAGAAAACGACGCAATGGAGAGATACGTCTGCAGGTGGCGTAATACGGCATACTGCCTTACAGTAGACATGTTTACAAGGAGGGGTGTGCTTTAAAATAACAAGTGTATAATAGCAAATGCATACGCCAGTAAACACAGTCATTTCTCGTTTTTATCAAGTATCCCGCACATAGTCCTCCGTGCTGCGCCGCAATAGGTCTGGCAGTGCAGGGGTGCATTTGCACTAGCACCGCCATGGTCACCAGGCCACAGCAGCTGAGACCATTGTGATCTTAAGGGGCCACAACAGCTGAGACTGTTGTGATCTTAAGGGGCCACCGTCAAATACGTGGTTTCTCATTGGCCAGAACATGGTTGTGAACATGACAGTAACACAGAGGAGAGATAGTGAAAAATAATGGTCTCTGCCCATCCCCTCCCTACCCAGTTCTGTTTTCCAAACAAGAACTGTTTCTCCTTTTAATCTCATGACAGCTTCCTCCATGTCCCTAAACTACGTGCTCACAGGGCTCACTCTCTTGATTTGTCTTGAACTTTTTTATCCAAAACTAAGACACTCAAACTGTCAGTGAGCAGATCACCCCAAGGGCTTCTCCACAGGCAGCTAGGGATCTCACTGGGGCTGAAGTCCCCGAAGGGATTCACCCTCCAAAAGGATGGTTCTGGGCCTCATCACTGTCCCCATTCCTGGAGGTGAGGGCACTCCCTGCACAGCCCCCCTGCCTGCCCCCTGCCCAAGAGGGCTAGGACAGAGAGTTACAAGTTCCAGAGGCCGTGGGCATGTGGGGAGTTGTCCTCCAAAGCTGCAGGAGCTCTGGGTGGACTGAGGGACTGTGTGGGGGAGGAGCCAGCCCACTTGCTACAGAGCCAAGGAGCCTGGTCTCAGATCACTGTGCCCCTACACTTCCCGCTTCCGTGGTCAGGTGTGTTACTTATACTGGGTAGGTAAACTCTGTGCATGGGTTGAGTTGGGTCCAGGTACTGCCAGCGTGCCAGCAGGCTCTGTGTCCCCTCCATGCTTTGCCATCCTGCCAGTGCTGGGCAGCCAGGATGTTCCAGGCAAATAGCTCACTGACTTGGAGTGTCTCCAGCCCTCCATGGACCAGATACTGAGTCAGGAAATGGAGATTCTCTGGGGGGCTAGGATAGGGTCAGCCCCTCCTCTCAGTACCTGCAGAGGCTGAGAGTAGAGAGCAGGTGCTATTTGCAAAGAATGAAGAAGGCGTGCTGAGCAAGGTAAAAGCACCCAGGTCTCCACTGGCATGTCACAGATGGAGGTGCTGAACCCACCGTGGTCACCTGGGCCAGCTATTTTCTAAATAGCAGCCTCCAGGATAGGACTGGTCCACAGACATGGCAGCAAACACACTCTGAGGGCACCAGCCCCACAAGTGACAAGGCATGCAGGCTGACGGTGACCCCCATACAGCAAGAAAGGATTCAGAGACAACCACTGCGTTGTGGATGGAATGCAGGTTTTTGTGGACTGGGTGCCATCCCCCAAAGTGGACAGCATCCACAACCTCTCCTGCACCTCTGGGAGTCTCTTCTAGCCACTCTTTTCCCTCTTTTTCCCCTCTCATCTCCTACAAGGGTGCTCCTGGGCTTGCAGCTTCTTGCTCTCCCTGCTAGTAACCACCCAGGATATGCAGATCTCTCCACTTCTCCAAGTGGTGGGCTTACTGAAGACCCAGAGGCATCCGAGGCATTATAGCACAGGAAATAAAGTAAATGTTAGACATTGCTGCTTTTAAAATAAGAACCATCATCTGAGGAGTAAGTTAAAACCCACTTTCTTTCCTAATGCTCCAGGCCTTCCATTGCATTTCCATCTCTGACTCTCTTGAGATGTACTCTCTCTATATATAACACACCACCCTAAGCTAAGTGACAGAAAGGACATTTTATTATGCTCACCGATTTTGGGATTGGGAATTCTGGCAGAGGATAGCTGGGACAGCTTTCTGCTCCTTGATGTCTGGGTCCTCTTCTGGGAGGACTTGAAGGCTGGGTGTGACTTAATAACTGAAGACTAAAATTATCTTGAGATGTCTTTGCTCGTACATCTGGAAGTCTTGGCTGACTACTGACACCCCGGGAGGATTGCTGACCTTGAAACCTACACATCAGGGGGCCTCTCCACCTGGGCTCATCTGGGCTTCTTTACAGGTTGCCGCCCGGTTCCAAGAATAAGCGTCCTGAGAGGACATGACAGAAGTGCATGGCATTTTATGACCTCGCTTTGAAAGTCATGTAGTGATGCTCTGCTGCACTCCTTTTTTTTTTGTTTGTTTTTTAATTTGCCAGAGGTCATGTGCACTTACCAGAGGAAGGGGAGAGAGAGAAAGCATCCCATCATCGGGCATGTTCCCTCCGCAATCCCTTTTCTTCTATTTCTGTCCTGTCAGGATTTGGGGTACGCATGCACACATGCCCAGTGTGTTTATCAAGCCACCAAGTGCATGATCTGCCATGGGGATCCAGCTCCCTTAACCAGTAGCCACCTAACTGGCCCAGCAGTGTTCCATTGATTAAGACAACCCACCCAGATCCATGAAGAGGGCACAGTCTCCACCTCTTCACAGAAGAGCCTGTAGGATGGGCGAGATCGTGGGCACCGTTCCCATCTCCTTTCCTCCATCCTCCTAGTTTCTCAGATTGATTACAAAGCAACTCATTGCTTTTTTCATCTCTTCGGGCCTTTCCCTTCAGACTGTTCTCCTGGGTAGTCAGCACTATTTAACAGCACGCAGGTGTTCGAATGTAGGCGTGACAGTGCAATACCTAGCCAAAAGAGTATCTTCCATACCATCAATTATGTCTGCTACTCAGGCAAAGAGAATTTGTTTCCCCATAATTTATTGAAGATACATTGGCAAAGTTGTATTAATACTTTACTCATAGTTGGGAGCAAAAATATTTAGTGAGTGAATGGATAAATAAATGGATGAATCAAACATGGAGTATCAGCCAAGACATGGAAATAACCTCATTACTTGGAACTGAGTGTTTTAATGTTATTCATTAAAATAGATTCTGTCTGTATTTGTGATATATGTGTGCTTAAAATTCATGGAGAAAATGAGCATTTTAATTACAAAATGCTGAAATCATTAATAATTTAAGGATCATCATTCAGCATCCTTTTCTAAGTAGCGGAGTCTGTGAAGCATCTACAGACAAATCAGGCACGCCAAGGGCACAGCCAAAGAGCAGGTCCGTGGGGACAGCGGAAGTGCTGGGGCCGATTTCCCCTACTCACGGACACAGAGCGTTGAAACCCAACCTCCCAAAAGTCAAGAGGCCCTGGGGTATTTTAGGACAAGGGGAAAGACCTGGGATCACACATAGAATGTGACCTTCTGGTGATCTCGACCTCTGCTGAGAGGCCATGGCCCACCGAGCCACCCACCTGTGGAGGCGGCCTCCCCCTGGCTGGAGAGGAGCCTGTGTCCTCTCCCTTGATTCCCTCCTTTCCTTCCTCCACCACCAGGAGGGCATCTCTCCTTGCGTCCCATGTACTATATCAAACCCACCCTGTAGGACCCTGTCAACTGGCATAAACTCCAAGAAGCAGAAGGGCCCCCACCCGCATCCCGGTATAAAGTTCTCCTCCTCTGTGTCTTCCCATTCTCCACACTGTCTCTGTTACCAGACCTGCCATGTTCTCGTGTTTCTGAGAATAGCAAAGGCCCAACATTCAGCATGCATTTGCTTCGTGCTCGGCCACACGGTTGGCTCACACCTCATCTCAGCAGCCCACTCGGGCATGAGACTGCCCTCATTTCTAAGGAGAACCAAAGCCAGTGAGAGAGTGCCTGCTCAAGGTCCCAACCAATGTTCAAAACAGAGCTGAAGGCGGGTGCTCCGATGTGGTCCTGGGATACCAATCACACTGTCCCCCTGGAATGTGGGAGTGTCCTGGAGGGCCGGGTGGTTGCCAACTAAGGAGGAGGTAATGTTGCTCCAACCTGGGATTCACTTTCAGAGTCAGGTAGTGAATTGTAAGTTCCACCTGCCTAGTTCGGAAGATACACAGATTATATACCTTTAAATAACAGAACTTGCAGTGAAATAAGAGACCACAAGTATCTTCCACTACCTCACAGAGATTGTCCATGAAGTCAAAATACTTTCTTATGTAACCAGTACCGACCCCAAATCAGGCTGCTCAATGCTCAAACGTCAGTCCTGAGAGACTGAGTGTTGGTGGGAAGGAAATGTAGCTTTATTCAGGAAGCATGCAACCTGAGAAGATGGCAGACTGCGTCCCAAGACCATCTCTCAGTCCTGGTCTGACAAGAGGGTCTTTAAAGGGCAGAGGAGGTTTGGCCCAGCACAGAAGGAAGTACATCATCTCCTTGACAGTCTGCAGGAGAGACTTCTTAACATTAGGGTTGTGACTTTCAGCTGTGGCTGGGTCCATTGGACCTTATCATCAGACTGAAGTTTTTTATCTTCCTTGAGCACATCTGCTTCTTGGGTTGCAGTCTCAAGGTCTTTGCGGAATATCATTAAAGCTACAATTAGTCATTTGTCAGTTTTATACAGAGGTACTCTGCTTCCTCTTGCAGCCTGGCCACACTTCAAACAGTTGTCCAATGTGAAGAGGTCAGTTACAATTTATATGCAACAAAATACAAGTTTTCCAAATTGGCTTGACTATTTTATAAGAAAAGTAAATATTCAGTTATCATACAAATATTTTTGAAAAAATAGAAATTTTGTTTTAGTCCATTTTTCTGTAGCAAACAACTAAATATCAGACTGGGCAATTTAATAAAAATAGAGATTTACTTAGCTCCTGGTTTTGGAGAATCAGGGTCAAGGGGATGCATTTGTTAAGGGTCTTCCTATTGGTAGGGACTTTCTGTAGAGTCCCAAGATGGAGCAGGGTATCACACTGTAAAAGTTTGCATGTGTTGGGACCAGTAGCTGGCTTCGTAGTTAAGGCACTGGACTCCCAAATAGCCAACCATGGCTTGAGTACCAGACAAGGTAACTTGTTTCTCACTCTCTCTCTCTCTCTCTCTCTCTCTGTGTGTCTGGTGAGTACACATGCCCTATACCAAACTTAAAAATAATAGAAATAATAAAAAATAAATTAAATTAAATAAATAACTTTTAAATGCTTGAAGGTGTCAGTCCATGTCTATGTCTTCCTCATAAAGCCACCAGGATTCAACCGTGGGGTCCCCATGATAATGTCTTGATCTAATCCTAATCTCCTCTCAAAGGCTTCATGTCTTATTCCCATAGTCTGATTAAGTTTCCACCTTCTTAATACTATCACAATGGCATCAAATTTCAACAGGTGAATTTTGCGGAAATACAGTCAAACTGTAGCACACTCAATCTGTCACTTCAAAGTAAAAGGGACATTTTAATTAGTCCATGAAAGAAGTAATGCTAGACAGTATTTCTAAAAACAGAGGTGTGGAAATGTTCGTACTATTACCAATTTTGCTGTCCAAAACAAGATAGTATATCACCTACCAAAAGATTCTCATATCTGTACACTTGAGAATGAATTTCCTAATCCATCTTAAAGAATTCCAAATGGATATTTTCAGTGGATTTTAATTCCATATGTTTCAAATTGCATGTCTTGTGGATAGGATTTTAAAAATAAATTTCATGTTTCAATAAGTAGACCCATATGGAGAGTGAGGTATCACTGTCAGGTAAGATAGCATTCCAAACCATCACACAATAAGCTAAACTTAGACTCAAGTCTTCAGACTACCATATGGCAATGTATTGAACAAAACATATTTTAATAAAGTGTATTTGACCATATCAGATTGCTATTATTAAAATTTCTAAATTTGGGAACCAGCAGTTAGCGTAATGGCTATGTCGCTGGACTCCCACATAGTCGACCGTGGTTTGCGTCCCGGACCTGGTGGCTTAAAACTCACGCCGGGCGCGGGTGCATGCGTGCCCAAGATCCTGAGAGGAGAATGGAGGAGAAGGGATTGCGGCATGACCATCCCCCCTCGGGGGGGGGGGTGATTTCTTGCTTTCTGTCTCTATATCTCTCTCTGTCTGTCTGGCGAGCGCACGCACCCTATAGCGAAAACCTCTCAAAAAAAAAAAAAAATTCTAAATTAATCTTTTTTTCTGTTTTTTTAAGAGTTTTTTTTTTTTTTTTTTTTTTCTTTTGCCTTAGGGTACATGTACTTGCCTGAGAGAGAGGGAGAGACAGTGAGAAGGAAAGTGAGAAATCAACCCCACCCAGGGGAGATGGCCATACCAAAATCCCTTCTCTAATCTGATCTCCTCCCAGGATCTTGGTCATGCATGCACACCACCTAGCATGAGTTTCAAGCCACTGAGTCTGGTACTCGAACCGTGGTTGGCCATGGAGGAGTCCAGTGATGTAACCACTAGACCATCTGCTGGTTCTAAAATTTCTGAATGCATCTTAATGAAAGAGAAATGTTCTATACCATGTATAAATAAACGAAATACATTATTTTTAAGTAGTGCACATTTGATCTTTAGCTCATCCTAATTTCCTCTCATTTGCTACCAGGAAAGGTGCTAAACTGGAGACTCAGTTGCAGCCCATCAGCAGTTACGTGGGGTGGGTCTTTCCAGGAGAATCACAGCAGCAAAGGAAGGGAGAAATCTGGACTTCAGGGAATCATTTTGATACCCAGAAGACACCATTCTGATGCTCAGAAACCCACCCCATCTGCAACTTCTGCCCGATGCCTGTAAACTTGGCAGAGATGTCCCCGTCTCAGGAAACCTTCCAGGCCTTTTCTCCACTCTAGACAATATCTCTCTATCATCTCCTCTGCTCTGTTTGTCTCACTGTATTCTAATAATTTGCAAACTCACAGGGCTTTTTTTTAAGTTTTTTTTGTTTTGTTTTTTTGGTTTTGTTCTGTTCTGTTTTGTTTTTTTTCCATGAATGAGAGAGACAGAGAGAGGGACAGTACTCCCAACAGGGTCTTGGTTCCACTCTCTTCCCTCCGCTTCAGGCGGCCTCAGATCATGGGCACCCACACCCCAGTGCACTCAGGGAGTCTCTGACCACAAACCTGGACCCTTCCCACACAGGTCAGCCTTGCCAGAGCATTGAGTTTACCACTGCATCACCATCTGGCCTCCTTCAGCAGCCTCTTGCCAAAGCTAAAAGCCTTCCAAGGCTAAGGGCCATGTTTCATCATCCATCATCGGATCCCCATCCCCAAGTTCAGTGACTAGGCCACAGAAGTTTCATAAAGACTTGTGAAAGTTCTGGAGAACCTTCGCTCTGGAGCCCACCTATCCTCTGCACTCAAGGGAAAGCAGCACAGTCGCCTCAGCACCACCGGAAACTATGGCCCCAGTGAATCCTTCACTGCTGCAGCCCAGTGGGCTCCATCAGCAACCAACAGCCAGGCCTGCAGACTCAGCACCTGGTTTTCTGTCAAATAAACGTATCATAAATACACACACAGGCATCAGCTGTCTCCTGCTGTCTCCTGTTTTTCCCCAGAATGAAAGGAATTTTCTCACTGGAGTTTGCTTTCCTCTCCCCACTGCCTTGCTCTCCCTGTTCTGTGACGAGGATCACCTTCCCAAACCAAAACCTCATACACACACACACACACACACACACACACACACACACACTCACTAGGGAGGCTGCATCTGCTTTGAATGTTTTTTAAACCCCTGTAGGGTAAATTGGCCACTTCCTTTTGAACCAAATCCACTATAGATCATGGGCATGGCCCTCACAGTCCATAAACAATGAGAATTTTTCAGTATTACCAAATAAGAACCAAATATTTTCTCACTTTTGGTGACAGGACCTTCCAGCATCAGAAAAGGATGCTGACTGTCGATATTCTTCTGTTTCAGGTCTACCCTGGAGCTTGTCCCTGGTCAGACTGTACCAACCATCCTGGACCTACAATACAACACAGCTTCACTGCCCAGATGGTCACAGACCCACGGAGAGCACCCACAATACCAACCGCAGCGCCAGCAGCTGTGCTGGAGAAGGGAGCAGCACAGAGCTCCGGAGGCAGCAGCCCAGGAGTGAGAGAGCCCGGCTGCAGCTGCTTGGCCAGTGCCGGCTGCGGGGCCCACTGAGAGCCCTTACATCAGAGCAGAAACGTGCCATCTGGACAACCCACACCATTGTAGTATGTTCAAGTCCTAATGCCTGGCACAGACAAATGTTATCCTATCTGGAAATAGTCTTTGCAAATGCCCAAAGGTGGGGTCCCTGTCTACACATCTGGGGAACTTCCCAAACATTGAGGAGAAAGAAAATGAACAGAGAAACACGTGGGAACACATTACCTCTGAGTGCTGGCGGGGTTATCCTGGAGTGTGTCCAGTGGACTCAGTGGTCGGGGGTGGCGTCTCTGAGAAGGTACCTTTAGGCTGAGAGATGAATGAAGAGAAGGAATCATTTCTAGAGGGAATGCACCTCCCAGAGGAAAAAACAATCTATGTTGACATAAAACTTGAGAGCCCTATCACTTCTTGTGCTTCTCTTTTGTAAAATAGCTTTTCAACTAAAAATTAATAAACAATTACATCTTCTTGGTTAAAAATGGACAGTCTAATATCAAGAATATTTTATTTTCTTTCCAAAGGAAGTGACTGTTACAAATTGATGCATAACTGCATTAGTCCATTATTGTGTTGCTAACAGAAATACCTGAGATAGGGTGACTTCGAAAAAACATAGGTTTATTGGACTCATGATTTAGGTGGCTGAAAAGCCCAAAGGCTTGAGGTCTGTATTTTAGCATGGCTGCCAAAAGCAGAGAGGAAGGCAAGCACATGCAGAGAGAGGATTGGGGGGAAGAGTAGACAAATACTTCATCTGGTTGTCTGTCTCATGCTCCCAACCAGCTGGATGGTGCCTGCCTACACTGAAGGTGGATCTTCATCTTATTGGTCTCACTACCTCCAATGCCTTATTAGAAACCAAATTCCAACACAAGAAGCCTTGAGTGACAAACCATTATCCAAACCACAGCAATAACCTTCCAGACCTGTTATATACCTTTCCATAGATATTTACCTGTATAAAATATACAATATTACTTAGTGCATTTTTACATAAATTTTGCATAGAAAAATATGTCATGACTTTCCCAACAACCTAATAAATTCTGTTAATATTTTTAACTGCTGTATAATATTCATATGAATTAACTACACTTATGTATTTGACTATTAGTAGGCCATTATTATTTCTAATTTTTCACTATTACCATCAAAGCGTCAATGTGTATTGTTTCACATGTTTCTTCTTTTACATAGTTTTTTTTTTTTTTTTGGAGAGGTTTTCGCTATAGGGCGCGTGTGCTCACCAGACAGAGAGAGACATAGAGACAGAAAGCGAGAAATCACCCCCCAGGGGGGATGGTCACACCGCAATCCCTTCTCCTCCATTCTCCTCTCGGGATCTTGGGCACGTACGCACACGCGCCCAGCGTGAGTTTTAAGCCACCGGGTCCAGGACGGGAACCACGGTCGACTACATGGGAGTCCAGCGACATAGCCACTACGCTAACTGCTGGTTCCTGATATTTTCTTTTTTCATAATATAGTTTATGTATATATAGATAGCTTATGTGTGTGTATATATATATATATATATATATATATATATATGTGTATGTATAGTTTGTGTGTGGGTGTGTATATATATAGTTTGCTTATTATATATAGTTTGCATGTATATATAGTGTGTACATATACATAGTTCGTTTTTAGTTTTTTGCCATAGGACGTGTGCACTCAGTAGAGAGAGAGAGAAAGTGAGAACGCACCTCCCAGGGGGATGGCCATATCACAATCCTTTCTCTTCCATTGTCCTCTCAGGATTTTGGGCACACATACCCATGCCCCTGGCGTGTTTCACGAGCCTTGGAGTTTGGCACTCAACCACACAGTCAGCCATGTGGGATCCAGCACTTTAACTACCACACCACCTGCTGGCCCAATATCACAGTTATCGTCTATGAAGGACGCCTAGTACACAAAAAGCTGAGACACAGTAGAGGCACATTTTTCATCTGACACGTCTTCCCGGACTGCACATTCAAACACTGAACAAAGACATCTCTGGCTCTTTGCCCTCGTGCTGTCACTGGCGTTACCAAACTTTTCATGGGTTGCTGCTCTGATGAGGAAAGGACGCACCTTTGCTGTGGTTTTAATTTGTTTTTACCAGATTCAGATTGAAACCGAGCGTTTTCCCACACATTTAACCACCCATTTCTATCCACTCTTCTGCGACTTTCTTTCCATGTCTTTTGGCCAATCTTCTCTCGGATGGTTTTCTTTTCCTCATTAATTTATGGAAATGCACTGTATATTCTGCATATTATGACTTTATCTGGTGCATTATTTTTCCTTAGGTTGTCAACAGCCTTTTAACTTTGCCTACAGTATATTTTTATTATGCCATGGTTTGAATTTTTACATAAGTTTATCAATCTTTTCCTTTATGATCTGTGCTTTAAGGCCTCTCTCACTTGTCATAAACTGATAAAGGCTCCCAGAGATATGTCTACTTCCTAATCTCTAGAACCTATAAATACTATCTGGGAAAAGGGTCTTATCAGGCAGGATTAAGTTAAGTATCTTGAGAAAAAGAGATTATCCTGAATTCTTGGGATAGGTCCCACATACCCATCACAAATGTGCTAAAAGTGAGAGGAAGGAGATTAGGCTCACACAGAGAAAAGGCCATGAGCGGATGGAGGCAGAGATCGGAGTGACGTGACCTCAAGCCGAGGGATGCCTGCAGCCATGTACACTCAGAAGTGGAAAGAAGCAAGAAATGGATTCTCCCCTAGCGCCTCTAGAGCGAGCATAGCCCTGCAGACACTGTGACTTCCAAGCTTCAGAACTGTGAAAGAATACATTTATTTTGGTAGCTCAAAGCCACCAACTTTGTGTAGTTAACAAACTGCAGTTTGCTACAGTGGCAATAGGAAATTAATATGCTACCCAAGATTTAAAAACAAATGCCCTATATTTTCTTTAAAGGATTTTGCTTGATTGATTATTTGCTACAGAGCATGTGTACTTGCAGGAAACAGAGAGGGAAAGTGAGAAATTGTCCCAAAGGAGGATGGCCTCATAGCAATCCCTTCTCCTCCACCGTCCTCTGGGGATTTGGGGTACAAACATGCATGGAGTGTTTTTCAAGGTCTAGGACCCCAATTATGCAGTGAGCCATGTGGGATCCAACTGCCTTAACCACCATGCCACCTGCTGGCCTCTCTTTGAATGATTTGAAAGTCTTCTCCATTTAAATCTTTAATCACTTTAAAATTTATTTCTGTCTTTGGGAATTGAATTCAAGTATTTTTCCCTAAAGATAACCAGTAGTTCCCATAGAATTTATTGAATATCTATTAGTCTGAGAACTCTGAGAAGTAGGTGCCAAGATGGGATGAAACATGCAGGATTTTCTTAGGGCACACACTTTTTTTTTATTTCATGTTCTTTTATACATTCAATCACGTTATTTAGCTTACAAAGTGAATATTCCAACATATGTACATTTCTCCCTAGTCCAATTGATAATACTACAAAATTATCTTCAACAGATAATACCACATTTCTTTGTCCCATTAATGCTTTGTCTCTCTATTTTTCTTCTAAATGTCCTTCCTCAGACTCTGCTCTTTCACCCATACTATATCTGGTATTCACAATTATTTACTGGGTTTCTATATCCTCTAGTCAATTACTTTCAGTCATAGAGTGCGGACAGTCGGTATATATTAAGTGGGGACATACAACGTCTCTCCTTCATAGCCTGGCTTGCTTCACACAGCAGTAAATCTTCCATATTCATCCACTTTCTGTCAAAAGCCAGGGTCTTGTTTTTTTATGGCTGAGTAGTGTACCATAGAGTATATGTGCCACAGTTTTTCAATCCATTCATCTGTTTGTGGGCATTTGGGTTGGTTCCATGTCTTAGCAATTGTGAATAATACTACAATAAATATTGATGTGCAAGCACTTTTCTGATTAAGAATTTTTCTGTCCTTTGGGTAGATACCAAGGAGTAGGATCGCTGGATCATATGGTAGTTCTATTTGTAGATTTTTGAGGAATCTCCAAATTATTCTCCACAGTGGCTGGACCAATTTACATTGCCACAACCAGCAGGGTAAGAGAGTTCCCCTTTCACCACACCCCCCCACCCCCAGCACTTACCATTTTTTGTTTTTTTAATCTTAGTCATTCTGACTGGGGTTAGGTGGTATCACATTGTTGTTTTGATCTGCATTTCCCTTACAATGAGGGGTGTTGAGCATTTTTTCATATGCCTTTTGGCTATTCGAATGTCATCCTTAGAGAGTGAGGTTTTTTTCCAACTCATTTTTCCATCTTTTAGTAGGGTTGATCATCTTTTTTTGGAACAGCTGCTTGAGTTCCTTGTGTATTCTGCTTATTGGTCCCTTATCTGACACATAGTTCACAAAAATATTTTCCCATTCTGAGGGCTGTTGATTCACACTCATCACTGTGTCTTTTGCCATGCAGAAATTTCTTAGTCTGATGTAATCCCACTTGTCTATTTTTGGGATTATTGACTGTGCTTTCGGGGTCTTATTTAAGAAGTCTCCCAGAGTTTCCCCAGTGTTTTCCAGATTTTATAGTTTGAGGTCTTAGGTTTAGATTTTTGATCAACCTTGAGTTCAGTTTTGTTAATGGTGAGAGGTAGGGGTTCAGATTCATCTTTCTGCAGGTGAAAATCCAGTTTTTCCAGCACCATTTGTTTTTAGTTTTGTTTTGTTTTTGTTTTTGTTTTTTTTCTTGGAGAGGTTTTTGCTATAGGGCACGTGTGCTCACCAGAAAGACAGAGAGAAATAGAGAGACAGAAAGCGAGAAATCACCCCCCCAGGAGGCATGGCCATGCCACAATCCCTTCTCCTCCATTCTCCTCTCGGGATCTTGGGCATGCACGCACACACTCCCAGCATGAGTTTAAGCCACCAGGTCCAGGATTCGAACCGTTGTCCTTACATGGGAATCCAGTGACATAGCCATTACACTAACCACTGGTCCCTCCAGCACCATTTGTTGAAGAGATTTTCCTTTTCCCACTGGATTGACTGGTATCCCTTGTCAAAAATCAGTTGACTGTATATTTGGGAATTTATTTCTGGGACTCTATTCTGTTCCAGTGGTCCACCTGTCTATTTCTGAGGGCACATACTTTTAAGAGAATATGAGGGGGGTCAATGGGTGGCATGGTGGTTAAGGTGCTGGACTCCCACATGGCCAACCACAGTTCAAGTCCCGTACCTGGTGGCTTGTTTTCTCACTTTCTCTTTCTCTCTGTCTCTCTCAGGCATATAGCAAATATGCCCTATAACAAATTAAGAATTAAGAATAATAATAAATAAAATCAATAATTCTTCCAAAGAGAGAGAGAGAGATGAGGAAGAAGCCTAATACCTCAGGTAGATGACAGCTGGAAGGAAGGCTGTCCGACAAGCTAAAGTTTGTCAAGGTCACTGGGGAGCCTCCAGCCAAAGATTCCCAATAGAGGAGTCCTGTGTCTCCCAGCAAGGGCCCGTCGCAACAATAACTGGTCAAATTTACTTTAGTAATATTTTCTCTGTAGTCTTTGCATGTATATTTATAAGTTTAATGAGCCTTTGCTGTTGATTTTTTCTTATGTTTTCCTTTACTAACTTTATAACATGAATTGGTTAGCTTTCTATCTTTCTAAACTCTAGACCAGTTTCAGTAGATTCAGAGTATATGTTCCTTGAATATTACATAGTGTTTTACCATTAAATTATTCACTTTCTTCTGTCATTTTTGAAGGTTGGTTGCAACTGCAGTTATAGATCCTGTTTTATTCTCTCATGATATTTATTTGTGCTGTTTTTTCTTTTTCATTGATTTGTACCTGCCAACAGGTACAAAGGTGGAATATTTTACTATCATTTCACAGGACTTGCTTTAGGTTTTGTTGATGAACTCTACCAGGCTTTCTGGTTTTCTATTTCATTCATTTTGCTCATATATTTATTATTTTCTTCATTCTACTTTCTTTGGATTTGTTTTGTTGTTCTTGTTTGTAGTTTCTTATGATAAAAGCTTAGCTAATTTCTTTTCAATCTTTCTCATTTTCAAATAAAAGCACTTCTGGCTTGGAATTCCCTTCTGAGCACCACTTTGGCTTTATCCCATAACTTTTTATATGTAGAACTTTTATAGTCACTTGGTTTTAAGTACTGTAACTTCCATTTTGATTTTTTCTTTACAACATGAATTATTTAGAAGGTTGGAGAGGGGAGTCAGACAGTGGCACAAGTGGTAAAATGCTACCCTCTGCAAAGCTGACCCACAGAGGAGCCTTCCAGGTTGCACTGGGAGCCCTGCCAGGGTGTGCCAAGCACGAGTGCCTGGGATTCAGGGCCGGCTGAGGAGGCCGGGCTGGACTGCAGTACAGGACCTCAGTGGGAGTGCTATCTCCCCCACCCCCACCATGGAAAAATAAGTAAACTCTTTTTTAAAGAACCTTTTTTTTTTTTTTTTTACTCTCCAGATGCATGGGGGAATATTCCACCTATGTGATTGTTGTTACTATTTTTATTGTACAGTCCCCCATTGGGATAAGGCCTTCATGACTTTAGTGTAAGGAAATGGCAGAACTTTCTTGCCTAGTCTGTGGTTTATTTTTTTACAAGTTTCTCTATGTATTTAAAAAGAATGTTTACACTCAGTTGGACAAAGCTTACTAAATTCTTCAAATCCTTTATGTTCTTTGTACATGCACTTCTACTTGATATGTCCATTTTTGAGAGGCCTGGGGATGCCATAATGAATTACCTACCACAGACTTGGTGGCTTGGCTTAAAACCACATAAATTGATGCCATTGAATTACCTACCACAGACTTGGTGACTTGGCTTAAAACCACATAAGTTGAGGCCAGCAGGTGGCGTGGTGGTTAAGGCTCTTGACTCCCACGTGGCCAACTGCAGTTCGAGTCCCGGACTTGGCGTCTTAAAAATGACACCAGATGCATGTGTGTGCACGCCCCAAATCCCAAGAGAATGGAGGAGAAAGAATGCATGGCCATCCCCCCTGAGGGAGTGATTTCTAACTTTCTCTCTCTGTGTCTCTCTCTGGCAAGTCCACATGCCCTATGACAAAAACCTAATTTTTTTTTTTTTAATTAAAGAACAGAAACGGATTCCCTCAAGGTGTTATCAGGGCTATCTTCCTTCTGAGGCTCTGGGTGGGGGACTTGTTCTGTGCTTCGTATTCTTTCTCTTTCTGCCCACCTTCCTTGGTATTCCCTGGTTGCGGCCACATCGCTCCCCCCGTCTGCCTCCATCTGCACGTGACCTTCCCCTCTGTGTCCACCAACTCTCTCTCGGCCTCTAGGGCCCACCTGGACAATCCATGATACTCTCATCCCAAGATTCTTTTTTTTTTTTTTTTTTTTTTTTTTGGAGAGGTTTTTGCTATAGGGCGCGTGCGCTCGCCAGACAGACAGAGAGAGACATAGAGACAGAGAGCAAGAAATCACCCCCAGGGGGGATGGTCATGCCACAATCCCTTCTCCTCCATTCTCCTCTCAGGATCTTGGGCACGCACGCACATGCACCCGGCGTGAGTTGTAAGCCACCAGGTCCAGGACGCAAACCGCAGTCGACTATGTGGGAGTCCAGCGACATAGCCATTATGCTAACTGTTGGTTCCCCCAAGATTCTTACGGTAATCACATCTGCTAAGACCTTTTTTTGCAAATAATGTAATATTTGGAGGTTGCAGGACTAGATTGTGGACACATCTTCAGGACCACCATTTGGCCTGCTACAAGGAGGATGTGCTAATCTCTCTGTAGGATTGCAATTCGAAGAAACAGTTGTAAGTTTTTCAAAGGCACAGCGTTAGGTAGTATAAAATGTCAAAACTGCTCTACCTCCTTGGTGCATTTTCCCTTCTATTAATATGAAATGCCCACCTCTGTCCTTCCTGATGCTTTCATCCTGAGACCATTCATCTGTGTGAATATTGCCACGTTTCCCCTTTTACTAATTTTAAGCATTCTGGGTCATTTTCTTTCTGTCTAATTTTATTTTGTTTTTATATTGTCACAGCTGAGAAGCTTGGATGTATTTCTTCCTGCTTTCTCTAGCTTCCATTCCCTACCTTCCCTAGAACTGACTTCTGCTTACTCCCCGGCACAGCTACAGCCACAACCTCAGGTGTCTGCAAGTTAGATCACAATTTCAAGAGAGGTGTAGGCTGTGAAGAACATGGTCACTTTGCCCAAAGCGCACGCAAACACACTCCCTTCAAGCACATGTCCTGAGGACTATGTGAATTGCATTTTGCCACAACCACCATTCTTTTTTTCTAGATTTTTTTTAATGATTCTTTTTTTCAGTTTGCTATAAGACGTGTGTGCTTGCCAGAGACAGAGACAGAAAGAAAGGAAGAAAGTGAGAAAGTGCCCCCAGAGGGATGACTATGCTGCATCCTTTCCTCTCCACTCTCCTCTTGGGATTTTGGGCACACATGCACACACATCTGGTGCTTTGTTCAAGCTGCCGGGTCTGGGACTCGAACTGCACAGTTGGTCATGTGGGATCTATCTGCCTTAATCTCTACACTACCAGCTGTCCCCCGAAACGAAAGCTCATACTCACAAAGGTATTTCTGGTGAACTCACTACTATAATGCATCTGGCCATTCTTTCGTTTAAAAGAAAAAGCTTTGAAGGATTCTGAAGATGGAGCCAAAGGACACGTGTGCGTTGAGGGTAAAAGCTGCAGAAGATGCTCATTGTCAAGGCCCTGCTGAAGGCCAAAGAGCCCTGCCATCTGAAACGACGTTGCCACCCAATGGCATCTGTGAAACACGAGCTGCGCAGAGTCGGTTCTGAAAGGGACAGCACCATCCTGGACCAGGGTGCCCCCGGAGAGTAGGACCCGAGGGGAACGCGAGGCAGTTCCCAGCCTGCCGTGTTCATTTGCCACCCAGACTAGGACTCTTGGCTCACTCCATCTGCAGCTGCTGAGCTAGTAAAACCCAGCAAAGACGGAGCGCAGTGAATAAAGAAGACAGAAATGAAAGAAGAGAGCGCGGCCAAGAGAGCCTCCCGATAAGGCCGAGACATCAGGGAGAAAAGGAATTTATAACCCAGAGAGTGCACTGAGCTGGGCTTTCTCACATTTCCACTATCGCTGTTCGAATTATCTGAGTTCAAATAAAAGAATGCTCTGTCCCAGTCATCATTCATGTTTCTGTTAAAGGCCCAAATTCCAGCCTAGGCAATTTCGGTGGGAACGGAGCTATTTATTTACTGAGTCTTGTATTCAGGCAAGCAAAAAAGCTCCAGCACACACAGAAATCGAGCCTGGCTGCCTCCCTCCTGTGGCTCCAGGGGATCTGCCTGACCCAGAATGAGTGCGGTTATAAAATCTCAGCAAGGCCCAGGGCAGAGGCAGCCATAAACCAGACGGAGAAGCATCCTCACACCGCACTCTCCCGGAACAGATCCTCATCGGGGCTTAAATCTCTCGACGTCCCGGTTTCCACGTCTACAGACAGGTGTCCAGCACCCACGAGCTCACAGCTGCTGGAATAAGCCACCCAGGGTGCAGTGGCTAAGCCCTGAGAGCTGGATCTCATGAGGTCAACTTCAGTTTGAATCCTGGCCCTGACGGCATGAAAAACATGCCAGGTGTACACCGCGTGCGGGTGTCCCAACTCCAGATGGGATGGAGGACTGGAGGGAACAGAATTGCAGTGTAACCCTTAGAAGGTGCCATCTCTGTCTGTCTGTCTGTCTCTCTCTCTCTCTCCTTTCTCATCTCGTGAGTGCACATGTCCTCTGGCAATTAAAAACAACAACACAGGGCCAGCAGGTGGCATGATGGTTAAGGCGCTGGACACTCCCACATGGCTGACCACAGTTCGAGTCCCAGACTTTTGGGCTTGCTTTCTCACTTTCTTTCTGTGTGTGTTTGTGTGTGTGTGTGTGTGTGTGTGGTCAAATTAAAATAAATGAATGAGTAAATAAAATTAAATAAATAATTCTTTAAAATACAAAACAAAAACACAGCTGCTGGGAGGAAAAACCCTGTGGGTGATGAGATGCACTGGCCGCTGGAGGGTTTGGTGTGAACACAATGTCTCCACCCTGGACTCAACATAACCTGTGCCTTGCTGTGGGGACTTCTGATTTCTCCAATGGGGAAGGAGGATAATTGAGGGCCACAGGAGGAGGAGTGTGAGACACTGGGAATAAGACCTTCTTCTGCTAGTATCCCCAGCTTTGAGACAAAGGGGATCCCATCTGTCTCCTTGGAAAGCTGTCCCTAACCCATGATCCCAGGACTTTACCACCCACCACCACCTATGAGGACTTACTGTCCTGTGATGGACATTTGTTCTTTGGGGCCAGCTGAGTATCACTCCCCCTCCCTAACGGAGCCCAGGATTCCTTCTGAGGAATCTCCTCTCCTTTACCCTCAGGTACAGTCTCAGTAGGTCAGAAAGTAGGTGCTACAGGTCCCTAGAGCTCCTCTCAGGATCTGTATGGAACATGAGGAGGGGCTTATTTCCCACCAATAGCATGGGAGTGGAAATTACACAGGTCATCCCAAGGCCTAGGCAGGGAGAAGACCCATCTTGATCCCTCCCACCCCAGCCCATACCCTGTCTAGGTTCAGAGGGAACCCCACGCTGGTCCACACAAGGAAGGAGCCTGAGTCCTTGAGATGGACCTGGTCTCCCAGCCAGGGACATCCTTACTGGACTTTTACATGAGCAAGAAACCAATTTCCATTGGGTGGAGCCATTGAAGTATGAGTTTTCATATGATATATGAGCCAAAGCTACCCTTAGAATCTAAAGCAAAGACACGCAAATGATCATACACAAAAAAAAAAGCATCTGGTTTTAAGAGGAAGAACTTCTCCAACTTTGTGTTCTAGTTTGCTCTGAATGTTTCAGTGATTCATCTTCCAGGTCTGTTGGGATTGCTATCCAGTTTCCTGCCCCAGCATAAATGCCCATCTGGTTTATTTGAAGTTACAAACTCAAGGGGACGGCTGTCCCCTTATTCTAGGTATGGCTTCCAGCATTCAGCCTGAGGCCCTGGGCTCCCAGTGAGGAGGGCACCGTCCTGCCTGGGCCTCCAAGATGCCAGCTGCATGGCGCCTGGAACTGACCTTTTCTCATGTGAATTTGGAGCCCTTGACCTGAGAGCAAGAGGAACTCCTTGTTTTGGGACCAGCAGTTAGCGTAATGGCTATGTTGCTGGACTCCCACGTAGTCAACCACGGTTCGGGTCCCAGACCTGGTGGCTTAAAACTCACGCCGTTCGCGTGTGCGTACGTGCCCAAGATCCCAAGAGGAGTATGGAGGAGAAGGGATTGTGGCATGGCCATCCCCATTGGGGGGTGATTTCTTGCTTTCTGTCTCTCTGTCTCTCTCTGTCTGTCTGGCGAGCCCACGAGCGCCCTATAGTAAAAACCTTTAAAAAAAAAAAAAAAAAAAAAAAAAAAAAAGAGGAACTTCTTGTGGAGAGGGTGGGAGGAACGTCTACAGAGACGGGGGGGGGGGGGGGAGGGCAGACACCTCACAGCTAAATCAGCTGATTCAGCGGAGGCATTCACAGGGACTAGAGCAGTGCCAGGCACCCTGAGCCCAGCATGGCCATGGGCCTCTTCCGACTGGGTTCTGTGACTTAAAACTTCCAGCCTTGCTCAGGCCCACGTGTCTTTGAAGAGTTGGTTGGCCTGTAGTATGTCAGGCCAACCTGAAGGTGAGTTTCCCCCTTCAGCTAAGCTAACTCCTCTGAACCACTGTGACAGATGGGAAGTTTCTGTACCCCCAGAACTCCCAGGTTGAATTTCTAACCCTCAATGTGACAGAATTAGGAGATGAGGACATGGGAGGAAATTAGGTCCTAAGCGTGGATCCCTCCTGAATGGGATTAGAGCCGTATAAAAAGGAACCGCAGGGGACTCCCTTGCTCTCTTTCCACCATGTGCAGACACAGTGAGGAGTTGAGACAGCAACCCACAGAAGGGTTCAAGACAGAACTCAGCCTTCACACTCCTCCTTCACGCTCACAGGACTCGCCCTACGCACGAGCAAAGGGCATGTCGTACGAAAGGTAAAGATCTGTGCTGCCTGTTCTTCACAAACATTTTTTAAGAATTATTTTATTAAACTTTGTTTATTTTAATTTGACCACAGAAGGACAGAGTGAGAGAAAGAGAGAGGGAAAGGGAAGGACAGAGTGAGAGAAAGAGAGAGGAAAAGTGAGAAAGCAAGCTGCCATGTCCAGGACTCAAGCCATAGTCGTCCATGTGGGAGTCCAGCATCCACATGGACCACCACACCACCTGCCGGCCCTCTTCATAGACATTTGTTAAGCCCCTGCTGTGTTCCATGCAGCACACGGGGCCCAGCCTCCAGCTGCTGGGCTTGCATTGCCCTGGCCCTCGGGAGCCACAGTCTGTGAAGGAGCCAGGGAAACAACCAGAGGACAGGGCAGCACAGCTCTAGTGGAACCTTGCAAGCCTTATCCTGGGTGTGCAGGATCTCTCTCTCTCTCTTTCTCTCTCTCTGTCTCTCTCTCACACACACACACACAGCTGGCACTGCCCCAGGTCCCAGAAGCCTGCCCAGCTGTGCACAGGGAACTGGTTGAACTGCATACTCCCTGGGCATGATATGGACATTCCCTTGGTGAGGCAAAAAAAAATTAAAAAATAAAAAAAAAAAAAAAGATAAATTCCTAGAACAGTGAAAGCACATACTTAAATTAAAAAAAAAAAAAAAAAAAAAAAAAAAGATTTTTGGTATAGGATATGTGCGTTCACCAGAGAGACACAGAAAGAGAAAGAAAAATCACACACACACACACACACACACACACACACACCTGGAAGGGAAAGCCATGCCACAATCCCTTCTCTTCCATTCTTCTCTCAGTATTTTGAGCACACACTCCCAGCATGAGTTTCAAGCCTCCAGATCTGGGACTCAAACCACAGTTGGCTATATGGGAGTCCAGCACCTTAACCACTATGCCACCTGCTGGCCCACACCTAAATATTTTAACATTAGCTTCATAGATGTTAAATTACTCTATCAGATTGCTGTAAAGTTTCTAGACACTCTCCTTCCCATACTTACTGCAGAAAGTAGTGAAGCGATCTTCATAGCATATTATTTGTACTTTGCAAAGGAAGAAACAGGGTCGCAGCCTAAGTTCATGCTGACGTAGGCAGCGACTTTAGAGTTTGACCCGGGGCTATCTGAAAACAAGGCCACGTTCATATCCACTATGCTAAGACAGACTTTGCATAACCACAAGGTAACCCCCAAGCCCAGACCCTGAGAGAGACCTGGCAGCCATAGAGAATCTGCCACAGACGGCCTCCTGTCCTTGTTGGGTGAGCCCTTCTGGGCTCCTAAGAGAATCAGCCAGGGTCCAGTCCCAGTTTCCTGTGAGTGGCCCAGCCTTTTCCAGGCCTTTGAGTCTTGTGCATGCAGCCAGCAGATGAGGAAGAGCAACAGGAACTGGCACGGCCTGCTCCTCTCTTGCCTTGGAAGTGATGCTTCACTTCCTGTTCATATTCCATTGGCCAAAATCAGACATGTGCAAGGAGGGTAGGCACCTACACTGAGAAAAGAGGCCCAGAAACTCTAATTAGACAACTAGTCACCTCTCCACCCACAGAAAAGCTATTTTACAAAACCTTCAAAAGGTCCAGAGCTTTGGCACATAGTAGGCATTCTGCAATTTTTGAATGAATGAATGAACCAAGTTATCTAGGGAAACAAGTAGAGAGCAGAGCTAGTGGAGCAGTAAGCCCTCAGTGGCTGAGTGTAGTCCAAGGCACTACTAGCCCATGCGGCCCTTTCCTGCAAATTATTAAAAGGCACCCTTTCTTCAAGATTCCCATCTGTCATGGTCACCACACCAGTAAGAATCTCGTCGGAACAAGAGTTTGCTGCCACCTGCTGGCCATGTAGAACACACAGCTCGGCAACATCTGCGATGTGCGTGTGGCCCCTGGCCCTATCGCCCTTGTGCAGAGCACAACCTGCACACCTGTACAGAAAGTGATTCCTGAGCGCCGAGGGGAGGCTAGGGAGCAGCTGGGCCCAGCCAGGCAGGAGCAGGACTCCATGTGTGAGGGGAACTAAAGTGGACGTATGGAGTTGGTATTGGCCCTTCACATTTTACCCACTGGTGGTTAGACGAGATGGGGATCAAACACAGGTGTCTTCCTCCAGTAGGGGAGCAAGCACGTCTTCTTTACAAACCCCACACTCTGAGAAAAGGCTTTGTTTCCGGAGGCTGTGTGAGGACCTGCCTGCCCCTGTACCACCCTCTAGCTGCCCACTGGTGCAGGGCCCACCTTCAGAGCACATGGACAAGTCCTGCCCACGAGCCATACAGTCCAAGAAGAAGGCAGAGACTGAGAGGTCCTGCTAGGAGCCACGAATGTGAGCTGCCTGGGGGTAGGGCCTGTCTACAGTCTGCTCTTATACCCACCGCGTCCTGAACACATTTACCAGCACCTCCTGCAGACCTGGACAAGCCAGGCCCACCCCAAGCCCCAAGCCTCAGAGCTCCCGAGTTGGAGCACTTTCCTTATAATAGTCTAGGCTCTTCTCCAGTGGTTGAGCCCAGCCTGGACTGACGGTGCCGTCTGGGCAGGAAGCTGGAGCCCAGACTCCGTGGGCCTGGCAGCCCTTCTTCCCTTGGTCCTGGTGTTTCCAACTCTCCTCTCATTTGCCTCACGTAGGATTGACCAGATGCCCCAAGATGCTCTCAAGACCACTCCCACCCCTGCCACCACCAGAGACCGGGAGATGTGACCCTGGGTGCTGGCTGGTCCCAGTCCCAGGAAGGCTGCTTGACCGGTAGGGTATGATCGATCACCAGGTGGTGTGTATTGGTTTTGTTTTGGTCTTTAGTTTTTAGGTTTTTGCCTTAGGGTATGTATGTTCACCAGAGAGAGAGAGAGAGAGAGAGAGAGAGAGGGAAAGTGAGAAATCACCCCAAAGATGGCCACACCACAATCCCTTCTCCTCAGGATTTTGGACACACATGCACAGGTACCCGGCATGATTTTCAAGCCTTCAGGCCTGATACTCAAACCTTGGTCAGTCATGTGGGAGACCTAAACACCATGCCACATGTTGGTTCTGAGGTTTCTATGATATCAGCATGTCCGAATGGTGCTGTGCACTTAATTTGGAGGAGATTCACCCATGTTAGACACAGGACAGGTTCAGGGCTCTGAGTTCCTGAAAGGCAGTGCTGACCTTAGACTTGAGCCAGGTGAGAAGGCCGTGCCTTGGTGCTTGCCCGTCTGTGGTTCAACAGCAGGGTCAGCTCAGGGCACGGCACCTGGGCCAGCTGGGATGGGGGCCAGCATCTTTGATCCTGGCAAGAGTGAGGTCACTCCAGCTCCTGGCATCTCCTCCCAAGACTTGCAGGCCATTGCCCCAGAACACCATGGGGCATGTGGATCAATGTCCTCTCAGCCTCCAATCAATTTGGTGACATCATGTGGGCCCAGGTCAGTCTTTTCTTCTTTTTTTTTTTAAGCTTTATTCCCCCTTTAAGCAGGCTTTTATTTTTTAGATCAGTTTTACGTTTACAGAAAAATTGAGCAGAGGGAACCAGCAGGTGGCGTGGTGATTAAGGCGCTGGACACTCCCACATGGTCGACCAGGGTTCAAGTCCTGAATCTGGTGGCTTGCTTTCTCACTTCCTCTCTCTCTCATTCTTACCCTCTGTCTCTCTCTGCTCAAACTAAAAAATAAATGAATGAATAAATAAAATAAATAATTATTTTAAAAAAAAAGAAAAATTGAGCAGATGGTATTAAAAATTTCCCATATATTCCCTGTCCTTCATACGCAGCCTCTTTCATTGTCAACATTCCTTTTATTTAATTTTCTATTTTTTATCATATTGTCTTCTTAAAGAAAAAATAAAACCAACACCAAGACAAATGTCATACATAGATGTATGCCAGCTAAGCACTTACATTCATTTGCACACACATACAACAACTGGGATATTCAAAAGGCTATTTCTCCAAACTATTAGGCTCTTGGGAAATTCAAGATTTAACAAGTTCCTAGTTATGTGAGAATACCTAATAGATTATCTCTGAATAACTCAGGGAGGTTGTCTGCAAACTTTCAGACTGACATTTTTACAGAAATAATGGTGCATATGATGAGAACGCTTTACCATTGTATTTTCTGAATCGATCTTAAGCACCTCAGAATGAGTGAGGGATGGATACCCCCTGTACCATGGGCTACTCTTTTCACCTCGCCCCTAGGTCCTGCATGGCCACCATGAAGAGATCACACTCTAAGACTACAGTCGTCAGTGTCTGAACAGGTCAGGGAAGACAGGGCTGAAGATATGCTGCTCTACCTTTATGTTACAAACTGTGCACACTGAACATAGCCAGGAATGAGCTCTCGTTCACATGGTACGCACACTCTGGGAAAGACTTGCATCTGTGGTCATCGGCGAAAAATCTCAGTAACCACCTTTGAGAGGGACCCTCTGTGTCCCCCGGTGGCACGATGGGTGATGCAGTCCATGAGTAATGGTGTAACCAGGGAGCTGCACTAACTGGATTGGTGAGCTGAGCTATATTGTTTCGATGCAAATAGGTTCCCAAGAGCCATGGAATTATGAGTGACAGCTAGGTGGGACCTGTAGAATTGTCTGTGAATGCTGTTGAGAGCAATGAAGAATACACAGAGAGAGTTCCTCGACCTGGAGAGCAAGAGATGGTGCGTGGGCAGCAGGAAGAACCTTCACATACCCTGGTGGGAAAATAAGTTAATATGTAAGTCCTCTTCTCTGACCACTATCTAAATCCTCATTGAGAAATCTTTACGGGGATTTATCCTCACATCCTCACGTGGGCCCACACAGCTTTATAACACATTGTTTAATCAAGTCATTAATATGGATGGGGGGGGGTGGCCAAAAGAATGTTCACTCGGGATTCCACACAATCCCGGGAAGGCGCTGGTAAGCACCGCAGTTAACACTGATTGGCGAGAAGAGGAAGAGAAATAATTTGGCACAACTATGAAAGTTAGAAATCAAGAATGCACACCAGAAGGAAAAAGGGGGTAAGAAGAATGAGATAATAAAATAATTAAGAATCGATGGTACATTTCATGTAAGAAAATAGCTATAATTGGCCCTATGTCTTATATTTTAGATACAAGTGAAGGAACCCAGCTCTGTACCCTGTCAGAAAATAAATACACTAAGATTTAGAAAGTATACACAAGGCTGAGTGATAATACATCACTAACATAACCAACGGAGGCATTAATATAGGTTTAAACAAGTGTATCTCCTAGGCAGATCCTTAAATTCCTTTAATTTTACATTAGGATATAAAATCGCTCATTGTAATGGGTTAGTAAATGCATAGTCCTTCAGAAACCCCATTGACGAAAACACAGCATAGGCAGAGGAAAATATACTGTTATTTCTGCGCTGGCTGTATTTCCATTTCCTAATAACAGTAATGAACTTGAAGCATCATATTTGCATACAGATAGGTCTAGATTCCTGTTTTGCTGCGGCTATACAGTTAAGCATGTCACTGATGTGCACTTCCCGGCCTCAAAATACAATTTAAAGATCACTTTATGGAGAGCAGAATTACAGCAATGTGCTTAAACATTAGGGCTGTGGCTTTTCTAAACATTGTTGGCAACAAGGCCAAGTTCTACAGCGCATAAAAGTCGGTCACAAAGTTCTGAGCTGCTACAGCTCATTGGCTGCGGTTGTTCTTTAAATTTCTCAACGTCCCCAGCCATGATGTGCCCATTCCTTTTCCCAAGCCTCGACGCTCTTCCTTCCCTCTTCCCTCTTGCTCAATCATGGGCTGTGCACAGTGCCAAGTCCCAGTGCAGAGTCACACAGGTACGCCCTCCAGCAGCTCAGAGTCTGCTTTAGGGACTGGAGAACAAAAACAACACAAGGTGGACCCCAGCGCTTGCCAGCACCATGAGAACAGAAAAAGAAGCTCCCACTGCTCCTATTTCAATCAAGTCTGGGTGAATGTGAATTCAACAAGTAAACAGAGGACAGGGAGGATGACTAATGGCATCCCCAACAGGTATAAAAACACAGACACATTTTAAAAACCACGCGCACACACACAGATGCACAGCAGAAGGGGTACAGGGAGCAGGTGGTGTGGCTAGACTGTCAAACAGGGGTGGAAGCCCGGGAGTTCAGGCAGGAATCCCAGCTCAGGATTCACCCTGCAGGCAACTGGAGGCCTGCAGGTTGTATTGGTCTGGTTGGCTGGCTGGTTGCTTTTGCTGCTAATGCTGTTGCTTCTGCTCGCAGTAGGAGGAAGAGAAGATAATAAGTGTGCTCTCTGGGGCAGAGGTGTGAAACGTGATTGCCATGGGATAGAAAAGGGAGAGGGCAGAGGCAGAGACCAGCTGAACTTGGGCACAAATATCACATTCTGAACAAAGGCCATGGCAGGGCGGACTGAGCTATTCGGTTGTCAGAAAAGTCATGACACGTTTTTGCACAGGAAAACAGAAAAATACATCATGACTTTTCTAACAACCTAATAGATGGTGGGCTTTCAGTGATGCTTAGGGAATGGACCCAACACAGACTGAGTATCCAAACAGACACAACGACAAGAGGAGAGAGGGAAGTGGCCGTGCATTTATACCGGGAATGAACAGACAAAAGCTAGTGTTATTTTTATAAATTCATGAATATGAGGGATGGCAGATGGCGTGGTGATTAAAGGTGCTGGACTCCCACATGGCCTACTGTGGTTCAAGTCCTGGACCTCGTTGCTTGCTTTCTTGCTTTCTCTCTCTCTCTCTGGTCAAATTGGAAAATAATAATAATAAACGAAGTTAAATAAAATAATTCCTAAAAAAAATTCATGAATGTGGAAGAAAAAGGTTAGCAAGTCAGAATAATTTGGACATAACTTTTGAACACCCCTGTGAGAGGTTCACTCTCCAGTAAGACCACCTACGTCTAGTCCATCTACGCCTCCGTCCTAGGAAGCTGGTACCATCATTGAACCAGCTTGACAGATGGGGAAGCAGAGGTCTGAAGAATGCAGAAACTGCCATCTAGTTGTCAGTTAGAGGTTAAAGCCTGCACTCTGCATGCCATACGTAACTGTGTTCCCACACTCGTGCACGGTCTGCTCCTCACGATATTTGTTTAATCAACGCATGAAAGCTTTACATTTGTACTATGAAAAAGCATGGCTTAGAATGGTGATAGTAGGGGGTCCAGCAGGTGGCGCAGTGGTTAAGGCACTGGACTCCCATGCGGCCAACTGCAATCGGAGTCTCAACCTGGCAACTCAACTATCAACGCCAGACACACGTGCATGCGTGCCCAAAATTCCAAGAGGGTAATGGAGGAGAAGGGATTGTAGTGTGGCCATGCCCCTAGGGAGTGATTTCTCACTTTCCATCTTACTGCTTCTCTCTGTCTCTCTTTGACAAACACACACACTTTATGGCAAAAATATTAAAAAATAAAAAAGGAACAGTGATAGTGACTGTTCTTAGAGTAAAATAGTTCATTATTTAGAGAATGAACATTTTCAAACAGTAAATAAGACCTCTCATTTCAAACAGTAAATGAGACCTCCAGGACCCTTGCCTAATTTAAAAACCCTCGTTTAATTTACTCTACACATATCTCCTTGGAGGTGTACGATTCCAATTCCTTTCAAACTTCCTGTCATTCAGACTGCTCCACCCACTCATTCCCACATTAGGCTGAACTGAGGAGGTTTTAAGATACGGCGGTCTTCAACTGTCACGCAGCACAGCGTGGGAGTGAAGCATCTCAACTGCAGAGTCCGCCTTTTTGATTGTGCACGTTGGCTCTACCATAAAAATTGCTGAGTAACCTTGGGCATATTTCTTCACTTATTACATGGGAATGACCATCCTGGCCCATCCATCCCTCTTGGTGAGGTACACAGATGACCTTGGGAAGGATTGACACAGTAAACACTCAAATAAATACCAGCTATTATCATCCTGTACTGTGTCCTAAAGATATTATTAGAACAATTTATTTGAATTAAAAACAAGATGTATGGCTCTCTTTGCTCAATTCTAGTCAAGAAGCTCTAGAAGAAATTGTAAAATACAGAATAAAATCACGTGCTGACTTTGAATGGATGGCCAGTCTTTCTGTTTTCTCCCCTGTGACTGCGGCAAGGGGGAACCATTGTGCATTTGGCCACAACCACCAGCAGTGACTCATTGCTGAAAAAGAGGGAAGCACAGGACTCTAAATCCTGAATCTTTCAGACGGTCCTGCCACTTTCCAAACATTGCACCAACATCATGAAATATTTTAAAATCAATAAAAATGCATTTGGCAGCAGAAGGCGATTATTCATACATTATCTGAAAACAATAAAGTAAAATATACCTTCCATTCAATTTTCAGGATTATATATATTGCAGGTGAGTATTTATTTTTAGCTGACTTTCCCCCTTTCTCTCTTTTTGCTCCAGTTGTTAGTTTCCGAGGGTCAGAGAGAGTTCAGTTGTATAGAGAAAGTACTAACTGCTGAATGGCTCTGTCAGGCTCCTGTATTTAAGGAGACAGAATTGCATATTACAAGAAAATGATTGTTCAGCTACCTTTTCATTAACAATTTGTCTAAAAGGAGACAGACTTAACTGCTTCTATTGAAGTTGGGAAGCAACACATTGAATGAGTTCCATAAGGATTATGTCATACTTCAAACATATGGTGAGCTACAAACTCCGAGATAGCGCCTTCGGAAGTAGTAGTGGGTTCACTATTGTTTGGTGGCTGTTTAATTGAATAGCCATAAATACTACTAAACCGAAAAGGTTATTATCGGCACAATCTCAAGTGAAATACTGCAATAATTTTCTTTTATATATATTTTTGGTCACTGGTGCATTAAAGAAAAAATTTCATTGGGAGGTCTATACTGAAGACTCTTAAGGAAATACCAGCTATAAAATGCATCCCAGGTCAACTTCTTGTAATGGGTTTCCATGTTGGAGCACAGAGATGGCATTTGAAGACAGAAAGGGGAAAATTCTGCATGAGCCAAGGGTTAATGCAGAAAGGGCTTTAGTAGATGCACCTCAAGATTAAGGTCAGGGATAAATGGATCAACCAAGCTTGCTTCTATATCTGTCCACAGAACAGAAACTCTAGTCACTCCTCATCCTTACTCCATAATGTTCTAAACTGAAAGTTCTACCTCGTTAACACAATATATGATAACATTGATTTCAGACACTTCAGAAAGCACTGTGTGGATGTCAATTGTCATAACTTATACAGCCAACAAATTCCAAGACATAAAGGTCCTGGAAGGCCAGTCATGATTTCAAGAAGTCCAGATCTATTTTGTTGTGTCTCCGAGACATGCGTCCACTAAGTCCTACGTGGATTCACTCTTGTGCATTCATAAAATATTATTCGTTAATGTTCATTACATACAAAATTCATATGCTCAATGCCAAAACAGGTATTCTGTTATCCCACTCAATAGAGATCACTAATTATTTATGCAAAGGTTAGGGGGGGAATAACTCATGCTACACAAAATTGCTGAAGTCCATGAAGGCCACCCTAGGCAAAGCTGACCCCAAGTGTCAGCTACAGGAGAAGCAGAAGCATCACTAATGAGGCAGAAGTAGAGGCTGTTTCTGACAATTTTTATAGCAATTTTATTTTTTATTTTTATACATTCAATCACTATACAGCACTTAGCTTGTAAGTTGAATTTACCCGACATGAATACACTTCAGCTGACAAATATTTTTAAATAGCATTTTGACATGACTATTGTTAATACTACAAAGAAAAACACTGGAGCAATTGCATTCACCCTTTTAAACTCAATGCCCTTTTTATGACAAATATGTTGTAGCTATTCCTTTACTGTGTCTTAAAATAGAATTCATATAAAATGTAATCTGAAACAACACCCATTAAGGTGACTACTACCAAAACATGGACAATAACAAGTGTAGGCAAGGGTAGGATAAATTGGAACCTTCGTACACTATTGCAACTGCCATGGAAAATAGAACGGCAGTTACTTAAAAACTTCAAAATAGAATAGTGATATGATCCAGTGACGGGGCCATGCAGACAGCACAAGCTGGTAAAGAGGCTGTCTCCCATGTCTAAAGGCAAGGCCTGGGCTGGGAAGAAACTGCGAGACAAGGCCGGCGGTTTACTAACCCTCCTTGTGTCGTTTTACTGGTCTGTAGTTAATTTCTCTGCCCGGAGTTTTACTGTTATTATGGTACCCTGCAAGGGTAAAATATCACCCCCAACCATTACAATAAAGCCAATTAGTGATCTTGTAGGAATGTGGTTTCCTAAGACGAGGGTGGGAAGTTTGAGACTCCCCCATCTGTTTTAGACAAAATTAACATGTGTTAAGATCAAGTTAGTATAAGCCAAATTAGAGTTAGTAACATATGTAGATTAAGTTAGTTTAAGGCTAGTTTTATGTAAATACACCTTGTTAAAGCTACAGGCCAAAGTTAGCTTGTGCTAGGCAAAGCCAACCCATTCACCCAGAGATAAAACAAAAGAACTCACTAATTGACAGACTCAGCAAATAAAACAAAAACCCATGGGTTTTTTCAGAAAGGAAAAGCCTGACTGACTACGACAGGATGAACAAATCTGAAGGCTCCAGGGAAAGATTATCTTAGCTAGGAGCTCTTATCTAAAGCAACAAGTAGTTTTCAACTACAAAGAAGTTTCTCATCTATGTGCTGTTGACTATGAAAAACTGCTAATAAAACACCCTGTGTTGTCTCCTGAGCTACAAGATCATCTTCCTTTCCCACATGGGTAATAGACTCACCGTCTTTTGACGTAATATATAGATAGTCCATATATTAACTGTGTCTTTACTTAACAAGACAAGATGTCTATCTAGGTCTTTGTAATCAGCAAAGTTATCAAACTGGCCTGGGACTGAGGCTATCAAACATCCTGCAAGCCCCCTCTTCGAAATACCCTTCCAAGTAATCAAAATCTAAGAAGATACAACAGACAAACGGACTTCCTCATCCTAAAAACTGCGATTGATTTTTACCTAATCTGACAAGACAAACAGCATGTTTTATAATTATTGTTTCCATGCTTTGTATACCCTGTTCCTTAGAGTAGATTTTTTACTACCCCTCACCCCCCTTACTTCCTAAACATCCCTCAATAAATACGCATGTTTTAATAGCCACAGGGCTGTGGTCCGGAGTTTTTGCTCTGACTGTAATTGGCTAAAAACATGCTAAAAAAGTATTGAGGTTTTAGCCTAATTCTGTTCACCTGCACCGCCTCCAAGTCAACCCACCCCCGCCGAGGCTGGACCCTGGCAATCCAGCAAGTCTGCCTCAGTGTATATATCCAAAAAAAAAAACATCAGAATAAGGTCTGGAAGAGATATTTGCACAACTGTGCTAATAGCAGTACTTTTCACAATAACCAAGAAGTAAAAATAACACAAGTGCTCATTAACAAATGAATGGATAAATAAAATGTGGTATGTGCATAAAGCAAAATATTATTTGGCCTTAAAAAAAAGGAAATCATTGTCACAAGCTACAAAATGAATGAATCTTTTTTTTTTTTTTTTTTTTTTTTTTTTTTTTTGCTATAGAGTACATGTGCTTGCAAGAGAGACAGAAAGCAAGAAATCAACCCCCAATGGGGATGGCCATGTAATCCCTTCTCCTCCATTCTCCTCTTGGGATTTTGGGCATGTACACATATACTCAGAGTGAGTTTTAAGTCCAGGATTCAAACCATGGTTGACTACATGGGAGTCCAGCAATGTAACCATTACTCCATTCACTGGTCCCAAAAATGAATGAATCTTAAGAACATTTATGCTGGGGACCAGCAGATGGCATAATGGTTACATTGCTGGATTCCCACATAGTCCATCACACTTCAAGTCCCAGATCCAGCAGCTTAAAACTTACACCAGCTGCGTGTGCGTGCATACCCAAAATCCCCAGAGGAGAATAGAAAAGAAGGGATTGCAGCATGGCCATCCCCTCCGAGGGGTGATTTCTCACTTTCTGGCTCTCTGTCTCTCTGTGTCTCTCCAGCAAGCATACGTGCCCTATAGCAAAAATCTCTCTAAAAAAAAAAAAAAAAAAAAAAAAAAGAAAAAGAACATTATGCTAAATGAAAAAGCCCATCACAAAAAAAGACAAATACTGCATAATTCCTCCTATATGAGATATCTAACATAATCAAATTCATAGAAACAGAAAGTAAAATGGTGGTTTCAAGAGGCTGGAAGGGGGAGATAATAGGGAGTTGTTTAATGGGTACAGAGTTTTAGATCTGCAGGACAAAAATGTTCTGGAGATCTGATTGATAACAATTCCAAATTAGTAATTATAACACTTCCAAACTAGACACCTGCATATAGGTAATAAAATATATACGTATATTTATATACTTACATATAAAACCTAACACAAACTTAACTAGAAACATAATCAACACAATTGTAATAAAAGAAATGTCCAGTATAATGTACATATATCTCAACACAAAAATGTTAAGAGAACTCAACACTACAAGGGGACTTCAAAAAGTTTGCAGAAATTTTAAAGTAAGAATTTATCATGGTGCCCAAAATTTTGAAACCCAGGCATTATTTCTTCATAATACATATTTTCTTGAGCTTTTCAAAGACCCCTCATACAGGATGAAAGGCAGTAGTCAGATGCTTGTTGCTGTCCTTAGAGTTTGAAAGAGCATGAAAGCCACACAGGCAAATGGACAGCAGTAGACCATGCTGAGAAGTCACCACAAGTGACTTTCCAACTCCTTGTAAGGTTTCAAGTAAAGAGATTGACATGGTTTTTCCTAGAAATCTTATAATACATCACAACTGTACACATGGGAAATAGAATTCGGGTATAGATTTTTCAGCCACATTAAAGTCCCATGGAACATTTAAAAGTCTGACTGGACACAAGACAATTCTTCGATGGACAGTTCTGCCTCACGCATTTCAGTACACAGTGTTCTAGACCATTCTCACCAAATGCTAGCAAAGTCCCTCCAGTTGTCACAACCTAAAGTAGCCCCCCCCCAATTGCCATATGCAGCACCCCCTGAGAGAACCACCCCCTAGAGGAAGCATTAACAAACCATGAGGCTCAGCAAGAAAAGCAAAGGGTAGGGCCTTTTATTTGGGGGTTCTGTCCCCTCCCAATCAAATTCTCAGGCCCCACCCCAGGCCATTGCCCAGGAGGACTTCCCACTACATCTCAGGACACAAGCAAAGGTCTTCCTGGCAAAGTCAGCTCAGAACAAAATTTAGATTTTGGTTTCCAATTTCTTTGATCCTCAGTTTATCCCCTCTCCACACATGTTCCCTATCCTAAAGAATTACAATGTGAAAGTATTGTCTCTCTGGAGTTTTATTTCATTTGGAACACTTAAAATAAAGGCCCAAAGGAGTATTCAAGAGAATAAAGTACTAATGGTGAAAGTGATGTGCTGTAAGACCTTAGAGAGAACTGTCTTGTGCCTTTTTGGTGAGATATAATCCCATGCCTAGAGCCACCCTTCTGCCAACTCCTGGCACTGGTTCTGGATAAAACACTGATGACCGTGTATTTTCACTTTATGATTGGCGTCTCTCTTCCTAGTTTGTTGAATTATGTAGCTGCCTAGGGAACTGTCATAGCTGCAAAGGCGCCACCAGCCTCTCCAGGCTCCTCTGGCCCCCAACACTTACTAGTGTTAGAGACAAGGCATCTAATGAAGGACTATGTCATAAAGAAAGTGATATTTGGAACGCCAATCGGGTATTAACTAACAGAGTAACCAAATTCCCTCTGTAAAAAGAGAGGGGCTATAGGGCAGGTGTGCTCATCAGAGAGACAGAGAGACAAAAAGGGAGAAATCACTCCCCATGGTGGATGGCCACACCACAATCCCTTCTCCATTCTCCTCTCAGGATCGTAGGCATACATGCACACGTGCCCAGTGTGAGTTTTAAGCCCCAGGTCCAGGACTCAAATCGCTGTTGACTACTTGGGAATCTAGCAATGTAACCATTGCACCACCTGCTTGTCCTAATGAGAAAATCCTTAATGGACACAAGAGTGTGTCAAAGTAAGGGAAAGAGGCTACAGGACGGACTACCACAGCAGAGTAAAAAATGTGGACAATTTCATATGTATTTCTTGTTAAATTTTTTACATTTTTATTTTATACATTCAATCAGTATACATCACTTAACTTTTAAAGCGAATTTACCCAACATGAATACACTTCACTAAAACTAGCAAAACTATTGAGGAAAAAGATAGGCACACCTACATGTAGTTAGGGTGTTGATCCATGAGATGGAGCCATCTTACAAGATGGAGTCGCTCTGGTCAAGCTTATACTAGACACCATTCACTGCTGTCACTCAAAATCAGACATTAGAAACTGCATGCTCTCCTCTTGGGACCAGTAGATGGCATAATGGTTACATTGCTGGACTCCCACATAGTCGACCATAGTTCAAGTCCAGGACCTGTTGGCTTTAAACTCATGCTGGTTGTGTGGGTGTGCATCCCCAAAATCCCAAGAGGAGAATAGAGGAGAAGGGATTGCAGCATAGCCATCCCCCCCCCCCCGGGGGTGATTTCTCTTTTTCTCTCTCTCTGTCTCTCTGGTGAGTGCACGCACCCTATAGCAACAATCCCTCAAAAAAAAAAAAAAAAAAAAAGAAACTGCTTGCTCTCACAACTTGCACACAGAGAGTTGCTTACAGCCTGCTCAAGATAAATTACAGCTGGAACTCACTTTTCTGTATCACTGCTATATTCCAAACAAAGAGTACAGGCTTTTGGTCCAGAGGCACAGAGCAAAGGACCTTGAGCTATCATCTGAAAAATGGGAACATAACATACAAACTTCGAACTGCAAGATAAAAGGGTCTGACCAAGAGAGCATTACATAACCTCTACCATGAGGGAAATGCATGCACAAGCCCCTACTCACTGGAATTAAAAACTCCTCGCTTGGGCTCCTCTTTGGCAACCCTTTTCTGGGAGCCATTCCTGCTGGGACAGATGTTCTTTCTCTCTCCTTTAATAAATGCTACTTTACTGCTTCTTCCTTTGTCCACATCTCTAATTCTTCATAAGCATGAGACAAGAACCTGGTCATCTTGCAGTTCTGAATCCAGCACTGGTATTTGGGCCCACATACCCCAATATCCCACTTCAGTATTAACAAGTAAACATAATGTGAAGTAATATTCAATGTTGAAGAGGACGAATACAGAAAAGTCATGTCACATTTTTGCACAGAAAAATGTGTCATGTAACTTTTCTGACAATCCAGTATATCCTTGATTTATTATATACTATCTTTATACCTTTAAAATGTACATCAATTATATGTGAACCAGAAATAATAATTTAAAATTAATTAATTAATCAATGACAATGGAGGGGAAAAAAAAAAAAAGAAGGATGCTTTGAAGGGTAAAATGCCAGCCAATTCTCCCGTATTCCTGCCTCCAACATGTATTTATTGAGCACTTACTGTGCGCTGGTACTAACATTCAAAGGACCTGTTACAAAGATGAGACCCAGTAGCTGCACCAAGTTGGTCCAACTCAGGGTGCCAACTGCTGCAACACAAGAAAACACAGCATCTTCCCGAAGACAGTGGGCAGGATGGGAGAGGAGCTGGCAGTGGTGTCGAAAACCTCCCCCGCAAATATAAAATACATAATGACTGGGATCCTGAGATTCTAGGGGCAAAAAGGTTTCATGTGCCTGAATGACAAAGAATATTAAACACTGTAAGCAAGTTTTATGTCTAGACAAAGCAGAGTTTAGGAACTGTTGTTTGATATGCAATTTTCTATTTAGCAGAGCAGGTACACTGAATTCAATTTGGGGGTGATCTGTATTCAATTCAGCTTCCACAATAGCATACAAATATAGGCAGGGACAGGGGAATTTATCTTCCTGCAAATTCACTCCCTAGGGGGCCGCTGGCTCACCTAGCTAGGTGGGCAGAGGAACAGCACAGACGACAGCGAAAAATTGCAGCCACGGATGGCCCCACAGGCGCCTTGGTGCTAGAGCTGCTGCCTCTGCTGCTCCGGTAATTGCAGGCCCAAAACCACTGCCTGGAATGGAACAACTAAACTGCAAAAGAAACCTTCTTCAATGGCCCAAGAAGCTGGTCTTGCTCTAGTCTAGAGCAGGAAATCTCCAGCATATTTTCTTGAGCTAAAATGTTTCACCATTTCACCAGTTTTATCATTTCTGTAATTTGGAACAGCACTTGTCCTCTCTGGCAAAGATAAACAAACATTATATATACACACATACACACAGTTATTAAACGGACAGGTTTTACAATCAGTAGCACCTTGGAATCAAGGAAATGCAATAATTGTCAAGATTTTAAATGCATTTCTATAAAACAACTTGAAACAAAATTTAGCTAAGACAGTGTTGCTTCCCACGCACCTTCCTGCAATCAAATGTCCTTTGCTCATGTCTCATCAGCCACCCAGTGGTTTTAGGCCCACTCTAACCAAAGTCCCTGCAAGGTCAATCTAGTCGTGCTCCCCAGGAGGCAAGCAGCCTGCCTCCCCGTAGTCTTAGGGTACAGTCAAAGAATAATCCCTCAGCTCACCCTAGATGCCAACCCTTGATTTTGAGAAAGCTGAGAGCCCAGCTGCCTCCCACCCCTGCTTCTGATAGAGCTGGTAGATTTGCAAGGGCCAGTGTGTCCCGACGCCCCCACCTCCACCAGTGCGGTAGGAAGCTCAGTGCAGCCTTCTCATTCAGCAGCCATGCTGCAGGGATACCCAGAGAAAATGGTGTTTCTTAGAAACGAGTGACTGAGAGGGCCAGTCTAGCAGGGGAGGTATCTGGGGGCAAATGTGACAGTGATCCAGTCCTGGAATGTAGCTAATTACCTGGGGTTGGCCACTACATGGTGGGGTCACCTTTAGCCATGCATTCTCGTGTTCATGCATCATGGCTTTTAAATTGGGGGCCGCTTATCTCGGACCCTAAGAGAAATTCCTAAGAAAGAATAAAACAATGATAAACCATATAAACTTCTTTTCAAAAACTTGCTCCTAGAACCAGGTAGATTTTTGTCTCCTCACCAGTCTAGGCTTTTCATGATGAGCACTTCAATGTGGAACAAGGTTCAGTGAGCTTTAGAAAGTGCTAGAAGCATCACCACCTCTGGCAGACAAACTTGAAAAGGTCAGTGGTGAAGGGAGAACTGAGTCTCAGTGAATCCCTTTAAGGACCTGTTAACAAACCCAGCTTAAGAGTGGACTGCCAAGAAACAGCCACTCTCCATGGAAACCCACTAGAGCCAGGCATCTGTCAAAACACCTGTGGACACAACGCTCAAGGTGGGAAACGAGAAAGGAGAAAGGCAAAAAAGCAGACATTGTCAGGAAACGCAGTTTTACTGAATAAAGGCTAAAGACAAATAGGCTAGTATTTGAGAGTCTGAAAATGCAGTTTTTCTGCTATTTCATGAAGTAAAAAATTAGGGGATTAAAAAGAAACCCTACATTAAGTTTTACAAACTTTGTTTTTTAAATGCTGTTAAAAAGTGTACGAAGGCAATATAAAAATTTAAAAATCACCACATGCAAGCACATCTACAGCATAGTACATTTGTAGAAAAAGATGGTTTCTAGAACAAGAAAAGGCATGAGTTTGAGATGGAAGCTCACTGAATTCAAAGGCTCCAAGGTCCACAGGAAAGAAGCCTGGGACAAAAACCACTGTCCATTGGAACACCCCAGATGGACAATTGTGTGAGTGAGAAAGTTCTGGGTGTGCAGGTCTGTAATTCAGAGGTTTCCTTGTTATAGCAGCTCGTGTGGCTCTAACAACGCCAAGCCGATCCCTGCAGATACGCAATCCTGATGAAGTCCCCCAAGTTCTCAGAGCTTCAGTGTCTACATTCATAAAATGAAAATTATCATACCACATTACAGGTTTGTGTGATAATTAACTTGGTCAGGGAGAATGGGAATATGAACCTGGAACACAATAATTCTTCAATAAACTTTTCAATTTTGTCTCTTTTTTTTGATTTTTTTAATTTTTTTATATGTATTCAATTGCTATACATCATTTGGCTTGCAAAGAGAATTTACCCAACATGAAATACACCTCAGACCAGCCCAGTTGAGATACTATACACATTGTCATGAAGAAGTAATAAACCATTACTGTGTCCCATAAGTGTCTTGCCTCCTATTCTTCCCCCTAATTTCCTTCCCTACACTCTTCCCTCTCTCACCCTCCTTCCACACTGTCTCCAGTGTCCATAACTATTTTCAATGGTTTTATGTCCTCCAATCTTTCAATTTCTACCATAGAGTACGGACAGTTGGTATATATATTAAGTGGAGACATACAATATCTCTCTGCCATAGCCTGGCTTGCTTTACTCAGCAATAAATCTTCCATATTCAACCACTTTCTATCAAATGCCAGGGTCTTCTTTTTTTTTTTTTTAATAATTGACTAGTATTCCATGGCATATATGGGCCATACTTTTTCAATCCATTCATCTGTTCATGGGCATTGGGTTGGTTCCATGTCTTATCAATGAATAATGTCTCAATAAACATTGACGTGCAAGTGCTTTTCCAACTGAGCAGTCTCCTATCCTTTGGGTAGATACCCAGGAGTGGAATTGCTGAATCATATGGCAATTCTATTTGTAGGTCTTTGAGGAACCTCCATATTGTTTTCCACAGTAGCTGGACCAATTTACCTTCCTACCAACAGTGTAGAAGAGTTCCCTTTTCACCGCAACCCCACCAACATTTAGCATTTTTTGTTTGTTTAATCTTCGCAATTCTGACAGGGCTTAGATGGTATCTCATAGTGGTTTTAATCCGCATCTTCCTTATGATGAGGGATGTTCAGTGCTCCTTTATATGCTTTTTGGCTATTCATAGGTCTTCCTTAAAGAGGTTTTTATTCGGCTCGTTTTCCCATCTTCTAATTGAGTTAATCATTTTTGCGGGCGTAAGCCGCTTGAGTTCCCTGTATATTCTGGCTATCAGTTCCTTATCTGAGGCACAGTTTATAAAAATAGTCTCCCATTCTGAGAGTTTTCTTTGTCTTTTTCGAAAAAAATAGAGACTAACAGTGACCAGGAACTACAAAGAGGTAAATAAAATTTAACATCACTTATAACAAGGAATAGCTTACTAAAAACAGAAATAAGAGGAAAATAACATTTTAAAATATGGCCTTGTTCTATTTAACAGGAGGCTGTGTGTTTCCATTTTGGGTTTTTTGTTTGTTTTGTCTGTTTGTTTTTCTCATGAACTATTCGTAGTATTGGGGCAATTTGGAAGTGTGAGGTGCAGGGTGTGAGGTAGAAAACTATTACTGAAAACAAATTCCTTCTCTGTCTGGTACACACTAGTCTTCCCCCCTTAAACTGAGCATATCCCCAGAGAACAGAAAGAAGCTTTCTGAAAGAAAAGAATGGAAGCAGAAGTAAAAAGTATCACCTCTAGGTTAGGCACTCCCCCAAAATTCTTTCATCCTGCTGGCTCAAGAGCCAAGGACTAGGGTGACTGAAAGCCATGTATTAAGATTGCAAAAGCACTGTCAGCCATAGTCTCTGAGTGACCACATGGAGCAGAGCCACCCCTTTACCTGAAGAGCTCCCTTCAGAATTATTGCATATCTCCGTCACAGTCAGCTTCTCTATTTTGAGGTCTTCTTATTATAGCAGCTAGTGCTACTCTAGATAATACAAACTTATCCATCTTTGTATCCCCAATGCCTCCACAGAGGATGGCTGTTAATAAGGTTTAAATAAATAGTAATCTAATTTAATAGCCCTGAAGTTATACCTCACATTTGGGGAGGGGGGGGGAGGATCATAAAGGAATGAAAAAGGAATGAAAATGCTGAAATTTGTAATTATCCATTCCAACTATCCGTAAGATACATACAATCTATAAAATACCAGTTCCTAAAGGACACATCTGCTATTCCTTCTTCTGGCATTATTCTCCTCTTTTTAAAGTACAAAATTCCAAGTCTTTAGGAATTCTTCCCTCTACTACTCACTTGTGTTGACTAAGACTGGTTCTAACTACCATACCCCATTCAAGGTTTGCACCTGATTGACTTAAGTCAAACAGACCACTTCATTTTGCATCTCCTTAGACTGATTTGGAATGGTTTGGATAACTAGACCAGGCCACAAAGTCCAGCTAAGGTATTAAAAGTGACCAGAGTGTTCCTTTTGCTTCACTGGTGAGGCTATGGAGAAAAGGGAACTCTCCTACACTGCTGAAAGTTAGTATAGCCACTGTGAAGAATAATATGGAGGTTCCTCAAAGATCTACAAATAGAACTATCATATAATTCAGCAATTCCATTCCTGGTTATCTACCCAAAGGATAAAATTACACTCAGTCAGAAAAAACACTTGTACATCCATATTTGTTGCAGCATTATTCACAATTGATAAGTCATGGAATCAACCCAAATGTCCAAGAGCAGATGAATGGATTGAAAAAGTGTGGCACATATACACTACGGAATACTTTCCAGCCATAAAAAGCAATTAGAACTTGACATTTGATAGAAAATGGATGAATATGAAAGATTTAATGCTAAGCGAAGCAAGTCAAATTATAAAAGAGAAGAATTGTATGTTCCCACTTAACATATACCAAATGTCTGTACTCTGTGGCAGAAACTGAAAGACTGGAAGGCATAAAATCATGGGCAGCAACTGTGGATACTGGAGACAGTGTGCAAGCAGGGTAGGAAAGGGAAGGGGATCAAGGGAAAAAAGAAGAAAAAATTATAATAATTAATAAATAAACAAACTCAAACTACTGTCTCTGAGCACCAAACAACAACAACAACAACAACAACAAAATAGTGACCAGAATTAAAGGAATAAATTCAGTCAAGGTTGCTTCACTGAGATATATTACCAATGAGTTTCTTGGAGTGTGTGAACCCCTTTCATGGGGTTGTAGTTTATGACACTAACTGCCTTCTTGGAAACTTCAGTTGTGGTAGAGTACAACTGAATGAATGATCACCAAAGCCAGATAAAGGTTAAAGGGAGTCTTCGTTAGCTGGCCGGCGACTATACCTGGCTACTACAGCCTGAGACTTGGGGGCTGAAAGTCAGAACTGCAGCCCCAACCGAAGTTTGAGCAGTCTTTTTATAGAGGGTCAGTTACCAGGGGTTTCTATGCAAGTAGTTATATTGCTAAACAAAAGGGTTTCAGGCTAGTTAGCAAAGACAGTAGGAGGTATAGAATGTCGACCCGAATGCGGCTTTCTGTATGGCTAGCATAAGCTATTTTTTCCTGGGAAGAGCAAGCAGGTTTACAGAAGCAGACAGCCATGTTAGGGTAAGGGATCAAAATGGACGAACAGTTGCTCACATGCAAGATCCAATATGTGGCCTTCCACACAGTCACCCATGGAGGACTGTGGAAGGAGCTGCAGGCCTAAGATGATGATGTCATGAGATCAGCAGTACTGGTCAGGGACTGTGGGCTCGGGTCCATTTTGGCTAGCCCATCCCCTGTACCCTAGCGTCACCTATCATCTGAGGAAATAGCTGGTGGGAATCACCAGTTACAACCCTGACAATGTCTACCATGAAAACACTACCTCATGATTCTTGCCTTCTCTCTGCCACCCAGTCTGCAGTGGGTTGAGTAGGATCCTCCCAAAAATCCATGTCCACTTCAAAACTCACAATGTGACCTTATTTAGAAATAAGGGGTTTGGGGACCAGCAGTTGGCATAATGGCTATGTCGCTGGACTCCCATGTAGTCGACTGCGGTTCAAGTCCCGGACCCAGCAGCTTAAACTCACACCGGGCGCATGTGCGTGTGTGCCCAAGATCCCAAGAGGAGAATGGAGGAGAAGAAATTGTGGCGTGGCCATCCCCCCGAGGGGTGATTTTTCACACATGAGCCCTATAGCAAAAAACCTCTCAAAAAAAAAAAAAAAAAAAGAAGGAAGGAAGGAAGGAAGGAAGGAAGGAAAGAAAGAAAGAAAGGGGTTTTGCAGATATAATTAAAGATCTCAAGATGAAATTGTCTTGGAATTAGGGCGATCCCTAAATCCAGTTACAGGTGTCTGAATAAGAAGAGGAGATGATATCCAGAAACACACAGGGGGAAAGGCATGTGAAGATGGAGGCAGAGACTGGAGTCATGGTGTCAGAAGCCTAGGAACATGAGGCCACAAAAGCTTAATAGATTCTCCCTAGAGCCTTCAGAGGGAGCAAGGCCCTGGTGACACCTTGATTTTGGACTTCCAGCTCCAAAACTATGAGAGAATAAATAGCCAATATTTATGAAATGCTATGTGCATACTCACATTAATGCACTGAGTCATTACGACAATCATTATTATTCGCACTTTCCATATAAGGAAAGTGAGGCACAGAAAGGTTAAACTTGCCTCTTCCCGCTCCCCTTGGATATGGAGAATAGAGACAGGCATGTCCCCCAGCACTTTCCCATTGTCTAGGGCACCACAGCAAGCATCCTGCTCCAGAATGTCCCAATATAAAGACAACGCTCCTTCCTAATCTTTCAGAAACGCCCCTAACTTCAGGAAGTTATGCCTAACACTTTGTCCCTCATGGGAGTGAAAGGGGGCTAGTAAATTCTACAAACTGCTCTCTCCATGAAAGGAAGACAAATTTTGCTTCCCCTTAGATTTTGCTTTGACAGAGTGGAGAACAATTTGGTTCTTCCAAGGTTTTCATCTCCCCTGGCAACATCTGTATGAAGCCCACTCATTAGAGAAGAGCTGGAGATGGCTCCATGCCCAGCAAGCCACTTGAAGCCTCAAAGGATGGCTACGTGTAAAGTGATGCCCTGGAGTCCAGGTAGGTAAGGCCTTCTTCAAGGTAACCCTGTGGAACATCATCCTAGCGGCTGAACTCTGCCTGGGTAAGCTATGAGTTACCCAAGAAATTCAGGAGAACTAGCAGCTATTGGCCAGGGGCAGGCAGGAGACAGGAATGTGTGTACTGAGTCTCCCTAAGAGATTCTGATAGAAACTCTCCCCTAGGTGAGCTCCAGGGAAAACAATGAAATCTCACTTCCCAATCTACTCGTATTGAAAGTAGATCTCCTAATCTATGTTTATTTTTGGTTCTTCTGATAATAGAAAATAATATATGTTCATTATGAATTTTTAAATTAAATTAAAAGTGAATGAGGTTGGGGCTGGCCGGTGGTGTGGTGGTGTGGGCGCTGGTCTCCCACATGGCTAACGGTGGTTTGAGTCCCAGACCTGGCAACTTGCTTTCTCACTCTCCCTCTTTCTATCTCTCTCTGGTGAGTACACATGCCCTGTAGAAAATTTAAAAATAATAATAAGTAAATAAAATTAAATAAATAATTCTTTCTTAAAAAATGAGTGAAGAAGAAAGTGAGAAGCCTGCTCTCCCCACCCTAAAAAATCTCAAGTATTACACGGAGCTTTCTATACCTATATAAATACATACAGTTTTTCTATCAAAAACAGCCAAGTTATTATATGTTAATGCTCTAGCAGTAATGTGCTTATAACATATTGAACATGAAGATTAGTTATTATCATACATTTGTGGGTGAGGAGATTTTTTACAAAAACATTCTGGCTTCTGATATTTTCCCTACAGTTTCTTTTTATTTTCTTCTACCTCCATGTTGAACAAAACTCTCCCTGTTTCTACATTCCCAAGCATAAGGTAGTATCTTTGGATGAGGTGTCAGATGATACTGATTATGCTGAACCAACCACATCCTGGACAGGAATTTGTCTCGAGTGCTGGGATGTCACTCGTCTGGGTGCTTACTTTAGTGAGATGACAGCCATGCCCCTTCCAACAGGAGATGGTGCTCACTGCTCCCAAGAACAGATCTAGCTGTCCAGGAGTGAGGAAGGGCCTGGATCCAGAAGTCCCAGGAGGCCTCTTTTCACCTATTATAAAAGTCCTCAGTGGCTTGGGAGCAGGCAAGTGATGACTATGGCCAGCCTAGTAAAGCCTGAACTAGACATTGAGAATTGGACAACTGGCTTAGAAAGAGACCACGATGTAGCCTACAGACCAGGAAGCAGACCTCACCAGGCACTGAATCTACTGGTGCCATGATCTCGGACTTCCCAGCCTCCAGAACTGGGAGTAGTATATGTCTGTCGGTGAGCAGGCTCCCAGCCCGTGATATTTTTTTATAGCTCCCAAATGAACTGACTCCCTCTTGTACACAAAGCCTCCCATGGACCCCTGAGCCTTTGCAGGTCCCAGATTAAGAATCCCCTGCCCTTCAATTACAGAAAAAGAGATGTGGCAATACTCTACCATTCTACACGATTTCCTAACTTCCCTTGGATTAAAGTGTGCTATGGAAATCACTGAAGGAAAAGAGCTAAAATGAAATAAACAGATCTCACTGAGAGAATACCCAATCCAACATATATAATAAGCAAGATGGGTTTCAACCGTATGGCTGGCACTTATTCTTCTACCTTGGGTAATTTATCTGAACATATTTCCCTTTTCATTTCCAGTCAGCATAAGAAAGAAGTTTTCGCGTCATAATTTTAGGTGTTTGAGAATTTGGTATAACTGTATTAGCCATCATATTCTTGGGTTGAATCTTCTCCACAGCAATAAATCTCAGAAAAAAATAAAAGTAAGATGATGCATTATATCATTTCTGATTCCAATACTACTCCTGGTTTAACACATGACTTTTATGTCTTTGTTAACATTTTTATCTAGCTTTGTGCAAATAGATGGAAAAATATCCAACGTGGTACAAAAATATAAATGTAAAATAAAAGCTCTAGGTAAAACCATAAGCAGGAATAATCAGCTACAAAAATACCTCTCAAGTTGAATAAAATGGTTAAAGTTTGAGCTGAACTATCCATTTTGAATACAATTACAGCCCAGTAGTTAGCAGATCATTCAGAAATAGATATTTTAGTGTTCTACTTTGCAAATTACAGTGTGGAACTTTCAGCAATAAAGAGCAGCTCGAAGAAGTGAGAAGTCATAAAACGGAAAATGTAACATATCTAGCATGAGCAAGGGAAGAGGGAAGCGTGCAGATCATTAAACGGGGCTGCTGTCATGACAGTTTTAAGAACAGCAGTACCTCTGATCAGAACTCCTAAAAGAGCAGGAAATAAAGGGAGACCAGAAGAATTAAATTTAAAATAACAAAAAAATAGCATAAATATTCTAAAATAAATACTGAGGAGAAAAAGATAAATGATTTCTGTTAAAACTAAAAGAAGTCTCAATAAGGGGAAATTATCAATAGAAAACAGCTATGAAAACTAGTACTACTTCAGGATTATTTGCATGACCACCTAGAAGTGAACACTCAATGAAAGTGTATTAAAGTGGTTATTTAAATTTAATAAATTTCCTATTCAAATCATATTCCCTATGCTCCAAGCCAAAAGAAACAAACAAAAAGAAAGAAAAGAAGGAAGGAAGGAAGGAAGGAAGGAAGGAAGGAAGGAAGGAAGGAGAAAGAAATAAAATTGGGCTTAAAAATATGTCCCACTTTACACAGAAAAAAATAATAATTCAATTTCTGAGGAGAGCCAATGCACCTGAGACAGACATTATCTCTAACTTTTAAGGTTCTATGCAAATCTGCCACTTGCTCTGGAATAACACCGTTGAAGTAGAGCACAAGATAGTAAAAACACACTGAAGTCAGCACAAGATATTAAAATATATCCAAGGATTTTATCCCCTCAACAGTAATGACAAAATTAAGACGCTGTCATGTAGGTATAATCACTATCATGAATGATCCAAAGTCTGGGATGCAGTTGTCATACAACAACAATATCCATTTTTGTCTCTCATTTACTCTTTAAAACTGGAGCAGATGAGGTGTCACAGCGGGAATTCAACACTGTGATACACAGGAAGGTTCCAGGTTTGATTCCTGAGGTCTCCCTGTACACACCAGGGGAGCCAGGTGCTCATAATCCGGGCTGGCGGAGGCCAGGAGTGGATCACGGCATGGAATCCCTGCTGCAAGTACCTCTCTTTCCCCTCTATCAGAAGAAAGAAATAAATTTTTAAAAACTGGAGCCAGACAGTGGCACAGTGATAAAACACAGTGCTTCCCACACAATTCTGTATGGAAAGGTTCCAACTTCAAGTCCAGGGACCTCCCTGAGTATGTCGGACATGTGGGTGCCCATGATCCAGGGCTAGCTGAAGGCTGGAGGTAGATTGTGGCATTGGGACCCTGTTGAGAGAGCTATCTCTCTCTCTCACACTCTTAGACAAAAAAAAAAAAAAAAACAGACATTTAAAAATTGAAAGTAAATAAATAAGCAAAACTGCTAGTGGACAAGTCTTCCTACTCCTGGATAAAAATTCAGTCCCTTGAATCTTCTGGTCACTGTTATATTTAAAATTTTAAGAAGGCCCAAGTCATAAACAAAATATCAGTTGTATATTTTAAATACCCAGTAAACATAAAATCCAAACACTGATTCCAGGCTGAGCTTTTTCTCCTTTCCCCAGGTCCAGCAGTCGCAGGTGGAAAACCTGCAGTTAAGGAAGGAGGTGGCTCAGTCGCCTCCCTTCCCTGGCTCATGCTTCTACTCCTGCTTGCTAAATACAGCTTCTGATCCCTCAGGGTCAGGCAGGAAGGCAAGGCACAGGCGGCAAGACAGCTCTTTGCACCTGGCACAGGGAGACGAGCTAGCTTCAGTGCTCTCAGGTTCTGCAAGTGCTCACGCTCCTCACAAGAGAATGGAGTAGAAGGGATTGCGGTATGGCCATCTGCCCTGGGGGTGCTTTCTCACGTTCTCTCTCTCTCTCTCTCTCTCTCTCTCTCTCGCAAGCACGCATGCCCCATAACAAATTAAAGAAGAAAAAAAGAACAGAAAAGAAATAGAAGTAAAAAATACATATAAACTCTATTTCTCAAAATAAGCTCTACCAAGTTCAAGACAGTTTTTGTGAGTGATGCTACCAGCCACTGAGTCCACCCCTGAAGAACTGAGCATCCTGGGAATTTACTCATGTCCACGAGTCGCTCACATTTTTAACTGAGTGCCCTTTAAAGATTTTGTGAGATTAGGAAACACGAAGATGTCAGAACACGCCAAATCGGGACTGTAAGGTGAGTGTCAAACTCTCCCCAGTCTGGCCTTGTTGGACAACTGGAATGAGCAGGGCACTCACTGTCTTAGAGAAGAAGGACTCTGGTGAAGTTTCCCCAGGAGTTTTTCTGCTAAGGCTTTGGCTAGCTTTCTCAAAACACTCTGATAATAAGCAAATGTTACCACTCCTTGAGCCTCCAGAAGGTCAGAAAGCAAACTGCCCTCAGAGTCCCGAAAGACTGTTGCCGTGCCGTTGCTCTGACGAGCCCGCTGCCGCCTCCCGTAGCCCTTGCTTTGACTGGGCCTTGTCTCCGGGATTGCACTGGCAGGGCCACGAGCCATCCCCTGACCATTCTCTCAAGAAATGCCTCAGAATCTTGATATCACTTATTCAAAACTTCCACTGCAAACTCTGCTGTCATCTGCAGCTAATCTGGCCACAACCATTTTACACCTATCCAGTAGAAATTTTGCTCCACTTCAATTCCCAGTCAGAACCGTGGAAGTTGAACTGATCTAGACGTCCGTGGTGTGGGCTGTTCCTGCTGTTAATCTTTAACTAGGGCTCAGGCAGGATTAAGTTTTTTTCCTCACAGATTGATGTGAATGTCATCTTCGACACCATCTATCCCTTCTTAAAATGAGTTAGCCACCTGTCAGCGGCTGATTTCTGGGACGTTGTGTCCACGCACTTTCTGTAAAGCATCAGTAATTTGGCCATTCTTCCATCCAAGCGTCACCATCAATTTGATTTTGTTCTTACTTCAATTTTAACAGAATCCATGTTGCTCTGATGAAGGTTTTTTCAAATTGATGTCTTTTCCTTAATGTCTCAAACTAAATCCTGCTAAGACATGTTATAACTGGTTAGTATGTCATAACTGGTTAGTATGGGTTTATTTTGGTGCAAAAAAAAAAATAGAAATCCATGTTTTTTTCTTCATACACACTTTCCATGAAGATTTTGAAGAACCCCCTCAGATATAAAATCTCACATCATGACAGTCTTTTAAGGACACAGGATGTGATGGAGGGGATATGTGTATGCGGGTTGTGTAACAGTATAACAGAGCTGAATCCTGACCACTCATAGTACAAAGTCAATAGTAATAAAACTGTAATCTAAAACTGAAAAATCAAGAGAAAGCAATGCATCCGGTCCAGCAGGCCGTGTGGTGGTTAAGGTGCTGGATTCCACATGGCCGACTATGGGATTCGAGCCCCAGACCCGGTGACTTGAAAAACACATTGGGCCTTATGTGCACGCCCAAAATCCTGAAAGGAGAAAGGAGGGAGTGATAAAGGATTGAGTCATGACCATTCCCTTTGGGAGCTGTTTTCTCCTTCTCCCTTTCCCTAACTCTGCCTCTCGGTCTCTCTCTGGCAGGTCCACATGTCCTCCAGAAAACTGAAAAAATAAAAACTGGGTCCAGCAGATGGCATAACAGTGAAGGAGCTGGACTTCCACATGACTAACAACAGTTTGAGCCCCGGACACAGTGGCCTGAAACTCACACTGGACACATGTGCATCTATCCATGCCCAAAATCCTGAGAGAAGCATGAAGGAGAAAGGATTGTGGTGTGGCCATCCCTCCGGGGGGGGGGGGGGGGGGGGGGGTGATGTCTCGCTTTCTGTCCCTCTGTCTCTCTCTGACTCTTTGTCTCTCCAGCAACCACACTCACCTTATAGCAAAAACAAATCTCTAAAAAGTAATTAATTAAAATTAAAATAAGTCCATCTCAGGCAGCACTCCAAATAGTTTATGCAGATACTTTACCCTTTAAGGAAGTGGAGCGTAGCTGAGGGCGACACACACGATTTTATTGCACAGAGGGATGTGTGTGAGGGGAGCGGGGAGTAAGCTCACAGTAGGAAATCCCGACAAGCACTACCTCAACCCGGTGATCGAGGTCAGCATCAACAGTGATAGCTCATGTCATGAGCACACACCCTGGACAAGACGTGATGAGAATATCACATAGCTCTGTGGTCTTCCCTAAAGCCCGTAACTACAGTCCAATTAAGAGGGGGAAAAAATCAGCCGAATCCCAGCTGAAGAACAGTCTCTGAAATCCTGACCTCGAAAAAGTCAAGGACATCTAAAATAAGCCAAGTCTAAGAAACTCACAGCCGAGAGCCTAAGGAGACACGACAGCTAATGTAATGTGGTCGCCTGGATGAGATCCTGCAACAGGAAAAATAAAAGACTTTAAGTACAAACTAAAGAAGTCTAAACAAAACGCTGCCTTTAGTAATTTTTTAAAAACTTCTTTAGCCCCAGCCACAGTGGCACTTGTCACCAAAGTGCTGTGCTGCTCAGGCTGGGGCCATGTGGGAGGCCAGGTTCGATCCCACCCCAACCTCAGTGCACGTGCCTGTCACACCAGCAACTCCGCAGCCAGCGGCCAGAGGAACACGGGCTAATATGGGAGTCCAGTGCCTTCACCACGATGCCACCTGCTGCTCTCGTTTTTTTTTTCTTTTTTAAGGTTTACTTATGTATTTCTTCCACAAAGGAGAGAGACAAAAAGAGAGTACTCCCAACATGGTCCTGACCCCACAACCCACTCCAGTCCTCATCCAGTCCCAGATCTTAGACACACACGTATCCTCAGGGAGGTCTCCAGACGTGAACCGAGAACTGAGACTCTCCCCACGTGGTTCACCTCACAGAGCATCGCATTCTACCACTGCACCACATCCAGTCCTACCAGACCCTACACTAGAAAGAGCCTGGGATGATGGTGCACACCCATGGTCCCAGCTGGAAGGCTGAAAACTGTTTGTTTTTCTTTTTCTTTTTTTGGAGAGGTTTTTACTATAGGGCGCGTGTGCTCACCAGACAGACAGAGACATAGAGACAGAAAGCGAGAAATCACCCCCCAGGGGGGATGGCCACGCCGCAATCCCTTCTCCTCCATTCTCCTCCCGGGATCTTGGGCACGCACGCACACGCGCCCGGAGTGAGTTTTAAGCCACCGGGTCTGGGACTCGAACCGCGGTCAACTACGTGGGAGTCCAGCGACATAGCCATTACGCTAACTGCTGGTCCCATTACGCTAACTGCTGGTCCCTGAGGCTGAAAACTCTTATAAAAAATGTAATCATGATCTGAAAAACTGTCAAAAAAAAAAAAAAAAAAACTACTAGAACTAGTAGGTTTAATAAAGTTACAATAAAAGAGAATAGATTATTAACATAGTGGAAACTGAAAGATTAGAGGACATAGAAGCGTTGAAAATGGTTATGGATACTGGATACAGTGTGGGAAGTGGATGGGAGAAAGGGGAGTTTGTAAGGAAAGAAATTAAGGAGGAAAATATAGAGGCAATACGTTTGTGGGACACAGAAATGGGTTATTATCTGCTGATGATAAAGTGTTTGTATCCTCAACTGGATTGGTGTGAAGCGTATTCATGTTGGGTAAATTCAACTTATGAGCTAAGTGATGCATAGTGATTAAATGTATAAAATAAATTAAAATAATATTTTTTAATGTCTAACAACATGGATGAGCCTCAAGATAATGATGCTGAATGAAAGAAGTGAGATGAGAAAGAGCACATACTGTATGACCACATTTCTATATAATCCTAAAGAATGCAAATTAATATTTAGTGGCAAGAAGCTCAGTGGCTGAGTGGGGCTGGGGTCGGGGTAGGTACAGGAGGAAGATGTCACGGAGGGCAGGAGGGGAACCGGGGAGGATGGAATGTTCACGATCTTGCTTGTGCTACTGGTTTCACAGGGACATGCATGTATCAAAACATGCTATACATGTTTAATATCTAAGTTGATTCACCGCAACACAACTGTTTTAAAGGAAAAAGTATACATGAGCACAAGTAGCTAAGACGATTTTGACACAGAAGGACAATAGGGACCAGCAGATGGCGTAATGGTTACATTGCTGGACTCCCACATAGTCAACCGCAGTTCGAGTCCCAGACCCAGTGGCTTAAAACTCACACCAGGCGCATGTGTATGCGTGCCCAAAATCCCAAGAGGAGAATGGAGAAGATGGGATTATGGTGTGGACATGCCCCCCCGGGGGGTGACTTCTCACTTTCTGTCTCTGTCTTTCTGGGTCTCTCCAGCGAGTGCATGCTAAAAATCTCTCTTACAGCAAAAATCTCTCTAATAAAAAATTTATAAAGGACAATAAAGGAGGGCTATTTGGCTACCAAAAAAGACAGACTATAAGCTACAGTGAATGTAAGTGTTGTGTGGCATGGAGATTGATAAGTACAGCAGAGAATCAGATCAGAGAGCCCCGAAACAGACCCACGCCTGTACAGATATTTCAGAATTAACAGAAGTGGATTGATCAATAAACGGGGCTATGAAAGTTAGTTCTCCATGGGAAAAAACACATAGAAGTCAATTTCTACCTCATGCCATACACAATAATAAATTTCAGGCAGATTAAATATCTAGCAGAAAAAAGCAATACTTTAAAACTGTTAGAAAAAGATATAGGCAAATATTACCTTAGAACAAGGGGAAATTTTTTATACTAGACAGAGAATTGACAAATCATGAAGAAAATAATTGATTCTCTACATTTCTGCACAATAAAATATGCCAATGAGAGGTGAAAGAAAAAGCATAGACTAAGAGTAGCTAGGAGTAACAAATCAAATTATTAATTCCCAGGATATATAACTTCTACAGATCAATATTTAAAAAAACACACACAAATATACAAAAGAAAAACATACTTTTCAGAAAACCCTGAAGGCAAAAACTCACCGGTATCCAGCAAAATACAATCAAAACTGCAATGAAATACATTTTTTTAAGGTTTTTGCTATAGGGCACATGCACTGGCCAGAGAGACAGTGAGAGGTAAAGTGAGAAATCACTCTCCTGGGAGGGTAGCCACACCACAATCCCTTCTCCTCCATTCTCCTCCTGGGATTTTGAGAACACATGCACACATGCCTGGCGTGAGTTTCAAGCTATCAGGTCTGGGATTCAAACCATGGTTGATTTGAATAACCATTATACCACCTGCCAGTTCCTCTCACCGTTTCTCAAACTATGTGGGAGACAAATGCCTTAACCACTACGGCACCTGCTGGTCCCAATAAAATACCATTTTACACTCAACAAATCAACAAAAAAGTTCAATTCCAGCAAAACAAAAGTTGGGAAGAATGTGTTCTCATAACTGTGGGTAAAATGTGAATCGTTTACCTCCATCAGAACAATTCTGAAACAGCTGTTAAAGCTGATGCAGATTGGGCCAGCAAGTAACCTGGTGATTAAGGCAGCTGGATCTCAAATAGCCGACTATCCAGTTAGAGGCCTGGATCTGGCGGCTTAAGAAATGCGCTGGGCATGTGCACACATGTGCCCACAATTCCAAGAGGAAGAGATGAAGGAAAAGGCTTTGTAGCATTATCATGCCCCCTAGAAAGAGTTTTTTTCTCTCTCTCCTTCTCTCTCTGTCTGGTACACATACCCTCTGGCAAATTAGGGGGGAAAAAAGAAGCCAAACAAATATCAAGAAGAGTTAAAATTTTTTCATATATTGTCAGGACAGAACAAGAATTCCCACTCTCATTGTTTCTTTTTTTTTAGAGAGGGAGATTTGTCTGCTACAGGGTGTGTGCACTTGCCAGAGAGACACAGAGAGGCAGAGAGACACAAAGCAAGAAATCACCCCCCCGGGGAGAATATCCATATCACAATGGATATTGTGGATATCCATCCTTCTCCTCCATTCTCCTCCCAGGATCTTGAACACATACACACACACACACAAACACACATGCTCAGAACGAGTTTCAAGCTGCTGGACCTGGGACTCAAACCACGGTCGGCCATGTGGGAGTCCAGCAACATAACCATTACACCATCTGCTGGTCCCTTTCACTGTTTCTGTTTAACAGTACTGGAGATCCTAGCCAGAGCAATCAGACATGAGAAATATATATATATATATATATATATATATATATATACACACACACACATACATGTATATATATATATATATATATATATATATATATATATATATATCTTCCCCAATATAACTGAAAAAATATACAGTTGACTCTTTATGCTGTCAACATGATCTTATGTAGATAAAATCCAGAAATGTACACTAAAAATAATAAATAGAGGAAAGCTATGCTCTAAAGTCCATCTTCTAGACTCCCAAAATACTCAAACAAGAAGCCATTTTAAATCTGAGGTGTGTCCTGGCCTGTTCAGGGAAGCTAAGCTCTAAACTCCATCTTCTAGACTCCCAAAATGCTCACACAAGTAGAGGAGAGATTTTTTCACAGAATGACCAGAGAGGCACAAGAAATATGAGAAACCAATAAAATATCTGTCTCCTAAGGGAGAAGAACAATCCTTCATCATCCACAGACAGTACAGTGGAATCTGTGGAAATGTCCGATAGAGAATTCAGAATATTCATAGTGACAAAGCTAACAGAGATGGAAGAGCTGAGAGACAATGAACTCCAGAAGATCCAGAAGAGATGAGTTCCAGGAGGTGAGGAAGTTCTTGCACTATCTGAAAGAGAAACACACCATAAAAGAGAACCAAATGGACCTATTAGAGACGAAGTCTGCAATTCAGGAAATCAAAACCTCCCTCTCAAGTATTAAAAGCATACTAGTCCTTGCAGAAGATTGAATCTCAGATGTTGAAGGCAAAACCTCTGATCTAGGGGAAAAAAAACTGAGAAAATAATCCAAAGAAATGAGAATACTATATAAGAAATACTAGACACCCTTAAGCTCCCAAACATTCGGATAGTCGGTATCCCAGAAGGTGAAGAAACTAATAAGGACATTGATAATCTATTCCACGAAATCCTGGAAGGAAATCTTCCAAATCTAGAGAGACATTCAAATATCCAGACCCAATAAATACAAAGGACCCCAAATAGAATCAACCCAAGAAGATCTTCTCCAAGGCACATCATAGCCAGATTGGCCAAATCCACAAAGACAAGATACTAAAATTGGCAAGAGAGAAACGTCATGTTACTTATAAAGGTTATCCCATCAAACCAACATCAGAACTGTCATCAGAAACAATGTGAGCAAAGAAAGAGTGGGAAATATATTCAAAGTGTTAAGTGAAAAACAGTTTCAACTATACCCACCAAGATTATCCTTTATATGGGAAGAAAAGAAAAACATTCTCAGATAAACAAAACCTGAAAGAATTTACCAACACCAGACCAGCTCTTGAAGAAATTCTGAAAGAAATGCTCTACCAGGAAAACTAAAGACATTCATACAGAAATAAGAGAACGAAAAGCAACCAAGAAAATGACCAACTTAATGCTAGGGACAAGAAATATCAATAATAACGTTGACTGTTAACTTCTAAGATTTAAACAGAAAGATTGGACCATAGTAACACTGCAAATTCCACAGAAGAGAACTTGAACATAAGACTAAACTGATTAAATAGAATTTTATGACTTTTGAGTAAACCATTACTGATTGTTTTTACTAATTTGTTTTCCCAACTTAAGGATTTTGCTTCCTTTTGAGCTGTAGAGCAATTTGTTAACATATTTTTTTCTTCTTGTTTGTTTCTTTAAATGGAAACATAAACTTTTCTTCCTTCCTGACCCCTCTGAAATTGGAAAATATTTGGGAGTATTCATATTTTGTGGCAAAAGGGTTTTTGCATAAGCTCAATGATACCTGTTGCATTGAATCAGAAATTGGAAATACTCATTATTAGACAGAGCTTTGGCTGGAATGTCATATCTGAAGATTAACCAGAAAACTATGGAACTAACGGAGATCTCAAGTAAGCTAACAAAACTCTTGGAAAGATGGCCTGACACCATAAATAGTTCTGCCTGGCAGAGAGGATTAGAGAAGCTATATGAAAGAATTTGTACCATAAAATAACCCGGACTTTTGCAGCTCAGCATTGTAATCAGTAGAGATTGCAAAAGAGCAGCCACAACCAGATTACCTTGAGGAAGACTTTGAAGGAAGAAAAAGAGACTGATCTTTGCTAGCAGATGGTATATCACAAAATACCAGGTCAGCAGGGCTAAATTGAAAAGTTTTATGTGTGACTTGTGTGTTGGGCGTTTGCTTTTCAACAGTTTGAGTAGCTGACATATAAATATTTTCTCAAAAATATTTAAAACCATACTGTCTCTGTTGTTATAGTCACAAACAAAATTATAACAAATATTATGAACATTATCTTTAAAATTCAGTTTTTTGAAATTTTTAAAGTTGTTTATTAACTGTTAAGAACAGTTAATATGGAGTATGAGCAAAACTTTTTTTATATGTAAAGTAAGTGTTGGAAAAAAAATGTAAAAATAAATAAATTATTGAAAAAATTTTTAAATAAAAATGAAATTTTTTAAAGGCTAAATAAGCAAATAAATAAAAGTTAAATTTTTTTAAAAAGGCCAGCCCATAGCTGGATCCCACATGGCCAACTACATAATTCAAGTCTCAGACCCAGCAGCTTGAAAATCACACAGGGTGTGTGTGTGTGTGTGTCTAGAATTCTGAAAGGAGGGAGAAAAGGAAGAGAAGGGACAGCAGTGCACCCATTCCCCATGGGAAGTGCTTTCTCTCCTCTCCCTCTCTCTCTCTCTCTCCCTCTCTCTTTCTCTCTCTCTCTCTCTCTCTCATGAGCACATGTGCCCTCTGGAAAATTTTATTTTTTAGGTTGATACAGATTACCTCCCACTGTCCACCAATCCCACTTCTAGCTATATACCTAGAAAACTCTTGCACAGGTGCACAGAAGTTATAGATAAGAACATTCTTTACAATTTTGTTAGAAACAGGAAAAAATTAATTTTTATCAATAGGAAAATAGTTTTCTTTAAATGTGGTTTTGATATAATAAAATACTATGAAATAGATAAAATGAATAAGCAAGTGATGCGTCAGAGACTTAAGTCTACCTGCTCACTCATGTGAAATCCTTCCCAAGAATTCTCTCCTCAGTATCTCTCTGCATCTTTCTCCCTCTCTGTAAACACACACATCCTCGAGGTGCTCTGCTTTCTGAAATATTGTCTGAGAGAATAAACATCCAATCATATTATGGACAACAATGAATTTTATTCTACGGAATGTTTTAAGCAAGTCTTAACTCTCTATTATAACAATACACCACACTGCATTTTTAGAAGTTTATCATATGTTGGTGAAACTATAAGTGGTAACAGTTTCTTGTAAATACTATTATTCAAAAATATATGAAACAGGTACTCATTATTATTATACTTTGATTTCACAACTTTCGTAATCTGTGGGTTTCCTCTCCCTATTCCTGGCTTATGGTTCTCATTTAAGGTAAACACAGTCTGAAGATCTGCCAGGTGATCCTTCTTGGTGTCAACTCTTCATGTTCATTCGTTGCAGCACAAAGTGAATGGAACTGACAGCCAGAAACAGGGAGAGAATTTTGGCCATGCACACACATATGCCCAGTGTGATTTTCAAGCCACTGCATGCAGGACTCAAACCACAGAGTATTTATCTATCCATACACACCAAATTTACAATGATGAAATAGGGTGCAGGGTCAGCTGGTGGTGTGGTGGTTAAAGCAGATGGATCCCACACGGCTAACAGCAGTTGAAGTACCAGACGTTGTAGCTTAAAAAACCACACTAGGCATATGTGCGTTTGAGCCCACAATCCTGAAAGGAGAAATAAGAAGGGATTGTGGCAATGCCATCTCCCGTGGGGAGTCCTCACTTTCCTTCTTCTTCTCTAGTGACCACATGCACCCTCTAGCAAATTTTGAAGAAGGAAGAGGAGGAGAAGGAGGAAAAAGGAAGGAGTAAGGAGAAGAGAAAGATGAGGAAAAGGAAGGAGAATAATGAAGAAGAGGAGGAAAGGGTAAGATAGAAGAAGTAGAGGGACCAGCAGTTAGCGTAATGGCTATGTCGCTGGACTCCCATGTAGTCGACCGCGGTTCGAGTCCCGGACCCGGTGGCTTAAACTCACGCCGGGCGCGTGTGCGTGCGTGCCCAGGATCCCGAGAGGAGAATGGAGGAGAAGGGATTGCGGCGTGGCCATCCCCTCTGGGGGGTGATTTCCTGCTTTCTATCTTTCTGTCTCTCTCTGTCTGTCTGGCGAGCGCACACGCCCTATAGCAAAAACCTCTCAAAAAAAAAAAAAAAAAAAAAAAAAAAAAAGATAGAAGAAGTAGAAACAGAAGAAGGAGAATGAGGAGAAGAAGAAACAGGATAGAAACATTTCTGTTTGGAAAGAAATAAAATGGGAGACATACACAGACACTGGTCTTTAGAAATTCTAAAATCTCTTGGACTAATATTGTGAAGTCTATCCTGAATGTGGGAATATCAGCCCTTAAATATGTGCAAGAAGCCTCATTATCCATAATCCCACATGACCCCTGGCTTTCTTTTCCATTACACTCCATAACAGATCTGAAATAGTCATCAAGAAATACGCTTTACTTTGAGGGCTGCACAGCTTTCTCAATCTACTTCTTGCCCTAAAAATTTGGTGGCCCAAGGGTCATTTCAAAAGTCTTTAATAATTATCATCTTTCTAGTTCAACCTGGTAATTTCTTTGAAAGTATGCCTCTTGCAACAACCTAATAAGCTTCTTACCTATTTTATTCCAGAAATTGTGTGCCAAAAGCCACACCCGCAGTTTCCTTCCAAACATATTTTACGTGGATCTTTACTGTGGTACACATTAAAGTTTAAGAGTTTTTAATAATGGCATAGTAGACAAGGAAACAAATATTTGAATGGTTTGTAACAGTAGATGCAAGGATCATGACCTTTGCTGTAAGGCTCAGTTTTAATATTTTTGTATTGCCAAAAGGCTGTATCAATTTCATCTTCTACTGCTTGGAATCTAAAATCAATCAGCCTTTCTGACATTGCAAAGCTTCAAAATTTCCTTTATTTCTTTTTGAAATTGAGCTAATTCTTTTCTGACCTTATCTCTTACATTACCTTGTCAAATGCAGCCAACAGAAACCAAACACACATCACTAATATTCTGTTTTCCAGTCTTTTTCTCTAGAGCTACAAATTCATAAGGCATATAATTTGTCTTCCAAATTACTAGGAGCAATAGTTTAACCAAAATTTTTCCACTACATAATATAAATTGTCATCTTTCCAGACTTTATAACAGTTTTTACACTGACTACAACTTGTCCTTCAAACCAATGAAAGATTAGTGTTCTTACTATGCAAGCACCCCACTCCTGATGGCAATTTTTTTATCAGTCAGAGTAAGGTGAATTATGCTACAGTTAAAAAGAAGGGAAAAAAAAAAAACTTCAACATTTCCATGGCTAGAAAAGATAAATAATTTTTTTTCTCAAGTTACATTTTCATTAATGTAATTCATTAATGTTTGAGGAGGGGCAAAGAAGCAAGCTCTGTATCATCTTTACTAAGAAGGCAGTCTGACAAAGACTCCACCATCTAGAACTGCTATGCCAGAAAGAAGTGTATGTAATTGGTGTACTAAGTCTTAAAGACTTCAGTCCAGTGGCCAGCAGATGGTATGATGGTTATGTTGCTGGACTTCCACGTAGTTGACCACAGTTCGAATCCCGGACCCAATGGCTTAAAACTCACACCAGGCACATGTGCGTGCATGCCCAAGATCCCAAGAGGAAAATGAAGAAGGGAAATTTAAAAAAAAAAAAATCAGACTTTTGTCCACATTTTGTTGACCAAATCAAGTTACATGGCCATGCCTAGTTTCAGTAGGGTGGAGAAGTCCAATCTTACCATGTTCCCAGAAATTATAGTACCAAAACAATGACGACATTAAATATTCCTTATGTTTATCACACTCATTTTTTTAGATAGCAGTACTAATAACCTTCAAGTAAACTTTCCAGACTAAAAAAGGACACTATTCTGACTCAACTACTATACATTGTATTGATGCTGGGAAAAAGCATGTTGTACACTGTACAGCTGTACAGTGATTGATGTAATTTAAAATAAAGGACACTGTTCTTCCTCGATGTTTCTATTAGATAGTCGGGAAAGTCACGATGTATTTTGCTATGTTTTTCTGTGCAATAATGTGTCATGACTTTCCTGACAACACAGTATACATGAGGATACCTTAGGCTATATCCCAGACTGCTCTTCAAAGTGCAGATTCCACTCTACTTTAAAATATGCTATGTAAAAAAAAAGAACTGTGCGCTTCAATAAGGTTTGTAGAAGATAGGTAAGGGTTGGCTCCACGGTGCAGTAGTAATGCTCTGCTCAAGAGAAACCAGGTTCCACATATCAAATCCCTGGCCCAATCAACTTGAAACACATCGGGTATGCATCTAAGTGCCCAGGATCTGAAGAGCTGGAGGACTAGAGGAATGGTGTGATCACACCCTATGAAGAGGGCATCTCTCTCTCTCTTTTTCTTTCTCTCTCTCTCTCTCTTTCTCTCACTCTCCATCTTTCTCCTATTCATGTACACATGCTCTATCATGAATAATGAATTCTTTTTTTAAAAAAGATGGGTTAAACATATTTACCCACTACAGAACTACTAAGGAGCCTCTCCTGGAACTAGTTCACCTAGAAATACACTCTAGGAAAAAATAGTTTTTATTTCTTTTTTAAGTTTATTTAATTATTTTAAAAGGGAGAAGGATACAGAAAGAAGGTCACCTCCAACACAGTCCCCATGCCATGATCCACCTCCAGTCCCAGCCAGTATGGATTACAGGTGCAAGGGTGCATGACTGGCATGTGCAAGGATACTGAGGATGCAAACTCAGGACCTTCCCATATGAGTCCAGCAGCATCACTGTTGGGCCACTGTCTGGCCTCCTCATTTCTAAAAATATAATTCAATAAGTAAATGTATTCCGTGTTGTGTCTAAGATTTTGTTTCTCAAGTGAATTAACCCTGAACTTATTTTGGAAGATATGAGCCATGATATCCGAAGAATTACCTGCAATTTGGAAGGGTTATCTTTGGGTTATGGCACTAGCCCCTACAAGCCAGTTCCACATTTTGCACTCCTAGGACTTAGGGAGGCATCTGCCAACAAGCATGAAAAGACTTCACGTTTTCACAGTAAATAATTACCACATCACAGGTCCACTCAGCTCTCCATGCTGACCACAGATCAGGCAGAAATTGGTTCTCTTCCCTTTCACTGACAATGCTGAGCTCACCCTTTTAGGAGTTCCTTTTCCATAAACACAGTCTTGTCATTCATGTAATGTGGTTTTACTCTTTAGCAACAGAAGAAAACTACACCTACATTCCATCATCACCATGAGCATGACTGAAAATTGCCTGTGAGCCTAGCTGATTCTAACCTCTCCCACTTATCTTACCCAATTACTACTGGACAACTTCTTGTCTTTTGGTCATAGCATAACTACCATTCCCTGGTTTTCTCTACAGAGTACAAAGAGGCTATGTACCCATTAATATCAAGTTACCATTGTGTTTATGACTTTAAAAGTGCAAGACAGATTTATATCCTGATAGTGAACTGCATTACAACTTAATGTTTGATATACTCTCAAGAATGAGTTTTTTCTCTTCCTTTTCTCTTGCTTTATTCACTTCGAGGAGAACATTGGGAACTTACTCAAGAAGGATAATGCTCCATGGTTATGTCTTCTCTGGGAATTGCAAACAAGACTCCATCAGCCTGCCAAGCATAGGCATATGGGCATTCCAATGTGCAACAGAAGCTTCACTGATCAGTGAACAGAACAAACCACAGCTGCTAGTTTAGTTCTGGCTCAAATCAGAAGTAGTGACTTATGCCATCTCCAAGGGCTGGTTAAAGCTCTGATTCATGCATGAACCACCCAGTCCATATGGGCTAGGAAACTCAGCTTAAGGTGGAACTTTCTACTCAAATTTCATCAAGCCTCAGAAAACAATGCTTCTGATACCAATCCATTGCCATTTTCTAATGATTAATTAATGTATTAGTTCATTAGTGTCTTGCTAACAGAAATATCTGAGGCTGGGTGAGTTATAAAGAAATCATGATTGCTTATGTTTGGCTCACGATTCTGGTGGTCAAAAAGCCCAAAGATGTGGTACTGTTACCAGGCTGGTCTCACAACATGGCTGACAGAGCAGAAGGCAAACACTGGCTAGACATGAGAGACTGGAAGGAAGAGGAGAGAAACAGATGTTTCCACTTCCTCTATTTGTCTCTCCCACACTTCCGGCCATTTAGATGATGCTCTCCCATTAGGACCTAGCTCTTAAAAGTCTCACCACCTCCCACACCACCGGGGACCAAGCTTCCATAACCTGAACCTTTGAGGGACAAGCCATTGCTCTTAAATAGCATCATTTAAAGCCACACACTTTTTTTAAAAAAGAATTATTTACTTAACTTTACTTATTATTATTATTTTTTAATTTGCTATAGGACACATGCACTCACCAGAGAGAGAGAGAGGGAAAATAAGAAAACCAGCTATCATGTCTGGGATTTGAACCCTGGCTGGCCATGTGGGAGTACAATGCCTTAACCACCCTGCCACCTGCCGACTCCCAAAGCCACATACTCTTAATCTCTGAAGAAGGAGTCTGGATTATTTATAGGTAAAATTTGTGGAGGGATGCTAAAAGTTATCCTTCCAGCCAAAGTGCCATCTCTGTCTATGCAAATAGAGGCATTAGTCTCTGGCGTCCCCTGTCTTGCATCAGTATGCCCTTGGGAGTAGCTCTTTAAGCCTGTTCTCAAACTTTCCCACAAAGTTACCCTAGCAGAAGAGAGTAAAGGTGTCAGGATGGGAATCCAGAAGAGGGTTTCTGAAGAGGAGTAAAATTTCTTTGAAAAAGTTCCTGTTTATTTATTTGTTATCTTGCTATTGCTTGCTTGATTTGCTATTGAGCATATGTACTCAACAGAGAGAGAAAGAGAAAGAGAGAAAGTGAGAAATTACCCTCCAGGGGAGATGGTCATGCCACAATCCCTTCTCCTCCATTTTCGTCTTGGGGTTTTGGGTACACATGCAAACACACCCAGCATGTTTTTCAAGTCACTAGGTCTAAGACGCAAACCACATATTCACCCATATGGGATCCAGCACCTTAACCATCATGCCACCTACTAACCCTCCTTTTTATCATTTAAGTATTCATAAATTTCTATGTTCTACTGTTTAGGTATTTATAATTTTTTTTGAGAGGCTTTTGCTATAGGGCACATGTGCTCGCCAGAAAGAGAGAGACAGAGAGACAGAAAGCAAGAAATCACCCCCCAGGGGGGATGGCCACGCCGCAATCCCTTCTCATCCTTTCTCCTCTCGGGATCTTGGGCACACACGCACACGCACCCGGCATGAGTTTAAGCCACCGGGTCAGGAGTCGAATTGCAGTCAGCTACATGGGAGTTCAGCAACATAGCCATTACGCTAACTGCTGGTCTCAGGTATTTATCATTTTTAATATAATAGTAAATACCAATTGAAGTATGTCTATCATCAAGGTACGGTCATGAAACAGAAGCCATGCTCATTATTGAAGCAGAGATTTTAGTACAAAAAAGTTGAGAACCAAATGTTGGTGACCTAAAAACAAGAGACGGGAACATTGCAGTTCCCAGAAGTAGTCATGCAAAAGCAGCTAACTGTAGACTGGGAACCAAAGAAGTAGATTGGAATTAACAATCCCAGAAGCAGGGACCAGCAGATGGTGTAATGGTTATGTCAATGGACTCCCACATAGTCAACCACAGCTTGAGTCCTGGACCCAATGGCTTAAAACTCACGCCAGACGCATGCGCATGCATGCCCAAGATCCCAAGAGAAGGATGGAGGAGAAGGGATTGCAGTGTGGCCATCCCCCTGCAGGGAGGAATGATTTCTCACTTTCTGTCTCTCTGTCTCTATATATCTCTCTGGTCAGTGCACACGCCTATAGCAAAAATCTCTTTTTAAAAAAATAATAAAAATAATAATAACCCCTAGAAGCAGAGAGTTGGGGCTCAGAAGCTGGAACAGAATTCTCTGAGGCAGGGACGTGAGTGGCTCATGCAGGGGTTTCTGAGGGGATAAATGAAGCTAGGCCTGGGCATGTGGGGAAACAGCACTGAAAAAGCAGACAGTGCTACTGAAACATCGGTTTTGTTTTGGGATTTTTTTTTTTTTTTTTTGAGAGAATTTTGCTGTAGGACGTGTGCACTTGCCAGAGAGACAAAGATACAGAAAGCCAGCAATCACCCCCCAGGAGGAATGGTCACCCATGCTCCAGTGTGTTTCCGCCTGCCAGTTCCGAGACACAAACTGCAGTCAACCATGTTCCTTCTGCACCCCCTTTCTCCTCTCAGCAGAACCATGAAGACAGCAGCTGGCAAAGAGGACATGTGTGCCCGCTCTCAGGCCCAGCACTGTAAAGCTGAGTGCGGAAGGGTAGGTTGTGGTGAGACAATACCTCAGCAGCCAGCGCTGGTCTTAACTGTTTTCCAGTAACAGATCTGGTTGCGTCCATGCACCTAGGTGTACTGTGCTTACTCCTCCTATGGCTTTATCTCCCTAACACCGCAGAGACTCCGCAGTGCACCAGCACCGCTATTACCAGCCCACTGTGAATTGATTCATGAGACAAGGGCCAAGGACAGCAGCATTCCCACTCCAGTCCAGCCACTTTTTTATGACCTGGGACAAGCCGCTTTCCCAGTTTACGTCATGTTTAACATAAGGGAGTTGAACCAAATTCTTTGAAAGTCCATCCCAGTTTTATAATTTCTGGAGAATATTCTGAGAAAGCTCACCTTTTATCAGGTTTTTATGGAGAGGGAAGTCCAAAACAGTGATTTCCAAGACTCCATTGGGCACCCGGAAGTAACACAAGGGTCTGTGCTGGGAGGAGAGCCTTGAGAAAGTACAGGTGAGAGAAAGGCACCGACAGGAAGAGAGGGCATGAAGGGGGTGCAGGCACACGGGGCAGGAGAGAGCGCCTGGCTCTCTGTGGCTCTGATGACTCGCAACGTCTCAGCGTAGGATTTCCAGTGGCTGTGAAACATAAGCTCTGAGTGTTCTGTAAAAGGTAGAAGGGGCACCAGTTCACTCAGGTGAAAGCCAGCCTTTCTTCTAGAAAGGAATTAGAGTCCCAATGTGGAACACAAGATCCTCTCTTCCCTTCAGGGCTAAAAAAAAAGAAAGATAGCAGACCTGTACATATTGCTATCTGTCACAAAGCATTTTTTGACATCAAACTCCCCTCATATAGATGAAACACTCTGCTTCTTGGCAGAGTGAGGCTCTTTCAATGCAACTCTCCCCCTTGCTAAGGAAAAGATTGCTTCGAACTGGATCACAGAAAAGATAGGTGAGTTCTAAGTGACACAGAACTGTGGCTGGACTTCATATGTGTGATCTTAATGTCAAAATACTTACAAGTCCCGTATTACTCTCCTGTGAATTCGGTTACAAATCATTTGGTAATTAAATATCCTCTTCAAGACATCATGGCTGATTTAATGAGGGCCAAACCCATCATAACAGATTGTTAATCTGAGCTGGTGGGGTTCTTTTTCCCCTTTGTTTCATTTTCAAAGATTTTTATTACTGTAAGATATTTGGTAATATTCTTTATTAGGCTGATAAGTTTTGAATTGCTTTTCATTTTATTATCACATTAGTTCCTTCTTAATGGTTTTACTAGAACTCAGAAGTCTCCTGAGTTTTAATAACCTCTCTTTTTTCAGTACTTATTGTCATGGAATTAATTGTATAAAATCATGATCCTTCACTGAATATGTCACCGGGCCAAAAGAAGAAAATTCAATAAGAAGAATTAGACCTTGAAGAGTGATTGACGATTCATCTTGCTACAGATTTTTCACTTTGAGATTTTCATTTGCTTTACAGTAGCCCAATTTCCTTCCTTTCTATCTCTAAGAATATCCTTCAGACTGAAGAATACTTTGGAACTCTTTGAACTGGGGGTTATTAAAATTAAACTTTTTAGAGATCAGCTAACTTTTTTAAATCTAGGAAGGGACATGTTTTTATTCACCTGAGAATACTTTCTTTGTAGCTGGGTTTGTTTAAGGGACAGACAATAATTAGGCCTAAAGAAAATTACCGAATTATCAATTAACTAAATTTTTTAAGGATCATATTTTCAAGTTCATCTTTCTTGATCCATGGTAGTAGTAATTCTCTCAAGAATAAATGTCTACTGGGGCCAGCAGGTGACGTCGTGGTTAGAGTACACTGGACTCCCACGGGGCAGACTGCAGTTTGTGTCCTGGGCCTGGTGGCTTGCTTTCTCTCTTTCTCTCTTTCTGTCTCTCTGGGATGAGCGCACATGCCCTACCGCAAATTTTAAAAATAACAATAAATAAAATTAAATAACTCTTTTAAAAAAAATAATAAATATCCTTAAAGTCCTGAGGCCGAATCTCTTTTATTAAAACATGATTTAATTAATATCAATTAATATTAAAAGAACAAAATATCAGTTATATCAGACTCTGAAAGAACAAAAACTTTAATTATCTTTCATCTTAGATATTTTTGTACATGTTATGAGTAGCCAAATTTTCCAAAAGAAATAAATATTTGCTCAATAACAAAATTAAGAGCTGGGCAAATTAAAAATTAATTATCAAATGAGTGCCTCAAGTAATCCAAAACTTCCACTTTAACCAGTGTATAATTTAATATGTGCATTGTAGCTAAAGTCTCTTCAGCAGCAGCAAATTAGAACATTATCCTCAGGTAAAATTCTCTCTTCTAAATCTAACAATAATGGATGTGCAATAAATGTCTACTGAATGAATGGGTTTGTTCAATTAATGGGTTTAATCAGTTAAAAGAGAACTGAACCCATCAAACATAACTCCTTGGCCTGATAAAGCGATAAATTTTGCAACTAGTCAATTATTGATGGACTTGGTCTTTAGGGAGCTATTTCTCAAGGTATTTGAATAAGCATACTATTAAGGTGATCATCTAACTAAGACACAGACTATTGGGAACCAGCAGTTAGCGTAATGGCTATGTCGCTGGACTCCCACGTAGTCGACTGCGGTTCGCGTCCCGGACCCGGTGGCTTAAAACTCACGCCGGGCGCGTGTGCGTGCGTGCCCAAGATCCCGGGAGAAGAATGAAGGAGAAGGGATTGCGGCGTGACCATCCCCCCTGGGGGGTGATTTCTTGCTTTCTGTCTCTATGTCTCTCTCTGTCTGTCCGGTGAGTGCACATGCCCTATAGCAAAAACCTCTCTAAAAAAAAAAGACACAGACTATTAACACATTGGTCCTTGATGCATAAAAAACTTAACACAGGCTTTAATTTCTTCAAAACCATCAGGAAGGGTGGATGGTTAAAGGAGGCAGATCCCACGTAGTCTACCGTGTGGTTCGAATTCCCAACCTGATGGCTTGAGAAACACACTGGGTGTGTGTGCCTGTGTGCCCAAAAATTTGAAGAATGGAGAAATGGAGGAGAAGGAATTACAATGCGGCCATGCCCCATGCCCCATGCCCCATGCCCCATGCCCCATGCCCCATGCCCCATGCCCCAGGAGAAAACATTTCCCAGCTCATTGTAGGAGTTCAGTAATAAGCTGATATTGGAACCAGACAAAGACATCACCAAAAAAATTTAAAAAAACAACTACAGACCAATGTCCTTTATGACTACAGGCACAAAAATTCTTTATTAGTGTAAATAAAATTAAATAAATAATTATTTTTTAAAAATCATTTGGGGACCAGCAGTTGGCATAATGGCTATGTCACTGGACTCCCATGTGGTCAACTGCGGTTCCAGTGATTTCTTGCTTTTTGTCTGTCTCTCTGTCTTTCTGATGAGCACACACACCCTATAGCAAAAAAAAAAAAAACTCTCAAAAAAAATAATTTGATAAAATCTAATACCCTTTCATGGTAACACTCAATAAACTAGGAATAGAACAAAACTTCCTCATCTTGATAAAGTATATCTACACAAATACTACAGATAATATTATACTTAATCCTGAAAAACTAAAGTCTTTTCCCTAAGGCCAGCAATAAGACAAGAATACCTACTCACCACTTCTATTAAACTTTGTGCAGGAGATTCTAGCCAGGGCAATTAGATAAGAAAATAAATAAATAAATAAATAAATAAATAAATAAAAGCATCCATTTAAGATAACATTATCTTGTGTATAGAAAATCGTAAAGGATCCCCCAAACAAACTCTTAGATCTAAAAAAATATCTAGAAGCTTTGTTGGCTGAAAATCGTGAATATTGGTAACAAAATTTATAAATGTAAGTAAATGTGAGATATACAATGTTAATGTATTAGAATACTCAAATTAAGAAATCAATTCTCTTAATCTACAGAATTAATTCAAAGTCTTTCAAAATCCCAGTAGATATTTTTTGTAGAAACCAACAAACTGACTCTAAAATTCACACAGAAAGGCAAAGAAACTTCAATAGCCAAAAGAATTTTTAAAGAGAACAAAGTTGGAGACTCGCCATCTAATTTTGAAACTTACCCTAAAGCTGCAATGCTAAAGACTGTATCGTATTGAATAAAGTATAGACACATAGTTCAATGGAATAAAATGTACAATCCAGAAACAAATTTGCATATATTTTGTCAGTGTATTTTTAACACAGATTTAATAGAAATTCAATGAAGAATAGTGTTTTCAACCAACAAAGATGAAAAAATTGGGTAATTATGTACAAAGAAATAAGCCTTAATCCATAAAAATTAACCCAAAATGGATCACAGATCTAAATGTATCACCTAAAACTATAAAACTTCTAAATTGAAACACAGAAGAATATATTTATAACCCTGGCAAAAATTTCTTAGCTATAACATGAAAACATAAAAGCAAAAGATTGAAACAGACACTTCACCAAGAAGATCTATAAGTAGCTAACAAGCATATGAAAAGGTGTATCATCTCATATATCATTAGGAAAATGAAAATTATACCCTAGTGGGGCCAGAGGTGGCATGGTGGTTAAGGCACTGGACTCCCATATGGCCGACCATGGTTTGAGTCTCTGATCTGGCAGCTGGCTTTCTCAATTTCCCTCACTCTCTCTTTCTTTCTCTCTGTCTCTCTCTGATGAGTACATGTGCTCTATAGCAAATTAAATTATTATTATTATTATTATTATTAAATAAATAAATAATTAGGGGAAAAATGCCCCAGTGAGAAACCAGTACAGGCCCAGCAGTAGTGGCACAGGCAGTAGGGGGAGCTGCTGTGTAACATTGGAGGCCATGTGACCTGGGTTCACTTCTGAGTCTACCTGAATGTGCCAGGTTCACCCATGATTCTGATAGGCTACAGGGCTAGAGGTAGGATTGTAGCATGAAGATCTCATTGGGAGTACTCTGCTCTAAATAAATAAATAATCTTTCCAGGAAAAGAAAACAGCAGGAATTTATTAGAACAGAAGGGATAAAACTGAAAGAAACAAAAAAAGTGCTGATAAAGATACAGAGCAACTGGGACTCTCCTAGACTGCTGGCCGGAATGCCAGATGGTACAGGCACAGACTGACAGGTTCTTATTAAGCTAACATACAACCCAGCAATTCTACTCCAGTATTTACCCAACTGCCACCGGAAGTGTATGTTCGCAGAAGAACACCTGGATGAAAATAGTTTTACATTTTCTTTCTTTTTAAAAAATTCATGGTGTGTGTGCCCACATGAGAGGGAGATTTCCACAGGGCTCAGTCACACCACCATCCCCTTCTTCTGGCCTCAGCCAGCCGAGATCCTAGGTACACACACATTTGCCTGGTGTGTTTTCAGGCCAACCAGGTCAGGGACTTGATTCACAAGAAAGCATATTGTTTCCAGCTTCACAGTCCAGTAGACTACCGGCTGTTACACAGAGGCTGGGCCTGCAAAGGCTTATAGTGACTTTATTCGTAATCATCAAAAAGATGATTTGGAACCCTGTAACACAGTAGTTAAAGGCTTCAGAGAGGAAGTCAGATTCCACATCACTGACCAGGGTCCTTGTCCTTAACTACTGTGTTACAGGATTCCAAATCATCTTTTTGATGATTACAAATAAAGTCACTATAAGCCTATGTTTTGTGGACCATTTATTAATTTTGTGTGTGGAGGTGTTAAGTTATTAGTTTTTTAAATCTGTACCTTTTTTTGGTTCCCTTTTATTTATTCTTTTAATTGTTAATTAATTAATTAATTAATTTTACATTCATTCACTGAGCATAGTCACAGCATACAAAATGTGATTTCCCATCCAGAATATACTTCATAGTGACTTAATCATACATGTTATTGTTCATAATTTTCCATTTCTAGTTTCACATATATGTATATATTTTTCCCCCATGTCTCACCCTCTGCCATTTCTCACACTCCCACACTATCCCTGGTGTCTACAGTTGCTTTCCATTCTTTTTTTCCCCCACATTTTATTGATTTACAAAATATCTTAAATAATCTAACTACTTTCAATAGTAAGGTGAGCTGATGTATACACATACGTGAATACATGTCTGACTTCAGGCATGAAACTCTGAGAAGAATGAATATACTATAAAATAGTACCTAGTCGACGCTATATAGCTTATTGTGGTCATTAAATAGGTATTTTTTAATATATTTTTTAATTTCAAGAAAAGTATTTTTAACTTTAATAGATCAAAATCAAAGAAATGCTAAGAGAGCTTTGCTTAAAACTTAAAGCCAGGAAACAGGTTAGGATGCTGTTCAAATAATAGGTACATGAACTTATCAACAGCTCAAGACATGACAAAAATCCTTAAATCTGGAAAACATAGCCGAGAAGAAAATCAGTAATGTTTTAGTCAACAGTCATAAAATTATATTATCTTCTGCTGTGGTCCAATCTTTCCATTTAAATTCTGGAAGATAACGTTCAGCTCTGGACTTGTCCCTGTCATTAAACCAGCCATTTTCTTAGCTGTTTTAGAACTCTTATTTCTGTGTGTCTGACTTTAGTTCTTCTGGTATAGCACTCCCGTCAGAACTTCTAGGAGAGCTGGTCTGGTGCTGATAAATTCTTTCAGGTTTTGTTTATATGAGAATGTCCTTGTCTTTCCTTCCCATGTGAAAGATAATCTTGCCGGACACAGTATTCTTGGTTGAAACTGTTTTTCCCTTAACACTTTGTATATATTTTCCCATACTTTCCTTGCTTGCATTATTTCTGTTGAGAGGTCCGCTGTGAGCCTGGTGAGATATCCTTTGAGGTAATTTGATGTTTCTCTCTTACCAGTCTTAGTATCTTGTCTTTGTGGTTTTAGTCAATCTGGCTATAATGTGTCTTGAAGATCTTCTTGGATTGATCCTATTTGGGGTCCTTTGTATTTATTGGGTCTGGATCTTAGAATGCCTTTCTAGGTTTGGAAAGTTTTCTTCCAGGATTTCATTGAATAGATTATCAATGCCCTTATTAGTCTCTTCACCTTCTGCAATACATATTATCTGGATGTTTAGATGTTTGATGGTATCTAGCATTTCTTATTATTATTCTCATTTTGGGGAACAATTTTCTCAGTCTCTGTGATCGATTTTTCTAGGCCAGTGATTCTATCTTCTACATCTGAGATTCCATTTTTTGTATGATCTAGTCTGCTTTTAATGCTTTCAAGGGAGATTTCTGACTTCTATATGGTAGCCTTCATTTCTAACAGTTCCATCTTGTTCTTTTTTATTATGTATATTTCCTCTTCCAGATCTTGCAAGAACTTCCTTACCTCCTAGAACTCATTGGCTCCTTTCTCCTGCCCCTTCTGCAGTTCATTGTCTCTGTTCTCTTCCATCTCTGTTAGCTTTGTCACTATGAATATTCTAAATTCTTTTTCTGACATTTCCATGAGTTCCATCGTACTGTCTGAGGATGAAGAGGAGTTATTCTTTTTCCTTGGAGGAGAAGTATTTTCTTGCTTTCTCACATTTCTTGTGACCCTGTGGTGATTTCTGGTCATCTGATGGATTTTGCATTTCTTCCTAAATCTTAAAGTTCAATCTGAGCGTTCAGAGGCATGCAGGAGGAGGTGATCTGCACTCTCTCTTCCATTCCATTTTTCACTCTTTGTGCATCAGATTCAGTGGGAATTGAGGAATATTCTGACTCTAATCATATTCAGATGTTTGGATCCTGTTCACTTGGACCTGTCTAGACACTCAGTGCATAGAGACTGAGCAGCCAAGGAATGAAGTCAAAGGAAAAGAATTAGAGAAGAGGAAAGAAGAAGAAAAAATGAAAAAAGAGAAAGAAAAATGACAATAAAAAATTATGATTTGATTTTAAAAAGCAAAAAAATGAAAACTGTGTGTCACACATGCAAGTCACAGGAAACCATCTCAGGATGGGCCTTGGTTTGTGCCTTTCCTAAGTAGGAAGGGGAAAGACACAAGTTAGCATGACAAAGGAGCAGCTTGAGAGCCCAGAGAATACCTTTAAAAAAAAAAAAAAAAAAAAAAAAAGATGAAAAGACACAGGGAGACACAGAGAGAGAGAGAGAAAGATGGAGAGAAGGATACAGAAGTAGCCCTACCCCCTAGAAATGAATCTATTGGGAAAAGTCTCAGCAGAATAACTTCATTGTGCCTTTCCCACTAGAAATGAATCTGATAGGAGAAGTCTCAGCCGACTATCTTCATTTTTAGTTCCTGAAAGCAATATTTCACAGCTCTAGTTCAGTAGCCATCTCCATTATTATTATTTTTAATTTACTCACCAGACAGAAACAGAGAGAGAAAGTGATAAAGCAAGCTACCAGGCCCAGGACTTGAACCATGGTCAGCCAAGTAGGAGTCCAGCACCTTTAACTACCATGCCACCAGCTCGCCCATCAGGAGATATTTCTATTATCCTAGGACAGAATTTTGTTTTTTCTGGGAGTCAGCAGGTCACACAGTAGTTAAGGCTCTGGACTCCCATATGGTTCAAGTCCCAGAACCAGCAGCTTGAGACTCACCCCAGGCACACATGCATGCATGTACAAAATCCCAGGAGGAGAACAGAGAAGGGATTGCAGCGTGGCCATCCCCCCTGCAGAGGGGATCATGATTTCTCACTTTCCCTCTCTCTGTCTCTGTCTCTCTAGTAAGGACATGTGCCGTATAGCAAAACTCTCTAAAAAATTATATATATATATACATATATATGTATATATACACACATATATATGTATATATATGTCTTTCTAAACAAAGGATTAAAAACAAAAAAATACTAGCAAGTCCACTTTGGAACTTTCTCCTGCTATGGGGACAAACACAGTCTATAAACTGCTAATCACTGCCCTTCATCACTTCCCTTCACATAGAACTGAACAGTAAAACTCTCTTTTTTGTTTTAATTCCAGCAATAGTTCATTTGCTTTTAGGAACGAATTCATCATAACCAATCTGAGTTATTTTCATGTTTGCTAGCAGTTTGTACAATCTGACCAATAGTCATATGGATAATTTGAAATATTTGTTTGTGTCAGTCTAAATATGATTCATTGTGTTCTGTAGCCAAATAATTCTTTGTGCCTGGAAAAAAACACAAAACCGTCTGTTTTAATGGAAACTCTTTTTATGTCAGATCAAAATTCATGTCTTAAATGGCATCAAGTAAAACCAACATAAAGAAATAATCATCAAATGACTGAAGATACAAACTCCCTACATGCAAGTCCAACATGAAGCAGAATAAAATGGAAATCCATCACGTACTTATCTCATCTCAGAGAACTGCTGAGCACTCAAGCTTTTCCTCTTCTTTTTGCCTAAGTACTAAGTGGGTGGAAATGTTTTCCTTTCATTTATTGGAAACAAAGTGATGCTGCATCAGCACATAGACTACGAAGTACAACACTGAAATTAAAAAAAGGCAACTAGTTCAATGTGAACCAAACAAAAAGACAAGAGGCTTCATTAGGGCATGAATTTTGCAATCAAAAATTGTACTTGGCTAAATTAAAATGTGGACAGAAAAGGCCTCGATCCCACTGAGGACAGAAGGGACACAGGGCACACGCCAGGAATCACAGGCCCCAAGACTCAAGAAAGACAGGACAACGGCGATGTGAAGTGGGACGCTGACAGAGTGAGACGTGTGCTTAGTTAAACACCGGATGGAAAAAGGAAACTATTAAATGGGGGAAAAAATTGTAAATTGCAAACAAACGCAGAAATGTGGTGAATGTGACATTCATGGTGGGAACTCATCACCCCCAAACACGTATTTTAATTGACATGTGACAAATGAAAAACTGATGTAGAGAAATGTTTTTTCAATTAGTCATTATGCTAAGAGAAAAGTTTTCATTAAAAATTTTAATTTGTACTCATTTACTCAGGAAGAAACTAACCCTGCTAGAATGCTGTAGTCATAAAAAGTAAAAGAGCTTTTAAAAAGCAGAACAGAGGGCTAGCTGAGTGGTAGGGGGTTAAAGCGGCTGGATCCTGTATGGCTGACTGGGCGGTTTGAGTCGTGAAAAATACAGCAGTCGCATGTACGTGCATGCCCAAAATCCCCAGGGGAGACTAGACAAAAAGAGGTTGTGGCTGGCCCATGCCCCTCATCCCCGCCCCCTGCCCCACATCTCTGTCTTTTCTGTATGTGCCCTATCGCAAACTGAGAAACAGAGAGCAGAATGTATTCTCAGTTTTCCATCCACAGAGAGATGGCCATGTGCATTAATGGCTCTGAGTGAATCCAGGCTCCGAGCACGTTAGGATAAAATGTTGTCCAGAAATCTAAGAGGCCGAGTAAATGAGAGCAGACTATCACTAGAGCGGGTGGGGAAATCACACAGAACAAGAGGAGTGTCAAAAGTCTGCAGAGGTATAGGCTGAGTACCCATAATTGAAAAAAAATTGAAAACCAAAATATCCCAAAATTCTGAACTTTTTGTGTTTTGACATGGTGACACCTGGTTGACCATGATTCCTATCATACCTCAGGGCCTTGAGAAATATGCCAGGCTTATGTGCACAAGGGCCCAAAACCTGACAGGACAGAGAGATGGAGGCAGGACCACACCCCATTGCGGAGGTGCTTTCATCCTCTCTCCCTCGTTCTCTCTCTCTCTATCTCTCTGTCTCAGCACAAACCCTCTGGCTATTAGAGAAAAGAAAGAAAAAAGAAAAGGAGAAAGAAAAGAAAAGAAAAGAAAAGAAAAGAAAAGAAAAGAAAAGAAAAGAAAAGAAAAGAAAAGAAAGGAAAGGAAAGGAAAGGAAAGGAAAGGAAAGGAAAGGAAAGGAAAGGAAAGGAAAGGAAAGGAAAGGAAAAAGAGAGAGAGAAGAGAAGAACAAAGAATTGGCAGTGGACTGTAAGTGCCAGGACACATTTCTGCAGTGGCTCCAAAACCCCTAGAGAAACGTATCAGAAAGGGTGGGTAGCTATCTGGAGTCAATGATCTAAAGGCTCCATTTGGGCATTTGGGGCCAGCAGGCGGTGTGGTGGCTAAGTGCGCTGGATTCCCACACGGCCAACCATGGTTCAAGTCCTGGACCTGGTGGCTTGCTTTCTCACTCTCTCTCTCTCTCTCTCTCTCTCTCTCTCGTCAAATAAAGGAAAAAAATAACAATAACGAATGGAAATAAATAAATAAATAATTCTTTCAAAAACTATTTTAAAAAAATAATAAAGGCTCCATTTAGTGCTGGGTGTATGAGGGGAACTTCAAGAAGTTCCTGGAGAAATGGAATTAAAGTACGAATTTATTTGGGTGCCAAAGAATTTTGAAACCCATGCATAGTTTTTTCATAAAACACATTTTCCACAAACTCTTTGAAGGTCCTGCTTATAGACACCCCTTCTTCTACCCAAAGCACCCTGCTTAAACAATGCAAATGTGAAAGAGAGTCTTGGCTTCTACCTGGCTGTCGAAATCTTGTGTTAGGCGTATTGAGTTCTAAGTTAGCGTTAAACTTTAGAGAAGGCCAGAAAGGACAATGAAGGAAAGGGCAGAGCGAGGCCAGCTGGAGGGTAGTGGTGACCTAGGGCAGGCCAGGGATGGAGAAGGGTGTAGAGAAGGAGTTGCAGGGGGGTAGGGGGCAGGGGTGGCATGAAGAACTGTGCTCCCAGAACCGCTGGTCCACTGGGTCTATCTGGTCTGAGCTCCCTCAGTGCTGACCACCTCCCTCACTTGCCTCCTGAGTCTAACTCTGGTTCTCCAAGCTGCTGACCTAATTCTTACATATTCTGTATCTCTCTCTTTCCATTTTATTATAAAGAGATACCAGGAAGAAGAAGGGGAACGGCACAGAGGTAAAAAGGAATCGTGAACATTTCCCCATGGCAAGTCGCTGAGATTCAGTTTTCCATCTTCTAGAAGCTTAGCTCTGAAGGCTGACAGATGTACCCGGACGCACCCCAACCCTCACTCTCAAGGCTGGCTCACCTGTGCAGTGATCACCACAGCTCAACAGTTTAACCCGCATCACCGCCAAGTATTTATCTCTTCACACGTGCTCAAAGTTGCACCTCGTAGGTGAATTAAAGCTCATCTTATACTTGGACGTATGAACTTTTAAAAATTAAGTTTTGACTGAAAAGGCACACATACAAATAAAAATTATTAAAAATAATAATATTAAATAAATAAATAAAAACTTGCCAGACAGAGAGACAGAGGCAAATTGAGAAATCGGTCACCCCGGTAGATGGTGACGCCACAATCCCTCCATTCTCCACTAGGGATTTCGGACTTACACACACACATCTGGTGTGATTTCCAGGCCACCAGGTCCAGGACTCGAACTGTGGCTAGCCATGAGGGAGTCCAGAGCCTTAACCGCCACACCATCCGCTGGCCGCGTGCAGGCCTTCTTTACACAGTGTAAGCACTTGCATGCGGCTCTGCTGCTCCCTGCCCTCGCGATCGCCCGCCTCGGGCCACCGCCCAGCTCACTCACCACCAGCGCGGCGCAGGGCAGCACCCGAATAACCGGAGCTGAGTCAGTCACACTGAGTTTCCTAGATCAAGGTTGCTGAGCTCTGCATTAGGAGGGCAGGTAGAACCCCCAACAGCACAGGAAATGGTTCTCAGCCAGGAGACGGGTCGGCTGTATTTCAGGAAAAAGTCCCCGAGCGCCCGCACCTCCCCAGAGCGGCCCCGCCCTGTCCAGCACCAGTCTGCGCCAGGACTGAGTCCCCCGGTGCCCGCTTACACTGAGTCGGTGCTCCACGCCAGCGCTCCCAGGGCGTTTTAAAATCATTATTATCCCCTCAGGCAGTCTCAGCTCCACGGAGCTGCCTGCCTGGACTACTAAGTTACCTCCCCGGGGACCAGTGATCGCTCCTGGAACGCTCTGCTTTCAGGGCTGCCGGTGTTTCCAGCGGTCTCCGGTTGCCCCGCTTCCTCCGCCAGTCTGGCCGCGAGGCCTGCACCACTGCAGGAGGTGCAGCAGGGCAGGGAAAGCCGCGTCCTGGCCATCCCGGGGAGGGTATCTGCGCTGGTCTTATTCACAGTGCTCCATACCGGGTCTCAAGATACACTTGGTCTCCAGCTGATAAGCACTTAGGCTGAGTCCAGCGAGGTACTTACAAAAATGACACTGTAGGGGCCAGCAAGTGATTAAGGCGCTGGACTCCCACGTGGCGGATTCGGGTCCTGGATCTGGCAGCTTGCTTTCTCACTTTCCCTTTCTCTCTCTGTCTCTCTCTAGTCCAATTAAAAAATAAATAATATGGGGGGGACCAGCAGTTAGTGTAATGGCTATGTTGCTGGACTCCCATGTAGTCGACCGTGGTTCAAGTCCCAGACCCAGTGGCTTAAACTCACGCCGGGCGCATGTGCGTGCGTGCCCAGGATCCCGGGAGGAAAGTGGAGGAGAAGGGATTGCAGCGTGGCCATCCCCCCTCGGGGGTGATTTCTCGCTTTCTATCTCTGTCTTTCTGGTGAGCACATGCGCCCTATAGCAAAAAAACCTCTCAAAATAAATAAATAAATAAAAATAAAAATAAATAATATGGGACCAGCAGATAGTGTAGTGGGTACATGGCCGACCATGGTTTGAATCCTGGACCAGGTAGCTTCAAAATCACCCCAGACACATGTGCAGCATGCCCAAAGTCACGGAAGGAGAATGGAAGAGAAGGGATTGTAGCATGGCTATCCCCCCAGAAGGTGAGTTCTCACTTTCCCTCTCACTGTGCCTGTCTGTCTGTCAGTCTGTCTCTCTGGCAAGCACATGCATCCTAAGGCAAAAAACCTCTTAAAAAAATAAATAATAACAAATAAAATTAAATAAATTATCTTTTATTTTAATGATATGTAGGGACCAGCAGGTGGTGTAGTGATTAAGGCACTAGACTCCCACATGGCTGACCATTGTTTGAGTTCTGGACCTGGCAGCTTAAAATTCATGCCGGGGGACCAGCAGATGACATAATTGTTACATCACTGGACTCCCACTTAGTAGACCATGATTCAAGTCCCAGACCCGGCTGCTTAAAACTCAAACCGGGCACACGTGCATGCATGCCTAAGATCCTGAGAAAAGATCAGAGAAGGGATTGCAGTGTGACCATCACCCCTATGGGTCATTTCTTGCTTTCTGACTCTCCAGTGAGTGCACATGCCCTATAGATAGCAAAAACCTCTCTTAAAAAAAAAAAAAAAAAATTCACACCAGGCATGTGTGCATACATGCCCAGAATCCCAAAAGGAGAATGGAAGAGAAAGACCGTCCCCCTGGATGGTGATCTCTCACTTTCTCTCTCTCTCTGTGTCTCCAGCAAGCCCACGTGCCCTATAGAAAAAATCTCTTCAAAATAATAATAATAATACACTATAAAATTCCCTCTCATTGTTTGTCTCCTGTGAATTCAAGCAACTATCACACACACACACACGAAATACTGTAATTAATTTGGTGAGGTGTTGTTATGGTCTAAATTGTGTCCCCAGAAATTCAGATGCTAATACCTTAACCCCAAGTACTTCAGAATGTGACTGTAATTGGAAGTGGAGCCTTTAAAGAGGAGCTTAATTTAAAATGGGGTCATTAGAGGGGGCTCTAATCAGATCTGACTGGAGGCCTTGTAAGAAGAGGTTAGGGCACTGGTGAGGCCTTGGAGATGGCCGCGGGCGGAGGAGAGGGCACGCAAGGCCACTGGGAGAAGGCAGCCACCTGCAGGACGGGGGAGCCCTCAGGACGCACCAACCTGCTTGATACCATGGGCTTCCGGCTCCAGGACGGCCAGACAGTAAGCTTCTGCTGTTTAAGCATGGGGAAACCGATGCTGTTCCTTCCAAAGCTGCTCAGGTTCTCACACGGGGGACCAGCTGCACCAGCCCACTATAGGGAAGCAGATCTGCAGTAAGAGGCAGGAGCCAATCCAGCTCTGCTTGGAAGCCCCCAGTCCACCTCCCGTTCACACGTGGGAGAACTTCGGAACATCTGCCGCTTCCCCTCGTCCGGCCTGGGTCTGACTTAAGGACCATCCTGTGCTACCAGAGAGGTATTCTGATTCAGAGGCATGCGCCCGTGCGCCAAGGTGACCCGAAGGTCGCTGGTGTCCTAGCTGAGCAGCTGAGCAGCCGAGCACCTTCTGACCACGAAGCAGAACAGAGAGAAAGTCAGGCTTTCATACCAGGCGTGGGCTGACTGCACTTCTTACTGATCGTGCATGAGCCTTGGCATATCCATTATTGATATTTCTTTTCTTTTTCAGGTTTCGCCATAGGGCACATGTACTCACTGGAGGAGACAGTGAGAGAGAAAGTGAGAAATCACCCCCAGGGGGGACGGCCACACTGCAATCCCCTCTCCTCCATTCTCCTCTTGGGATCTTCGGCATGCACACACACACACCTGGCATAATCTTCAAGCCGCCAGATCCAAGACTCAAACCACAGTCAGCCATAGGGGGGTCCAGCACCTTAACCACCATCTACCTGCTGGCCCAATGAGTTCTTTTCTAAAGGCCTCAATGTACCTAACTGAGAAATATATCTACACTGCAGACTTAATATGAGAATTTAACGTGTGTGTGCCGTATCCATGGTGCAACAGTAACGCACTGCTCAAAAAAAGCCGGATCTTGGGACCAGTAGTTGGCATAATGGCTATGTCACTGGACTCCCATGTAGTCGACCTCAGTTCGAGTCCTGGACCCGGTGGCTTAAACTCATGCTGGGTGCATGTGTGTGCGTGCCCAAGATCCCTAGAAGAGAATGGATTGCGCCATGGCCAACCCCCCCAAGGGGTGCTTTCTCGCTTTCTGTCTCTCTGTCTCTCTCTCTTTCTGGCGAGCACACGTGCCCTATAGCAAAAACCTCTTCAAAATATTAAATAAATGAATACATAAATAAAGTTAAATAAAATAATTCTTTAAAAATAAAAAGCAAACTCATGCTGGGCACATGTGTGCACACACACACACACCCAAGATTCCGAGAGGAGAACAGAGAAGGCGTGGCCATCCCCTGGAAGGATGATTTCTCACTTTTTGTCTCTCTGCGTCTCCGATGAGTGCACATGCCCTATATGAGAGCTATCCATACTATTGTAGTTTCTAAACTATGAATTCCTACTCATAATTAGCATTGCCAGGTCAAGAGAGACATGGTGATCGTAGTTTGCCTTTCTGACAGGTGGGTCAGAGGGGTAGGCTGAGCTGGAATGAGGGCCAGGGTTAAAGTGAGAAACCTGGCCCAGCCTGTGAGGCACAGCAGTAACGTAAGTGCCCTGCAAAACTGGAAGCCATATGGCCAGCCACAGGCTCAGGTTCGAATCCCCAGGACAGCCTGAAAACACTCCAGGCATGCACATGGGCACCAGTATCCTGGGGCACTGGAGAGCTGGGAAAAGGGGGTCATCGCTTGATGAGACCTTGTCAGGGCCCCCCTCTCTCTCTCTCTTTCACATTGTGCATGCATATACACTACCATAAAAAGAAAAGTAGGGAACCTGACAGTTGTCCACCGAAAAATCATCTTTTTCAGTCTTACTGAATCTTTACTATCTATATTAAAGAATTTATATTAAAGAGTTCCTTAGCAAAATGCAAATGTCCTTGAAAACAGCAATACATAATTTAACTCTTACATTGAGGACTAGAGGACATATGAAGAAAGGGCCACGTGATAAAATGATTACTACCAAGAGCCTGGGACAGGGTGCAGGAATGAGGGGCATGGGAAGACCAGCAGGGAGCCAGAGGCGCCGCCTGCCTCGCTTTGACTGACTGCTAGCTACCCCGCACCGGGACTTCGCCTGCCGGGTGCCACACCATCTCCCCTGTAACTGTTACATGCCACACGAAAAGGGCTGCAAAGCTGTGTGACAGCAAACCCCACCGGACCTCGCCACACGAAGGTACCCACCCAGTCTGGCATATACGAGGAGTTCTGTGACATTGTTGACATTTGGGTTAATGCTTTTTTAAAAAAAAATTTTTTTTTGCTACTCAATTTCTCATACCACAATACAAAAGAGAAGGAAACTAACTTGGTTCCTCCCTTCCGCCCTTAGATTAAACCCAGTGATCAGTGAGCTATTGCTTTATCAATCTTTACAGGATAACGTTCACACCACGATATTAAATTAGAAAGATAAGACACCTAATTTTCCCCACCTATAAAACTTATATGATCTTTTTCCTCATGTTCAATTTGCACCAGTCCATTGAGCCACAAGTGTGCCTGCTCCAACATAGTCACGTGTCCTGATGTCGGAGCACCTCACGCTGTCGGCTGAGGTGCTTCGCCAAGGAGTCCCAGCCTGACTGAAGCTTTCTATTTGGACACAGAAACTTCACTGTGGTATTTAGATGCAGATGTTCTCAAATTCATGTAAATACCCCTTTTTCTACTTAGATATATGGCCTGCACTGTCTTTGGGGACAAGTTCCTTGTGTTTAAAACCTGTGCAGCAGTATTCTCATTTATAAAAACCATCTCTTCCATGGAGTTCTAGGAACAGGAACCTCAGCCCAATCCGATCAGGAGCCAGGCGAAGCCGCCCAAGGTTCCCAGCAGCATTGCCGTCTCTGCTCCTGCTGGCCACTGTGGGGGGGCGATGAGGAGCAGCAGACCTGGCAGGGTCTCCCCCAGGACGCACGGCCTGCTCCCAGAACTCAGAGAGGCCCAGCTTCCATTCTCGGCTCTCTCACGGGCATCACAGCTGCTCCGGCCTCAGTCATGGGACCTCGCTTTTCTCTCCCTCGCCCCCAGTCTCTCCGCTCCCTTATTTAAATTCTCACCGTGGGATCTGAGTAGCTCATCTCCAGTCTCTCTGCCAGCCACATTGTTGACTGGCCCACAGCCTGCCACGGCCAGGCAAGATCAACTAGGGAAGGGTCGGGGCTTTGGCCCTCACGCGGCTACTCCCTTTACAAGGTCGTAAGTAGGGCAGTGCCACTTAAAAGAGAATGAGGGGCCAGCCACAGTGCACAGGTAGCGCCAAATGGTGCTTGGGAGGCCGGGAGCTGCACAGGAGACCTGGGCTAAGCTGAACACACCAAGCACAGTGGGACGCTCCTTCAGTCCTAGAAGACTGGGTGGCTGGGGCAGGAGGATCACAATGTGATGTGACCCTGTCGAAAATACCTATGTGGCCCAGCCTGGTGGCGCAGTTAGTAGCAAACTGAACTGCTGCGTGGAAGCCACATGACTGACGTGTTCGAACGCTCCAGTCGGCCCACCAACAGGTGGAGCTTCTGCACACGCGTCTGTGATCCCGAGAAGCTGCAGGGCCGCAGGAAGGGGCTCATGCAATGCGAGGCCCTGTCAGGGTCCTCTCTCTCTCCAGCTCCCTTTCTTTTTCACACACACATGTGCTCTCATCCATTAATAAAAATAAACAAACTTGGGCCAGCAGGAGGCATGGAGGTTAAAGGAGCTGGAGCCCACATGGCTGACTGCACAGTTCAAGTCCCAGACTAGAGGTTTGAAAAGCATGCCAGGCATGTGTGCATATGTGCCCAAAATCATGAAAAGAAGAATGGAAAAGAAAGGATTACAGCATGGTGGCCATTGCCCCAAGGGTCCTTCCTCACTTTCTCTCTCTCTCTCTCTTTCTCTCTCTGTCTCCAGGGAGCACAAACACCGTATAGAAAAAAAAATTAATTCACATAATAAAACTTGAAAGAAAAAAATCTACATCCCTGTTGCTCTGTCTCTGTCTCTGCCTTTCTCCCACAGGAAGAAAATTCAAAAGGAGGATGAGAAGCCATTACCGCACTCTTCCTGCAAGAGCAGCCCCTGAGCTGAGACCGTGACACTCAGTGGCTCACTCTGGTGAAGCCCTCTGGGGTTTCCCAGATACAGCCAGCCCTTTCTGAGTGCTCACGCTCCATGGCTGAGCTCTGCTACAGCTCGTCTTCATCCGTCAGTTTCCCCAGTATTTTGACTACTTTTGTTTTGCAAAACCAGAGCAGAAAATCGCTGCTGCCTCCTCCTGTTGGTGGGGACGCTGCGTTTTGTTGGAGGCCCGAGCATCAGCCTCACCGTCAAAGGGGACTGTGATTGTCCCCAGACCCACGGAGGCCAGCTACCTGCTGGCAGCCCTGCAAAGACTGGAAAACTCCATGTAGGTCATTTCAGGACCCGGCGCCTGCTGCGGATGGATTCCTTCTGCAACACCTCCCCCAAGTGGCTGCCGGGAATCTGCTCCCTATCTCCAAGGAGAAGGAATTTGCTAAAGGCAACTAACTTTAAATGACTTTATTAAGACTATACTTCACGTTGAGTTAAATTTCCCTCCCTTCAGCATCCACACAATGACCCTAGTTTGCTCCCCAAAGCCAATCAGAACAGATCTAATTCCAGGGAGGTGTCTGACAGCAATAAACCCAGAGTTACTGTGTCAGCTTGTGACTCTCAGCAAGTTAGCAACACCCTCTTGGATTTAAAAGATACATAAATAAATAATCTTTTGAAGACACTACCAGCTCTGAGAGATGAGCTGGGTGTACATGGAAACCACGCTGCAAAGACGGCTGTCACCTTCCTCTCTCCTGCACAGAAGCCCCTTGAATGTCTGCATGGTACCGTCACACTGCCTCCGCACACCCTCTTACCCAGAGAAAACATCCGCACCCCCTTCACTGTGCCTCTTAGAATATGTTTTCAGGACACTTTGCCACCCAGAATTTATTTCCATTTATCAAGGTAGTTTCATGTCCTTTTCCTATTTTTTTTAAATCATCCATTGTTTTTTCTCAATCGCCAGAGAGCACCCGAGAGAGACAGAGCGATGGGGAGGGGCAGCATCCCCCTCCATGGGGCGTGGTCATGCCACAATTCTCTGTCTCTGCAACCTTTCAGGACCTGGGGCATGATGTACAAGATCCTGGGGCCAGGATTCAGACTGCAGGCAGCCATGCGGGATCCAGGTCCTTCAACCACTAGGCCATGGGGCCAACCCTATACCGCTCATTCTAAACCATTGCTACTTTGGGGACAGGCCATGCCAAAGGCATCCTCTGTGTGAGCCAAGAGGACAAAGCACAGAGGAGACCCTCCCAAGGAGCTGCCTCCCATCAGGACAGTGCTGACTGCGCCCCAACAGTGACCCATAGGGGGGCCCAGTGGAACGTCTGGGACCCTGTAAGCCCACCAGCCCTGATCATCACTAGGCAGAGTCGGCCTCCTTTCTTAGCTACCCCACTGAAGAATTCTCTGGAAGCATGGCTTCTTCAATTTCCTGGATGATTCCAGATGTCTCCATGAAGGGCTGGTCCCATCATGGCATAGACAGCTCCAAAGACAAGACATGGTGTACTTGTCTGTCCATCTGTCTCTCTGCTGAGACTTAGGGGGCTCCAGTGAATGTTCTGCATAAATAAGAGGCCTCCCCTCCCATACTCGGCCACCCAGGATATGCTAAGAAATGCCTGTTACAGCACAACTCAGAGGTCTTGGAACACTCAGATCTTCACGGCCAGGTCTTTCATACCTTTGATAGAGGAACGGTCTCCAGCTGTGTGGCTTAAACGAATATCAAGAATATTATATTTCTTCTACTCTGCTTGGCTATGACCTGTCCTAGCATATGCTGTCTCCCAGAAGAGGTGAACAAACACACTAGATCTGGAAGGGAGTTGCATTTATTATTATTATTATTATTATTATTATTATTATTATTATTATTATTATTACTGGGCACATGTGCTCACCAGAGAGACAAAGAGAGGGAGAGTGAGAAAGCAAGTCACCAGGTCTGGGACTTGAACTACGGTCAGCCATGTGGGAGTCCAGCACCTTAACCATCACGCCACCTCCTGGCCCCAGAGAATTGCATTTCTTCATTCATAAACTTGGTTTCCTGTTTATGCACTTGCTGGAGCTGAGCATTTCAGGGAGTCTGAACTCAGAACCAGCCAAGGGAAGGCTGGTGGGGCCCCCTGGTGGTACATTGCTTGGGCTATGCTTTTGGAGAAAGTTGCACTCAGGTGGATGTGCTTAAGTCATGGGCCTGAGTGTCAATTGAAACCACCTCAGCGGTAAAACATAGCACTCTGCAAGGCTGACCCACATAAATTCACAGAGCTTAATACACAGATGCTTAATACATATTTGTTGAATACATAATTGTGTCCCCAGATGGTTCCCCTTTAAATGAAAACCCACATGGGTTCTGGGTCCATGTCTGGAGTACGCCAGGCATGCGAGCCCACGACCCAAGGCTGGCTGAAGCTTGGGGAGATCTCAGTGTCAAGACCCTGTTGGGGGTGCTGTCTCTCTCTGTCACTCTCTGTCTCCCTCACTCATGGAAGAAATAAACACACTTTAAAAGGGAAAAGAGAAAGAAACTGCCAGGTCTGCTCACCACACCTCCTGCTGGGCTACATCACCCCTAAGCTGCATTTCTATTTTTTTAACTTTAAATTTTATCAAAATAGCACTGGCCCCTAATTTCAATATGCAGACTTTTATGAATCCTATTTTTACCATCCAACAAGATAGATGGCATTCCCTGTCTTGTGTCATCTGCAAATTTAATCTTTAACCTCATATCTGACAGAAATTCAAACCTGCCACTCAGAAAAGTCACAATAACCTCTCTAGGAAAATCCTTATTGTAGTTATTTAATGAGCTGCAATTTTATAAAGCAACTAAAGATCTTGAGGACTCCATGAATCATGGGATTTCTCTGAAACAATTCACGTCACTTGGAGCTTGCAGACCCAAGCATCAGCCAGTTCTTGAGAACCTAAAAGAGATGTTCCCAAAACGGCAAGGCATAAAGGACTGTGCACACAGCTGACGCCTCGACAAAGCCTCCAGGACGACATCTGGAAAACGGCGGGATCCCTCCAAGGTTCCACAGATCCCTGCCTCTACCCACCACATCTTCACGGCCAAGGAGCTAAGTGGGTCTTCTCCAGGTGAGCCCAGGTTATTACAGGACTGGCTACAGGGGAAGGCCACAGCCAGGGGCAGACCCCAGGACTGCCCTCCCCCAGAATCAACACACCATGGGAGAGAATTCTCTCTTCATGGGGCCAGCAGGTGGTGTGGTGGTTGAGGCAGTGGACTCCCACATGGCCAACCATGGTTCAAGTCCCAGACTTGGCGGCTTGCTTTCTCACTCTCCAAATTAAAATAATAATAATAATAATAAATGTAATTAATTTAAAAAAAAAAGAATTCCCTCTTCATCAGGAAAGCACAGGCTATGGGTTACAGAGAAAGAGAGGTGAATACCCAACAGCCCTTCTCCTCCTCCCACACGGCAGCGCCAGGCAGCATCACTGCTCAGTCCTCCCAGACACACACACACTGCACACACGCTTTCTGATTCCTGTTCTAGACCATGAATCCTAACTACGAGGCTAGGGGCCGTGTCTGTTCACCTTAAATTCACAGAGCTTAATACACAGACGCTTAATACATAAAAATTGTGTCCCCACAATTGGTGTGGTGATTAAGGCGCTGTACTCCTACATGGCCGACTGCAGTTCGAGTCCTGGACATGATGGTTTGTTTTCTCACTTTCTCTCTCTCTCTTTCTCTGTCTGTCTCTCTCTGATCAAATTAAAAAATAATAATAATAAATAAAATTAAATAAATAATTATTTTAAAAACCGATTGTATTTTTATCCATTTACTTAAAGATGCAATCAGCTTTTTTTATAGTTATTTTTTAACTTTATTTATTTATTTACTTTTTTTTTTTTTTTTGGAGAGGTTTTTTCACTATAGGGCGTGTACGCTCGCCAGACAGAGAGAGAGAGACATAGAGACAGAAAGCGAGAAATCACCCCCCAGGGGGGATGGTCACGCCGCAATCCCTTCTCCTCCATTCTCCTCTTGGGATCTTGGGCACGCACGCACACGCGCCCGGCGTGAGTTTTAAGCCACCGGGTCCGGGACACGAACCGCGGTCGACTACGTGGGAGTCCAGCGACATAGCCATTACGCTAACTGCTGGTTCCCTTTTTTTTTTTTTTTTAATTTGACCAGAGAGGGACAGAGAGAGAGAGAGAGAGAGCAAGCCGCCAGGTCTGGGACCCAAACCACAGTCAGCCATGTGGGAGTCCAGTGCCCCCAACCACCACACCATCTGCCGGCCCCATCCATCTTACTCTATTAACTCTCCATCAGGACAGTCTGGTTTTTGGGTTACAGTGTATGACTGGAAGTTCAATTCTTCTCCGTGATAAAGGTATTATTTAAGCCACTGTTCAACATTAATTTTTCAAATATATGAAGCTTGTCTATTCATATCCTAAGGTTTTTCCTTGTCTTTTATCTATATCAGTCAAGTCTCTTTTCGTAAGTGGGAAATATTAAATAAATGACTGCTCTCATAAAATAAAGAAGTGGCTAGCAGGAATAATCTGTAACTACTGTGAATAAGCTTTTCCTTAGTGTCTAAAATAATAAATACCATTCACAGACCAAAGACTATGTGCAGTGAGCTTCATAAATTGGTCCCCAGCCCTCAGTTCAGTCTGCCATGTGGCAGGGACACTCACGAAACCAGGCTTCAGAGATAGTGACTGGCATAGCCACGACCTCCCGCTGAAGTCCTGGCTGGCTGGAGGCAGGCACGGACTGAGGCATGAGACCCTGGTGGGGGTCCCTGTCTCCCCCCCTTCCTCTCTCACTTCTCTCAAGGAAAAAAAACAGATTTTTAAAAAAGGATCTAAGGGGCCAGCAGGTGGTGTGGTGGTTAAGGCACTAGACTCCCACATGGCTGACTGCAGTTCAAGCTCTGGACCCAGCAACTTGAAACTCACACCAGGTGTGTGTGCATGTGTGCCCAAAATCCCAAGAGGAGAATGCAGAAGGGATTGTGGTGTGGCCATCCCCCCAGGGAGTCATTTCTCATTTTCTCTCTCTCTCTGTCTCTTTCCAGCAAGCACACGTGCCCGATGACAAAAGCCTTAAAAACAAAACAAACAAAAAAAGAATTTAAAATCTACTTATTTTTCTTAACGTTTCTGTTTTCTCCAAAAGTTAGGCAAAGTAATATAATGTCTAATTTCCACCAAAGAAAACGATGCTCTGTTGCTGAAGACACAGTTCTCTGTCTCCACAAAGCCAAGGACGGTCAACACTTGAGGAAGCATTCTCAGTGAAGGTTCTATTTGAATGACTGACTGGAAAAGCACCGCCTTTCAGGGGCTCTTTTGGCCCCCCTGAAAGTGCTCGCATCGTACACCCACACAGTGTCAGTCCCCTCTCCCACGACGCGGTCTGGGGTCCAGTGAGGGAAAGGGAACCGACAAGCAATGACTCTTGCATCATCCTCTAGTTCGAGTTCGAGTTTCTTCTCCAACTGCTGCATCTGTGGAGAACAGCCACTGTTTCAGTGAGGAGTGAGTCAGGAGAGAGGATCTGTGCAAAAATTACTGCTCATAGAAGTGATCACCCCAGGGTACACACACGTCACCATGCCATCCGTTAACACACAGAAAACACATTATCGGCAGTTACATGAACATCTTGGTATCAGTCATAAATAGGCCATTGTTAGCAGAAGTGCACCATAGATTTCTAGTTTTCTGACTAATATGATAGTAATTAAAATAATAAGCAACTTTAGGGCTGGCCCCATAGCCTCGTGGTTAAGGGAACTAGATCCAAAATGGCTAACTATAGTTCGAATCTCAGCCTCAGCAGCTTGAGGAACAAGCCGAGCTTATGTGCATACCCCAAATCCCAAAATGATAGAGAGAGAAGGGATTATGGCACGACCACACCCCACGGGAGGTGGAACTTTCTCCCCTCCCCCCTCTCTCTGGTTTTGCATGCGTCCTCTGGCAATTGAAGGAAGAAGAAAAAGGAGAAGGAGGAGAAAGAGGGGGAGAGAGGGGGAGAGGAAGAGAAGGAGAAGGAAGAAGAGGAAAGTGGAGAAGAAGAAGGTACTTTAACTACTTAAACTTTTTATTTATTTATTTATTTTAATTTGCTGTAGGGCTGTGCCTACAGAGGTGGACCCCAAATGGTCAACTGCAGCCCCAGCTGATTAAAAAGCACAACAAAGCCATGTGCATGTCTGTCCAAATCTTGACGGGATGGAAAAATGGAGGGAAAAGGATTGTGGTGTAACCCTGCCCCCTTGGGGGATGGCTAACATCCCTCTCTCTCTCTCTCTCTCTGTCTCCTGCTCCCTTCCTCTCTCTCGCCCTCCTTGGTGTACACACCCTTCAGCAATAAAAAAATTATCTGCAAGTCCTAAAAGTACATTACCACCTTCATATCCTAAAAATATCTTTATCCAATTTTCTTCTAACTTACATTTGAGATCATTTCAAGTTTACAGAAAAGTTGCTGGTTTAAAACGACCCCGTGTTCCACCGCCCAGGTTTCCCGTTTTTTGCCATGGTGCTGCATTTGCTGTCTTCCTCTATGAACACATTTCCCTAAGCTGTCTGACAGGAGGTGGCAGGCAGCGTGCTTCTTTACCCCCTGACACCTTGACGTGTGCTTCCTAAGAAGATGAGTATTTCCTACACAGTCCCGCAGTCACCACCCGGGAAGCGTAATAACATTTCAATACGAACAGTTCCACTAGCACTCCAGGGTTGTCACGGGCCCAGTGACGTCCCAGAGGACATTTCCCTGGCAGGATCCAGGCACGGGCACTTTTGCATTTAGCTATAACGGTTCTTTGCTCTTTGGTCTGACCAGCTCCTAGATCTGACAGTGCCACCTTTGGTGACTGGACCACGTGGCCCTCACCTGGGGCCCCAGCGTATGCCTGAGATCAGCTTAGCAGGCCCTCGCCTGTTGGTGAGGCCGCCAAGGCCCAGGACGCCCTTCTGCTCTTCATGGTGATATGAACTGCTTCGTGAAGACGGGGTCTGGCATCTCCACGGAGTAGTGACTGCTTTTCCTTTTATAGTGAGTGCATAGTTTACGAGGAGACACCACGAGATGACGTAAATAGCCTGTTCCTCGCCAGGCAGTCCCAGCACTACAGCTAGTATTCACGGAGGGGTCTGGCCTGAATGGATTCTTAATATCGTGCCTTCAAAGTGGCGATTTGCTAATGCCATCATTTCTTCTAGACATGCAGTCAGCATTCTACTGTAAAAAAAGCTTTCTGGGACAGCAGGTGGAGTGGTAGTTAAGGCACTGGACTCCCACGTGGCTAACCATGGTTCAAATCCTGGACTTGGTGGTTTGCTTTCTCACTTTCTCTCTCTCTGGAAATCACATGTGCCATGTAGCAAATTAAAGTAATAATAATAATATAATAAATTAATTCTTAAAAAAAAAAAGAGCTTTCCTTTCTCCTTCACTCCCTCTCACCATCTATCTACCTATCTACCTAGTGTAAATAGGAACATCTAGATTCTTGGTTCATTCAGTGGGTAGTATCCCATTACTGTCTTTTTATATGCTAAAGTTTAAATTGTCCTATTTTGGCCAATGGATCCTTCATCCTTTGGGAATTGTCTCACCAAATATTTTGAGCACTTCCTTATATTCTGGCTCAACAAAATATTCCATGTTTTTGTACCTTCCTTTCTCCAGCCCTAGGCCAGCCATTCCTCAAAGATTCCCGGTTTTCCTCGTAGAAAACGGTATTTAGAAATAGATCTGGACCAGAAAACAGAGTAATGGTTATGTTACTGAACTTCTGCCAACCGTGGTTCAAGTCCCAAAGCTGGTGGCTTGAAACTCACGCCAAGGACAATTGCGTGTGCCCAAAATTTCAAGAGGAGAATGAAGGAGAAGGGATTGTGGCATGGCCGTCCCCACTGGGGATGACGTCTCACTTTCTGTCTCTCTGTCTCTCCGGCAAGCACATGTGCCCTATTGCAAAATCTCTCTTTAAAAGAAAAGAAAAGAAACATGTCTAAGCAAAAACTACTCCCTTTAAACATAACTGGTGAAGGGCCTGCAGGTGGCATGGAAGGTAAGGTGCTGGATCCCACACGGCTGACTTCATGGCTCAAGTCCTGGACCTGGGGGCTTGAGAATCACACCAGGTGCATGTGCATACATGCCCAAAGTCCTGAGAGGAGGATAGAGGAGAACCCCGCCCCCGGGGGGGTGATTTCTTACTCTCTCTCTCTCTCTCTCTCTCCATGTCTCACTCTGGTGAATGCATGTGCTCTACAGCAAAAACTAAAGAAAAAAAAAAATTAAAGTAACCAGTTAAAGTGAGACACATATCAAAAGTGCTGCTACAAAGGTTCTTTCTGACCTATAGCTTTTTTTTTTTTTGGAGAGGTTTTTGCTATAGGGCGCGTGCGCTCGCCAGACAGACAGAAAGAGACATAGAGACGGAAAGCGAAAAATCACCCCTGGGGGGATGGTCACGCCGCAATCCCTTCTCCTCCATTCTCCTCTCGGGATCTTGGGCACACACGCACATGCGCCCGGCGTGAGTTTTAAGCCACCGGGTCCGGGACGTGAACCGTGGTCGACTACGTGGGAGTCCAACGACATAGCCATTACGCTAACTGCTGGTTCCCTCTGACCTATAGCTTTTAGAAGCACTGGGGAACCACCAGCATGGCCAATGGCAAGGTGAGCCCGGGCACCAATTCCTCACTAAAAATACCACCAACATTACCAAGTTTACATCCATTAAGGACGGGACACTGCTGTTCTTTTAACATCCAACAAAGGATTAAATTAAAAATAAAAAATTGTTCCTTGAGGGAAAAGTTACACAAGCAAAGAGTGAGACAATATGCATTTTTCCAAAATATCAGAGGTTTCTTATGGTAATTTTGCTCATAAAGAGGATAATAGTAAACTTATTCATATTACTATTATCCTTTCCTCTTTTACAGTTTCTTTTATTTTCAAATGATTGTCATATGCTTAGTCAAGATAAACCTAAAAATGAAAGGCGCTATTTCCATCATAAGAAATTAACTGACTAAATTACACATAAATATGCAGCGAATCTGGTCTCGATATCATACACAAAGAGAGGCAGCGACGTGTCATGTCTGTCTAATGGAACTGAAAATTACCCACACAATTACAGATTTCACAGTGACACAAACTCATCATCTAATTACATCTTCAGAACTTTAAACCTAGTTTAAAGGCCTGAGACAGAGCGGCCCCGCCCACCAGCGGGGCGGGGTGGAGGGGGTGACAATGCACCTCCTCCCTAAGCACCTGTTCCACTTTGTGGCCGGGAGGCAGCTCGCTCTCCCGGAGTGCTTTGCTGACTGTCCCTCAGTGCCCAGACTTCCAGTTTAGAGTCCCAAGCCTACCCATGGCTGCTCCCTGATATCTCCACGAATGCTCGAACCTCACGACCCCGAGGGCTCTGCCAGCACCTTCCCAGCTCAGCTCAGCTCAGCTCCGGGCAACTCCGGACCTCCAGTAGCTCAGGTCCCCCCGGGGGATTGCCGACTGTCCCTCTCACCCATGTTGGCTCTGGCAGCTAACCCTGCTAGCCCGGTCCTCAGAGGCACCCGGAATGGGACTGCTTTTCGCCAGCTACTCCGCCCTAATCCAGGCCCCCGTCCACCTTCCGGGACACCTGCGAGCGCAGCCCGACCTCCTGGTTCCTCCCGGCTTGGCTGCAGCCAGGTCCCCTGTGGAACCTCTGCTCCTTCCTGCCCCAGCCCGATCCCGATCCCGCCCGCTCCTCTGTTTGCTCTTCAATGGTTCCCGCCCTGACAAAGGCTAGTGGCTTCAGACTGACCCTTTTCCCTCTCTGATCTCTCCCCTCCTTACCCACACCCACCACACCCCTGCTCTGGCTCCTGGAACCCAGCAGGCACTCAGGCCTCAGTGCCTTGGCAACTGCTGCTTCTCAGTCCACACTCCTTCCCAACCACCCCGGCTTCACTTCCAAAGGCCACCTTTTCAGGGAGCTCTCCTGGCGGGTCCCTCCTTGCGCAGTGGGCTCCACGGCCCCTATCCCCGTCTACAATTCCATATATTCACCGACATCTCATTCAAGATGTGCTCTCCCCCCTGGCACAGAAGCACCTGGGCCAGAACGTCTTTTATTTTTATTTTTTTTAATTGCCAGAGGTCACACACCCTAGCATAAGCAGATAGAGAGACAGAGAGGAAGGAAGCACCTTCCAGTGAGGCGTGGTCACCCCACAATCCCGTCTCCTCCATTTCTCCACCCTGTTGGGATTTGGGGCACACACACACACACACACACACACACACACACATACACACACATATGCACCCAGCATATTTTTCAAGCCACTGGGGCCAGGACTCACACCGCAGCCAGCCATGTGCTATCCAGCCGCCTTAACCACGAGGCTACAGGGCCGCCCCATCTTCTGTCATTCACTAAACATTCCTGGTGCCCAGGACAGGACCTGGCACATAGCTGAATGAATGAAAGGAGGAAGGTAAGTGCTTCAGTTGTGAATCACTCTTCTTCATCGCAACATGATAACATTTTCATCTGTCAATTCATAACAGAACTCTTAACTAAAATTAAGTTAGTTGTTCTTTAAAGTTACAAAGGCTAATAACTTTCCAGGGAAATGTAAATAGTGTGTATGTATATATCATATTCGCGCACTCAACAAACATTCGCTAAGTGTTTTGCGCTGGGTGAAGCTATGCTGGAGGGCTGGTGACAAGGACAATGGCCTGGCTCATGTCCTCGAACATAGAGCAGTGCCACAGGAAACACCCTGAATCATCAGGTAAAGAAACACGATAACTCGGGACCAGCAGTTAGCGTAATGGCTATGTCGCTGGACTCCCACGTAGTCGACCGCGGTTTGAGTCCCGGACCCGGTGGCTTAAACTCACGCCGGGCGCGTGTGCGTGCGTGCCCAAGATCCCGAGAGGAGAATGGAGGAGAAGGGATTGCGGCGTGGCCATCCCCCCTGGGGAGTGATTTCCTGCTTTCTATCTCTCTGTCTCTCTCTGTCTGTCTGGCGAGCGCACGCGCCCTATAGCAAAAACCTCTCCCAAAAAAAAAAAAAAAAAGAAAAAAAAGAAACACGATAACTCATCTGAAGCCAGAGGAAGGACAGCTGGCCTGTGAGTGATCAGGTGTCCACTAACTAGGTGCAGAGCAGAGCAGCTGGTGTCGGAGGGAAGGGCATGGCTGCAGGCTCTGGGTCCAGGGACCCAGAGCGGACAGAGGGCTGCATAAATAGAGTGTAGGAAGGCATACTGAGGGGAGGCTGGGGGCTGGGCTCCACCACACTAAGCTCAGGGCTGCGTGGGGTTGTGGGGGGCCAGCAGGTGATGTAGCAGTTACATCACTGGACTCCCACGTGGCCGACCATGGTTTGAGTCCCAGACCTGGTGGATTGAGTATCACGCAGGGTGTGTGTGCGTGTATGCCTAAGATCCCAGGAGGGAGATGGAGGAGAAAGGACGGCAGTGTGGCCATCCCCCTGGGGGTGATTTCTCACCTTCCGTCTGTCTCTGTCTCTCTCTCTCTCTCTCTCTCCAGCAAGTGCACACACCCTAAGGCAAAAACCTCTGAAAAACAAAAACACAAGTCACTGAAAGATTTTAAATAAGGATACAACTGACCTATTCTGCATTTTGAAAAGATGTTCTTAGTGCCTAAACTCATGAATATTTGCAAGCTCAGCAGGTGGCATAGTGGTTAAGGCAAGGGACTCTCACATGATCGACCGTGGTTCAAGTCCCAGACCCAACGGCTGAGATCCACTGATGTGTGCATGTGTGTCAGGACCAGCATATGGCTATGTTGCTGGACTTCCATGTAGTCGACTGCAGTTCAAGTCCCAGACCCAGTGGCTTAAACTCATGCTGGGCACGTATGTGTGCGTGCCCAAGATTCTGAGAGGAGAATGAAAGAGAAGGGATTGTGGCGTGGCCATCCCCCGCCCCCCAGGGGTGATTTCTGGCTTTCTATCTCTTTGTCTCTGTCTTTCTGGTGAGCACAAGCACCCTATAGCAAAAAACTCTCAAAAAAAAAAAGGTGTATATTCACAATCCCAGAACTGAATTTACAGGTCCAGATGGGGTCCCTCACCCGAGTACAAGGGTACACATCATGTCCACTGTGAGGCAGTCCCAGCTTCAAGCTAGAGGCAGCAGAAGCCGGCGTGAGGGCTTCCACGGCCAGAACTCCCTACCCTGGGCTCGTCTGAGGCCCTGCAGGCTTCCCAGTCTTCTGCCTGGATGGTAGGTAGCACGGGAAACATTTCCTGGCATGCTGGCCACAACTGGAAGACCAACCGGTGCTCAGAAAATGGGAATGCATTCTAACAGGACTACATATTCAGGCCAGACAGGGTCACGTGACTTGCAGAGGGCTGACCTGGCCTAGGACTTCCCAGGTAGCACGCTCTCCCTCCCCTCATGTCCACCTAAAAGTCTGACAAAGGTTGAAAGCGGGGTTCTCCACACACGGCATTGGCCTTCCAGGTAACAGCAGCCATGGGCCCTCTGCACCCTGACAGACCGCCAGCGTGGAGACTGCGAGCTGGCTGCTGCTCTTGTAGGGATGTGGGTGTTCCCCTTTCCCTTAAGGACAGTGATGCTACGAGTTCCTTAGTTAAGATTTCTCTGTGAGGGGCTGGAAGATGGCACGGTGGTTAAGGCACTGGACTCCCACATGGCTGACTGTGGTTTGAGTCTCAGACCTGGTGGTGGTTTGCTTTCTCACTTTCCCTTTCTCTCTTTCTAGCTGAATCTCTCTGGTCACATTAAAAAAATAATAATAACAAATAAAATTAAATAATTCTTTATAAAAAAGATTTCTCTATGAACTGAAAAATGGGCAGAAATTACTAAAGCATTCATCCAAATAATAAGACTCTTAGTTTCCGAGTGAACAGGTCCGACACTGTACTTCAAATACACAGGAAGCACCCAGAGTCAGTCGGCAATCACAGGTCATGTGGCAGGTTGCGGGACCACCAAAGGCCACTGCTGCCCCCTGCTGGGGCAAGGCAGCCATGGTTTCACAATCCGCATCCTGGTTCGTCATCCCGACTCTCCTGACAGCACAGGAGTCCCAGTAATAGCTACATTCTGCTTTTATAAAGCATGGAATTCACTTGTTTCAAAACTGCAAATTTTTCTATCTTAGAAGGGACACCAAAACGTCACAATAAGCAGTAAATCACCACCAAAATTCAATATCAGTTCTATAATCCCAAATAGCTCTTTTTAAAAATAATTATTTATTTTATTTATCCTTATTATTATTGTGTTTTTAATTTGCTACCAGGGAGAGAGAAAGAAGAAAAGTGAGAAAACAAGCTGCCAGATCCAGGACTTGAACCATAGCCGACCATGTGGGAATCTAGTGTTTTAACCACCACACAACCTCCTAGCCCCTATAGCTGGTTTTTTGTTTGTTTGGTTGGGGTTTTTATTAATATTTATTTATTTATGTATGTATGTATGTATTTATTTAATTCCATTTGTCATTATTATTATTATTATTATTTAATTTGACGAGAGAGAGACAGAGAGAGAAAAAGGGAAAGTGAGAAAGCAAGCTGCCAGGTCCAGGACTCAAACCGCAGTTGGTCATGTGGGAATCCAGGACCTTTAACCACCACATGCCAGCCCCAGCTAGTTTTTTTTTAATGACCAGTGACTCCACTCCTCCACCTCTCTCCACTTCTATAATAAAAGCTAGACACACAAGCTTGGCCTTAATTTTAGGCCTAATGAGAATGTCAAACATGTAGAAGACTGTCACATTCGAGATTATTTAATAAATATTCTAAATTGTATTCTAAAATTAAAGAATATGTCATGACACGAAAACCCTAACAGTAAGAATAAGTTCCTTAATAAGAATAAGCATCAAAACATTGTACATAGGGACTAGCAGATGGAGTAATGGTTATGTGGCTGGACTCCCATGGGGTTGGCCAAAGTTCAAGTCCCCGGGCTTCAAATTCATGCCGGCACCTGTGCGTGCGTGCCCAAGATCCTAAGAGGAGAATGGAGGAGAAGGGATTGCAGAGTGGCCATGCATCCAGGGGGTGATTTCTCCCTTTCTGTCTGTCTCTCTGTGTCTCTCCAGCGAGCATATGCATACCCTATAGTAAAAATCTGTCTTAAAAAAGAAAACACACAAGGGGCTGGCAGATGGCATGATGGTTAAAGGTACTGGACTCCCAAATGGCTGATTGTGGTTCAAGTCCTCGGCCTGGCGGCTTGATTTCTCACTTTCTCTCTCTCTATCCCTCTCTGGTCACTTAGAATAAATAAATAAATGTATAAATAAAGTTAAATAAAATAATTCTTAAAACACACACACACACACACACACACACACACACACTAGGACCAGCAGATGGTATAATGGCTACGTCGCTGGACTCCCATGTAGTCGACCGCAGTTCGAGTGCCGGACCCAGTGGCTTAAACTCACGGCAGGCACATGTGCATGCATGTGTGCCCAGGATCCCAAGAGAAGAATAGAGGAGAAGAAATTGCAGTGTGGCCATCCCTGCTGGGGGATGATTTCTCACTTTCTATCTCTCTGTCTCTGTCTTTCTGGCAAATGCACGCGCCCTATAGCAAAAAACCTCTCCAAAATCACACACACACACACAAAAAAAAATGTACATAAAAATTAAGGTTTCAATAAAGAAAAAAAAAAAAAAAACCTAAAAGCTGTATCAGCTCTACAGTGGCATTTCAACAAACATCCAATTCCAGCAAGATTATGATGGCTCCAATTATAGACTTGGAAAGGTGCAGAGGGACTTCTTTCTATGGTCTGTAAACCAGCAATTACAGAGAAAGTATCCCACCCCGGCCATCTTTCCAAAGGCTGAAGAGGACTGTTTTCAGTCCGTGCTATAGTATTTTCACTTTTGAAAGTACATAATCAAAGTTCAATACTCAGTTCTTTGGCAAATCAGCCAACTGAACTAAATTGAAACTAGTCAATGCTCATCCACCCTGAAAATTATCTTCCTGCAAAATGAGAGGAATGATCAATTCCAAGGGAACATCCCATTAACTTTCCCAAGTGATTTCTGCAGGATGTGAAAGAGTGGCCGTGAAAATCATGAACTACATTAGACAGTGGGACCTCATAAAGCAGTTTTCAAACCGAATTTTTTAAGGCTTAGGTAGATCATTGTGATTTTTATCTGAAGCAAAAGTGTAAAAATATGACTGAATCTTTTACGATTTAACTTTTTAAGGCTCTAAGTATTCTATTACACCAATGAACCGAGGTCCAATGCTCTCTCAAAATCTCTGGGAGTCCCTGCTTTTGAACGTGGGAGAGTGATGGCATGTGGGAGCTGGGACAGCCTGCGCCATCACCCGGGCCCGAATGGAGAACACAAAGGTATATACCCACCATCTGAGGCACACCAAAAATAACGACGTTTGAGTACTGCGAGAAAGTGACCTGAAAAAGATGGGAAACGACTGGTAAATTGTCGGAAAATCCAAACACGAAGCTTAACCTGTCTCACAAAAACGGGCAGCATTATTCTATTTTGCCAACTGCTAGGATCTTTACAAACTCCTAGAAAAAGTGGCCCTTCTTTAGGAGTTGCAAAGAACCCCGCCTCCACACCTCCATCTGTGTTGGCTCAGTCCAACCCCGTTTTCCTAATGCCTCCTCGTGATTCATCTCATCTCGGCCTAACTGCAACTTCTGAAACTACGCAATTGAAGTTCAGAACTCAGTTCCATTTTACGGAAAGTGTTTAGGTGGTTGAGGCAGCAGGTCCCACATGGCCAACCACATCTTTCAAATTCCGGAGCTGGTGGCTTGAAAACCAAGCCAGGCCCATGCGCGTGTGTTCCTGAAATCTCGAAAGAAGGAAAAAATGGAAGAGAAGGGATTGTGACGTGACCATTCTCCATGGGGAGTGCTTTCTCCTCCTCTCCTCTCCGTCTCTCCCTGACATGTGTACACATGCAGGGCATGCCCAAGGGCCATGGTCAGAAAGACCAGAGACTCCCAGTCATGAGCTTGCAGTCCAGCTGGTGGCATCTGAGCCATCCGTTCCTATCCCACTGCACTGTGGACAAACCAGCTGAGCGAGAGCTCCAGGGATTTCTGTGGCTTTTTATGTAGAACCGTCCTGAAAATTCTAGGCCCCTCCTCTTCTCTAAAAATACTACGTAAAAAATGCAATAAAATGGTCTTGAAAAATGAGGAGAAAAAGTGCTTTGCCAGTCAAAATTCTTATTGCCCAATAAAAGTCTTATTTACTCTACAGAGAAATGGTTTAAGTATAGTATGAAAAACAAAAGCAAGCAAACAATGCAAGCAGAACACAAGCAAATGTTTATGAGCTACTGATGACGATATTACAGCAGGAAATTCTTATTTAAGAAAAAGCACTTTATGGAGCATTCCTAAAGCAAAATTACAGGGCACTTTTTAGAGTACAGATAAATGTGGAAGTACCTCAGGTTTTATGGGGACAAGAAATAACTGTGACAGCGTGGTTGGTAGACTCTGTCCTTCCTCTGTCGCTCATCTCTCTCTCTCTCCAAATGTACACAATGCATGAACACACACACATGTGCACACAAACACAAAAAGCCTAACACTTATCAAGAATAATTCATGAGGGGCTGGCAGGTGGTGTGGTGGTTAAGGCCAGCTGCGGTTCAAGTCCTGGACCTGGCAGCTTGCTTTCTCACTTTCCTCTCCCCTTTCTCTCTCTTACTCTGTCCCTCTCTGGTCAAATTAAAATAAATAAATAAATGAAGCTAAATAAAATAATTTTTAAAGAAAATAGTAATTCATAAAATTTCCAAATGAGATGAAAAGTCTCAATATTTTGTAATAAACAAAAATGAGACCATTTTAACTTAGTAAATAAATTCCTGGGTTTTATGTGACCTATCATTTAGGAAACTAACCCTCTACCCTAAAGAAGTCTATTTGTAAAATCTATCAATTTAAAATGTGTAGGTATTTTATTATATATTCATCTGGATTTTAGTTATTTTTCTTTTAATGTGCTTCCCAGTTTTCAGTCACACTAATTACGAATAGTGAGCCCACTCTGCCTCACCTACCTTCCACAAATCTGAGATGTGAAACTTGGTGGAGCCGTGCACGCCTTCCTGCCAAGCCCGATATCGGGAGTACCAGACGAGCCACGGGTTGAGCTCATAGCCGACAGCCGGGAGTCCTGCCTTCGCGGCAGCTATCACCTGCAGAGACACCAGGGCTCATCCACAGCGAGGAAAAAAGTCAACTTACACAAGCAAACACTATGATGTTTCCTATGTATGGTTTAAAATCCCAAAACTTCCAATCAAAGAGAACCCCCAGGGCCAGCAGGTGGCAGGTGATGAAAGCACTGGACTCCCACATGGCCGATCACAGTTCAAGTCCCAGACCTGGCAGCTTGCTTTCTCTTACTTTCTCTATTTCATAAGCACATGTGCCCTGTAGCAAATTGGAAAATAATAATTAATTAATTAATTAATATTTTTAAAAGAATCCCGTTAAGAATGTATCTCTGGGGCCAGCCAATGGCAGGGTCTGTATCCAGGGGGCTGGGAGAGATGCTGTGGTCCTCCGATCTCACGCTAAGGTTTCCAGAACACCAGACTTCCTAGTGCTCTCCTCACTCTCCAGCCCATCAGGGGGATGAGGCCTAAGAAGGTGCCACCTCACCCTCAGAGAAACAGGCTCTGAGACATTGATTTGCCAGTCAGTGGCCTCATGTCTCATTTATGGAGTTGTGGCTGGTCAGAGCCAGCAAAGGTCATGAAAAGACTGACCTTTGGGGGGCCAGCAGGTGGTGCAGTGGTTAAGGCCCTGGACTCCCACGTGGCTGACTGCGGTAAAGTCCCAGACCTGGGGGCTTGAAAATCACAGCAGATGTGCATGTGTGTACATATGCCCAAAATCCCAGGAGGAAAAGGGAGGAGACGGGATCGCAGTGTGGCCATCCCCACTGAGGGGGTGATTTCTCATTTTCCCCATCTCTGCCTATCTCTGTCTCTCTCTGGCAAGCAAATGTGTCCTATGGCAAAAACCTTAAAAAAAGAAAAACAAGAAAGACTGATCTTTGGCTCAGTAGGGGTTAATAACCACCTCCCTTAACTGAACATTGTTACCTCAGAGGAATTATTACTTATACGAGTATAAATACAGACAAACGTAGATGCAAAAATGTAAAATAGTGACACTCCGTGACTTACCATGTTCTTTCTAATTATGCCGCTGGCCTGGCCACAGTGGCACAAGCAGCAGCATGCCAACTGCAGTGCGGGAAGCCACACTGTGACCGCGGTGTCAATTCCCCACCGAGCTGCCTGAAACATGCCAGGTGCACAGGTATGTGCCCAAGATCTGGTGAGTTGAGGACTGAAGCAAGGGGACTACAGTGTGGCCAGACTTTGTGGGGGGTTCTCTCCTCTCTCTCTCTCTCTCAAACACACACACACACACACACACACACGTGTGTGCATGAACATGATCTAACATGAATAAAGAAAAAATTAATTATGCCACTTCTATCGGCCCAGGTATTTTAGCAGACAATTTGATTATCAATTAATTGTTCCTTTTTATTTATTTGGCCATGTCCACAGAGTATTTTCTCTTTAAAATAAAAAAAAGAAAATTTTAAAACCAGTTTCGCTGACGCAGCTATAACATAACACTCTGCAACACAGAAGCCACGTGAGGAGGTACCAGGTTCACGTCCAGAGGGCTCCCCGTACACGCCCAGCTGGCTGTAATCCCAGCCGCCTGGGGCAAAAATGGATCACCCCGTTGGAATGTCTGTCTGCATGTCTCTTTCTCATGGAGAAAATATATAAATAACTGTGTTTTTTTTTTAAAGAGAGATTTTTGCTATAGGGAGAGTGTACTCTCTGAAGAGACAGAGAGACAGAAAGCGAGAAATACCCCCCCAGGGGGGATGGCCACACTGCAATCCCTTCTTCTCCATTCTCCTCTCAGGATCTTGAGCACGCATGCACACTCGCCTGCCATGAGGGTTTTTGGGGGTTTTTTTGGGTTTTTTTTAGAGGTTTTTGCTATAGGGCGCATGCACTCGCCAGACAGACAGAGACAGAGAGACAGAGAGACAGAAAGCGAGAAATCACCCCCCAGGGGGGATGGCCACGCCGCAATCCCTTCTCCTCTATTCTCCTCTCGGGATCTTGGGCACGCACGCACACGCGCCCGGTGTGAGTTTTAAGCCATCGGGTCCAGGACGCGAACCGCGGTCGACAACGTGGGAGTCCAGCAACATAGCCATTACGCTAACTGCTGGTTCCCTTCAATTTTTTTTTTTTAAAGAAGAAATTAAATCTGAAAAACTGAATTCTGAACACATGCTGGTGGTTTAATAATTCGACCAAACACACACAATGTGAAATGCCCACTTTCCTAAACTGTCAAATTTAGCAAGTCTTTGCATAAGCCTCAAAAAAACACAAGCAGAAAGCTCCCCCTTCCTGTCCGCAACCTTCAGATGTGTCAGTGTAACTCACCACACGTCCGTCGCCGCTGCCGATGTCCACCAAGGGTCCTCTCCTGCATCGCAGCGTTTTCAGGACATTCTCTATCTGCTTCGTAGTTGCAGGTACAAAAGGTAAACACACTTTCCGGAGGGCTGGTGTTATAAATGGCGTGGCCACAGCATACACTGCCACCAGTGTCCCACCAACTATCCCAGTCACTATGAGCCCCCAGCTGCTCCTCTTCAAACTGTTGGCTTCAAAACTTTCGGGTAAAACACGACTTTCCTCTGGCAGCATTTCTAGGGGTGCACCTACAGTGGGGGTCAGCAGAAAACATTAGGTAGCGCCCAGTCTGAAATCCAAGAGAGCATCTTTTTCTACAATTCTATTAACAAATAAGCTCATGCTTTTTTTTTTTTTTAAGAGAGTTTTGCTATAGAGCACATGCACTCACCTGAGAGACAGAAAATGAGAAATCACTTCCTGGGGGATGGCCACATAGCAGTCCCTACTTCTCTCAGGATTTTGAGCATGCACACACATGCGCCTGGCATGAGTTTTTGAAGCCACCGAAGCCAGGACTCAAACCACAGTCAGCCACATGGGAGATCAACACCTTAGCCACCACACCACCTGCTGGCCCAAGCTCACGCTTTTTAAGGAAGGATAATTGAGCTGAATATGATCTAAATTACAACTGGAGTATTCCACAGTGAGTTTTAAATTCCATTAACAAAATTAAAGTGTTTCTGAGAAAAATATTTTATAACGATGGAAGACTAAACTCTCTCTTTCTAACACTGATTTTGTGTGTGTGTGTCTAGGAGTTAATCCTTAGAAAACAATATACTCGAGCCTATCTGGTACTTATTAATTCAATATCTAATAGCTCAAGTTTTAACCATGAACTCTATTTTTCTAAGTGAACAAAGCCTCACAAGCAAATAAACATAAAAATGTCTAATGATTACCCAGTCTCAACAGGATGGAAGGATTTCACATCAAAACTGATATGGCAGAGACAATCCAGCTACATAAATACAAGGGTATTTCTTAGTTTGTGGAAAAATAGAATTAAAGTATAAGCTTATTTTGGCACAAAAAAAAAAAAGTTGTTTGAAACCCATGCATAGTTTTCTCTTTTTTTTTAAGAGAAAGATTTTTGCTATAGGATGTGTGAACTTGCCAAAGAGACAGAAAGCGAGAAGTTGCCCCCCAGGGGGATGGCCATGCCGCAATCCCTTCTCCTCCATTCTCCTCTCAGGATCTTGGGCACACACGTACACATGCCCGGAATGAGTTTTAAGCCATTGGGTCCAGGACTTGAACCACAGTTGACTACATGGGAGTCCAGTGACGTAACGATTACACCATCTGCTGGTCCTCATAGTTTTCTTATAATATGAATATTCTGAAGACCTCTTGTACAATTTTGAAGTTAATGAGGAAACAAAAATTAAGTTTTACTAAACATTTTTTAAAACATTTTTTTATTTATATTTGTTGTGATTTTCAAGCTGCGGGGTCTTGACCTGAACTGCAGTCAGCCACGTGGTAACCCAGCACCTCAACCACTAAGCTACTTGCTGGCCCCCAAACATTTTTTAATTGCTAGAAGGCACATGTGCTCATCAGAAAGAGAATCCTGGCCCTCCACCACTCAATGGGTTGTCACACCACAATCCATCTTCCTCTTCTCCATCCTGTCAGGATTCCCAGCACACACATACACCTAGTGCATTTTTTCAACCCACCAGGGCAGGGATTTGCACATCGGTCATGTGGGATCCAGCACCCTATGCATGGCACCTAACCATTGTGCTACAGACTAGCCACAAACTTTTTTTTAATGTTAAAAGTCATGTACACTCATAGGGTAGGAGGTAGGTGAATGGAGAAAAAGAACCCTCTTACAGGGCGTGGTCACACAGCAGGCCTGTCTCCGGTTCTCCGTCCTGTCGAGGTCTGGGGCACACATGGACACATGGTCAGTGTGTTCTTCAAGCTGCCCAGGCCAGGATTTGACCCTCAGGTGGCCCTGTGGGATCTGGTTCCCAATGTACAGCGCTTAACCACTGTGCTACGGGGCCAGCCCCCAAACGTCGTAAATAAGTATAATAATACAGATTGTTAAAGCAGATCCAAAAAGAACAAAAAGTAAAAGAATCACTTCACTGCTATCACAAGTATAAAATACAGCAAACAAATTCCAAACACTGGTTACAGAGAAATGAATAGTAACTTGAATATTCTCCTTTCAGGTTTACCCTTCAATACACATTCTTAATGAAATCTCATTTCTGGAATTAATATTGATTTAAAATTGATTTGAGAATTGTTTAATGACGAGCTCAGCACTGGGGAGAGAGAGCGTCTCTGGGCAGCGTGGTGGTTAGGGGTCAGGCTCCGCCGGTTGGTTCACTAACAGCACGGCCCCCAGTCCTTTCACCACACTCAAGGTTCACCTTGGTCTCCCCGTCTGTAAAGTGAAGGTCATGAAGCTGATGGAAGGGTGAAAGGAGGGGTGCGGGCAAAGCCCCTAGGGCGGGATCTGGCACACAAGAGGCAACGGCACACGTCATGCCAGGTATCATCTGTACACCGCTGGCAGCACGCTGGACCCACAGGGCACAAGCCCATCTCTGCCCAGGCAGCTCACCATGAAGCTGAGGAAGACCAGAAATACGAGGGAACGGGTGAGTGAGGGGAGGTATGACAACATTCATCATCAGTAAGGTCTTCTGTGTTGTAGAAGGTGGTCTTTCAAAAGTTCACTGAAAATGTGTATTTTGGAGAGAAAAAAAACTGCCTAGGTTTCCGTTTTTTTGCACCAAAATAGATGTATACTTTGTAATTCAATCTTTCCACAAACTTTTTGAGTACCCTGTACTATTTTCCTATACCTATTGCAAGAAATCACAAGGGCCAGCCAGGTGGCAAGGTGGTTAAGATGACTGAATCCCACCTGGCTGACTGTGCAGTTCAAGTCCCAGACCCAGCAATTTGGAAAAAAAAAATCACTGGGAACGTACACATATGTGCCCAAAATCCTGAGAGGAGAAGGGATTGTGGCATGGCCATCCCTTCTAGGGGGAGACTTCTCACTTTCTCTCTCTGAGAATGCACATCCCCCTATAGCAAAAACTAAAAAGGAAATCACCACGAACTTAGTGGCTTCAAACACACATTTATTATCATGCAGTCTGCAGATCAGAAAGAAACTCTCTAGGGACCAGCAGTTAGCATAATGGCTATGTCACCGAACTCCCACGTAGCTGACCGCGGTTCAAGTCCCAGGCCCAGTGGCTTAAATTCACACAGGGAACGTGTGCGTGCGTGGCCAAGATCCCAAGAGGAGAATGGAGAAGGGATTGCAACGTGGCCATCCCCCTGGAGGGTGATTTCTCACTTTCTATCTCTTTGTCTTTCTGGCGAGCACATGCACCCTATAGCAAAAAGCTCTCCAAATAATAAAAAATAAATAAACTCTCTAAAATGAGTAGGCAAGACTGTTCCTTTAGCAGCCTTAGGGTAGGTGCGATGGTCTGCATATGGCTTCCCCCAAAGGTTCATGTGCTGGAAGTCTGGCCCCCAGTGTAATGGTATGGGAGGTGGTAGGACCTTTAGGAGTGGGCTAGTGGGGCTGTTTGGGTCACGCGGGCACCACCCTCACAGATATATCAATGCCTTCTCTTGTGGTAATAGGTTAGTTCCCATGACAGTGGGTGGTAGTAAGAGTAAGGCTGCCCATGATCTCTTTTTTTTTTTTTTGGAGAGGTTTTCGCTATAGGGCACATGTGCTCGCCAGACAGACAGAGAGAGACATAGAGACAGAAAGCGAGAAATCACCCCCCGGGGGGATGGTCACGCCGCAATCCCTTCTCCTCCATTCTCCTCTCGGGATCTTGGGCACGCACGCACACGTGCCCAGTGTGAGTTTTAAGCCACTGGGTCCGGGACGCAAACCACGGTCGACTACGTGGGAGTCCAGCGACATAGCCATTACGCTAACTGCTGGTCCCCCCCATGATCTCTCTTCACACCCACCCCTGACCTTTCTGCTACTCTGCCATGGTGGGATACAGCAAAGGCTGGCCAGATGCCTGTGCCCACCTGCAGACTTTCCAGTCACCAGAATCGTGAGTCAAATAAACCTTTATTCTTAGCGTTATCACCCAACTTCAGGTATTTCTGTTTAGCAACACAACAGCCTAAAACTGTAGGACTAGGGCTGGCAGGTAACATAGTGGTTAAAGCGCTCGACTCCCACGTGGCCAACGGCTGTCTGAGTAACAAATCTAGGGCCTTGCTTTCTCACCTTTCCTCTCCCTCTGTCTCACTCTGGTCAAATCTAAAAATAGTAACAATAATAATAAATAAAATTAAATAAATAATCCTTCAAAAATAATAGTAGGACTGGTTTCCAGCCTTTTCCAACTTCAGAGGCTGCCCACATGCTGACCCCACATCTCCAGTCTCTGCTTCCGTCCTGACATCTTACCTCATAGTCCCCCCTCCCCCTTTCTCCATAGGACCCACATCAGACCCAGCTAGACAATCCATGATAAATTCCCATCTCCAGATTCTTAATCACATGGCACAGATGACGGGCATTAGAATGTGGATGTATTTAGAGGGTCCACTGTTCTCCCTGCCATATCTGTAAACTGCAGCAATCTATTATGCCGAGGTACTTTTTCAAAAAAAAAAAAATCTTTTCAACTGCCAGGGGGCACATGTACTCACCAAAGACACAGAGAGGAAGAAAGCACCCCACAATAGAACGTGGTCGTGCCACGCTTCCTTCTCTTCCACTTGTCCATTCTGTCAGGATTTAGGGCATGCACACACATATACTCAGAGTATTTTTCAAGCTGCCGGAGTCAGGATCTGAACCCCTGTCAGCCACGGGGGATCTGGCTCCCTAACCACTAAGTTATGGGGCCTGCCCATGTTTTGGGGGGTTTTTTGTTTTTGTTTTTGTTTTTTAACCACAATTTTAAGAAAAATTTAATGATTTGGCAGTAATATAGTACTATCCCTATAGGGTCACTGAACTGTTAAACAATGCAGATAAGTCACTTAGCACAGGAACTAAATGATGACAATTAACAACTATTACTCTCAGCACTATCATTTGGAGGAGGCTCAATTTTTTAACAAATTCTTGAGATATAATTCTTAAACATACAAGTTGCCCATTTAAAGAATGTGGTTTTTAATATATATTATATATATTTAGTATATACATTTTTAATATGGCAGGCATAACTATTACTATAGTCACGTTTAGAACATTTTCATTCCCTCCTTTTTATTTCCTTATCTTTCAGATACCGACCCCCATCCACCCTCTACCCTCAGCCCTAAGCAACCACTACTTTTTGTCTCTGTGGAGTCCCCTGTTCTGTACTTAGAGGAGTGGAATCTCATAGTGTGGCATCTTCTATGGCTCATTCTTCCTCATAACATAAAGGCTTCGAGATTCATCATGTACTTTGTATTAAGACATTATTCTGTTTTAAGGTTGAATAATACTCCATTGTATGGCTATACCACCCTTTATTCACCCTTTTGTCCATCTACAGTCTATTAAAGAAAGACAAGTTGGATGATCCATAGTCTCTTTCACCTTTGCAGCCACAAATCCATCAATTCAACCAGCAAGACAGGACAAAAAGCTCCAGGTTGTCCGGGCCTCCCACCTAGCTGTGAGAGTGCGGTCCAGCTGAGGCAGAAGCATGTCAGGCTGAGAAATGCCATAAAGAGTGTCAAACCCTGTGGGAATATGGGAGGAGGCGGAAGAATGGTTGATCCCAAAAAGGGGACCAGAAAAGTCTTGATGGAGACAGAATTTGAGCTGGGGCAAAAGAAGGAAGCCTTGAACCCAGGCATGGAAGGTGGGGAAAGTTAGCTGAGTACAACAATAAACAGGAAGGCCAGTTTTTGGCTAACAGGTGGAGTATTTTATTCTATTTACACTGGGAAGAACTTTCTGAACAGTTATTAAATGTTTTATGTTTTTAAGAAAAGCAACAACAGCAGCAGTGTGCCCTGTGACAAAATCAAAATTTTGTCCCAAGTTTTCCACTTCACAGAGTTATACTGGGAAAACAACGCAAGAAGTTACTATGTAAATACAACATATAATTATATTGTTAGCTCTCTCCAATGAAGCAAGTATCAATTTGGGTCAGCAGCTGGCAAGGTGGTTAAGGTGGCTGGATCCCACATGGCTGTGCGGTTTGAGTCCCAGACTCTGGCTGAAAAAAGACATCAAGTGTAAGCAGGGGGGCCCAAAATCTGGAGAGAATAGAGAAGGGACTGCAGCGTGCCCCCCCAGGTTGCTTTCTCAACCCCTCTCCAACCCATGAGCTCACACATCCTATAACAAAAAAAAAAAAAAATTAAATGTATTGATTTTTATCAGTGAAAACCAATCCCTGAACATTCAAAACTAAAATTAAGACTGTTTCTACAAATCCCTTTGATGGAACATGTTTAGACTCACAAAACTATTTACTATACTATAAACAAAGGGCGCAAGATTGCTGTCACACGCGCCTTTAGAACACTGAGCCACTACATTAAACAAGAATTGGGGAGGCCACTGGCTGGCTGTCCTTGAAAGTGAAGTAACCGAGTGTGTTTAACTCCCACTCTGTCTCCAGGCCGTGCCTAGTCACTGACTTTTGATACTGGGTGAAAACCTCAATTTTCAGTGACAGATTCGGATCAGCTGAAGCAAGAGGGAGGGACTGGGATGTACAAAAACGTATACAGGGATCTTATTCAAGTTCAAGCCAAAGGACCAAAGCCAGGAAGAACGAATGGGCCTGTACTGAATGAACACATGACCTGCCGTGTGTTTAAAGGGGCCTCTAGGACCAGCAGTTGGCGTAATGGCTATGTCGCTGGACTCCCATGTAGTTGACCACCGTTCGCGTCCCGGACCCGGTGGCTTACAACTCACACCGGGCACGTGTGTGTGCATGCCCAAGATCCCGAGAGGAGAATGGAGGAGAGGGGATTGCGGTGTGGCCATCCCCCCTGGGGGGTGATTTCTCACTTTCTGTCTCTCTGTCTGGCGAACACACACGCCCTATAACAAAAACCTCTCCAAAAAAATAAATAAAAAAACAAAGGGGCCTCTATCAGAATGTCACATCTAAGCTGTTCACTGCACATGTGTATACTACCCTATACTACCTCAGTGTGTGCTGTGTCCCTTTATATACTCGTTCTTACATCCCTTAAAAGGCCTTCCTGGGGGCCAGCAGGTGGCATGCTGCTTAAGATGCTGGATTCCCACATGGCCGCCAGCAGCTCAAGTCCTGGACCTGGCAGCTTGAAAGTCACACAAGGTGGGACCAGCAGTTAGTGTAATGGCTATGTCGCTGGACTCCCACGTAGTCGACCGCGGTTCGCGTCCTGGATCCGGTGGCTTAAAACTCACGCCGGGTGCGTGTGCATGCGTGCCCAAGATCCCAAGAGGAGAATGGAGGAGAAGGGATTGGGGCGTGACCATCCCCCCTGGGGGGTGATTTCTCGCTTTCTGTCTCTCTATCTCTCTCTGTCTGTCTGGCCAGCGCACGCGCCCTATAGCGAAAACCTCTCCAAAAAAAAAAAGTCACACAAGGTAAATGCCCCAAATCCTAAAGGATTGCCATGTGGTCAGCACCCCCCCCCCAGGGGGGGATTTCTCAGTTTCCCTCTCTCTGTCTCTCTCACAAGAGTGCATGCCCTATGACAAAAAAAAAGCCATTTTCAGGGAACCAGCAGTTAGCGTAATGGCTATGTCGCTGGACTCCCACGTAGTCGACCGCAGTTCGCGTCTCGGACCCGGTGGCTTACAACTCACGCCGGGCGCGTGTGCGTGCGTGCCCAAGATCCCGAGAGGAGAATGGAGAAGAAGGGATTGCGGCGTGACCATCCCCCCTGGGGGGTGATTTCTCGCTTTCTGTCTCTATGTCTCTCTCTGTCTGTCTGGCGAGCGCACACGCTCTATAGCGGAAAACCTCTCCAAAAAAAAAAAAAAAAAAAAGCCATTTTCAGACTCCTCTGTCACTTACACACTTTTGATACATACCATCTATTGATAATTAGGAAAAATCTACCCTCCCTCCATGTTTTAACAGGAACTAAAAATAAATATACACAGAACATCTTATTTTCTATTCTTACAATCTAATAAGGTTGAAATTCTTAATGAGGAAACACAGAATCCCAAAACTTAAGTGAAATGAAACCTGGCTCCAAAATCTGAAACATCTTGGAGCATCACAGAGAGTAACTGAGCCAAGGAATGGGAGAGATTAATTAATCCCTAACTACACAATGACACTCTTTTGTTTTTTTTTAAGACAGATTTTTGCTATAGGACACATGCCCTCACCAGAGAGAGACACAAATAGAGAAATCGCCCCCCAGGGAGGAAAGCTATGCCCCAATCCCTTCTCTGCTATTCTCTGTTCGCGCGTGAGCTTTTAAGCCACCAGGTCCAAACCTCAAACCCTGGTTCACTACATGGGAGTCCAGGGACGTAACCATTATACCACTGGCTGGCTGGTGCCAACAATCTGCTGACTTTGAAGCAGGGCTAAATGGTGCAGTGCACACATTCATTTCAGCATTTCCTGAGTACCTAATAACGACTAGGAATAATAGTGCAAGGGTAAATGCCCATCTGACAGTGGGTAAGGCTGGACGCCCACAATATCTAAGTCTGTAGAACACAGGGTCGTGATCTCTGAAAGAACTAAGCCGCTAAAAGATTTAGGGGTCCTTCTTAGGACGCTGGAAACAGGGCTCATGGGAGGGGCCGGCAGCACTAGGCTGTGCAACCTCGTCCCTTTTGAGCTGCGTAACTTGGGGCAAGCGAGCGGACCAACGGTGCAAAACGGGGGTTTATTTAACAAGCATTTAACGTAGCTTGAGCCAGGCACTGTTCTCCGTGAATCCTAGAACAGCCTTTTAAGGTAGATGACTCTTAGTTACGGTCATTTTTACAGACGAGGAAACCGAGGCACGAAGGACTAACTACCCCTAGACACAGCTAGCAGGCGGCGGGGCGGAGATCCCAGCCCGGCTGCGCGCTCCAGGGCGCGCTCTCCCAGGGCCGCGCCAAAGGCTCGGGGATGCGCCCTAAGTGCACAGCAGTCCCCGGCGGGTGCACCCGGTACCCGGAGCGCCCACGAAGCCCGGGGACCGGCGCAAGCTGACCCGGCCGGGCAGAGGGCAGGACGGAGACCAAGGCCCACCGCGCTCCCCGCCGCTGCCGGGCCACGCCCGCGCCCGCCCTCTTAACTGCACCCCCGCCAGGTCCCGCCATGCCGTTCCGGCCTCACCTCTTCCTCCCTCCATCGCGAGATTTCCGGCATCTTAACCGGAAGTGGGCCCTACCATCAGAGCTGGGGGGGGGTAAGACGAAGAGGAAACGTAATGCTTTAAGTAAATGAGCACCCCGTTGGAACCCACCGTTCAAAAACCACGTCGATTGTAGGGCTTTAATAAGTGGAAAATTCAATGCTTTCCCGGCTCGTTGGTCTTAAGAGCTCCCGCGCTTGTACTCGAACCCCCCCACAGCTTCCTGGAGGATAGAAGTTTCCGAAGGCGGTGGTTTCCAGAAGCTACTGTTTGGCGTTAAACTAGTCTCAGTTGAAAAATAAGTCTCGGGCAGCCTGTACTGCGCGTGCGCGAGCTGTTGAGCCCTCCCGCGAGGAACGTGCGTTCCCGGTCTCGGGGTGGTCGCTGCCGGTTGCGGGAAAGTAAGTCTAGCGCTGCGCCATGGCGTCCGTGGGGACCCTCGCCTTCGATGAATATGGGCGCCCTTTCCTCATCATCAAGGATCAGGATCGCAAGTCTCGTCTCATGGGCCTCGAGGCCCTCAAGGTAACGGCCCGGGACACACTTGGCCGGGATGTGGGAGGCGGCCCAGTCTGCGGCTCTGCGCCTGCGCAGCTTGGGAGCTACCTACCATGTGCTCCGGGAGGGCAGAGAATCTGCTCCTCCGAGGGGTCCCCGGTGGTCTCCAGTCACCGCCCGGCCTTTGAGCTCGGGCCGACGCCTGAGCTCCTAGTGCTAATGTGGGTTCGACCCTCCTCCAGGCTTTGGGCGGAGCAGCCTCGGCGGCCCAGCCGCGCAGCGTTCGTCAAACGTGTCGCCTCGGCCACCTGTCTGCATGAGGCTGTGCTCCGGCCGGCGTGCCCCCAAACAGTGCTAAGGGAAATGGAGGCTCATTTAGGGGTGCCTTTGTTCAGGGCATGTTTGGGACGTGGTCCAAGTAGCATGTGTCCTTCCGAGGAAGGTGTTTCAAGAGCGGGAGGAGACACAACCGTAATGCCAGGTGTGTGTGGCCAGGATGGCCGGCCATGGACAGGGTGCAGGTGGGAGTGCAGGTGCCTCTCAGCGCATGGGGGGCGGCCTTGATCCAGAACGGGTACGAATTCGCAGCCGGAGAGCTAGCGTTCTCGGGGAGGACGGTGAGAGGAGGGGCTTGGCCGGCAGCCGCACTGCGCCGGGTCGGAAGAGCTCCCCGGCTCCTGAAGTTTGGAGGAATGCCTCACCAGCGATGAAGATGAGGCCCTGGGAAGGAGCGCCTTCGAGGGTGTTCGAGCAGGATTTTAAGTAGAGCTGCAGTTTAGGGCGCAGTGCTGGAGGTGGACTGGAGGGACTAGAGACCAGCTGGGTAAAGCAGTGCAGGAGTCCGGGTAACGAAGGGTCATGGACACTGCCGTGGACGGGACGCTATAAGGGGGCCTCCTGGGTTTATTATAAAGTGAGTCCGCAATGTTTAGGTGCACAGGCAATGCCACTAGGGTAGAAGTGTCCCTGTTCACTTAGTGTCTTGGGGTTTCCTTAAACGTAGAAGTAGTACCTCTTTGCCACACTGACAGGACGAGTTAGCAGGCTCCCGGATGACACCCTGCCAAGCTGTGGGGGCCACAGTGTTACACAGTGGGGTAACCCAAGGAGAGGCGGCGCAGTGCTGGGTCCGTGGGAAGTACCCAACTTTTTATTTCCTTTCTAGAAAAAAGTTTCAGCTACTTTATTCAGCTCCATTTTTCAATTAAAGGGATCCACAGGAACATGTTGGGTCTGATTAAAGCTACAAGCTGGGCTGGCCTGTGGCGTGGTGGTTAAGGACCTGGACTCCCACATGGCTGACCACAGTAAGAGTCCCAGACCCAAAGTCTTTAATGTCATGCTGGGTGCATGTGCGCGCGCCCATGCCCAAAATCCTAAGAGAAGACGACATTGTGGTGTGGCCATCCCCCACCTCTTCCTTCTTCCCTTTCCTTCTCTCCCCCAAGCACATGCCCTATGACTAAAAAAAAATTTTTTTTTTTTTTTTTTTTAAGTAAAAGGGGCCAGCAGGTAGTGTGGTAGTTAAGAGCACTGGACTCCCACATGGCTGACTGTGGTTCGAGTCCCAGACCTGGCAGCTTGCTTTCTCACTTTCTCTCTCTCTCTCTCTCTCTCTCTCTCTCTCTCTTCCACTCTTTCCCCCTTTGGTCAGATTATTAATTAATTAATTATTTAAAAATAGAAAAAGGCAGGACCAACAGATGGCGTAATGGTCAGGTCACTGGGCTCCCACGTAGTTGACCGCTTGTTGAGTCCCTGATCCAGCAGCCTAAAGCTCAACGCCAGGCATGTGTGTTGGTGTGCCCACTCCTGAGAGGAGAAGTGATTGCATAGCCATCCCGGGGTGGGAGCTGGGGAGTGGGGAGGAGGGTGATTTCGCTTTCTGTCTCTGACAAGCACCCATGCCCTATAGCAACAATCTCTCTTAAAAAAATAAAAACAAGAATTGGAGGTCCCAACAACAGTTCCAAGTCCTGCACCCAGCAGCTTGAAAATCACACTGGGCATATGTGCCCACGCCCGCATGCACCCCCAAAATCCTGAGAGAAGAATGGAAAGCAATGCAGCATGACGATCCCCTGGGGGAGAAGGGAACGGATTTCTCACTTTCCCTCCCTCCCTCTTTCTCTGTCTCTCTGGTCAGTGTCTGTACCCTATAGCAAAAGCTTTAAAAAATGCAGGCAGTGGCCACGTGGGAAGCCGGGTTGATTCCAGACCCACCCTGAGAGTCGGCTGCCGTGGCCCGCACCTGTAATCCCAGGAACAGTGGAAGCTGAGGCAGAGGGATAGGGACGGGGCAGACCCTGCCTCAGGTAACACAGGCAGTACTTGGCTCAGGAAGGACGTCTTCTGGAAGTCAGCCCCAGTCCTAGGGCTGCCGATGGTGCAGTGGGTTAGTGATGCTTAGAGGGAAGGAGAAAAAAAGAAACAAAGTTATCTTCCACTTCTATTGTCAGACTCTCAACCTCCTTCCCATTTTGTTGATTCGCCCTTAACAAATCATTTCAGTGTGTGGCTTAGTTTAGTCGCTGATGTGGTGAGAGGAAAACTCCAGGTAACTTATTCTGGTACCTCTGAGGGAGCCACTTGCCCACCTTGACCTGTAAATAGAGGTAGAAGCTCGGGCAGGTGGAGGAAGGTTTCAGGGCAGAGAACAAACGTTCCGTCAGAGCAGCCTCCTGGACCTCGTGCCCACACGGAACCTCCACGGTTTTCTTAGCCACTTCTCAGAACTTTTTGTTCTTCCAGAGTTGCTCTCTCTTGAGAACTGTCAGGTACCAGTGACTCTTCTCTGTATGTTATGTATTGCTTGACCATTTAAAAAACCAGTATGAGTCCAGTAGGTGGCGTGGTGGCTAAGGTGCTGGACTCCAGCCATAGTTAACCATGGTTCAAGTCCTGGACTCAGTGACTAGAAAAATCACACTAAGTGTGTGTGACCCCAAAGTCCTGAGAGGAGAATGGAGGAGAAGGGCTTGCAGCGTGGCCATTCCACACAGAGGGCACATTCTCACTTTCCTACTCTATTAATCTGGCAAGTTCACGTGCCCTATAGCAAAAACCTTATTGAAAGAGAGAGAGAAGAAAAAAGACCATATACAACAGTTCAAGGTGTTGTCACATGAAGTTGGTATTGTAGAGTGATCTCGCAAGGCCTGAAAGTGGGTTGTGAGGAAACTTGCCTTGTGGTGTGTTGAGGGCTGAATGAGGTAACACAGAGCTCTTGGTTCTGATTCTTTTACAGAAGTGTCTGCTAAGCTAGCAGTTATAAATGTTGTTCACCCTTAGATTTAGAGCCATGCCTTATAAATGTAGAAGCTTGGGAACCAGCAGTTAGCGTAATGGCTATGTCGCTGGACTCCCATGTAGTCGACCACGGTTCGCATCCCGGACCCCGCGGCTTAAACTCATGCAGGGCATGTGTGCGTGCATGCCCAAGATCCCGGGAGGAGAATGGAGAAGAAGGGATTGCGGCGTGACCATCCCCCCGGGGGGTGATTTCTCGCTTTCTGTCTCTCTGTCTCTCTCTGTCTGGCGAGCGCACGCGCCCTATAGCGAAAAACCTCTCCAAAAAAAAGAATGTAGAAGCTTCTAGAGAACAGAAACTATAATGTGTTGTGATTTTGCTAATCATTAGTTGTGTGCTTTTAACTGTTGAAATTGTACCTAACTGGGTGTTTGCTTTTTCTCATTGTTTCATTTAGTCTCATATAATGGCAGCAAAGGCTGTAGCAAATACCATGAGAACATCACTGGGACCAAATGGTAAGAGTCAAATATTCTGATTTTTAAATCATAAAATACCCAATACATCTTTATAGGAAAATTGGGGGAGGGGGTCTACTACCCTAACATAGACAAAATTTAGGCTTCTTTTTGGAGAGGTGTAGAGAGGTGTTTTGTTTTTCTGTTTTTGTTTGTTTTGTAAGAATTAAATTTTATTTAAATTTATTTATTTAATTTTTAGTTTGACCAGAGAGAGAGAGAGTGAAAAGGAAAGTGAAAAAGCAAGCTGCCAGGTCTGGGCCTCGAACTGCAGTCGTCCAGCACCCCCAACCTCTGCCACCTGCTGGCCTCAGGTTTTTGCTACAGAGTGTGTGCACTCACCAAAAAGAGGAAAGACAGACAGATGAAAAACGAGAAATCATTTCCCCTGGGAGGATGGCCACAACACAGTCCTTTCTCCGTTCTCTCTGGATTTTGAGCATGCACACATATGCTCCCAGCTTAAATTTTAAGCTGCTGGATCCAGGACTCCAACCATGGTTGACTACGTGGAGTTCAGTGACAACCATTACATCATCTGCTGGTCCCTGTGTTAGACTTACTTTATTTATTTATTTATTGCCATAGGGTGCGTGCGCTCGCCAGACAGAAAGCGAGAAATCACCCCCCAGGGGGGATGGCCACGCCGCAATCCCTTCTCCTCTGTTCTCCTCTCGGGATCTTGGGCACGCACGCACACACACCCAGCGTGAGTTTTAAGCCACCGGGTCCGGGACTTGAACCACGGTCGACTACGTGGGAGTCCAGCGACATAGCCATTACACTAACTGCTAGTCGTCCCTGTCCCCCCACCGCCCGTTTTAGACTTCTTAAACACCATTTTAATAGTATATAATTTGAGATCAGACTTTTCACCTAACATCATTTTGCCAGCATTTTCCAAATGCTTTGGGATTAATTCTACATCTGATGGGGCTCTTCTTCCCTTGTTTCTTTGATCTTAATCATTGAGTTTGTTTTCTGTGTTTCGCTTTAAAAGTGTCATCAGGTTGATATTCTTTTATGTATGTTAAACGGTTTTCTTTGAAATAAAACTACATAGGTGAAAACTGGGTCAAGAGGCCTAACTTACTATTTTTTTTTACAGTTGTTGGTATTTGAGGGTTCTTTGCGCAAGGCTGTCTAAGTATTGTTGTCTTTTTAGGGCTTGACAAGATGATGGTGGATAAAGATGGCGATGTGACCGTGACTAATGACGGTGCCACCATTCTAAGCATGATGGATGTCGATCACCAGATCGCCAAGCTGATGGTCGAACTATCCAAGTCACAGGATGACGAAATCGGAGATGGAACCACCGGGGTGGTTGGTAAGAAAAGACAAAGTAGCCTTTCTCATTTTGAGCTCACAGGACTAAGGTGCCTCCTAAGAGTGTTTACCCTAGGTTAGACTACGGGGGACACAGGCAAGTCCAAGTTGAAGGACACCCCACAAAACAGGTGGCCCAGGCTTCCCAAAACCAATAGCATCACAATGAACAGGGGCCAGAGGGAGTCCGGCAGGGAGAAGTGACAACCAGCTGCCATGTATTATACTTGATTGGACGCTGGCGTGTTTCTTACTTACTGTTCTTGCTTTTTAAGCCAAAAAGGAATTTTAGATCAGGCTGGGGGATTGGTGATGGATCATGTGTTTATGTCATTGTTGAATTTCCTGAGTGTGGCAGTTACATTTCAATTATGTAGGAGAATGCCCCTATCAACAAATTCTTGTATGCCGTGTGCATTTCTGGTGTGCTCAGAGAGCAGCACTTTTAAAAGAATATGGGGAATAGAAGGTTGGTGTGGAAGGATAAATTATAAACAGAGTTGAAATTTTCTTATCAGCAGGAGAAATTTCACTGACTAGAAATTCCAGGCTCAGGAAACATAAATGGGTTTTTATTCCCTCTGTAAAAGTGTTTTTTGCGTTACTGCTAAAAGTTGGACGTTCACCTATAAAAGGAGACCTATTAGATTTTTGCTAGAACAAAAACAAGAAGCTCCTTTTTGAAAATAGATGGCATCAGCTTCTAAGGTACTTGCAGCTTAATTCTGGAGCCTCCCTGCTTCCGGGGAAGTGTCTACTTTGTATTGAGTGTACCACGTTAAGTTTTGGCGTGTTTCTGAACTGATTGCTCTCGTGTGTGCAGTCCTGGCTGGTGCCTTGTTGGAAGAAGCTGAGCAATTGCTGGACCGTGGGATTCACCCCATCAGGATCGCTGACGGCTATGAGCAGGCTGCCCGCATTGCCATCGAGCACCTGGACAAGATCAGCGACAGCGTCCTCGTCGACCCCAATGACATCGAGCCCCTGATTCAGACCGCGAAGACCACTCTGGGCTCCAAAGTGTGCGTTTCAGTAGAGTGTTAGGGTTAAGCATCCGAGGAGGAGGCACGGCCTGCCTGTTCTTAGAAGCAGCACGAAATGGGCACCAGTGGCCCATGCTGGTTCGACAGGTTTCTCTCATGGCTCTGGTTTTGCTTTATTTTTAATGTAGACATAGACAGATGCATCTTGGTTTTAGTCGGAAGCAGACTTCCCAACTTTGGGTATTAAATCATCTTGACGATGTTCGCCAGATCCAGTCCTTCAGTCCAGCAGGACAGGCTCCTTGGGGGGTCAGCTGGGAGGGAGGGTCCTGCTTGAAGGTTGTGTTCATTTTCATAACTATCTTCTGTAACTTTTTGGCCAAGAAGCTGTTTGGAAGGTTCCTCTTTTCACTTACTTAACCAAATTACTGGCCCAATGTTTTAATTAAGTATGGACAAGCAGGCCTGAAATTGACTTATCAAGTCCTTTAAACATTTGCGTAATATCCACTCTTGGCAGGTGTACTGCCAAGTCTCAGGGACACAAAGATACAGTTCTCTCTCCCCTGGAGACTCTGAAGTATCTTCAACCAAAGGATGCGTTAACGTGTATTGCCATAATGTGGCATACAAATCAGTTTACGGTGCTTTACCGAGCTACCTAAATCGGTATCAGTGAGAGGTGGTCAGTGTGTGTGTTCATTTTAGCAAAAAGGAAGATTGGTTAGGAAAAATACAGCACGTGTTTGTCTGCCCTGGGCAAGACAGCCCCACAGCTCAGGTTGGGACAGACGACTTCGGTGATGGCAGTCCTCTGGCCACAGGGCCTAGCAGGGGCAAGTTTGTGACTAGGCAACAGTGACTACCCCGGGGTGGCTTCTGCCATAAGGATGGCACTATACGCTCACGTAAGGAAGGCATTGCCGTTATCTGAGTTACTTCTTTGTTGCATAAGTTGATCCTGTTCTATTTGCACGTCTCTGTGGAACCCAGCCATTGTACAAAGGAACTCAAAAAGTTCTTGAAAAATTAAATTAAACTACAAGTTTATTTTGGTGCAAAGGTAAAATTGAAATCTGTAACTTTCTAAGTATATATTTCTCTTTGCTTTTTAATTTTGTTAGTGGTTGCATGAGAGAAAAGAAAAGGAAAAGATGAGAAAGCAATCCCTGTGAGGGGTGGTCATGCCACAATCTCTTCTCCGTTTCTCCTTTCAGGATTTTGGGCACACATGAACACACCTGTCGTGTTCTCCAAGCCATGTGGGGTCCAGCTGTCTCAACTACCACACTATGACTGGCTCCTTCATATAGGTCTTTACTGTAAAAATATGCTTAGTTGACTGATAATGGCCACATATATTCATCAGAAAGCAAAACATTGTAAGTCACCTACTTAGGATACCAACATTCTTAGTTCCAAGTTTCTGTTTTCTGGATGACTTAAGATTTCACATACTGGGGCCAGCTCCATGGCCTGATGGTTAAGACAGCCAGATTCCACGGCCAGCAGGTGACAGTAGTGAAAACATGGGACTCCTACATGGTCGACCATGGTTCGAGTCCCAGACCCTGGCAGCTAGAAACCAACAGTGGATGTGTGTGGGATCACTTGCGTGCCCAAAATCCTGAGGAGGACGAAGAAGAAGGGATTGCAACGTGGCCATCCCCCCAGGGGATGATTTCTTGCTTTCTGTCTCTGTCTCTCCAGCAAGCACACGCGCCATGTAGCAAAAATCTCTCTGGGGAAGAAAAAAAAATCAGCCAGATCCCACATGGTCAGAACCTCATGGTTCAAGTCCCAGACCCAGCAGCTTTAGAAACCTGCTAGTCACATAAGCATGTGGGCTCAAATCAGCGAAGGAGGGAGTGGCTGTTCCCCACAGGATGCTTTCTCTTTTCTCTCCATTTTTCAGATACTGTGTTTCAAGTGTCAGGTTTCTTTGTGGCTTATCCAGAGTGTGGAGTACATTTATCTAATCCAGCAGCCTGTTCAAATATTTCAAGGCTTTTGAAAAAGATAACGCTTCCTGTCTGTAGTCAGTGCTATAGTGGGAAAACTTGCCATGGGAAGCTGCCGTATGGGATCCGTTCACTTCCTTTTAAGTGCCATACTTCACTGAGATGGGATTTTTCTGAGTGATTACTGACATTTTCCATTTTGTTTCAAATTTGTAAAATATTGGGTCATTGGAAAAGTCATGACGTGTTTTTCTGTGCACAAATGGCATTATGACTTTTCCAATGACCCAGTAGTAACTGTGTTCTTTAAAAGTTGTACAACCTTAGTTCTTTCTTAATCCTTACTCCCTGCCTTATACTGCAGTGGTATTTTATATACATTCATAGAGGAAGGAAGTAGTAGCTTTCAGTCCAAGTTAGGATAAAGAGAACTTTTCTGTCCGTGCTTATGGTGTCCCTTTTAGGGTCTTGGGCTCTCAGACTGAGAATCCCTGCCTCAGATTATCCAAAATGCATCTCTGAGTCACGTAACATCCTGTGTAACATCCTGGCTTGAGTGGAAAGCTTGCTCTGTGGTGTCCTCCGCAGGGTGAACAGCTGTCACCGGCAGATGGCCGAGATTGCCGTGAACGCTGTCCTCACCGTGGCAGACATGGAGCGGAGAGATGTGGACTTCGAGCTCATCAAAGTGGAAGGCAAAGTGGGTGGGAGGCTGGAGGACACGAAGCTGATCAAGGGCGTAATCGTGGACAAGGATTTCAGCCACCCGCAGATGCCAAAAGTAAGCCCTTTCACAGCCTGACTTTGCCTTTTAACTCTTAAATCCACCAGTTAAAGTAGGGGCCAGCAGATGTGGTAAAGCACTGGACTCCCACAGGGTTGACCTGGCGATTTGCTTTCTCACTTTTCCTCTCTCTGTCTCTCTGTGCTCATGTGCGCTCATGTGTCCTGTAGCAGAATTTAAAAATAATCATAATGGGCCTGGCCATCCCATGGGGAGAGCTGACACGAGCCTTCTTGGCTTGGCGCAGCCCTCTGCCGTCCACAGAGGAACTCACTGCCGAGCCGCCTTTGTGCCTGGGCATTTACAGGACAGCTTCGGTTGCATCATCAAGGCCATTTGACCGATTATTTGATGACAAATTGGACTGCGTTGAGGCACTAAAGGAAGCATAGAATAAGAAAATAGAAGCCAACAGGGGCATCGTTGGGAGTCCTGGGGCCAAGAGCGTGGCTTAGGTCGCAGCCCACACCAGCTCTACTATGGCAGGCAAACGCCTGCATAAAGAATCCCGATGACTCAAGAACCCGGTGGCCGCCAGTGTCAGCGTGACTGACAGGAGACGCAGCCAGCCGCCCGTGATGTTTAAGAAAGAAGGAATATGACGTGTTGGAAGGTGACCTGATCAGCAGCTTCAGAGTGATGGGAGATAACTGATAGGAGACTGGGAAGGCAACCACCTCGGGAAAGGAGATTTGAAAAGCCACCTGAAGAAAAGGGTGAAGGGGCCGAATTTTCAGTTGACAGACCCAAGTATTGACCGACCTGTCCAAGGCCGTGGTGGTCTTGGAAGAGGTCGAGGAGATGGGCTTGATCCCCATGGCGAACGTCAGTTTGAGAGGCATAGTGGAAGTGGCGTATGTGGCCAGAAGAATGGGGACAACCGTGGAGGTAGCGGCTCACAGCTGGGCAACTGCCAAAGGGTAGTTCATTGACGTGGTTCAATCAGCTGTGACCGAGGAAACACCTGAAGGTGAAGAACATCCCATGGCAGACACAGAAAAGGAGGAAAACCACCTTGAAGAGCTCAAGGAAGAGGGGCCAAAAGAGATGACTTTGGATGACTGGAAAGCTATTCAAAATAAGGACTGGGCAAAAGTGGAATTTAATATTTGAAAACCAAACGAGGATGCCCATGGTCAGTGGAAGAAGAGATTTGTTCATAAATCAGTGAAGAGGCTTGCGCCGAAGATTCGGTTACAGACCATCATTTCTGGAAGCCAACAAACGACGTAACATCCCGGCTGGAGATAAATCTTGGAGATGTGGCCACTCCGGATGGGATGGCAGGGGAGGACTCGGTGTGGTGGACGTCCAAACCATGCAGCCAGACCAGCACGTCCAGCGCTTTGCTCCTGATGTGGATGGCCCAGAGGCATTCCCAGCTCTGGCTTAACAGTGCCTGGTTCCTTCATGGGCTGACCTGTCCAAAGCTTTTGCATGCTTAAGGATCCCAAACAACTAAGAAATTTTTTTTAAAAAGGTAATGTCATTCATACCATTCACACCTGAATTTTTTCCATTTTGAAACTGAACTTCTCTGACTACACAGAAGTAACAAGTATGATGATCAGTTTTGTACATAGAAATGTGTTGGTAGCGGGTGTTTTCGTAATTTTCAGAGATTACGCACTTTTTTATTTTTGGGTTTTTTTAGAGGTTTTGTTTTTGGTTTTTTTGGTTTTTTTTGTTTTTGTTTTTGTTTTTTTGCTGTAGAGCTCATGCACTCGCCAGAGAGAGAGAGAGAGAGACAGAAAGCGAGAAATCACCCCCAGGGGAATGGCCACTCTGCAATCCCTTCTCCATTCTCTTCTCAGGATCTTGGGCACGCACGCACACTCACCTGGTGTGAGTTTAAGCCACCAGGTTCAGGGCTCAAACCGTGGTCAACTACATAGGAGTCTAGTGACATGCCAACTGCTGGTCCTGAGATTATGCATTCTTAATAAATACTTTTGAATTGCTGCTTGCAGTATGCATTTCCAAACTCAAAATACAGGTATGAATGGTGTGTACCAAAAATAATACTAAACAAGATAAATAAATCGAGTTTCTATTTCTTCCTTTAGAAAGTGGAGGATGCTAAGATTGCGATTCTCACGTGTCCATTTGAACCGCCTAAACCAAAGACGAAGCATAAGCTGGATGTGACCTCTGTAGAAGATTATAAAGCCCTTCAGAAATACGAGAAGGAGAAGTTTGAGGAGATGATCCAACAAGTACGTCTTATCCTGGCCCTCGGGGAAAAGCCAGATTGCCCAAGGACACACTCGGTTAGGAGTGGCCAGCGTGGTAGTACTGGCTCCCCTCCTCGCCTCGGTGCCTGTTGTTATGTGCCCACACGTAGCCTTAACCGTATAGTCTTCCTTCAGTTTTAAAATAGAAAAGTAGTAAATGTGCGTACACAGAGATGGTGTCACAGTTAGGGTACCAGACAGAGTTGACTCCAGTCCCTGGAGCTGTGCATTGGGTTGCACGTGTTCACTCCCCTGGACAACTTCAGCATGGCCTACCATGTATTAGAGGCTCTGGATATAACTTTAGACAATGGAGGTATTGAGGAACTGGAATTAACTCCAGGTGCTTTCATAGTAATCCCAGTTCTTTGCCTCAGCAGATCAGAAGTGTTTTCTAGATACCTCAATGTTTCCCTTGTGGCTGTTAGTATTCTGGGGGGGTGTGCTCTGACAGCACTTCCTCCTGGGGACTCTGCCCTTGAGGACTTGCAGTACCGTGCTCGAGGACACAGGAACATGGATGTTGGTTAGAGCATCATTTACCATGGCAACAAGCCAGAGGTGGTTCTCATATCCTTTAGGGAAGTCAGGCCCTCATTCATCGAATTCATTCATCCCTCCATAGTCCATTCCTCATGCCCACCACACGGTGGGTGTGCCCGACGCTGTTGTAGGAACCAGAGGTGCAGCAGCCAGAACCAGACTCTGAGCATGTGGCACAGACTAAGGGGAAGGTTGGTGGGCTAGACTGTTGGCACCGTGGAGCCTCTCAGGAGGTGGCAGGTGAGCAGAGACCTGTGGACTGAGAGCATCTGCAGAGGAACGTGGGTGGCTTGTGCCGGGATAGCCGGCCTAAGGGGTAGGAGCATGCATGCAGGATAGTGTAGATAAAAGCCCCATGACCTGGTTCCATGGCAGCTTGGGGTCCTGACAGGGGCACCAGAGGGAAAAAAGATAGCCAAGAGCCAAGGGTGTGGGGTGGTCGTGCTGCGGACAGGCAGGGGCGGTAGTGGGGAAGGTGCTGGAATCTTGAGCGGTGAGAGGGAGCCACAAGGGGAACCCATAGCCTGTTGTGAGCACAGGACAGGAAAAGCCACCGCCGTCTGAGGATGCAGGGCAGGCTGGTTCTCGGGACAGACGGAGTCCATTCACAAAAACTGTGTGGCAGACGCATTGCACAGGGGTCTGGTGTTACAGTGCAAGTTGCGGGGGTTCGGGGGGGCAAGCCAGCAGCAGAGTGGGGCTCAGTGTAGTGAGCAGGTGGTCGCCGAGGAGGGCCTGGTCAGTTGGGATCTTGGCCTTGAGACAAGTCTCTTGGCGCTCTGCGGGGAGCAGGGTTGTGCTTCCTGGAAACAGGACTGCCGCTGCAGCTCTAATGTGTGACTTGATCCACAGGCAGTCGTTTCTCAGGTGAGACAAGCACGTTGCAGAGAAGTGTGCCGTAACATTCTGTCTTCGCATCAGGCTCACGTGCACTTACCTGCTGGGCTTCTGAGGAAGCGGTTAGCAGGACCTTTTCCCTTCTCCCAGAAGGGAGAGGGCACTAGCTTTGTTCACACGTCTTTAGTTTTGCTTCATGATGACTGGAGCACAGCACAGACTACCCAATGGATTTTAAAGTGCAGTTTAAAAATGAGGTAGTTCCCACACGTATGTCATTGCAAAACTGGAGCTGACAGTAGTATATTCCTCTCTTGGGTGTTGTAATGCACCCACCTTGCACACCCAGCTGTCCACATCCTCTGTTTTTGACACGACAAAATGTAAAGACCACCTTTTTATTAACATGATTGTGGCATTTCTTTCCCAGATTAAAGACACAGGCGCTAACCTAGCTATTTGCCAGTGGGGCTTTGATGATGAAGCGAATCATTTACTTCTCCAGAATAACCTGCCTGCGGTCCGCTGGGTAGGAGGCCCTGAAATTGAGGTAAGAGCCTCTGCACAGCGCTTCCCTAGACAAGGCGGTGGAGCCCGCAGTACTTATTAGACACTTAGTACTTAGCACTCAGGGGCTGCTCTGCACTGCTGCCCTCCACAGCCACATCCCCGGGCTCCCAGTTACAGGAGGATGAGCTGGGGAGAGAGGTGCTAGGGTCGTTTTTTATTGTTTGACAATGCTGTGTGTTTACAGTATTTCCTGGCATTTTGAAATGCTTTGCCACCCTACTGGGCCCACTCCCCAGCTCAGAGGCAGGAAGACCTGGTCTCATCCCCTCCTGTGTTGGCCAGTGCCAACAGCCATCTCAGGCAGCGGTCTGGGTCTTGGCCGTACTCTGTCCCGTTGGTCCTCACTGTAGCCTGGGCTCACAGGCTGGACTGTGCAGAGGGTAGAAGAGAGCTTCAAGGGTGCAGGTGGGTTGGGGGTAGAGTGGGCAGCGCCCTGCTAGACCAGGGCGCCCAACTCTTCAGAAACATGTTCATCTAACAAGTGCTCTGTGGGTTCTGGTGAGCAGTGTGGTCCTAGATACAGTTTAGCTCATTCGTGGTCCAGCTTTGAAAGTTAACTGTTCTGTGACATTTCCTCTGTCCCCTAACCCACTCCACTTAGTTAATCGCCATTGCGACTGGAGGGCGGATTGTCCCACGGTTCTCTGAGCTCACAGCTGAGAAGCTGGGCTTCGCTGGGCTCGTACAGGAGATCTCATTTGGGACAACTAAAGACAAAATGCTGGTCATCGAGAAGTGTAAGAACTCCAGAGCCGTCACCATTTTCATTAGAGGAGGAAATAAGATGGTGAGTATTCAGTCGACTGGTACCTGCTTGCTCATCGTGCATTTAACTGAGATACAGTTACCTTACAGATACTACTCCAGACCAGGATGTGTCCTGGTGAGAATCGCTGAAGACGGTGTCCGTTTTATCCGTTTTATGGGGCACATTGCATTGCCTTTCTTCTGTCCCTCGGGTAGACTGGGAACCCCATGTCGGTAGGCCTCAGCAGTCTCTGTTCTTCAAGAACAAATGGTTAGCACGCCGTGATGAGTCCAGACGTCACTGGGAGGCCGTGACTTTGTCGGTTCTTGGCCACCTGGCTTCATTGTGTGTCCTGAACATCACTGTGGCTTCCTTTGCCTGTTGAACCTCTAAACTATTATTGTGAGGAGGAAACGCATGGTGAAGATTATCTGCACATCTTGTCCATTTGGTTTTAATCTATATAGTTCTTATTTTTTGTTTGCTTAAGAATAATTTAATTTATTTATTTATTTTAATTTGACCAGAGAGGGACAGAGTGAAAGAGAGTAGAGAAAGGGAAAGTGAGAAAGCAAGCCACCAGACCCAGGACTCGAACCCCAAACCATGGTTGGCCATGTGGGAATCCAGCGCACTTAACCACTGTGCCACCTGCCGGCCCCTTAACCAATATGGCTTTAATGAGGGCAGTTAGGATTATTCTCAGTAGCCAATACAGTTAGACTAAACCAGAGATGCCTGGTATTTAGCTCTAAAATGCATAGACCTTGTTCACATTTAATTTAGGCAATACTGTTTTTATAGATTATTGAAGAAGCAAAACGATCCCTTCATGATGCCCTGTGTGTCATCCGGAACCTGGTCCGCGACAACCGCGTGGTGTACGGAGGAGGTGCTGCCGAGATAGCGTGTGCCTTGGCCGTTAGCCAAGAGGCAGATAAGGTGGGATAGGTGGGAAGACTCATTATTCTGTAGAGACGTTTAATATTCTGATAGATTAAACATAGTCGGGATGGCCTGTCCTTAGAACTCAGAGTTGAGTTAGTGTTTTTAATGTATGTATACAGGTGTATTTCCATAGTGTTGCCGGGTTGGTTTTTCTGTTAGTTTTTCCTTATTTGCCAAATGCGCTTGCTGTGCCCTATGCCCTTCCAGTGCCCGACCTTGGAGCAGTATGCCATGAGGGCTTTTGCAGACGCGTTGGAGGTCATCCCCATGGCCCTTTCCGAAAACAGCGGCATGAACCCCATCCAAACTATGACCGAAGTCCGAGCCAGACAAGTGAAGGAGATGAACCCTGCTCTTGGGATTGACTGTCTGCACAAGGGCACAAACGGTGAGGCGCCGCCACGCGTCCTTGTGTGCACTGTGTTCTATTTAAGTGGATCATTGAATTTTGAGTTACTGTACAGTATCTAATAGGGGTTCTCAAGTTTATGGGAAATGTATATTAGGTAAAGTCTGTACCAAGATTTCCCGTTATTTTATGCCAGAAGAAACTCATTTGATTCCATTATTTCATAAACTTGTTGAAGTCCCCTCATAATAGAAACTATGAAATATTACCTTTTTAAATATCTAAACATTTTGGGTGTTCAACAACAATTAATCATAAGATGGTGTTAGTACCAGAGATTTTTTTTTTAAGAATTATTTTATTTAACTTTATTTACTTTTTTTTTTTTTTTTAACTTGACCAGAGAGGTTCAGAGAGAGAGAGAGAGAGTGGAGGGAAGTGAAAAAGCACGCCACCAGGTCTAGGACTCGAACCGTGGCTGGCCTTGTGGAAGTCCAGCACCCTTAACCACAACACCACTTGCTGGCCCAGAGAGCATTTGTTTTAATTTCTGGTTTTAGAAAATAATTCATGGGGCCATTAGATGGCGTAATGGTTACATTGCTGGACTCCCACGTAGTCAACCATGGTTTTGAGTCCTGGGCCCAACGGCTTCAAACTCACTGGGTAGGGGCCAGCAGGTGGGTGGTGGTTACAGGCACTGGATTCCCACATGGCCAACCACAGTTCAAGTCTTGGACCTGGCGGCTTGCTTCTTGATTTTCCTTTCTCTATCTCTGACAAACAGAAATAAATAACTCTTAAAAGCAGATTTGGGGACCAGCAGTTGGTGTAATGGCTGTGTCGGTGGACTCTCATGTAGTCCACCACAGTTCAAGTCCCGGACCCAGTGGCTTAAACTCAGGCCGGCGCATGTGCATGTTTGCCCAAGAGGAGAAGGGATTGCGGCATGGCCATCTCCCCAGCAGTGGCGGGGGTGTGGGGGGGTGATTTCTTGCTTTATATCTCTCTGTCTCTCTCCAGCGAGCACATGCACCCTATAACAGAAATCTCTGGGGGGGGGGGGGGATTCACATCTTGCTTTTCTTGACACAAATAGACGTTTGTCAGAGTGGGTTCTGGATGTCATGTAAAACAGCTCAGGTGGCATGGTGTTTAAGGGCGCTAGATTCCCATATGGCCAACTGCAGTTTGAGTCCCGGACCTGGTGGCCTGCTTTCTCACTTTCCTCTCGCTCACACTCTCTCTGCTTCACTCTGTCCCTCTCTAGTCAAATAAAAATAAATAAATCTTTAAAAAAAAAAAAAAAAACGCTCTGGAACGCACTTTTTAGTTTGCAGTTGCTTATATCCTGGATTATTGGAGTGTCTTATAAAAAGTGAAGATACATTCTACTTTTTAATGCTCACATCCCAAATTTTAATTATAGCACCTTTTTGTCAGACACATATTTAATGTTTTTTAATTGAATGCCTGGCTCTAAAATGTAGTGTTGACAGTCTTTTGGGAAATACACATCTCAAGTGCTATCAGATCCCACTCATTTCCAGTTAACTAAGTTAGGGTGTGAATACTCTGTGGGGTACAATGTCACTGGAAGGTTTTATCTTTTATTCATTGGGGAGGGGTGTGTCCCTGCTTCGCCACAGGTGTTTTTAGGCAGACTCAAATTCCTAGCTGTTCTCAGAAGTAATAAAATTGTATTCATTTGAGTACCAGCAGATGGCATACTGGTTATGTTGCTAAACTCCTATGTTGTCGACCACGGTTCAAATCCTGGACCTGGCAGCTTAAATTTACACCAGGCACGTTTGCACATGTTCCCAAAATCCCAAGAGGAGACTGGAGGAGAAGGGATTGCAGCATTGCCATCCCTCCAGGGGTGATTTCTCACTTTCTGTCTCTGGCGAGTGAGCACCCCCTGTAGCAAAAATCTCTCAAAAAAAGTTTTGTGTTCATCTGAAACTGAAATATAATGAAGAACAGTGGCCTCCCCCATTGTCAGTAGTGTGGATTTTTTAAGTTTTACTGTGATTTCATATCAGTTTGTTACCGATACCAAGTACATCTGCTGTCCTGGGATAATCAATGTACTTGTGTTTTTCAGATATGAAGCAACAACATGTCATCGAAACCTTGATTGGCAAAAAGCAACAGATCTCTCTTGCAACACAAATGGTTAGAATGATTTTGAAGATTGATGATATCCGTAAACCTGGAGAATCTGAAGAATAAAAACTGTCGGGTAAAATGTAGTGAGAGCCACTACTGTGAGTAAATAAATGGGTGTCTTGTGATGCATCTGCAGTTATTTATTGTTCTGTCCTTCCAGACGCTGAAGATGCTGTAATAGAAAGTGCTGTTTGGTTACCACGGTTCCCTGCTCAGAGCTGTGTAATTGTAGGCGTACTCTCTCGGTCTTTTGTATTCCTTATATTAAAGGGATCTCTTTAAAGAACCTTCGTTTTCTCTTCAAGTTTAAGAAACACTCATCATAACATTAATTAAATGCTGCCTTAAGGGGTTTAAGTGAATTTTAAAAAATAACAATAAGCTGTAGGAACTATAACAGCTTAAGCATTGCAGGTGTTCTGAATGTTTGTTGTAGCATTGCGGGGAACATGGGCTTGATTCCGTTTAAATGGGTGGGCCTTTGATGGTTGCGACGGGTCATTGGTGAGTCTCCCACGGAGTTCCGGGGGGGTCTGAGGTGCTCCTGCTGGCGCCACAACCCGGGGTGTTGTAGAGATGCTGGGGCCAGTGCTGACAGTTTGGTCTTGTTTAATCCCCTCTGCTTTGCTGTGGTCTTGGCCCTTTCGTGAACACCAGTCAGCCCGTGGGCCGAGCTGTACCGTCAGCAGGTGCTTCGTGGGGCAGTTGGGAACTCCGTGTTTCATCAGAGGGACAACGTGAGTAGCAGGTAGAGTGAGAATAGGGGAGAGTTTGGATCAGGTGGGAAGAAAGCTTTGCCATGAGCAGGACAGGTAGACCAGTGCTTACCAACTGACCACCCTGCTCATGGGCCCCGCAGTTCCGAGAACTTGACCTGGACTGTCCCTATCCTCACGGCCCACGCAGTAGATGCGTTCTTACTGTTCACATCTTGCCGGGCTTTTGATAACCTGCCAGCATTTGTCACCAGTAAGTAGCAGTCAGGTCCGTCCCAGCAGCCTGACTTCTGAGTTTCCATCTCATCCCTTACCACCTTCTGCCCCAGCTTCCCCGTTAGCTGGGATGGCAGGTGCACACCACCGTTCCTCGCCTCTGTAGGGTGAGCTGAACATAAACTCAGGCCTCCCATGCTGCCTGAGATTGGGTCCTTCCTGCTTGTGTCCCAGTAGTGGGCCATGTGATGCCTTTAAGTTCCAAATAGGGTTTTGGGGTTTTGTTTTTGTTTTTGAGAGGTTTTTGCTATAGGGCGCATGCACTTGCCAGAGAGACAGAAAGCAAGAAATCACCCCCAGGGGGGATGGCCACGCCACAATCTCTTCTCCTCTCAGGATCATGGGCATGTGCACACGCACCCGGCATGAAAGCCACCAGATCTGAGACTAGAACCACAGTTATCCACATGAGAATCCAGCAACATTGCCATTATGCCAATGGCTGGTCCTTCACATAGGTTTTAAGAAAACGTAATCGACAATGGCACCGAAGTTGGCTGTGGGGACTGCCGGCCACTGCTCCCACCTGCAGACGGCAGCACCCCTCCCATCAGTCGCTGGTCTAGAAGCTGCGAGGGACTTGGCAGATGTTAAGGTCGCGCGTCAGCTGACCTGACATTGGGAAAGATACCAAGGTGGGCCCAGTGCACCCTCAGGTAAAGGTTTAGTGAAAGGGGACCACAGCCAGAGAAAATTTCAGCACCGAGCTGGGGGGCTCAGAGATGGGCCACGTGCGCGGGACTGAAGATGGCCCCCTGCTGGCAGCCAGCACATGCGCTTGCCAGACAGACAGCGAGAAATCACCCCCTGGGGGGATGGTCACACTACAATCCCTTCTCCTCCATTCTCCTCTCAGGATCTTGGGCACGCACGCACACGCGCCCGGCATGATGTTTAAGCCACTGGGTCCGGGACTCGAACTGCGGTCGACTACGTGGGAGTCCAACGACATAGCCATTATGCTAACTGCTGGTCCCCCATTTTCTTTTTTTTAATTTTTTTTTTTTTTTTTTTTTATCTTGACTATAAAGAAGGGAAAGTGAGAAAGTAAGCCTCCAGGTCCGGGGACTCGAACCCAAGCCAGCCATGTGGGAATCCAGCACTTTAACCACCACACTGCTTGCCGACTCTAATCCTATCTCCCCTCAGAGCTCCTCTCCTCTGCGTCGGAGACGGTCCTTAGTGGTCCCCCCACCTACGTGGGACTCTCCTGGGCACAGGATAGGATCCCCCTCCTGGATCCTGCTAGGCCAGTGAGCTGGGAGAAGCAGCGTTTCCTTGCCAAGGCCAGGCCTTGCAGAGCTGGCCTTCCTCAGCGGGCGGTGTGCGGTACCCCAGGTGAGACTGCACTGCCAGCCTGGGTCCCCCCCACAGCCTGCTGGTGCATGCTCAGCCTCCCCCTCCTGCCCCTGCCCTCACTGCACTCTCCAAGCCAACCTTCTGCTCTACCTGCAGCCCTGTGCAGGAAACAGGTCACATGGGCTTCCGCTGGAGCCCTGGGTGGTGTTCGCTGTCCTGTCACAGGGTGGACTTGTCCCTTCATCTTACCTTTTTTTTCCCTTTATTTGTTCCCCCTTTGAAACTCCTCCCGGGACTTCTCTGAGGAAGGCTTTGTTCTGGCGATCCTCCTACGTCACTGGCTGTTCAGTGCACCCTCCCCACCTTGCCCTCTGACAGCTGCCATCTGCATTCATAGACCAGAACTTGGGCCCCACCATCACCCAAGTGCAAGATACACAGATACGTCCCATGTGACCCCACGATCATGTGATGCGCCTCATGTAGTTTACACTGAGAAGAACAGTCAGAATTTAGGGAAGTGGCCCCAGTCACACAGCTTGCGACCTCAGCATACTTGAAGCTTTCCCCTCCTGCCTGCCAACTAGCTCAGGCTCTCCATTCTCCTGTCCTCCCTGCTGTTGGGGCTCAGAACGTGGAACCTCAAGGCACGGTGAAGGTGATGGGGAGGCCTCGGGCAGACCCCGCCCTTCTGTGTCCTCCCTGCCCCTTCTCTCCTAGCACTGGCCTTAGCAACCAGGACCCGTCTTCCCCAAAGCAATCCATGAAACCTGGGAAGGGCGCTCCTCCACTGAAGACCCCCACCTTCCAGGAGGAAGCCATGCTGCACAGGAAGGCCCCGGGGAGTGAATGGCAGGCCTTCCATCTGCTACCCTCCCACTCACGTTTTTATAAACTCGCTAGCAGGCGCATACACTTGTCAGAGAAGAGGGAAGGTGAGAGCACCCTCCATGGGACATGGTCCCCCTCAGCTGTATTCATGGTGGGGGGACTTCAGGGACAGATTTCCCTAACTAGATAGACAGGGACAGACTTCCTAACTAGAAAGACAGGAACAGACTTCCCTCCCAAACTAGAGACAGGGACAGATTTCCACAGACTTCCCTCCCTAACTAGAGACAGGAGTGTAACCCACTCACCCCACCCTGCCCCCACCCTTCCCTGCTGGCTGTGTTCTGTGAGGCTGTACCCAAGCTATGCCCCGAGTACATGGGCACCCACCCGAGGGCCTGATTCCAGGAAGCCCCTGGACCCCTTGGGAGGTGCTCAATGTTGCTCTTGGCTGAGTTTTCTGGTATTTACAGCCCTAATTGATATTCCTGACTAGACCAAAGAAATCCTTTCTCCCACAGCCCTGTGTGTCTGGGATTTCCTAACCTGGACCATCTCAGCAGACCTCGGACCCTTGTCCCCTGCCCTCTGGGTCTCTGCTGTAAATGCTGCGGGACCCTCCTCACCTCGCCATCTCCCACCTGGTCACTCCCTGTTCCCTTGCTCCCTCCTTCCTAGGAGGGCTTTAGTTCAAAAACACAAACGCCATTTTGTAACTCCAAGGGCCTACAAGAACACCAGCTTAGAGCTCTGTGGACCAGCCAAAACAGGCCACCCCTTTAGGGAAGACGAAGGGGGGAGGGTGTGGTTCTCCAAGGTTGGAGTGTCCTTCCATAACAGAAAGGCCTTGAGTGTGCAGACTGCTGAAGACCCGGGACTGATAAAAAATTGCCCAAGTTGACCAGGCACATTGGGATATATACTCCCACCCTCAACCCAAGACTTAAGCAAACCCCCTCCCAGGGTCTTATGGTGGGAGCCCCCTACAGGGCCCAGGCTTGGATGAGAGAGAAGATGAATGACTTTGAGAGGAGCTAGTGAAAGAGACAAATATTTGTCTAGGCCTGAGAAGTTTGGCAAGAAATTCTCCAGGCTACTATTGATAACAACCAACTATCTGTGTATTTGCCCATTATTGGGTTACTAACAGAAATACCTAAGTCTGGGTTTATAAAAAATACTTTCTTAAGGACCAGCAGGTCACGGGGTAGTTAATGGCGCTGGACTTCACATGACTGACAGCAGTTCAAGTCCCAGATCTGGTGGCTTGCTTTCTCTTTTTCTCTCTCTCTCACTCTGTCCCTCTCTTGTCAAATTAAAATAAATAAATAAAGTTAAATAATTTTTTTAAAAATATTTGTAAAAGAATTTTTTATTTAATATTATTATTTTTTATTTCCTATAGGGAATGCACGCTTACCAGAGAGAGACAAAAAGAGAGGGAAAGTGAGAAGGCAAGGTGCCAGGTCCAAGACTTGAACCGTAATCAGCCATTTGGGAGTTCAACACTACCTTGACTACCACACAACCTGCCAGCACCAAAACTAGATGTTTAATTGACTCACAATTCTGGAGGCTGGAAAGTCCAAAGGCATGGGTCTGGCGTCTGGCCGGCAGCTGGTGCTATGTCTCAGCATGGCCCAGAGGGAAAGGCGAGCTCATGCAGAGAGCAAGGACAAGGAAACTGACTTTTCAACCTCTTCTTTGTCCCTCCCATGCTCCCAGCCGATTGGATGGTGCCCACTCCCATTGAAGCTGGGTCTTCCTCCCTCAGTCTACTGCCTAACTTGTCTGGCAAGGTGCCCACCTATACCAAAGGTGGGTCTTCTTAAGTCTTATACTTCCCAATGCCATTACATTAAGGACCAAATTCCAACACATGAACCCTTAGAGGACGAACCATTATCTCAATCGGGACAGCAAGGCTGTCACAAGAGGGGCCAACAGGATGTACAGAAAGTCAACAGGATGCGGCTAGAGGATTAGAATCCCCTTTGCCAGTGAACACGCGTGTGTGGCCAGTGGCTTGACAAGTGGCTAGTGCTACTGGGCAGCTCAGATTTTATTTTAAATGTAAAAGCTGAAGCAGTGTAACGTACTTCTGCAAAAACAAAAATGAGAAGGCTGTTCTGTGGACTGACACCTGTAGAGCTGTTCTGCATTAAGTGGCAGGCCCTTCCGAACTTTGACATTCACACTCAGTGAGCTTCAAAGTCTTATCAAGCCTCCTAAAACAAAAGATGAACCAGTTTTGTCCATGTCCAAGGTGAACTGTAAAGAAAAGTGCGGGTACAGTCTCAATTTCCAGAAAACTTGAAGCATGTTTGAAACAACTTGGGTGTGTTTTTTTTATTTGTCAGACTGTTGAACTTGCTGAGAGAGAAGGGGAAAAGCACCCTCTAATGGAATACAAACACACCACAATTTCTTCTCCATTTTCCATCCTGTTGGGATTTTTGCATATACACATGCACGCATTGGCATAATTTTCAAGTTGCCCTCACCAGGACTTAATTCATCATTTTCTATCATCTTAAAAGAAATTAAGCTACAAATTTTTTTAAAAATCACTTTATTACATTGATATCATTAGGTCAATGGAAACCTATTTTTTTAATCTCATTACTTCTTTTATTTTTGGAGAGGTTTTCGCTATAGGGCACGTGCGCTCGCCAGACAGACAGAGACATAGACAGAAAGCGAGAAATCACCCCCCAGAGGGGATGGCCATGCCTCAATCCCTTCCCCATTCTCCTTTCAGGATTTAGGGCATGCACGCACACGCGCCCGGTGTGAGTTTTAAGCCACCGGGTCCAGGACGTGAATCACAGTCAACTGCGTGGGAGTCCAATGACAGCCATTACGCTAACTGCTAGTCCCTCATTACTTCTCATATTGCAATATGTGAATCTGACAAATTCAGTGTTTGTTTTTGTTTTTTTTTTTTTTGAGAGAGAGATTTTTGCCATAAGGTACATGCGCTCACCAGAGAGACAGAAAATAAGAAATTACCTCACAAGGTGGATGGCCATGCCACATTCCCTTCTCCATTCTCCTCTCAGGACCTTGGGCATGCACACACACACACACACACACACACCTGGCATGAGTTTTACATTGCTGGATCCAGGACTCGAACTGCAGTTGACTACGTGGGAGTCCAGCAACATAGTCATTATGACATCTGCTGGTCCCCCAAATTCAGCTCTCTTAAGACAGAGACAATAGGGCTCTGAATTCACCCCAGTTTACAGTTCATGTTCTTCATAGCTTTACAACAGTAGCTAGGTTTAAGGATGTGTTCAATTAAAGATCAGGAAGGCCATACCTGAGCTGTCCACTACTCCCTGTGCAGCCCTAGGTTTTTGTTAATAATTCGGGGATACATCCAAATCCTTTGGATACTGACCTATATTTTAAATTTTTATTTGATGTATTAATACATGTTTAAAATTACATTATTTCATACATTAAAATTTCCTACTAAATTTGTTTCAGGTGAAATAATGAATTTCAGGATTCTTACACTTATTTTATATAAAGTGAGAAATTAAATGGATTTGGGAGTGAGATCGCTTTCCCTGGATCACTGCTAAATGTATTTGTTCAGCCATTCGATTAAGTTCCTTCTCGCCTCATCAATATAGGGCTTGTCTTCAGGTGAGCAATCTTCTCTTTTTCGATGCACAAACCCATGTGTTTGCCCGGAAAAGGTTTTAATTTGATATTCAACTTTGCAGTGGTCTTTCAATTTCTGCGTCAGCAAAGAGACCTGGAATGCAAAAGATTTCAGAATAGTAGGATTTTAATCCTTTGGTCATATTTCCCATCCTCCAAACCATCAGTGATTGTTTATAAAAGAGATTTAACATTGATTAAGAGGTTATAAACAAGTTCCGCAGCTACACTGTCTTTCTTTTAATTTTATACCCAGCACAGTTCTCACCTACGGCCAAGGAAAGATTACAGAGCAACTAAACATGACACAACTGCAATGATCTGAATCTTGCGTAATAGTGTATCAATTATCAATAACAGCAGTCATTTCTTTTTTTTTAATTATTTATTTAACTTTATTCATTCATTCTTTTTTTTTTTTTTAATTTGACTAGAGAGATACACAGTGAAAGAGAGAGAGAGAGAGAAGGTGAGGGAGCAAGCCACCAGGTCCAGGACTCGAACCATGGTCAGCCATGTGGGAGCACCCAGCACCTTAACCACCACGCCACCTGCTGGTCCCAACAGCAGTCATTTCTAAGTTAATGCTTTTGAGCAACAATTTTCTCCTGCTTTCTCCTTATCATCATACTGGATTTACCACATCCACATGTGGCTCTTTATGGTTACTCGTTGGCTGCCATAGGGGGAGAAAGACAGCGTACTCTATACTCAAATACCAGGCCAAGCTGAGAGCACTTCCTGAGTCTGTCATGTTAAATAAGCACGTTTTGGGGTTATGATTCCCCTCTAAGTGCCTGAGAGAATCCATCTTTAAAATGTTAATGTAGAAAAACATTCAGAGGAAGAAAAATGGCAGAGAAAGGACTGTGGTGTTAAATATGTAAATGAGAAGAGGAAGGGTGGGAGCTTACCTGCTCAAGTGGAATCACAACATCGTTTTCAGCAAAAATGAATAACGTGGGTCTCTTCAAACTGTAAACATCTTCAGAATCCTTGACGATGCCTGAAAAGTGAGTACAGGGCATGGGAGTGTGGGCTCCATACTAGGGCCACAGTAAACCACATGCATTTGGTTTGATTTTCAAACCAAAATACGTACTTATGGGCTTTATTTTCTTTGTGGGGCATTTTTTATTTTCTTTTTTAGCAATTTCCACAGAAGTGGCCTGGCCTACAAAATTAGTGTGTAAGAGAAACATACTTAGTCAGCTCCTCCTACTCTCCACTTTATTCACTAGGTATCAGGCCACCGAATAATGAAATTAGACCCTGGAGTCGCTTGGTATCTCAAGATATAGGAGCAGCTTGGTGGGGGCTCTCTTGAGAGGTGATAATTTTTTTTTTTTAAGAATTATTTTTTATTTATTCATTTATTTATCTTAATTTGACCACAGAGATACACAGAGAGAGAGAGAGGGAAAGTGAGAAAGCAAGCCATCAGGTCCAGGACTCGAACTGTGGTTGGCCATGTGGGAGTGTCCAGCGCCTTAACCACCACGCCACCTGCTGGTCCCGAGAGGTGATAACTTTCAAATCGTCATACTAGAACTATTATTTATGCTCAGATGACACCACTGCCTCCCAGGTTATTCTGTAAAAATCAGTTGTTATCTTTGGTCTCAGAATTTTACAGACTAGTCAAAAGCACACTCTGCCCAACCCAGGGGTTCTGGAAACAACCTGCAGATGTGCTCGCTTCTACAGAAACTAATGAAAAGTTTCACAGGAAGCTACTACTTTAAGAGAATAAAGAAAACAGTGAGGAAGCCAGCAGGTAGTATAGCGGTTAAGGGTGCTGGTCTCCTACATGGCTGACCGTGGTTCAAATCCCAGACCTGGTGGCTTGCTTTTCTCACTTTCCCTCTCTCTCTCCCTGTCCCTCTCTGCTCAAATTAAAATAAGTAAATAAATAAAGTTAAGTAAAATAATTCCTTAAAAAAGGAAAGAAAAGAGTGATGACTTTTTTTTTTTTTGGAGAGGTTTTTATTCGCTATAGGGCACCTGCGCTCAACAGACAGAGACAGAGACAGAAAGCGAGAAATCACCCCCCCAGGGGGGATGGCCACACTGCAATCCCTTCTCCTCCATTTTCCTCTCAGGATCTTGGGCACGCATGCGCGCCCGGCGTGAGTTTTAAGCCACCGAGTCCGGGACACGAACCGCGGTTGACTACATGGGAGTCCAGCGACATAGCCATTACGCTAACTGCTGGTTCCCAGGAGTAATGACTTTTTCTCCACTTCTTGCCAGCAGCCCAGCCAAGTTAGTAATAGAGAGTTGCCCCTCACCTACAACTCCTCTGTAGGCTGGGAGCCCCAAGAAAAATGACCTTGCTCCCTGCCACAGTCTGGCAAAACCATGCCTGTTTCCGCCACCCCCTTGAGCCTGCGGTTGGCCACGTTGTACAGTTCATGTATGACACAAGGGCAGCCAGCAGATGGCGCCACTGCAGCGTCCATTCCTGAGCACCTCTGCTAATTCAGGCACTGACGGGACAGGCTGGACCCTGGACCCACATCCCAGAGGCAACAGGCCTTTACTTATTTATTTGGAGAGGTTTTTGCTATAGGGCGCGTGCGCTCGCCAGAAAGAGAGACAGAGAGATAGAAAGCGAGAAATCGCCCCCTGGGGGGATGGCCACACCACAATCCCTTCTCCTCCATTCTCCTCTAAGGATCTTGGGCACGCAGGCACATGCATCCGGCATGAGTTTAAGCCACCAGGTCCGGGACTCAAACCGCAGTTGACTACATGGGAGTTCAGTGACATAGCCATTACACCAACTGCTGGTCCCGGCAACTGGCCTTTTACTAACTCAATTTTCTTTTTTTTTTTTTGGAGAGGTTTTCACTATAGGGCATGTGTGCTTGCTTGCCAGACAGACAGAGACAGAGAGACAGAAAGCGAGAAATCACGCCCCAGGGGGATGGCCACGCTGCAATCCCTTCTCCATTCTCCTCTCGGGATCTTAGGCACGCACACACACATGCCCGGTGTGAGTTTTAAGCCACCGGGTCTGGGACGCGAACCGCGGTCGACTACGTGGGAGTCCAGCGACATAGCCATTACGCTAACTGCTGGTCCCACTCAATTTCCTTTTTATAAGTAAAAATTTGAAAGACTGTTTTAAATGCTAAAAGCAGGTGAAAATACCACAGTAAGGAATCATTAAGCCAAGTAAGAATCATTAGTATTAACTTTAGGATATACTATTATAAAAGAAGGTCAAACTTCCTGGTGTGTCTTTTTTTCTTGGTTTTTCACATTTTTTGTTTTTGTTCTTGTCTGAACGCTCCTATGGCGTGCGCTTAGTGTGCAGTTTCTATACACGACAGGACGGTCTTATTCCTGTGCTGTGATAGTGTTGGTGTATGTGGCCGAAGTGTGCGAAGTCGCGGTTTACATAGTGGAGGGGTCTTCCTTTGCTTTCTTTCCTTCTTTATTGTGTGTGCCTAGTTGAGGGCAATTCACTTCTTGGGCAAGTATTTCTATAGATGTTACTCAAAACATTGCTTGACCTCAGTCAGCATCAGGAGGAAAGGCTATTCCCATCACCCTAGGGAGGAAACGGGAGTGGTCGAGTGGCTGCCCCGAGACGCAGGGCCGGGACCAGCTCTCCGTGCTCCCAGCGACATCCGCTGGTCACTGCATTACCAAACTCCACTTCTATTTTCAGATTCTTTTTAAAACCTTTTTCTTCACACATGATAAAGCACAGGGTGCCCACGTGAGAGGGAGTGGGGGAGAGAACCACCGCAGGGTCCGTCGTACCGCCATGCCCCTCCTCCACTCCTCTGGGATCCTGGGAGCTCAGGTGTATTTCAGGCTGACTGGCAGGAGATGCAAACCACGGTCACCATGTGGGGTCCTGCTGCTGCTGTTTTTTTAAGTGTTTGCCAGAGGGTGTGTGCACTCGCCAAAGAGAGAGAGAGAAAGCATCCCATCCCACCTCTCGTGGCACACTGCAGTCCCTTCTCTACTGCTCCTTCCTTTCGGGGTTTTGGGCACGCATGCACATGCACAAAGCAAGTTTGTCAAGACACCAGGTCTGGGGCTTGAACCTTGCTCTCGGCCATGTGGAATCCAGGCACCTTAACCACCATGCCACCAGCTGGCCCGAGGATCCAGCTTCTCCTGCACAGTGCATTACCACCATGTCATGGAACTGGCCCTATTTTCAGATTTTTAAAGCCAATTTTCTTAAGCCGGGTCATCTCTCCACTACTGCGTTTGGTGTTGCACTGGGTGGGAAAGCCATGTGGTTAGTGTCACTCAAACAGCCCTGTTTACACTGTGTAAGAACACACGAGGCGAGGTTACCATAGACAGACACCCCTGCCTTGAATTCTGAGGAAGCCATCATCAGGTGATGGACAGCAGTTCCGCCCCAGCAGAAGCCCACAACGCCAATTTTCTGGGCGTGACACTGCTGTTTCAGATACTTCAAGACGGCGTTAATCTCTCTAGAAGAGAAAAAAAAAAAAAGGCATTCAAAATCCCAGGGTTATTTTCTGAGCCCTCAAAGGGCTGTGCCAATGACAACAGGGCTGAATCGGCAACTGCTATTGGAAGTTATCAAAGATTCTTATTTTTGGAACTGCTTCCTGACCACCCCTGGCCCATCCCAGCAGGTCTCCCCGCCAGGCCCACCTGGCTAGGCTGCAGGCCTGCTGTGCTCTTTCCAAAACACAGATCTGACCCCTTGCTTCCTGGCAGAGCTGAGCACCGGCTCCCACAGCCTCAGGATAAAGGCCAAAATCCACAACTTGGTTCCTAAGACCTGACTGTCCCCTCTGTTCCCTCAGCCAGCTGCCATCCCACGCACTCTGAACTGACACATTGCGTTTTGTCCCTGAGACACTCCCTACTCTGCATCACTGACCTCCTCTGCTCCCAAGAAGGAAGCAGAATCTGACTTCCCAGAGCTCCATAAGCCAAGGGACCAAATAAAGTCGCTCTCATCCACAAATGGCTCATTTGCAAACGGATCGACTGCCAGTCTGAGCTACTGTAGCTAGCAGCGAGGCATCAAACAGAGCTAGGGCTGCAAGGACAGCCTGGGAAGTTCTGTTTGATCCAATAAGAAATAAACGCAGTGTTTATAATTTTAAAAAAATAGGGAACCAGCAGTTAGCATAATGGCTATGTCACTGGACTCCCACGTAGTCGACCGCGGTTCGCGTCCCGGACCCGGTGGCTTAGAACTCACGCCGGGCGCGTGTGCGTGTGTGCCCAAGATCCCGAGAGGAGAATGGAGGAGAAGGGATTGCGGCGTGACCATCCCCCCTGGGGGGTGATTTCTCGCTTTCTATCTCTCTGTCTCTCTCTGTCTGTCTGGCGAGCGCACACGCCCTATAGCAAAAACCTCTCAAAAATAAATAAATAAATAAATAAATAACAATCCTATGGCACTTTTTATTTTTTTCTTGAATGCTTTTATTTTAGGAATAACTGCCTTAACTGCAAAGGACATGAAGGAAAGAGGCATTTTTCTGAAAACTCTTTAACCGCAGCTCCCAATCAGCTGGGACATAACGGGCTGATGTTTGATCTAGTTCCTTTTTTTTTCTTTACCCTTCTCAGCTGGTTGGTCCTGCAGCCAGAAGGGGAAGAAGAATGGGATGACCCAATTAACCTCTGAAGCCCAGCCGTCCAGGCACCCAGCACCACGTGTCACTCCCACAAAGCCCTGCTTCGGCATCAGGCCCCGAGAAGGTTCTCAGGGGGCAGAGGCGCTGCTGGGGCCACAGGGGAGCATGTTGCTTCTCCCTTTGTCTCCTACGTTGTACTAAATGCACCCCGTTTCCCTTTACTCTGTGAGAAGGACCATGGGCTGGGGCCATGCTCGGCCTGCCCCGAGGGAGCGAGGCAGGACAGGTACCTGAGTGAAGCCCCCACCGCTCTCCTCCCCGGGCCAGCTGCACCAGCCACATGGTCACTACTTACTTATGGATCTTCCTGGCATTTCTCGTTTTCAACCACTCGGGGAAGGTGGACCAGTCACCGGAGGGGTCCCACGGCTCCTGCCCTACGAAGAAGTCTGGCACGATGGTCCTGCAAACATGGACGCCATTTGGTCTTAGTCCCAGAGTCCTTTGGATGCCTGCTTGCTTACCCGGACTGAGAAACCTGCTAAGCTGGTGACTCTGACTCAGACGGGGACCGTGGCAGCCTTGAAGGCCAGCCCTGGTGGAAGCCAGAAGCCAGCTGGTGCTGGACTCGGCTGTCTCAGATTTCACAACCGCAGGTGCACGCCTGGCAGCCTGCTGGAACCAGCCCTGAGGATGGCAGGCGCTCCCAGGGACACTGCACATGTGCTGCAGGGTGCCTGGGCCCAGCCTGGGGCAGGGCAGACTTGCACATCGGCTGCCCCAGGCCTCTCCGGGCCTCTCACCGGAGCCTGGACCCAAGGCAGCATCCAGTCATCATGACCAAGCAGTTTCCCGCCTCCACCTGGCCACCAGAAGGCAGCTTTCTGCCCAGAGGGCAAGGTCCAGAGTCGATTCTAAAAGAGGCCACGCCCAGACCGTGCTGTTCTGCCCCAGCCACCGAGGAGCCAAGGCAGCTCAGCCAGAGACCTGGTTCCTAAAATAAAGAGCTGTGGGGCCGAGGGAGGCAGCGCCTCCTGCAGGGGGAAAAGCACCGCAAGGCTTGGGATGGAGAATCCCAGCTCCAGTCTCCTCCTGCCCGTCCTGCCCTGTGGCCTTAGCCGGTCACTCAGCTGCTTTCAGCTTCTAGCCCCATTGTCTGGATCCACCCATGTCAGCACCCAGCCAGCCACCAACCTCAGGACTCTGAGGACACAAGGAGGTGCCTAAGTGAACGTGCTTGGGGCCAGCAGGTGGCATAGTGCATAGCAGTTAAGGCGCTAGGCTGACCACAGTTCGAGTCCTGCACCCCGTGACTGGAAATTCACGCCAGGTGCGTGCCCAAAATCCCGAGAGAAGAATGGAGAAGGTACTGCGGTGTGGCCATCCCCCCGGGAGGTGATTTTTCGCTTTCTGTCTGTCTCTCTTTCTTTCTGGCAAGCGCACGCACCCTATAGCAAAAACTTCTCCAAAAAAAAATAAATAAATAAAATAAGTGAAGGCCTTCATCATGCACAGGTGTCTCCACTCATCCTCATGTCCTGACTCCAGCTGACGGCCCAGAGCCCACTCGGTCAGCGTCAGCAGTGGCAGAGGGACGCAGGGCAACCTCTCGCCTCTATCTTTCTGTCCTGGTTCCCCGACCAGTAAAACGGGAACGACGGCAGCTCCTCCCTCCGAGCTTGCTGGGAGGATCAGGATCCCTGAAACACGCTCAGCCCAGAGGCTGGCCGCGCCGAGGCAGTCGGCAGCTCCTCCCTCCAAGCTTGCTGGGAGGATCAGGATCCCTGAAACACGCTCAGCCCAGAGACTGGCCGCGCCTAGGCAGTCGGCAGCTCCTCCCTCCGAGCTTGCTGGGAGGATCAGGATCCCTGAAACACGCTCAGCCCAGAGGCTGGCCGCCGAGGCAGCCGGGGTGGGCTCTGCTAGTACTGTGCTGCCGGGGAAGGTACAGTGCCTCGACCTCCAGAGCCTGGGCCAAAAAGGTGAGAGGCATCTTTCCATTCCCCACGAAGTTCGCGGCCTGCACACGGACTCCCTGGAGCCAGTTCCCCTTCTCAGGACACTGCCAGGTGCACCCTTGGGTTCCAGCCTCTCTTCCTGAGAAAACAAGGAGAAGCAGCGGTGGCCGGGCTCAGGGCTTGCTGGGCTCATGCTCTCTAAGCTTCAGGGGGCAGCGGGAGCACGGTCCACTGTCCTCCAGGCCCCACGGAAGCAACCCCAACCCTAGGGTGGACCGAGCAGCCAGGCCACAGCCTTCCTAAGGTGGCCACGGCTGCTCAGCAGGACAAAGACGTCAACTCCGCACCACGGGCGAGGTCACATCGCGTCATTTCTGGAACCCAGTCTAATTCATGCAGGAATTTTTTTCTAAAGATTTAATTTTACTTATTATTATTTTTTAATTTGTTGTAGGGCATACATGCTCCCCAGAGAGAGAGGCGAAAGGGAAAATGAGAAAGCAAGCCACCAGGCCCAGGACTTGAACCACAGTCACCCATGTGGGAGTCCAGCACCTTCCCCACACCTCCTACTGGCCCCATACCCAGTCTAATTCGAACAGTGTGTTAGCCCACAGTGACCCAGAAGTGACCTGCCATCCAGTAGGCCTGTGAAATCGGAGCCGAGGCTGAGATGCCTCCAGGGTCAAGTAATGGGTCCACTTCAGAGCTGGCAGGGGCTGCCCAAGGTGCCCGGGGACTGAGAGCCCGCAGGCCCACACGGGCCCAACCAGTCTCTGGGGCCAGAGACTCCCAAGAGAACCTGAAGCCCAGGGATGGTTCTGGAGCAGCTGGCTTCTACCACGTTAAATTCATACGACACTTCTCAGCCCCCTTCCAGTGTGAGAAAGCAGTGGATAATGTACTCTGGAGCCAGGCTGACTTTCATTTTGTTTTCTTTCTTTCTAAAGGGAACGAAATAGACCACAGACCTTCACATCATGTACATACGTGTATCCGTTTCCGGCGATCATGTCAGCCATGTACCTAGTGTTGGGCAACTGCCAGCCGAATATGTCCTGGATGACAATCACAGCTTTGCCTGCGTCGACAGGGGACCGGGTGACATAAGCCTTGATGTGCTCGACTTGAACTTCCTGCCCCATGCCGCCATACTCCATTCGGTGGCCGATGTCACAGGGGCAGGGATAAGCCTCGTTAGCCATTGCGGATGTGCGAGTTGGGCTGCGGAGAGAAACCGTATTGTGTCCTGAAGGGTGCACATCTAGACATGGCGAACGGGATGCACACTGAAGACAGGCAGGCAGACAAACACTGATTTTTTTTTTTTTTTTTTTTTTAGGTTTTTGCCATCGGGCACATGCACTCGTCAAAGACAGAGAGACAGAGAGGGAAAGTGAGAAGTCAACTCCCAGCGGGGATGGCTGCACCGCAATCCCTTCTTCTCCTCTTGGGATTTTGGGCACACACACACACACACCTGGCATGATTTTCAAGCAACTGGGTCTGGACTTGAATGGCAGCTGGGCATGTGGGAACCCAGAACTCCAACCACCACACCACCTGCTGGCTCTCAAAAATTATCTTTTCGGGTCAGCAGGTGACATAGTGGTTAAGGACACTTGACTCCCACATGGTTGACTACAGTTTGAATCCCAGACCCAGTGGCTTCCTTTCTCACTTTCTCTCTGTCTCACTCTTTCCCTCTCTGGTCAAATTAAAATAAGTAAATAGGGACCAGCAGTTGGCGTAATGGCTATGTCACTGGACTCCCATGTAGTCAACCACGGTTTGAGTCCCGGACCTGGTGGCTTAAACTCACGCTGAGCGCATGTGCATGTGTGCCCAAGATCCCAAGAGGAGAATGGAGGAGAAGGGATTGCAGCATGGCCATCCCCTCTGGGGGGTGATTTCTTGCCTTCTGTCTCTCCGTCTCTCTCTGTCTTTCTAGCGAGCGCACAGGCCCTATAGCAAAAAAAAAAAAAAAAAAAACACTCCAAAGAAAGTAAATAAATACATAAAGTTAAGTAAAATAATTCTTTTAAAAAATTTCCTTTTAACTACATCTATGGCATGATTACATAAGAAATCAATGGTGAGCTCTGGTTCTAGAGACACCACAGCTAAGGCTAAGGAGGATCACCCCCACTGCAAACCCCAGAAATGCCAGAGGGAAACCGCCACTTACTAACGCAAACTCTCAGAGAACAAGGAACTCCCAGAGCCAGGATCGCAGAGGGCATTAAAAGCCAGAGTCAAGACGACCCCTGCAGATGTTTAAAGAGCCTAGAAATGGCGGGGGGCGGCTGGGCCAGCCTTAGACCCACACCCTAACGATCAGGTGCTTGGGACTGTGTGTCCTGTGAAGCTTTGGGACCACATGACACAGTGATCCGTCCCTGAGATCCACCCTGCAATGTCAGAGCCCTCCAGGACTCACACCTGGGGGCAAAGGGGTCCCAAACGAAGCAAGACAAGCTCTACCACACAGTTAGGGGGATCACCAAGAAGCCCCTCACTCTGAGCCAGCAGGCGATGTGGACGTTAAGGGGGCCAGATCCCACACGAGGCCGACTGTGCATTCAAGCACCGGACCTGGTGGCTTGGGAAACATGCTGGTGTGTGTGCAAGTGTGCCCAAAAGCCCTAGAGCAGAAGTGATTGTGGCATGGCCATCCCCCCTGCCCCGGAGTAGGGGGCTTTCTCACTTTCTGTCTCTCTCTGGCAAATGCATATGTCTATTGCAAAATTAGAAGGAAAAAAGATAGCGAGAGAGAGAGAGAGATTTTGGGAACAACTGGGAGAGTTAAAGGAGATGATAGTTGATGTGAATTACTATCATTTTCTAAGATGTGGTCTAACAGCCACATAGAATGTTCCTATTTTTAAAAGACGTGTGTCTGAGCTCTAGGGGATGAAGTGGCGTAACATCTGCACTTTGCTCTCAAATAGGTTGTAAAATACACATGCGCCTGGCACATGTGGACACGTGACCCAAGATGGCACACAGCCAGTAAGGGGCCAGCATATGAGAGCTTGCTATACTGTTCTTACCAATTTTTCTGTAATCCAAGTTCTTTCTTTTTTTTAAATAAGTTAACATTTAAAAAAAAATTTTTTTAATTATTTAATTTTATTTATTCATTCATTTGTTTTTTTAATTTGACCAGAAAGAGACACACAAGGAGAAAGAGAGAGTCAGAAAGCAAGCCACCTGGTGGGGGCTTGAACCATGGTCGGCCATGTGGGAGTGTCCAGCGCCTTAACTACCACACTACCTGCTAGTCCCCTGTAATCCAAGTTCTCACAATGGGAAGTGGGGTAAGGTACTTAATCAAAAATATTCTCTGATCAAAAAAAAAAAAAAAAAAAAAATTCAGGAGTAAATGTCAACTTGGAACAGATAAAATCTGACTATGTCGGGGTCAGCAGGTAGTATAGTGGTTAAGGCACTAGACTCCCCTGTGGCCAACTGTGGTTCAAGTCCTGAACAGGCAGCTTGACAATCATGCTGGGAATATATATATATATATATATATATATATATATATATATGTATGTATATATATATATATATATATATATATATATATAAATAAAAAATAAAAATAAAAAATCATGTTGGGTGCATGTGTGTGTGTGGCCAAAATTCCAAGATGAGAATGGAGAAGAAGAGGTGGTGGTGTGGCCATCCCCCCTGAGACATAATTTCTCACTTTCCCTCTATCTCTCCCCAGCAAGCACATGTGCCCTATGGAAAAAAAAAAAAAAAGAGAGAGAGAGAGAGTAAGGGGACGAGAACAGCAAAGATCATTGGAAGAAAATGAAGGAGACTGCTACCTTACCTGACAATGAAACCTATTTTTTCTTAGAGAGATTTTTGCATTAGGGCACATACACTCACCAGAGAAACAGAGAGACAGAAAGCAAGAAATCACCCCCCAAGGGGGATGACCACGCTGCAATCCTTTCTCCTCCATTCTTCTCTGGGGATCTTAGGCACGCACGCACACACACTAAGTATGGGGTTTAAGCCTCCAGGTCCAGGACTCAAACCATGGTCAACAATGTGGGAGTCCAGTGACATAACCATTACACCATCTGCTGGTCCCAATGAAACCTATTTTAAGTTTATTTATTTATTTTTCCATAAGGAAGAGAGACAGGTATCGCCAGCAGGGTACTTACACTGGGACCCACCCCCAGCCTCAGCCAGCCTGACCACGGGCATGCCTGGCATGTGCAGGGAGACCTGAGACATGAGCCTAGGACCCTCCTCTGTGGCTCAGCTGTGTCGCCACTGCACCACCATCAGCTCTTCAAAACCTGTTACTAATATATTAAAATGGTTTGGTTTGGTTTGGTTGTTTTGGGTTTTTGCTATGTGATGCGTGCACTCACTGGAGAGAGAGAGAAAGAGAGAAAACACTCCCGGGAGGGGATGGCCACACCACAGTCCCTTCGCCTCCATTCTCCTCTCGGGATTTTGGCCATGAAGGCACTCGCGCCCTGCGTGATTTTTCAAGCTGTCAGGTTCAGGACTCTAACTGTGAAGTTGGCCATGTAGGATACAGCACCTTAGTCTCCTCGTTTGTTTTTAATTTGCTGCAAGCTTACTCTCCCAAGAAAGGGTGGCAGCCGGGAGAGGCCTGGGCGAGCTCACATCATACGCTGGCGGCTGGACTCCTGCCCGGACCTTCACGTGGCTACGCAGCCAGGCCGGGGCCAGAGGCTCAGGGCCGGCAGACTGTTGCCTGGCCTGTGGGCCCTGGCAAGTTCTAGGGAACTACCTTCACCCTTGCCTGACTGTACTGTAAGTCCACTTTCTGTATATAATACCTTCCAGGATTTTTGCTTTTCCTCCCCCTCAAAGGACACATTTACGAAAATACAATTTTCAGGAGGAAAAAAACAGATATAAAAAATGAACACTATTAAGGATTTAATTTTACTCAGATAATAGAAGCAACGAGGAAGATGTTCTAACCAGCTTGAAGGAAAGTCAAAAGGGTACAATTTTTTTTCCATAGAGTGTACGTGCTCATTGGAGAAAAACAGCGAGAAGTAAAGTGAGAAATCACCCCCCAGGGAGATGGCCACACTGCAATCCCTTTTCCTCCATTCTCCTCTCGGGATTTTGGGCATGCACGCATACCACGCATCTGGCATGATTTTCAAGCTGCCGGGTCCAGGACTTGAACATGGTTGGCCATATGGGAGCCCCCAAAAGGGTACAAGTTTATATGCCATAAAGTAATGTTGAGATAAATTGCAAATGGACAAAATACTCCGTAGGAGAGAAGAAAGTCAATTAATTCTCTACAGGACCCAAAAGAACTCCAAACTCATCAGTCTGTGTTACCCACGATGTATAGAGTTGCAAAATGGCTCAGATACAACGCACAGGGCTAGAACCAGACAACCCATAAGGTGTGACAGACAACAGGAAACATGTATGTAACAAAACACATATGTTTCCAATGACATGCAGTTTCTCCTAACACTACGGAGTCCTCTGTTGGGAAGCCTCTCTGTCCCTAATAAAAAAAAAATTAAGGGACCAGCAATTAGCGTAATAGCTATGTCGTTGGACTCCCACGTAGTCAACCACAGTTCAAGTCCTGGACCCAGTGACTTAAACTCATGCCGGGCACGTGTGTGTGCATGCCCAAGATCCCGAGAGGAGAATGGAGGAGAAGGGATTGCGGCATGGCCATCTCCCCCTGGGGGGTGATTTCTCGCTTTCTATCTGTCTCTCTCTGTCTTTCTGGTGAGTGCACGAGCCCTATAGCAAAAATCTCTCCAAAAAAAAAAAAAAAAATTAGAAAACTTTTTTTAAAAAACCATGGGGAGGGGGACCAGCAGGTGGCATGCTGGTTAAGGGGCTGGAATTCCCATATGGCTGACCATGGTTTGAATCTCGGACCTGGCAGCTTGCTCCCTCATCCTCTCTCTCTTTCTCTCTGCCTGTCTTTCTCTGGCAAAAACTCACGTGAAATAATAATAATGATAAGTAAACAAAATAAATAATTCTAAAAGAAAAAAAAACATGGGGAGGGTCACTGTTGAGTGGTCCATCTGCGAATTCCAAGGCTCCCCTCCTGACAGACAGAAAGAGAAGAAAGCACCCCCCATGGGGTGTGGTCATACCACAAGTTCTTCTCCATCTCCATCCTGTGGGATTTGGGGCGCACACACACCCAGCTTGTTTTGAAGCCATCTGGGGCTGGGGCTCGAACGGCATGGTTGGCCAGGTGGGATCCAGCTTCCTTAACTGCTAGGCCACAGCCAATCCTACAGTTATTTTCCGAACCAATAATGAATTGTAACTTCTGCCTGTTTCACTCTTTCTTTTTCATATTCTTTACTTTCTTTCTTTTTTTTCTCTTTTTTTGCTATAGGGCGCAGGCACTTGCCAGACAGAAAGCGAGAAATCACCCCCCGGGGGGGATGGCCATGCCACAATCCCTTCTCCTCCGTTCTCCTCTCGGGATCTTGGGCATGCATGCACACACGCCCAGTATGAGTTTTAAGTCACCGGGTCCGGGACACGAACCACGGTCGACTACATGGGAGTCCTGCGACATAGCCATTATACTAACTGCAGGTCCCCATATTCTTTTCTTTATTCGCGATAGGGGACACGTGTACACACACGGAAGTGGGGGGAGGTGGGAGACAAGCATCTGCCATGGGGTCTGGTCACGCTGCAGTCCTCTTCTGGAGTCTGAGCACTGTGCTAAGAGCTAAGGAGCCAGCCCTACCTGTTTCCCTCATTAATGAATAACGTAAACTTTTTTTTTTTTGGAGAGGTTTTTTTTTTTATGTGCTATAGGGTGTGTGTGCTCACCAGAAAGACAGAGAGATAGAAAGTGAGAAATCACCCCCCAGGGGGGATGGCCACGCCACAATCCCTTCTCTTCTATTCTCCTCTCGGGATCTTGGGCACGCACGCACACGCACCCGGCGTGAGTTTAAGCCACCAGGTCCAGAACTTGAACCGTGGTCGACTACATGGGAGTCCAACGACATAGCCATTACGCCAACTGCTGGTCCCGTGAATAACGTAAACTCTTAACTCTGTGATCATGTTTACATCTGTATGAAAGTCATGTCACTTTTTGCTGAAAATGATCTTTTCACGGTACAATCAGACAACATTCCCTCATTAACCAGAAATCATGAAGGTGAGAAATGGTAGTGAAGAGTATGGTTTTCCACTTTTCCTGCCCCAAGGTCTTAAATAATTCAAATGTCAAACTTGCCAACACAATTAATTTCTCCAATAAAATAGAAAAAACAGATTTGGGTGAGCAGATGAAATAGTGCAGACTGGTCTCTAAAAAGCAAAGCAGTCCAGGAATCAACTTCCGAAAGCATTAAAGATTTAGAAACAGAAACCACCATAAGCTGAAGAGGGACACAGGGACACCATGACCCTACAGGCAGCCCGCATCAAATGGGAGGCCTTGAATAACAGCATGGCTTGTTCTTTCCATCTGGCACTGGGGCCCACACTTACCCTGGGCCGTCACACGCCTTCAAGTGTTTCTGTGCACTCGTGTTTTTTTCTGTAAGGTATTACGGTAACTGGAAGGCCACACGTGAGCACACGCTGAGCACACGCTGGCCTCCCGCACATGCCAATCATCCCGCTGTGGGCCTTTTCTGGCTGTTCCCGGGCTGGACGGCTCCCCAGAGGCTGGCAGGGCTCATTTCTGACAACCTTATCTCAAATGGGCTTTGAAAACAACAGGTGGCATCTGCCATGAGCCAGGAGACATGGCTGCGGTGCCCAGTGTCGCGAGGCCTGCCCGGCCAGGCAGCTGGCGTCCACTGTACAGTCCTGGGCAACGGCTACCCTGTCTGAGCACCCCCCCCCCCCATGTGCACCCTCAGGAAGTGCCGCCCAAGGGGGATAGAGCTGTCGATGCAATGCCTGGGGTTTTCATAGTTTTGTATCAGCAAAACCTGTACAACCAAAATGTCCAACTGCAGGAAAATTATTCATAGTTCCGAAGAGTGTGCCATGGCAGAGAGGGAACGCTCGGGACACCCTGTCAAACGGCAGAAACCAACATGGTTTCGTGCACGCGGAGTTCCCACGAGGTCTCTAAGCGCAAGGGTGCACACCGACAGGAGGGGCCCCAGAGTCCACCGAGCCCGGCCGCTGCAGACGGCGGGGCTGTGCGGCTGCTTTTCCGCAGGGACAACGTATTCCTTTTGAGCGTGGATCTGGGTAAGTTCCTCAACTGCGCCACAGCAAAGACCTGGGCCTCCTTGCACGCGGCGCCGAGCCCCGGGCTTCTGTCCCCAGAGACGCACACCTACCTGTCCCACGTCCTGAGAAAAACCTGCTCTCTCCCGCAGAGGCTCAGCCCGAGGCAGCTGCAGGGCCGCCGCCTGGGAGCGCTGGGGGCGGGTCGCGACCCGGAGGGCGGCGCCTCCTGCCGGGCGGGGCGGGGACGCGGAGTCAGACACCGCCTCTGGCCCGACCCGGATTCCGAGCCTCGCCGGAGAGCTGTGGCCGGAGGGAGGAGGAGGAGAGAGGAAGAGAAGGAAGGAAAGGAGGAGGGAGGGGAGGAGAGGGGAGGAGAAAGGAGAGGAAATTAAGGGAGGAGGAAGGGGAGGAGAGGGAGCGAGGAGCTGACGAGGAGGAGCGGGTCTGGAGAGCTGGACAGCCCCAGGGAGGATTAGGTGGAGAGGCAGGACCTCGGGAAGTGAAGGGGTCGGGAGGGCCGGCTGAAGGGGAGGCCAGGAAGAGAGGAGAGAAGGGGAAGAAGAGGACCAGACTAGGAGGGGAGAGGAGGGAGGCCGGCTGGAAGGGAGACAGGACGGAGGCCTGAAGTTGAGCTGGGCGTCAGCTAGAAGGCAGGGAGGGGAGGCGTGCGCAAGGGAGACCTGGAAGGAGCGAGGCCTGCCGAAGGGAAGGAAGGACTGGGCGCCCTCTGGCAGGAGGAGGCAGGGAGGCCAGGAGGAGCCAGCCAGAGACCAGCCGTCAGAGCCCGGATCCTGAGACCCCTAACTGTTGAAATAAAATTCAGGTTCTTGGGACCAGCAGATAGCGTAATGGCTATGTCACTGGACTCCCACGTAGTCGACTGCAGTTGGAGTCCCGGAACCGCGGCTTAAACTCACGCCAGGCACGTGTGCGTGCGTGGCCAAGATCCCGAGAGGAGAATGGAGGAGAAGGGATTGCGGCGTGGCCATCCCCCCGGGGGGTGATTTCTCACTTTCTGTCTCTCTGTCTCTCTCTGTCTGTCTGGCAAGAGCACACGCCCTATAGCAAAAATCTCTTCAAAAAAAAAAAAAAAAAGGTTATTTTTAAAAATATGTTAGCAATGGGTCAGCAGGTGGCATAGTGATTAAGGACCAGACCCCCACATGGCCAATCACAGTTCAAGTCACACGCCTGGCAACTTGAAATTCACACACGGGGCAAGCGCCTGTGTGCCCAAAATCCCAGGAGGAGAATGGATTGCTGTGTAGCCATCCTCCCTGGAGGGTGATTTCTCACTTTCCCTCTCATGGTCTCTCTCTGTCTCTCTCCAGTGAGCACACTGCCCTATGGCAAAAACCTTAAAAAAAAAAAAAAAAGTTGTGGACAGAAGTCTGACTGCTTTTTCCTTTTTTTCCAAAGTCCTTTCAAGAGAGCCTAGGGGGAAAAAAAAAAAAAAAACAGAGAGAGCTTAGGAGGAGGAGTCACACCCACAAACATTAAGAGACCTTTCTTTTTTCTTTTCTTTTTCCATTTAACTGGGTTCTTCCTAAATCCTGCCTCTGACATAGTATCTTTGAGATGTATATTCAACTGATTACAGTGTATTATTTTGCTAAACCTCTTCCCTTGAGATGTAGATTAAGCATTTCTTTGTAAATCTCTTCCCAGGACACAGATCTTCCCTTCCAATCACCAGCCTAGGAATTGTGGAACCCACCTATAACCTACAAGCCAGCCTCCCCCCCCACCCCCACCCCACACACACACATGTTCTGCCTTTTTGGGGCCAGACCAATAGAAAATCTCTTCACTAAATTATGTCTGTCAATCTCAAAGAACAAACAAAAGGAACCCCTGAACTGATCACCCCGAGAAAAGCATGTATGGCTCGTCTCCAGGCCTAGGTCACTCATATTTGGCTTGGAAATAAACCATATTAATTATTAATTTTACAGTTGGTTATTTTTCTGTCAACAAAGTTAATACACATTCATACTTGCCCCGCCTCCTGAATATTTTGTCTGGTCACCTGGCAGAGGTTAGGTGAGGGAGGGCTTGAATTGCCTCTAGGAGCAGATTGGGAAGGCTCACTGGTGGCGGTGTTTAAGGCGGCTGGATCCCACATGGCAGACAGTGTGTGAAGTCCTAGAACCCCACAGCTTGAAAAACCCGCCTGTGGCAAGCGCATGCCCTGCCCAAAATCCCAGAGGGGAATGGAGAAGGGGACTGTGGTGTGGCCATCCCCTCTGGGGAGTGCTTTCTCATTTTCCCTCTCTCTGTCTCCCTTGCCCTATAGTAAACATTTTTTTTTAGAAAATAAGGTAAAGAAAGATGGGGCAAAGTGTCCACTGAGATTGGTGACAGCAGCTTCTTGCCACCACAGAGCTTTTACCAGAACACGTGTGGCCCTTATTAATTTAGTTGCACGCCAGGGAAATGTTTGAATTCAGATGGACAATGACCTTTTCCTTGCGAGACCTTTTCTTCAGAGAGGCAGCGAATTGGTAAAATAAAGAGACCTGGCCCTGCTGCGAAGAGGCCAGCAGGAGGGCAATGCCCAAGTGAGAGACCCGGGTTGGGTCAAGGACACAGAGAGGGCACCTGTGTCCTGGCTGGCTGGGCTGGGCTGGGAAGGATCATCCCATGGGGAGACCCTGTCAAAAACTCTCTGTGGGGCCAGCAGGTGACCTGGCGGTTAAGGTGCTGGATTCCACATGACCAACTTTTGGTGGAGTCAAACCCAGCTGCATGAAAAACACATGCATACGTGGGTGCCCCAGATCCCAGAGGAGAATGGAGGAGAAGGGAATGTGGCATGGCCATCCCCCCAGGGGCTGATTTCTCCCTTTTTGTCTCTGTCCAGTGAGTGCATGCACCCTATGGCAAAATGGTCCCAAGACAATGAATCTCTTAAAGAATAATTTTCAAAGAGAATCATGATGCTGACAGATATTAAAATAACATGCCAAAAATTTTATCCTGGATTGGCAAATGATGTGGAGGTTAAGGCACTGGACTCCCACATGGCCAGCCAAAGTTCAAATCCCAGACATGGTGGCTTGCTTTCTTATTTCTCCTTTCTCTTTCTGTCTCTCTGGTAAAATTAAATAAATTAAAATAACAAATAAAATTAAATAAGTAAATAATTATTTTTAAAAATTAATAAAGATTTTATTTATTTATTTATTTTTATTTATTTATTTTTGGAGAGACTTTTGCCATAGGGCACGTGCACTCGCCAGACAGACAGAGAGAGACATAGAGATAGAAAGCGAGAAATCACCCACAAGGGGGGATGGTCACGCCGCAATCCCTTCTCCTCCATTCTCCTCTCGGGATCTTGGGCACGCACGCACACGTGCCCAGCGTGAGTTTTAAGCCACCGGGTCCGGGACGCGAACCGCGGTCGACTACGTGGGAGTCCAGCGACATAGCCATTACGCTAACTGCTGGTTCCCAAAAATTAATAAAGATTTTAATCCTAGTCATTAATTAATGAGGAAACAAGGAGATGTTATAAACAGTTCAAAGGGAAGTTAGACTACATATTATAAGGGACCAGCAGATGGAGTAATGGTTACATCACTGTACTCCCAAGTAGTCGACCATGGTTCAAGTCCCAGATCCAGTGGCTTAAAACACAGCAGGTGCATGTGCATGCCCAAATCCCAAGAAGGGAACAACAGAGGAGAGAGTTTTGTGGTGTGGGTGTTCCCCCTGGAGGGTGATTTCTTGCTTTCTGTCTCTTCAGCAAGCACACATGTCCTAGAGCAAAAACCTCTCTCTCAACAACAAAAAAGTCTCTCTCTATACACACACACACACACACACACGTGAGGTGAAAGAGCATTGAAAGGAAAGTGTAAAAAGAGGCAGACCTGGCCCCTCCTCAGGTGGGAGGAGGCCCTTAAACCTCTGTCAGATGCTGACTGTCTGATACAGTGTACGATGGCTCCAAGACCAAGACGTGGACAGACAAGAAGTGTGGAGGAGTCCTCTAGACAAACAGTTTTCCATCAGAACGAAAGTGTCTCTGTAAGACTTTTCAAGCATCTTCCAGCAACTTTTTTTTTTTTTTTTTTGAGAGATTTTTACTATAGGGTGTGAGATTGCTCCAGGGAGACAGAGAAAGATAGAAAGCAAGAAATCACCCCCTAGGTGGGATGGCCATGCAGCAATCCCTTTACCTCCATTTTCCTCTCAGGACTTTGGGTGCAGACGCACATGCAACCGACCCAAGTTTCAAGCCACCAGGTCCGGGACTCGAACTGCTGTTGGCTATGTGGGAGTCCAGCGCCTTAACCACCACACCACCTGCTGGTCCCATTTTCCAGCAACTTTGAAGGACTGTTACATGGAAAGAATCTGACTTGTTAAATATAATTTTTTTGTTTGCTAAATTTTGCTCCCTAAATATCATTACTAACTTATTTAATAACACTATTGTATAACACTGATATATAATCCCTTAACAGAAGGGGTTGTATTGTCCTAACACTCTGTCTCGCCACAATTTGCTAACCTGGAATTAGATTTATGCACATACTGAAAAAGTTCTGTTTGAAAGAGTTCAGGGGGCCTGAGAAGAGCGTGGTCAAAGAGATTCTTTATCAACCATCAGCTGGCTCACTGGGGAGGAATCATCAGTTTTTCACAGATGTTGACCTGTGTTTTCTCAAGGGACAGCCTCTGAGTGTTCACCCCCTTCAATCCGCAGTAGTTAGGGCTGGTTCAGTATCACAGTGGCTGAGTTCTGTACAGAGGGACCCCCGATTTCACATGGCTGACTACAGTTGTAAGCCTGGCCCCGGCAGCTTGAAAAACATGCCAGTCATGGGACCAGCAGTTGGTGTAATGGCTTTGTCACTGGACTTCCATGTGGTCGACTGCGGTTTGAGTCTCAGACCCGGCAGCTTAAACTCATGCCGGGGCACATGTACAGGCGTGCCCAAGATCCCGAGAGGAGAATGGAGGAGAGGAGAATGGAGGAGATGGGATTGAGGCGTGGTCATACCCCCCTGGGGGGTGATTTCTCACTTTCTGTCTCTCTATCTATCTCTGTCTTTCTGGCAGGCGCACGTGCCCCTATAGCAAAAAACTCTAAAAAAAAAAAAAAAAAAAAAAAACGGAAGAAAAAGAAAGACATGTCAGCCAGTCACATGCATGCATACCCAGAACCCTGACAAGATGGAGAAATGGAGGAAGAGAAAGGATTGCCCTCTGATCAGATCCTGTCAAGGGGTTCTGTCTCTGTCTCTGCCCCCTCTCCTCACTCTCACACACACACACAGGTGCCCTTTGGCATTAAAACAAAAATAAAAACATCAGTTCAATGAGTAGATGCCTCCTACTCCCGCTCTTTGCTTTAACCCAAAGAATTGCCCTTCCTCTTTGTATCAGTGTCCTTACCTATAAAAGAGGGGATTAGAGCACATTCCATTCTCAAACTCTAACCCTCTAACCCAGCATCTGCACCCTCTGATAGCTCCTTAAACACAGGGTGCTGAGCCCTGAGCGCTGAGCCTCCTCAGGAGGCCCAGGACAGACCCAAGAAAAGGAACTCCAAGCACACATGTACATATGTGTGTGCACACAGCCACTGCTCGTTCCAGATGGAGGGCTGCTAGGCTGTTTCCGGAAGCCTCTCTCTCTCTGTCTCTTGATCACACACACTCTTTGGCAAAATGTGAAAACAATTAATAAAATTTTAAAAAATAAAAATAGTTGCTGGGACCAGCAGATGGCATAATCATTACATCACTGGACTCCCACATAGCTGACGGTGGTTGGAGTTCTGGACGCAGTGGCTTAAAACTCACACCAGGTGCAAGTGTGTGCGTGCCCAAGATCCCAAAGAGGAGGATGGAGGAGAAGGGATGGTGGTATGGCCATCCCCCCTAGGGAGGTGATTTCTCGCTTTCGGTTTCTCTGTCTTTCCTGTGAGCACATGTGCCCCACAGCAGAAATCTCTCTCTCAAAAAAAGTTGTGGGGGCCGGCAGGTGGGGTGGTGCTTCAGGGTGCTGGACTCCCACACGGTCACCGCGGTTCAGGTCTGGGACCTGGCAGCTCGCTTTCTCACTTTCTCTCTCTTTCTCACTCTGTCCCTCTCTGGTCAAATTAAAATAAATACATTTAAAAAGTTAAATAAAATAATTTTTAAAACATGTTGCCAAAGTGTTGTTACTTAGAGCAAATCGAGGGCCAACCTAAACAAAAGTCATCCCCCATCCTAAAACACACAAACTGCTTGAACATTCAAAATGGAAAGATTTCAGCTTCACCAATTTGTTTCAAACTCTGATGGAAAAGTTGTCACACTAGTATTTAATCTAGGTTCTTAAAAAAATAAAATTTCTGGGGCTGGCAGGTGGTATAGTGGTTAAGGCACTGCACTCCCACATGGCTGACTGCAGTTCGGGTCCCGAACCTGGCAGCCTGCTTTCTCACTTTCTCTCTCTCTCTATCTCTCTCTGGTCAAATTAAAAAGTAATGATAATAAGTAAATTCAATAAAACAATTCTTTTTTAAAAAAGTTCTAGTCTTAAAGAAACTCTCAGTGTAAGAGAACACTATGGTTTCCTGGGGTTCCGTATAAATTATAGGAGTTATCACTCAGCGGTCGGTGCGGGTTCCTCCTCCAACGTTGTTTATATTGTTCATTATGCAATAAGGACTGAATTCCAGGGACAGAGTGAGTCCACGCTGAGTTAACAAACCGGGCCAGGGTGAAGTTATGCAGAACTGCTGACTCTGCTCAAAGCCCTGTGATTCGCGCTGACCTTGAGAGACAAGGTCAGGAAAAGCATGCCATGGGATTCTTCGTCAAAGAGACTGGAACAGAATCAGGACAAGTGTTCAGAACATCTCCCAATGAGAACACACCCACTTCATGTGTCACCGTTTTGGGGCCACAGTGCTGACTCAGCTCCCAGCCCTCACCCCTTGTGCTACCGTGGGGAGCCAGCCAGGAAGTGCTGAATCTTATATGCAGGCCAAGCCTTGGACAGGGCGAAGGCAGCAGCTGGTTTCTAGATGTTTCTTGAGCCAGAAGACCATCTCTCTACCCCAGACAAAACTTAAACTCACTTAAAAAAAAAAAGACATATGAAAATGTAAAGTTATTAACCCTCTCATGAAAACCCCTCACAATCACCTCAAAAGTCACTGCAGAGTCTTTGCTCCTTCCACTTTCTGCAGGCAGCAACGCTGGCCTTTGCAGTCCCCCGACTGTCTGTCTGTCTCTCTGTTCTCGCGTTCCTCTCCTTCCTCTCACTATTTTCTTTTCTTTTTTTTTTTTTTTTTTTTTTTTTTTTTTGAGATTTTTGCTATAGGGTGTGTGCGCTCACCAGAAAGGCAGAGAGAGACAGAGAGACAGAAAGCAAGAAATCACCCGCTGGGGGAATGGCCATGCCGCAATCCCTTCTCCTCCATTCTCCTCTCAAGATCTTTTTCTTTTCTTTTTCTTTTTTTTTTTTTTTTTTTAACAACACAAATCCATTTTTATTCATTTACTTTTCATTATTTTAAATCCTTGAGGGGTACAGCATCCCACGGATTCTGTGTCCAATGGCCTTAGCAAGTTGCTTCGGAATTTGGCTCGAACCATGCCACTGTTTCCATGGGCACGGGTAACCTTTCCCCAGTTCCTCTGCTTTTATCTGGTTCCCCACCAGGAGTCACTGTGCTGTTTTTTGCTTTGTACACATAAGCACACCTCTTTCCTAGATAGAATTCTGTTTCATCTCATGCATAAACACCTTCAATTTTAAGAAGAGCTGTGGGACCAGCAGTTAGCGTAATGGCTATGTTGCTGGACTCCAACGTAGTCAACCACGGTTCGCGTCCCGGACCTGGTGGCTTAAACTCACACCGGGCACATGTGCGTGCGTGCCCAAGATCCCGAGAGGAGAATGGAGGAGAAGGGATTGCGGCGTGACCATCCCCCCTGGGGGGTGAATTCTCGCTTTCTGTCTCTTTGTCTCTCCCTCTCTGTCTGGCAAGTGCACTCGCCCTATAACAAAAACCTCTTAAAAAAAAAAAAAAAGGAAGAAGAAGAGCTGTGTGCTCCCTTTGGTTCCTGAGACCCCACTTATAGCCAGCAAATGGCCTTGGACCACAGCTTTCCAGACATAGTTGCCTTTTAGAAGTCCTGTTCCCAGCAGACCTTGGAACAATAAAAAGTCTCAGTTTAATAATCCTCCACAGCTCCAAGATGGCAGAAAGAGGTCCTCTCAAGATCTTGGGCATGCACGCACACGTGCCCGGTGTGACTTCAAGCCACCGAGTCTGGGACTCGAACCGCAGTCAACTACATGGGAGTTCAGTGACACAGCCATTATGCCAACTACTGGTCCCTGTTTTCTTGATGCCTTTTTCTACTCTCACAGGCCATGTCTTGCAAGTCTATGTTTGGGTTCCTTTTTCTTTGCATAATCCGAGGAATTGTGCCAAAGCCCATTGTCTTGTCACCACCAAAGTGGGTTCTGAACCCAAACACATTGATGGCATCTGGTGTGGTCCTAGACATCTTCGCTAGTCTTTCCCCAATTTCTTTTAGATACTGTGCCTTCGCAGGGTGAAGACCATCCACGACCCCTTGTTTCTCTGAAGTAGTCGGTCAGTCATGAGAGTCCAGGTTCAGATAGTTACTGTGTCATGATGGCACTGTCTGCGGGATAGCCAGGGAGGAAAAGAGTAAATCCACTCTCTAAAAAACTTCTTATTGGGGCTGATAGTGGTGTGGTGATTAGGGCACTGAACTCCCACGTGGCCAACTGCGGTTTGAGTTCTGGACCTGGCAACATGCTTTCCCACTTTCCCTTCTCTCTCTGGTCAAATTAGAAAAATAATAATAATGAATAAAATAAAAATAATTATTAAAAATATTTTTATTACGAAACTGTACAAATAGAAAGAAAAGTAAAAAGAATACAACTACCGGGCCAGCCAGTGGCATGGAGGTTGAGGTGACTGGACCCTATATGGCTGACTATGTGGTTCGAGGTCCCAGATTCAGCTGCTTAAGAGACATGCCATGTGCATGTGTGAGCATGCCCAAGATCCTAAGAGGGGAGTGGAGTAGATGGGACTGCAGTGTGGCCATCCCTCTGGAGGGTGATTTCTCATTTTCTTTCTCTTTCACTTTTTGTCTCTCTCACGCAAGCACATGCCCATTATAACAAAAAGAATAAAAATAAAAATACAATCTACATATGCCTCAGATGTAGATATAATTATGTTTTATAATGATTTAATTAATTCAATTTGTTATTATTATTATTTTTTAATTTAACCAGACAGAGACAGAGAGACGAAGGGAAAGTGAGAAAGCAAGCCGACAGGTTCAGGACCTGAACCGTGGTCAGCCATGTGGGAATCCAGCACCTTATCCACCATGCCACCTGCCAACCCCAATATTATTATTCTTCATATTTTCTAAATTTGATAAATCATTTTTATTTTGAAGTATAAAAATTATAGACAACATAACTTTTCACCATTTCATAATTTTGTTTCAGCCTCCAGGATGACTGTTAATGCCCCCTGCCTGGAACATTAACATCCCAGTCTAGGTCCCTCCCACGATGCACCGCGGCTGGTCTGTGTGACCGGAGTGAGGGCACCGGGCTGGGCCCATAGCCTAGTAGTTAAGGGAGTCAGAGCCCACATAGCTGACTACAATCTGAATCCCAGTCCTGGTGGCTTACAAAACATGCCAGGTGCATGTACATGTGGGTCCAAATTCCTGAGAGGAGAGTGGAGGAAGAAGGACTGTGGTGTGGCCCTCCCCTCAGCAGGAACTTTCTCACTTTCTCTTTCTCTCTCATTCTGTGATTCTCTGGTGAGCATGGGTGCCTCATAGCAAATTTTTTTTTTGAGAGGTTTTCGCTATAGGGCACGTGCATTCACCAGATAGACAGAGACATAAAGACAGAAAGCGAGAAATCACCCCCCCAGGTGTGGGAGGCTGCGCACCAGCGAATCTGCCGAGGTTTCTCAGAGAGCAAACAATTGCCATGATTGGTTCCCTCAAAAAACCTGACCTTCGAAACCTTACTCTGATTGGCCACTAGAATCCCTCAGATTTGCATATCCAGCACCTCATGATTGGTCCAAAAGCAACCAATCATAACCACCGTTTACAACCAATCATAACCCACCTTTTCCGATCCTTCATTCAACCAATCACGGCCCACCAGCGTGTATATAACCACGATGCCTGGCCCACAATAGCCAGACGACCAGGAAGACAATGAAGACGACACAGAAGACCAGGAAGACGACACAGAAGACCAGGAAGACGACAACCCTGGAGAGCCTGAAGAGCTGAAACACCGCACAGTCTGCAGACGACCCTGAAGACCCTGAAGAGTTGTAACACTACATCGTCTCCAGACGACCCTGAAGAGTTGTGACACCGTGTCGTCTCCGTGCTGCTCACAACAGACGACGCGACCCTGAAGAGTTGTAACACTGCGTCGTCTCCGTGCTGTACCATGCTGCCCACAATAAACAGACGACACTGAAGACACTGTGTCATCTCTGTGTTGTGACACTGTGCCGCTTGTCCCGGCTCTCACTCCTTCCCTCAGAAAACCTGTTCGACTGTCCCTCCGGGTCGGGACACCCAGGGGGGATGGTCAAGCTGCAATCCCTTCTCCTCCATTCTCCTCTCGGGATCTTGGGCACACACGCACACGCTCCTGGTGTGAGTTTTAAGCCACCGGGTCCGGGACGTGAACCGCAGTCAACTACGTGGGAGTCCAGCGACATAGCCATTACGCTAACTGCTGGTTCCCCCTCATAGCAAATTTTTTTAAAAAAAAAAGGAAGAAAGAAAAGAAAGAAAGAAAGAAAGGGAGGGAGGGAGGGAGGGAGGAAGGAAGGAAGGAAGGAAGGAAGGAAGGAAGGAAGGAAGGAAAGCAAACTTCCCCTGGGTATAGGCTGTGCTTTGTGACACATTTCTAATAAATAGAAGATATCGGACATGATAGCGTGTGCCTGCCAAGTCTAGGTCATAGAGGTGTCGTGGCTTCCTCCTTGCTGTCTCTTGGACCTCCTGGTGAAATACCATTTACTGTTATTTCAAGGTTCGGGGGGTACTTGTTACTCAGAAATAGCTAACTAATACAATGTCCATTTAATACATCCTCTACTGCTCCTGGTATTTCCTGTGAACTAAAAATTAAATTTAGAGCTTTTTAAATAACAATTTTAAAATGTTTTTTTCTTCCATGAGGGAGAGAGAGTGAGCCAGAGAGAGCGAGAGTAAGAGAGAGAGAGAGAAACACCAATATGGTCTCTTGCTGCCACCCTCAGCCTCAGCCAGCCCAGACCACGGGCATTTGTGTCACTGAACTCCCATGTAGTGGACCGTGGTTCAAGCTCCAGACCATCCAGGGAGGTCTTCGGACCTACCTGAAACCTTCCCGTGTGGATCAGCCACAGAACTGTTTAGCCCCAAATTTAGAGGCTTGATTAACTACAGATTAAACACTTTCAGCCAGAGTTTTTACAGTTTTTTTTTTTTTTTAATTATTGTTAGGTTCTTGCCATAGGGTGTGTGCGCTTGCCAGAGAGAGACAAAGAAAGGGAAAGTGAGAAGTCACCCCCTGGGGGGATGGCCACACCATAATCCCTTCTCCTCCAGTCTCTTCCTGGGATTTCAGGCACACACACACACACATGCCCAGTGTTATTTTCAAGCCACCGGATCTGGGACTCAAATCGCAATCAGCCATGTAGGAGTCCAGTGCTTTAACCACCATACCATCTTCTGGTCTCTCAAGGATGAAATCGTTTTTTCTTTTGCTTTTTTTTCAGAATGATTTACTTAATTTTATTTATTGTTATTATATTTAATTTGACCATAGAGAGACCGACAGAGAGCAGAAAGTGAGAAAGCAAGCCCTAAGTCTGGAACTTGAACTGCAGTGGGCCATGTTGAAGTCCAGCTCCCAAGAGTACATGCCCTCTGGCAAAATTTTAAAATAACATTTGAAGAGGGGCCAGCAGGTGGTGTAGTGGTTACGGTGCTGGACCCTCCCACGTGGCCACTACAGTCAAGTCCTACATCTGGTGGCTTGCTTTCTCACTTTCCCTCTCTCTCTCTGGTCAAATTTAAAAAATAAATGAATGAATAAATTAAAAACTAAATAAATAATCCTTTTAAAAATTTTGATGATTGTTGGGACCAGCAGAGAGTGTGATGGTTATGATGCTGGACTCCCACGTTGCTGATTGCATCTCAAGTCCTGGACCCAGCAGCCTGAAAAGCATGCCAAGTTATGTGTGTGCACGCCTAAGATCCCTAGGAGAGAATGGAAAAGAGGGGATTGCGATGTTACAATCTCCCCTGGGGGGTGATTTCTCGCTTTATGTCTCTCTGTCTCTCCAACAACTGCACATGCCTTATAGCAAAAATCTCTTTTAAAAAAATTCGGTAGCTGGTAGGTGGTGTGGTGGTTAAGGCACTAGACTCCCACATGGTCAACCACGGTTCAAGTCCTGGATCTGGAGGCTTGTTTTCCTACTTTTCATTTCTCTCTCTCTCTCTCTCTTTCTCTCTCTATTCAAATTAAACAAATAATAATGATGATAATAAATGAAATAAAATAATTCTTAAAAAGAAATTGGGAGCTGGCAGGTGTAGCAGTGGTTAAGACGCTGGACAATCACACACGGCTGACAATGGTTCAAGTCCCAGACCTGGTGACTTGCTTTTTCACTTTCCCTTTCTCTCTCTCAGATGGCATTATGGTTATATAGCTGGACTCCCATGCAGTTGACCAAGGTTCGAGTCCCAGACCTGGAGACTTGAAATACCTGGGGCACATGTGCATGTGTGCTCAACATCCTGAGAAGAGAATGGAGGAGAAGGGATTGTGGCATGGCCATCCCCCTGGGGGGTGATTTCTCACTTTCTGTCTCTCTGTCTCTCTCTGTCTTCCTGGTGAGCGCACATACCCTATAGCAAAAATCTCTCCAAAATAAAATAAATAAATAAATAAATAAATAAATTTAAACTCACAGAACTGTACACCAAAATCTAAAGTCAATTTTGTAGTACGTAAATTAAGATAATATAAACTATAGAAAGACATAAGCATTGGGCTGGCCCCATGGCCCGGAGGTTAAGGGAGCTGGATCCCATAGCGTCAACCGCAAGGTCAAGACCCAGCTCCAGTGGCTTGAAAAACACATTGGGCACGTGTGTATGCATGCCCAAGAGCTGAGCGGGATGGAGAGATGGAGGAGAGAGGATTGTGGTATGACCATGCCCCACTGAGGTGCTTTGTCACTGTGTTCTCTCTCTTTGTCTCTCTCTGGCAAGTACACATTTCTGGCAACTAAAAAAACAAAGACACGTGGGTTGGTAGATGGTGTGGTGGTTGAGGTGCTGGACTCCCACATGGCCAACCATGGTTCGAGTCCCAGATCTGGTGGTTTGCTTTTTCACTTTCTCTCTCTCTCTCTCTTTCTGCCTCTCTGGTCAAACTTAATATAATAATAATAATAATAATAATAATAATAATAAATAAAATTGAATAAATAATTCTTTAATAAAAAAAAACACAAAAATCAAAAAGTATCAACAGTAACCCTTAACTGGCTCCCGTGGCCAGCTCAGAGACAAGGGGTGGAGAAGTTGTTCCCATTTCTCTGTGTAGAGAGAAGCTGAAGAACCATATTGTAAAGAAATGAGGGCCATGGGACCAGCAGTTAGCGTAATGGCTTTGTCGTTGTACTCCCATGTAGTTGACCGCGGTTTGAGTCCCGGACCCAGTTGCTTAAACTCACACCGGGCGCGTGTGTGTGCGTGCCCAAGATCCCGAGAGGAGAATGAAGGAGAAGGGATTGCAGCGTGGCCATCTCCCCTGGGGGATGATTTCCTGCTTTCTGTCTCTCTGTCTCTCTCTGTCTGTCTGGCAAGCGCACGCGCCCTATAGCAAAAACCTCTCCAAAAAAAGAAAAAAAAGAAGAAGAAAAAAAAAATGAGGGGCAGGGCCGCCGTCTGCTGAGGCTGCCACTGGAACATCTATTGCACCACTGTTAATAACATTCAAATGCATAAAGAAATGAATTAAGTCAGCTCTTATCTCTGAACCTATAAATCGAATGAGATTGGGCTAAAGATATATTTGGGATCAGAAGCTTATATTCAGTCCAGATTTAAAGTTATAAATCCTTATTTTAAAACGATCAGAAATCAGTTAAAGATGAGTAAGAGAAATCTGTCTCCTAGTTTTTATGGGGATTTTAGCAATCAAGAGAAAAGTAATGTAGAGTCCGTTAGCTATTTCAAAACATATTATTATTATTATTTCGTTGTAAGACAACTCTCCTTGGTTTTCTGATGTCTAAACATTTCGCAATGCTGTAGAATTAGGAAAGGGTCCAGTTCCCGGAAAGATGGGCACACTTCAAACATAAACATAAACACGAGCTTGACTGCTGCTGGGCCCTGGGGCAGAAGACACCGAGAGACCAGGGTAATTCCTGTGAGTGCAGCTTAGATTTGACCCCTTGTCACCACAGGCTGCCAGCCCTGTCACACTCTGGCACGAAGGGGTGCTGTTTAGAAGGGCACTGAGCCACACTGAGGTCTGGTCACCTCTGCAGTCCCGGCTAATTCCAAGAACCCTGGGAAGAAAGCGGCACGAGGCAATACCAAGGGCAGGAACTAGCCACGCACCTGCGCTGATTAGAGCCGTGTGCTGCAGAACGATGTTCCAGTTGGCGCCAGACCGCATCCATGGCAGTGGCCCCACGAGGGGCAGCAGCTGCAGCAGGTAGCCTAGGTGTGCACGGGTGCGACCGTCTAGTTCATTGAGCATGCTCTGTGATGATGGCACAGTGCTCAGACTGCCTGAGGACGCATTGCTCAGAGCCCGTCCCCATGCTCAAGGACACACAGCCATATTCACCCCGACACTTGAAGCCTTTGTGCTAGCAGCTCTCCCTGACCACGGACTTGGCCTGCAAGGACGTTAATGTAAGTAAGCAAGCTTAGGGGCATAAGCAAGGGGTCTGGCATCCGGAACACTCTGGCCTCCCACTCTGTCGTGCTCAGCCCAAACTGCCTACCTCCGTTCATCCTTCAGGAGAGCTCTTCCCTCTACCCCCGGAGTTATGGACCCTTTGTTTGTTTGTTTGTTTGTTTTTAAAGAGATTTTTCCTATAGGGCATGTGAGCTCACAGGAGAGACAGAGACAGACAGACAGAAAGTAATAAATTACCCCCTGTGGGGGATGGCCATGCCATAATCCCTTCTCCTCCATTCTCCTCCCGGGATCTTGGGCAGGTCTGGGACTTGAACCATGGTGGACTATGTGGGAGTCCAGCGACATAATCATTATGCTATCTACTGGTCCCAAGTTACAGGCCCTTTTTTAACCCCCAGCCTGTGCCTGAGTCCAGGTCTTTAATGCTGGAGGTGAACCGATGCCACCCTGGGAAATGGTCTTGGAGGGATGCCCAGTAGCTAAAGAGTTCCAGAGCCTTACAGAAGGATGGGGGGGGGAGGGGGACACACAGAAGGGGAGCAGCAAATGGCGTAATGGCTACGTCGCTGGACTCTCACGTAGTCAACTGCGGTTCAAGTCCCAGACCCGGTGGCTTAAACTCACACCGGGCGGTTTGTGCCCAAGATCCCAAGAGGAGAATGGAAGAGAAGGGATAGTAGCGTGGCCATTCTCCGTGGGGGGGGGTGTGATTTTTCGCTTTCTGTCACTCTGCTATACACCCCCTATAGCAAAAACCTCTCAAAAACAAAAAAAAAAAAAAAGAAAGAATAAAAAAAGAAAGAAACACAGAGGAACCAGGAGGGCAGGAGAGAGACAAGGACCACGGCTGGAGACGGGTGCTCCTCTCCCACGCTCTGCCTGCCCTGCAGTGGGCCTGAATTGCCAGCGAGGAGGAGGGGCCTGGAGGAATTCGGTGGGGTGGGGTGGGGTGTGTTTGCCTCAAGGGAACCCTCCTGGGTCGCTAGCCATTGCAGGATGGGCCCCTGTCTAGACGGAAAACAAAGACTTCGTCCCAAACCAAATGAATCTGCAAACCTAAGTTCTGCGTTTTCTTCTGAAGCTAATTTCCTGGAACTCAACTGGGTGAAACATTCACAGTCCAGGCATTTAGGAGTGCTGAGGCCCCGGGTGCCATGAAGGTCACAGAAAGTGCCCTACTTGCTTTCTAGAAAAAAATAACTGAAACCTTCCTGAGCCAAGGCGGCTGTCCCGGCTCCCTCGCACCTACCTTTCCTGCAGTCCAGTGGGTGCGCCAACCTCTTCCCCTCCCTTGCCTTGCTCCCAGGCCTGCTCCCAGCTCCTCAGGGTCTCTCTACCCTGACAGCAGCCTTCACCCAGACCTCAATTTCAGGCCTCCGTTCTTCTCCCACTCTGTGGACACAAGCTGACCACCTGCCCAACCCCAAAGCCTTGAATGGTACCCAGGGTTTAAAGGTTTAAATCTAACCCCCCAGTGTGCCAGCGCGGCGGTGAAGCTGTGCCTCAGTTTACCCTCCCGAGCCTGTCTCCTCCCACTCCTGTCCTTGCTCACCACTGTGCCCCATACACCCTGCTCTCTCACACGGCTGGGCTTTGGCCCAAGCTGTTCGTTCCTCCTAGGAGGCTCTTCCCTGACCTAATGCCAGAATTCAGACTCTTGGGGGTAGAGGCAAATATTATTCCAGCTGGAACGCTCCTTCCACATCCTGATCTGAGCCATCTCCCCAACCAGCTTCTGCTGGGCGTCCCTGTGGATGTCTGCACTCGCTGTATTAGAACATCTGTCACGGGGTAGAACAGGGAATTGGAAGACCTGCCTCGCTTCTCACCCCAAGGCGGAGGTCTTCACTGGCTGGAACCCTCCCTGCACCTGGTCTGATTCCTTTCAATAGAGCGTACTGTAGTCTGCATAGAAAGCTTCCCTTAGACACCTGGGACGTAATTTGTCCAGTGCTTTGCAGATCCACACTGTTGCTTTTAGCGGTTGCTCCGCCCTATTCTTCCCAGAAGATCTAAAACTGGGTGTTTGACAGTTCTTTGAAATGGTAGACTTCGGGACCAACAGGTGACATGCTGGTTAAGGGCACTGGACTCCCACATGGCCGATCGCAGTTTGAGTTCTGGAACTGGTGGCTTGCTTTCTCACTTTCTTTCTCTCTCTGGCTCTCACTCTACCACTCTAAAAAAAATAAATAAAGTTAAATAAAATAATTCTTAAAAAAAAATATGGTAGACTCAGAGTTACCATATGATCTAGCAATTCCACTCCAAGGTATGTAACCAAAAGAACCGAAAACAAAAGCCAAAAACATAAACCAAATGAAGAGAACTGAAAGCATATGTCCACACAAATATTTACGCACAAATGTTTGTAACAGTATTACTCCTAATAGCCAAAAAGTGGAAACAACCCAAATGTTTATCAACTTGTCAAGGGATAAATAAAATGTGGCATGTCCGGGACCAGCAGTTAGTCAAATGTCTATCAACTTGTCAAGGGATAAATAAAATGTGGCATATCCGGGACCATCAGTTAGCGTAATGGCTATGTCGCTGGACTCCCACCTAGTCAACCGCGGTTCACGTCCCGGATCCGGTGGCTTAAACTCACGCCGGGTGCGTGTGCGCTTGTGCCTAAGATCCCGAGAGGAGAATGGAGGAGAAGGGATTGCGGCGTGGCCATCCCCCCGGGGGGTGATTTCTCGCTTTCTGTCTCTCTGTCTCTCTCTCTGTCTGGCGAGCACACATGCCCTATAGCAAAAACCTCTCCAAAAAAAGGAAAAAAAATGTGGCATATCCATACAATGGAATGTTATTTGGCAACAAGAATGAAGTACTGATTCAGACCATACCATGGACAGACCTTGAAAACATGACACTAAGTGAAAGAAGCCAGTTATTAAAGATCACATATATGATTCTATTTATGTGAAATATCCAGAAATGGTCAAATCTACAAAGACGAAGCAAAGGTTCCCTGCAATCAGGGGACAGAGGAGAACAGGGAGTGACTGCTAACGGGTACTGAAGAAGCCAACCTGAGGTTTGGCAGGATTTCAGTCATTTTGAAAGGCCTTAAGAAAGGCCTCCTCCGGGAACAATTGGACCGAGTGCTAAGTCTTGGCAAGGTCCATTCCAGGAAAGCTCAGATGAGAAACCAGGAATGACTATTGAAGAGAAACAAGAATTAAGACAACTACTCAGGGAATAATTGACTTTGACCTATTGTGGTAGGAATGATTCACAAGCGCTGGTATTATAAACACAGAGGATACCTGAGCTTTTGGAGACGTCGTGGGGGAACTTGTTGGCTGTCCTCTGTAACCCGGTTCCAGAATACACTCCCATCTTTCCAGCCTCTGCCTTTGTTTCATGAATCTTGGGTAGAAGCAGTTGGACTTAGCTGACAGGAAACAGTGTGGCTTTGCTTTTGCACAGTGGGAAACGTCTAAAACTGATTGTGGTCATGCTATACAAAGTGTGACTAAACTAAAGTCACATATGTGGGGCCGGCAGGTGGCATAGTGGTTGGGGTGCAGGACTCCCACATGGCCTACCACAGTTCAAGTCCTGAACTTGGTGGCTTGCTTTCTCACCACCCCACCTCCGTTTCTCTCTGGTCAGATTAAAAAATATTGATAATAAATAAAACAATTCTTAAATAAACAAAGTCAGACATGTAGAACTCACACACCATACATAAATAGTACATGTAAATCGGGGACCAGCAGTTAGCCTAATGGCTATGTTGCTGAACTCCCATGTAGTCCACCGCGGTTTGAGTCCTGGACCCGGAGGCTTAAACTCCCCGGGTGTGTGTGCGTGCGTGCCCAAGATCCCAAGAGGAGAATGGAGGAGAAGGGATTGCGGCATGGCCATCCCTCCTGGCGGGTAATTTCTGGCTTTCTCTCTCTCTCTCTCCCTCTCTCTGTCTTTCTGGCGAGTGCAGGCGCCCTATAGAAAAACAAAAACAAAAGCAAAACAAACAAACAGAAAAAAAAATTAAAAAAAAAATAGTACATGTAAATCAAACAGTCCACTCTGTGGTATTGGTATGTGAGTCATACATCGCTAGGCCTTTGGGCACTGTCACGGGGCCTTTCTATCCTTAGAGGCCGGTGTCACTTCTGTTCTAAGCACAAGAAAGTCGCCTTGGAGGGGCTCCTGGCTTTTCTTCATTCGGCCTCGGTTTCCCTTCCCTGGCTTCGACCCTAGGACGGGGGTGGCCAGGCGGGAGTAACAGCACGCCAGGCGAGGTGAGGCGCCCGGCGCACATCCAGGAGGCGGCGGCCGACCCCAGGCGGGCCCGCTTGCAGACACCTCGGTCGCCCGCACCAGCGCCCAGCCCTCGGGCTGCTGTCTGCGGAGTAGCTGACGGTGACGCCGAAGGAGCGGCCGTCTGCTTCCTCCAAGTGCTCGGCCTCCCCAGGAGACCTTCCGCCACCCCGCAGGATTCCGTCCTCGCGGGCGCGGGGACACTCGGGGCTGCGTCCTGGGTGGGCGCGAGGCGGGGAAGGCACGGGCCGCTGACCGAGCCCCGGCCCAGAATCACAGGGGCCGCGCCGGCCGGGAGGTGTGGGAAATGGCCGTTTTTGTAGGAGGGAGAAAGAAGTGAGGGCGTCGACAGCGGGACTGGGGCACCGGGAGCTCGGGAACGCGGAGGCGCTGCGGCCGGGCGGCTGCGGGCGAGCGCTCCGCCTGGGCTGCGCGGGGCTGCGCCGGCGCCCGCAGGTCCCTGCTGCCCGGGAGCCGCGCTGGCGCTCCGCACGGTGCCCTCGTTCTGCCTCGGAAACGCGGGCCAGCCCGGGAACCGCAGCGGGAGTCCTGCCGGGAGCTGGAGGCTGGGAGAGCCCAGCCCGGGCCTAGCCCTCGGGACTCCCCGGTTACTGCGCACTGCGACGCTGCCGGACCTCTCGACAGGTGCCGGGGAGCGAGCTGCCTCCGCGCCTTCTTACAGCTGGCTTTGTGTTACTTTCGGATTACGAAAATAGTGTACATTACTTACTTACATAAACTAACAAACAAAGAAATAAAATACATCGTGATAGGTAGAACGGCTTCCAAAAAACGTTCCCACGCTAATTCCCAGAATCGGTACGTATGTTACAGGGTGGCCTGTGGCCCGGTGGGGAAGGCAGCCGGCTCCCACGTGGCCTGCTCAGCGGTCTGAATCCCAGCCCGCAGACTGGAAAAACGGCACGGAGGGTATCCAGAATCCCAACAGGGTGGAGAGATGGAGGGCACGGGAGGACGGGACCTCACATTCTTTGGAGGGTGCTCCCCCCACTTCTCTCTTTGGCATGTGTCAGTGCCTTCTGGCAAATTAAAAAAATAAAATAGTGACCTGGGAAAAAACAGGTGTGGCAGATCTGAGGAGGTCACCTTGGAGCACCCAGGTGAGTATAGTGTAATCACTGGGAGACTTGTGAGTAGAGAAGCCAAGGATACCGAGCGATGTGATTTGCTTTGAAGACGGAGGAAGGGGGCCAGGCGTGGAGGAGGCAGGGAGCTTCCAGAAGGTGGAAAAGGCAAGGAAACAGATTCTTCCCTTGAGGCTCCAGAAGGACCGCGGTCCTGCAGTCTTTGGTTTTCGCCTTGCGAAACGCATTGCAGACTTCTGACCTCCAGATGAACGGCAAGATTTGGCAAGAGAACAATCCGTGTTTTAAATGTGTTTGTTTGTTGCAGTTTGTTAGCGGGTGTGTTTGCTCGCTGAGAGGGAGCGGCGGGGAGCGAGCGAGTGCACCTCCCACGGGGAATGGTTCCGATGCAACCCTGTGTTCATTCCTCTCTCATTTCAAGGTTCTGGGCACACACTCATGCGGCGAGTGCTTCTCAAACCGCTGTGTCTGCGGTTCAAACCACACAGTCGACCACATGGGATCCAGCCATCTTAACCTCCACCCCACAGGCTGGGCTTGGCTGTGCGGTTTTCAATCACTAACCCCGGGGAATTTGTTACAGCAGCAAAAGGGAACAGACTCATGCACACACGCATTACAAACATTTTAAAAAGTCACTTGAAATCTCTCTCCCAGAAAAAACTCATGTTTTCTTTTTTCAGTTTATTGATTTCTTCCATAAATAAGAGAGATAGAGACAGAGAGCAAGGCACCGCCCAGTGCGTCCTGACAGGTACAATCCACCCAAGCTCCAGCCAGCCCCAGGTCACCAGCACGCATGTGGACTGCATGTTCAGGGAGGTACTTGGACATGAATCTAGAAGCTTCCACATAGGTCATCTCAAAAAGCATTATGTTACTGCTATGCTGCTGACTGACCCCTCAATTACTGCTCTTCTTATTTATTTATTTATTTTAAATTATTTATTTAACTTTATTTATTCATTCATTTATTTTATTTTGACCAGAGAGAGACACAAAGAGAGAGAGAGGGAAAGTGAGAAAGCAAGCCACCAGGTCCAGGACTCGAACTGTGGCCAGCCATGTGGGAGTGTCCAGTACCTTAACCACCACACCACCTGCTGGCCCCTATTTTATTTATATTTTAAACTGCCAGAGGGCATGTGCACTTGTCAGAGGAACAGAGAGAGGAGACAGCAACAGCCCATAGGGCGTGGCCACACCATAATCCCTCCTCCTCCGTTTTCCCATCCTATTAGGACTTGGACACATGTGAACGTGCACTTGAGGTGCATTGGAACGAGTGGGATCTGGCTCCCTTAACCAGTAGGCTGCAGGGCCAGCCCCCTACTTAATGAGAATCACAGTCTAAAGTAAGAATTCAGGAGTGCACACTGCTAGAATTATACAAATAAAAATCAAAGTATGAGGAGGAGGGAAGCTCTTCTTTATGACAGGATACAGTATCAGCTGGTAACTGCAGAAGGAACACTGGAAAGAGAAAACACCAGTCGGCACCTCGGTAGTGATGACTGCGTCAGGGAGAATAATCAGTGAATACCGAGGTTTGTCGAGAAGCAGGATTTGTATATAGTCACAACCTAGCCTCCCGCAGGGAGACACTTGCTAACTAGAAGGGAGAGAATAGCTACTGTGGTGAAACTGGCAGAGGTCAGCCATGTGATCAAGTCAACATCACCAGTAACAGGACGGATGGATAGCATAAGACCATGGTTCGAGTCCCAGACCTGTTGGTTTGCTTTCTCACTTTCCCTCTCTCTCTCTCTCTGGTGAACACATAAGCCCTGTAACAAATTTAAAAATAGTGATAATGTAAATAAAATTAATAAATAATTCTTACTCTTTTTTTTTTTTAGAGAGAGAGATTTTGGCTACAGGGTGTGTGCACTCACCAGAGAGACAGAGACAGAAATCGAGAAATCACCTCCCCCCAGGGGGGGATGGCCATGCTGCAATCCCTTCTCCATTCTCCTCTTGGGATTTTGGGCATGCACACACACATGCCTGGCATGAGTTTTAAGCCTCTGGGTCTGGAACTTGAACTGTAGTCAAGTGCCTAGGAGTCCAGCAATGTAACCATTATGCCATCTGCTGGTGCCAGAATTTTAAAATAATTCTTTTAAAAAATGGTTAAAACTATAAATCTTATGTAGGTTTTACCCCAACAACAAATAATTTTTTTAAAGTTTGCTATAGGGTACATGTGCTCACCCAAGACAGACAGGGAGAAAGTGAGAAAGCACTCCCCTGGGGGGAATGGTTACTCACAATCCCTCTCCTCCCTCCCCCTCAGGATTTTGGGCATGTGTGGACATGTGCCTGGCACATTTCCAAGTAGTTGGGTCTGGAACTCAGACTGTCCAGTCAGCCAGCTGGGATCCAGTTGTCTTAACCAACACACCACCCAGCTGGTCCAAAATAGTTTTTGGAAAACTGATAGCTTTGGGGCCAGCAGATGGCATAGTGGTTATGTCACTGCAGTCCCACATGGCTGACTGCAGTTCGAGTCCTGAACCTGGTGGCTTGCTTTCTCACTTTCTCTTTCTCTCTGTGTCTCTCTCTGGTCAAATTAAAATAATAGTAGTGACAAATAAAATAAAATAGTTATTTAAAATCTTTTAAATAAAAAAATAAATATTAATATATGTAATAATGCATGAATAGAGAGAAAGAAAATAGGCAAATGTGTGCAAAACATTAACATTCACGGGGCCAGCAGGTAGCATGATGGTTAAGGGCACTGGACTCCCACATGGCCAAACAGTTTGAGTCCCGGACCTGGTAGCTTGCTTTTTCACTTTCTCGCTCTCTGTCCTTTGCTGGTCAAATTTGAATAAAGATTAAAAAAATTAACATTCAGGGATGTGGATGAAATATTTTGATATATGATATATGGGAATTTGTACCATTGTGGCAAATTCTTTTTTTTTTTTTTTTTAATTGCCAGAGGTCTGTGCCCTTATCAGAGAGACAGAGATACAGAGACATGGAGAAAGCAGTCCTTGATAGACTATGGTCACACCACAATCTCTTCTCCATTATGCCACCCCGTTGGGATTCTGGCCATGCACGCATACATGCCCAGCATGTTTTTCAAGCTCTGGGGACAAGATCTGAACCTCTGTTGGCCACATGGGATCCAACTCCCTTAACCACTAGGCTATGGGGAAGGCCTTTGTTGCAACTTTTTTTTAATCAGCCTACAATTATTTCAAATAAGCAGTTTAAAAAACTGTAAGGGGGACCAGCCAGATGGCAGTTGGATCTCACATGGCTGACTGCGCAGTTCGGGACCCAGTGGCTTGAAAAACACATTGGGTGTATGTGTGTGCATGACCCAAGTCCTAAGAGTGGGGAAGAAGGGACTGTGGCATGGCCATTCCCCCGGGGGGAGGGGTGCTTTCTCACTTTCTGTATGTCTCTTGAGAGTGCAAGTGCCCTATAGCAAAACTAAAAATCAAAAACAATAAAACTGGAATGAGGCACTCTTTGGAGGAAAGGCAATTCTGTGGCCTGGGGGCTCCGATGTAGTAGCTCTCTGGGCTGCCAGGGCTCTAGGATGTCCCAAAACAGGACGGCTTAGTTACAAGGGATGTGATGACTGGGTGGGCAGAAAGGTTGAGAGCTCTTGGGACAGAAGCTGGGGCAGCCCCACCCACCTACAGAGATGAAATAGTATCGGAACGCATGGAGACCTTGGGTTTGGACCAGATGGCCATCGGTCTGAGAAAGGAGGCAGAGAAGCCAGGGGCCGATGGAGGTCACTCCTGCCGCAGGGGGTGGTAACAGTGGTTAGAGGCACCTCCTCCTGCACACATGAAGTGGGGGAGTCTCTCCAACGCAGGTCGAGTTCAGTAAGCCCCAAGAGGCCCCTGCTTATGATTCTATGCATGCGGAGTTCAAATACAGGCCGAGCAAACGGGCGGTGATGACGTCGCGGCGAAGTCTGCGGGGAGTGATATTAACTGGGAAGGACAGGAGGGAACTCAGGGGGGTCCTGGAAATGTTCTCACCGTGGTCTAGGTTTTAGCTAGGATTGATCAGCGCACTGATGTTTTGTGCATGTGTTAATCCTCCATTTAAAACGGTTCCGGTCGCCCCACCCCCACCCCGGCACAGCACCGAGATTGCATCCACTCTAACGCGGCATTCACGCAGATTCAATGGAGATTCGATTTACGTTGTTTGTTGTTTTGTTGCTAAGTAACACTGTCTAAGCTGCACAACCAAGTGCCACCAACCAAGGTGGGGCGGGGTGGGGGTGGGGGAGGGCGTGCGCCAAGCTTAGGACCTGAGAGTGATGGACAGGGAAGGTTCCCGTTCACAGCTTCCCTTTGCTCTCAGAAGTGGGGGCGGGGGCTGCCGGGCTTGGAGCAGAAGGCCTGGGCAGCCCTCAGAAAGCCACTGTCACACCACTCTCACACCAGCCTCCTGCATCTATCACTATGGCAACTGCTTCCCCAGCCCTGGGGCTAGGACAGGCTCCCTGGATGTCTCGGCACCGATTGGCGGTCTCTCCAGCCATGGAATGGATGGCCTGATGAAGAAGTTGAGAAAAGCTGATACTTGTTGGACAGGGTCCTTCTTGCTGAAATGGGACAGATCTGAGGCTGGCGGACAGGCCTCAAAGAAGCAATGCTGGTTGTCTGAAGGGGAGGGTTGGCAGGACACCAACAGCCAGACCCAAGGACACCAGTTAAAACTGAAACAGGAATTAAACAAAGACCACCCAAGTGAGAAGCAGCAAAGTGAAGGCTTTTCCGAGCTGTGCAAAGGGAGTGGCCGCCATGACTTGTGTTTGGAAGGCTGAAAGGCAAGCAGCAGACAGTGGGAAGAGGGAAGACCGGGGATGTCCTGATGGGAGACTGCAGTGGGAGTGACTAGAGTGGGCCTCCCATGTGAGTGGTCAGGGAAGTGGCTTGCTGTTCTCCTGCTGGTCCTGAGTCAAGGACGGAAGCTGGTAGTCACGCATGCGTGAAATACCGACTGTCCTGGGTGGATGGCTGCAGACTCGGCTGGGCTTTCTGGACGGGTGCTGGAGGTTGTGGCTCGGAGTCCTGTGTCATAGATGGTCTGGCCGCTGTCTGTGTATTCAGTCCCTCAGTGACCACCCAGAGGTTAAATGGGTCAGGAGACAGGTGCCCACAACCGTATTAACCAGGAGGTAGGGCGCTTTCCTGTGTAAGCCACAGCTCTGAGGGCTACCCCAGGAGCAGTGGGCTGTGGAGCCTTGCAGGAAGGAAAAGAAAGGAGGTCAGTGGGTTAAATACAGGCACCTGGGGAAGAGGAGCCTTTCTGACGGGCAAACTGGCAGTCTCTGATGGGCCAGCATGTGTTCCTGTGTAGGCCCGAGGCCAGCCCCCAAGTGTGGGCCCCTGATAACTCACTGCCCCTAGGTGCTCCCCACTCCTGCCCATCCTACCTCACTGGGAGTACTCAGCAAGTGCTTGACCAACGTTAGATATTATCATTATTTTGGAGCTTCTGAATAACTGGTTAAAATTTAAATTAAAAAAAAAATTTTTTTTGAGAGGTTTTCGCTATAGGGTGCGTGCGCTCGCCAGACAGACAGAGAGAGACATAGAGACAGAAAGCGAGAAATCACCCCCCGGGGGGATGGTCACGTCGCAATCCCTTCTCCTCCATTCTCCTCTCGGGATCTTGGGCACGTATGCACACGCGCCCAGCATGAGTTTTAAGCCACCAGGTCCAGGACAGGAACCACGGTCGACTACATGGGAGTCCAGCGACATAGCCATTATGCTAACTGCTGGTTCCCTTTAAATTAAAAATTTAGTTAGGAGTAGGCTGGCTCTGGGTGGTTAAAACAGTTGGATCCCACATGGCCTATTGCACAGTCCAGTCCTGGACGCAGGGCTGGAGAAATATGGTGGGTGTGTGTGCATGTTCAAAATCTTAACGGAAGGAGAAGTGGGGAAGGGATTGTAGCATGACAGTGCCCCATGGGGGATTGCTGTCTTCACTCCTCACTCTCTGTCTCTCTCTGGCAAATGCATACACCATTTAGCAAAGAAAAGAGAGAAAGAAAAGAAAGTGAGAAAGTGTATGGCTAGGGTCAGTGTTAAACTGTTAACAAAAGTGAGAAATCTAGACCCAGAGTTGATTGGAAAAAGGTGGCCAGTGGGTTGAAAGGGACATCAGTGGAGATACATCCCCGTGGACATTAAGTATATATTTGTTGGCACCGGCAGATGGTGTAATGGTTACATAGCCGGACTCCTACACTGACCCACTGTGGTTCAAGTCTCGGGCCCGGCAGCTTGAGACACACTGGGCATGTATCCCAAGAGGAGAAGGGATTGCAATGTGGCTATACCCTGTGGGGGATGATTTCTTACTTTCTGTCTCTCTCTTTATCTCTCTGGTGAGCGCACATACCCTATAGCAAAAATCTCTCTCTTATAAAAAAAAAAAAATGTATACACTCACTTCAGCTTAGATTCTATGTTCTTTCTAGGGAGAGGAGAAGGGGCCAGTAGGGAGATTGGCAAGAAAGCAAAATCTCTCATTCTCTTTTTCTTCCTTTTTTTTTGGGGAGAGGTTTTTATTATAGGGCGCGTGCACTCACCAGACAGACAGAGAGAGACACAGAGACAGAAAGCGAGAAATCACCCCCCGGGGGGATGGTCATGCCGCAATCCCTTCTCCATTCTCCTCTCGGGATCTTGGGCACAAGCGCCCGCGCGTGAGTTTTAAGCCACCGGGTCCGGGACGCGAACCGCGGTCGACTACGTGGGAGTCCAGTGACATAGCCATTATGCTAACTGCTGGTTCCCTTCGTCTTCTTTTTAAGAGAGATTTTTTTCTATAGGGAAAAACCTAACTATCTGCCCAAGTCCCCATCTCCAAATATTACATTGGAGATTAGTGGTTTAACATACGAATTTTGCGTGGGCACATTCAGTCCATAGCAGTAATGAAGACACAAGAAGGTAACAAAAAATTCAGCTTTGGGGCTTTAATGGTTCCATGAAGAAAGGAGAGATGCCAGATAATCCCTAAAGGGTCCCTTGGGTTCCATAGATCTAAGATAAAAACTCTAAGGAAGAATTTCACTTTAGAGAAAATATAAAATTCAGGTTAGAAGCCAAAATATCAGATGAAAATGCATATTTAAGGTGCCTCCACAGTTAGAAAACCTGGGTGACTGCCATGCGCAGCGAGGGAGACTGGAGCTGGCGGCGGGCTACAGCCTCTGGAGTGAGTGCTGACGTCCAAACTGGTGGGTCAGGCACCTGCCGGCATGGGGCTTGTCTTCTCTTTTCTTCCCTTTTCTCTTTCCTCTCCTCTTCTTTTTTTCTTTCTTATCCTCTTTTCTTTCTCTTCTTCCTTTTCTAGAGGTTTATGCCTTAAGGCATGTGTGCTCCAGGAGAGAAAAAGACCGCGAGAGGGAAAGTAAGAAATGACCAAGTTTCAAGCCACCAGGTCCGGGACACGAACCACAGTCGACTACATGGGAGTCCAGCGACATAGCCATTACGCTAACTGCTGGTCCCACTAAGCTAGGTTTTCAGCGAATGATGCTGTTTCAGTTTGGGGCCCAGCCTAGAAGGTTTCCAGTGGAAGGAGGGATTCTTCAGTTGGACTGGAATTAAGCCTGGGCTCCAGCGCTGTGATCCTGGTGGGTGATGGCCACACTGCAATCCCTTCTCCTCCATTCTCCTCCTGGAATCTTGGGTACTTACACACATGTGCCCAGAGTGAGTTTCAAGCCACTGGATCTGGGACTTGAACCAGGGTCAACCAGGTGGAAATACAGTTCCTTAACTACTGCGTCACCTGCTGACTCTGAGCATGAATATTTCCAAACCCACCAGATGTGTTTGCTGTGTCTGCTATAACAAATGATCACAACTGGAAGACTTAAAAACTGCAGAATTTATTCTCTGATAGTTCTGGAGTTGAGAAGTCCAAACGCGAGGTGTTGGCAGGGCCAGGTTTCCCATAAGTGCTGAGGAGGATTCACTCCCTGCCTTTCTCATCCTCTGGTGGCTGTTGGGATTCCTTGTCTTTGGCTCCCAACCCCAGCTCTACCAATCTTCACATTTCCTTCCCTGTGTGTCTGCAGCCTTCCACTGCCTCCCCCTTGTGAGGACACCAGGATCTCCTTATCTCAAGAGTCTTCATTTAATTATGTCTGCAAAGATGTTCTTCCAAATAAAGTAACATTCATAGGTTGCAGAAAGCTAGGGGGTGCTGGTATTCAGGAAGACCGGTAGGAGGGACTTGTGGTTTGTCTAGTTCTGCAACAATTAGGGAGTTGATACAAACAGAATGAGATATTATTTCTTTTTTGTTACTCTTGTTGCAATATGTAAAGGTTATATGTGATAGTTATGTAATGAAGTATTCTAACTCTTTCATACATACAAATATTTTAAAATGTTATTTTTAGAATGTTTCTATAGGCCTATAATAAACTATTAACATTTGGAGCATGGTAGTTAAGAAGTTGGATCCCACATGGCCAACTTGGTGGGTTCGAGTCCAGATTCAGTGGCTTGAAAAACATGTTGGGTGCATCTGCATGCAGCATGGCCATCCCCCCCTGGGGGGTGATTTCTCACTTTCTGTCTCTCTGTCTCTCTCTGTCTGTCTGGCAAGCGTACACGCCCTATAGCAAAAACCTCTCAAAAAAAAAAAAAAAAAAAAAAAATCCCAAGAGAAGAATGGAGAAGGGATCGCAGCATGGCCATCCTCACTGGGGGTGGGTGGGGAGCTGATTTCTCACTATCCCTCTCTGCCTCTTTCTGGTGAGTACATGGGCCCTATGGCATAAAACAAAAAAAGTTAACATTAAAAATTCCAAATAAATCTTCAAAGTCCCACCCCTCCATTATTTAGCTCACTAAGCTAGGTTTTTTTTTTTTTTTTTTTTTTTTTTTTTTTTTGGAGAGGTTTTTGCTATAGGGCTCGTGCGCTCGCCAGAAAGACAGAGAGAGACAGAGAGACAGGAAGGGATAGCCACGCTGCAATCCCTTCTCCTCCATTCTCCTCTCGGGATCTTGGGCACGTACACACGGGCCCGGCATGAGTTTAAGCCACCGGGTCCGGGACTCGAGCTGTGGTCGACTACACGGGAGTCCAGCAACATAGCCATTATACCAACTACTGGTTCTGAGGAAGATCTCTTAACAAATACCTCCCTTTGGGCAGGGCCTGGCTATGACAGTTGTCCTTACCTCTGAGAACTGTCAAAACAGGAGTTCAAGTTTGACTGGTTCAGCAGAGCAGAAGTCATTTCTGTGTTCCATTAGACTGTTCAATGTTCCCTCAGATTTGGGCCTGATAGTTATTTTACTATTTTTAACAGCAATTAAGTATTTCAAAGACATTTTATCTAGCATTTTCTTCTTTTTAAAAATTAAATGTTAATAATTACTGTTTTGTTTGTTTGTTTGTTTGTTTTTCTGTTTTTAGAAAGATTTTTGCTATTGGGCACATGCACTTACTGGACAGAGAGAGAGAGAGAGACAGAAAACAAGAAATCACTTCCCAAAGGGATGGCCACGACTCAGTCCTTTCCCCCCCAGTTTGGGCATGCACACACTGGCATGAATTTTAAGCTGCCTGGTCCAGAACTCGAACTGTGGTTGTCTACATGGGAGTCTGGTGATGTAACCATTATGCCATCTGCTGGTTCCAATTTTATTAATTATTATTGTTATTATTTTAAAATTTGCTACAAGGCACGTGTGCTCACCAGAGAGAGACAGAGACAGAGAGAGAGAAAGTATAAGAAAGCAAGCTGCCTGGCCCAGGACTTGAACCGTGGTCAGCCATGTAGGAGTCTAGCACCTTAACCACCATGCCACCTCCTGGTCCCTTACCTAGCATTTTCAATGGTTGGTCTAAATAACATAGCTTATCATATTCTTGGAAAAAGAAGGGAACATCATTTTTCTCAATACCTTAAAAGAGAGGTCCTTTGGGGCCAGCAGGTGAAATGTCAGTTAAGGGAGCTAGACTCCCACATGGCCGACTGTGGTTCTAGTCCTGGACCTGGAGGCTTGCTTTCTCACTTTCTCTCTTTCTCTCTCTCTCTCACTCTGTCTCTCTCTGGTCAAATAAAATAAAATAAATAAAGTTAAATAAAATAATTCTTAAAAAAAGTAAAGAGAGGTCCTTTTAACCTGAAGTTATGCATGGACCTCGAGCCATCTATGCTGTGCCCCGTGCAATTGTATGCAATATTTGGTGTTAATAGAATTCTTCTGAGAACAAAGTCCATATCAGATTGCCTGAAGGTACCAATGATGAAGATCCCCTCAAATATGAGAACAAGTGCTTTGGAATTCCAGCAGTACTTAGTAACTTAAAAACGATTTTAGAATAATTTCAAATTCACAGAAAAGTTGCAAGTACAGTACAGAACAACTCCCGTATTGCTCCCACCCAGGTTCTTATTAACCACTCTCTCACATGCATATACACACACAAATAGTCTATACTGAACCATCTGAGACAATCCTCAGATCTGGTTCCTCATCACTTCTAAATACTCCAGTTTGTATTTCTCCAAACAAGAACCTCCCAAAGCAGGGACTCAACATTGGTACAATACCATCATTCACAGACTATTCAAATTTCAATTTTTCCAATTGCACCAAGAACATCTTTTTAAAAATGTGTCTGCTCCAGGATCTCATGCAGAAACACACACTGCATTTAGTTGTCATGTCTCTCTTGGTTGCTCAGATTTTCCTTATTGAATCATGTCCTTGACCGTCTCACAGAAGACAGACAGGGCTAACACTGTGTAGGGGCACCTTGACCTGAGTCCATCTGGAGTTTCCTCAGGACCAGACCAGGCCTGCATTGGCAAACTTTGCTGTTTTCATTATGTTGATCCATCCCGTCAGTGGTGATGTGGATACTAATCACCGGCTGTGTTGATGTCTTCACTGTGCATTTACTTTCTTTATTTTTTTTGGAGAGGTTTTCGCTATAGGGCGCGTGCGCTCGCCAGACAGACAGAGAGAGACATAGAGACAGAAAGCGAGAAATCACCCCCCAGGGGGGATGGTCATGCCGCAATCCCTCCTCCTCCATTCTCCTCTTGGGATCTTGGGCACGCACGCACACACACCCGGCGTGAGTTTTAAGCCACCGGGTCCAGGACGTGAACCGCGGTCGACTACGTGGGAGTCCAGCAACATAGCCATTACGCTAACTGCTGGTTCCCTTGTAACGTTTGGAAAGTATTGTAACAATATGCCAAATCTACCGTTCCTTATTAAAACTTCACTCATGAATTTTGGCCTCTGTTGACAACTCGATCCTGAACCAGTGTGACGGTTGTTACAAATGATTTTCTATTTATATCGTTTCTTTCTTTTTCTTTTTTTTTTTTTTTTTTGAGTTTTTTTTTTTTTTTTTTTTTTTTTGCTATAGAGCGCGTGCGCTCACCAGACAGACAGAGAGAGACATAGAGACAGAAAGCGAGAAATCACCCCCCAGAGGGGATGGTCACGCCGGAATCCCTTCTCCTCCATTCTCCTCTTGGGATCTTGGGCGCACACGCGCCCGGCGTGTTTTAAGCCACCGGGTCCGGGACGTGAACCGCGGTCGACTACGTGGGAGTCCAGCGACATAGCCATTACGCTAACTGCTGGTTCCCTCGTTTCTTTCTTTTTAAAGAATTATTTTATTGAAATTTATTTATTTTCATTTTGATGAGAGTTGGGGGGAGGAGAGAGAAAGTGAGAAAACAAACTATTAGGTCTGGGACTTGAACTGCAGTCAGCCCTGTGGTAGTCCAGCACTCTTAACTATCACACCCCCTGCTGGCCCCTTTATTTATTTATTTATTTATTTATTTGAGAGATTTTTTTCGCTATAGGGCGCGTGCGCTCGCCAGACAGACAGAGAGAGACATACAGACCTAAAGCAAGAAATCACCTCCCAGGGGGGATGATCACACTGCAATCCCTTCTCCTCCATTCTCCTCTCGGGATCTTGGGCACGCACCCACATGCGCCCGGCGTGAGTTTTAAGCCACCGGGTCCGGGATGCGAACCGCGGTCGACTACGTGGGAGTCCAACGACATAGCCATTACGCTAACTGCTGGTTCCCATGGCCCCTTTATTTATATATTTGTTTGATATGGGTTGGCTGGAATTACAATGCAAAGGAAGAGTTTTTCTTTCTCCCCATTTATTTTGTGACATCTCTATGAGCTCTTGAATTCCTATTTCTTCAACAGAAATACTGTTATTGGGACCAGCAGTTAGCGTAATGACTATGTCGCTAGACTCCCATGTAGTCGACTGCAGTTCGAGTCCTGGACCCGGTGGCTTAAACTCATGCCGGGCACGTATGTGTGTGTGCCAAGATCCCGAGAGGAGAATGGAGGAGAAGGGATTGCAGCATGGCCATCCGCCTAGGGTGTGATTTCTCGCTTTCTGTCTCTCTGTCTCTCTCTGTCTAGCGAGCGCACGCACCCTATAGCAAAAACCTCTCAAAAAAAAAAAAAAAGAAAAGAAATATTGTTATTGTAAATAATTATTTTCATCCTCAAATTGTCCCTAATTCGGCCAATGGGCACCCCATTGATTCGGGTCTGTGCCCATTTTACATGTGCTTATCAGTCTTTGAGCACTTCCTTAATTTCTGGTACAAGATCTTCAAGGCTTAGCTTGCAGTTTTTCTGCTCTAGCCCTAAGTCTGTCATTTTCCCAAGTCCTGGTCTGTTTTGGTGGAGCACGTCAGAACCCAAAATGTGTGTACTCAGTGTGCGTAGCTGCTGGGGTATTGTGTCACATAGACCCTCAGAGGTCAGAACTAGGAAACAGGTTTATTTCCTAGTGTATATATTATATATACTATGCACAGAACTATTTCAATAGCTATCTGTTTATATATATATTATATATATATATATATATATATGAATTATTTTATTTAACTTTATTTATTTATCTATCTATCTATTTATTTAAATTTGACCCAAGAAGAACAGAGTGAGAGAGAGAAAGACAAAGCAAGCTGCCGGGTCTGGGATTCAAGCTGCAGTTGGCCATGTGGGAGTCCGGCGCCGGTAACTACCATGCCACCTGCCGGTCCTCTGTTTATATTTTTTAAAGTTAGTTCATAATGATACCTGTATTTACAGTCCAACACCTCAGGGTTCTTTGTAGCCATCGTGCTGTCCATGTTTGCCTCTTCTCCAATGGGGAAATCTGGCCATAATTATTCTCAATATTTACTTATTTGCTCAATGTGGTCAATTGTTCAACTACAGCGGTCTTCTTCTCCCTGCCACCTGCATGACCCCCTTTAGCTCCCACGTTCATGCTCATACCGGTGTTTGGCCTTGTTGCAGGAAGAGAAGAGAAATAGAAAAGAAAGATGAAAGGAAAGGGAAGATAGGAAGGAAGGGGAGAGGAAAAAGGAAAATAGGAAGGGAAGGGAATATGAGTAGGGCTTAATGTTAAGGTAATGTTATAAATTGCCTTTGGTATTTTTTTTTTTTTTTGAGAGGTTTTTTCGCTATAGGGTGCGTGCGCTCGCCAGACAGACAGAGAGAGACATAGAGACAGAAAGCGAGAAATCACCCCCCAGAGGGGATGGTCACACCGCAATCCCCTCTCCTCCATTCTCCTCTCGGGATCTTGGGCACGCACGCACACGTGCCCGGCGTGAGTTTTAAGCCACCGGGTCCAGGACGCGAACCGCAGTCGACTATGTGGGAGTCCAGTGACATAGCCATTACGCTAACTGCTGGTTCCCTGCCTTTGGTATTTTTAAAGAAACTTTTTATTTAACTTTGCTATTATTATTATTTTTTCTCTTCTTCTTTTTTTTTTTTTGGAGAGGTTTTTGCTATAGGGCACGTGCACTTGCCAGACAGACAGAGACAGAGAGACAGAAAGTGAGAAATCACCCCCCGGGGGGGATGGTTACGCCACAATCCCTTCTCCTCCATTCTCCTCTCGGGATCTTGGGCACGCACGCACACGCACCCGGCGTGAGTTTTAAGCCACCGGGTCCAGGACGCGAACCACGGTCAACTATGTGGGAGTCCAGCGACATAGCCATTACGCTAACTGCTGGTTCCCAGCTATTATTATTTTTTAACTTGACTAAATAGAGAGAGAAAGGGAAAGTTAGAAAGCAAGTTACCAGGTCTGGGGCTTGGACTGTGGTCTACCATGTGGGAGTCCAGCGCCTAAGTCACCATGCCACCTAACAGCCCCCATCTTTGGTAATTTCTTTAATGACAATGATGTTAACATTATTAATGTACTTGCCTAATTACCATATCTATGCTTCCTTACCAGCAATTTTGTGCAACTGTAGTAAAATCACTAACTTGATATAAACTCAAACTCACAGTAAAAAAGTTGAGTTTAATGACAGTGTTAAGAGGCCAACTGAATTAAAAAAAAAAAAAAAAAAAAAAGAGGCCAATTGATAAAGGCAAACCAGTGAGTTTACAACTCAGAAGCTTGGAGATCAGCAGGTCGTGTGGTGGTTAAGGCAGCTGGACTCCCATGTGAACGACTGCAGTTTGAGACCTGAAACCAGTCAGGCCAGGCACGTGTGCACGCAAGCCCCAAATCTCAGGAGAATGGAAGAGAAGGGATTATGGCATGGTCATTCCCCCTGGGGGTTGATTTCTCACTTTCCCTCTCACTGTCTCTCTATATACAGTGAGTGCACATGCCCTATAGCAAAAACTAAAAAAATAGGGAACCAGCAGTTAGCGTAATGGCTATGTCGCTGGACTCCCATGTAGTTGACCGCGGTCCGTGTCCCGGACCCGGTGGCTCGAAACTCATGCCGGGCGCGTGTGTGTGCGTGCCCAAGATCCCGAGAGGAGAGTGGAGGAGAAGGGATTGCGGCGTGACCATCCCCTCTGGGGGGTGATTTCTCGCTTTCTGTCTCTATTTCTCTCTCTCTCTGTCTGGTGAGCGCACGCGCCTGATAGCAAAAGAACCTCTCAAAAAAAAAAAAAAAAAAAGGAAGAAAGAAAAAAAAAACTAAAAAAATAAAAACAAAAACAAAAAACTGAGAAGTTTAGCCTGACAGATCTGTGCCTTATTTCTGCTTCTTCTTCTGCTATGTGTAGAATTAGTTACTTCCCAGCTGGGTCTGATTTCTTGTCTGGAATATGGGTATAATATTTACTTCATGGGACTGTTATTCATGTCCATCAGATATAATAGGGAGTTTGGTTAATTACTGTTATTGTTGTTTGTTATTGTCATACTTAGAGCTCAAAAAATGAGATGTTCTCCTACACTTCCCCTCTTACTCATTTTATTGCTATATGGAAAACCAGCATCACTACAGTGCCCTCACAGCGCAGTAAGTACACACATATATGCAAATGAGGCTGCAATCGTGTGTATATCATACCTTGAATAGAGTCTCTCTTGATCAAAATAACATCTTCCCCAGACTGAAATTCTGCACTGATTTTAATATTGATTTCCTTAGATAAAAGTATGGCAAATGAAGCTATTTCTACAGATTTAGCATCTCTAATCTGAAATCTGAACTCTGAAATGCTCCAAAATTGGAAGATTTTGAGAGCTATCATGACACCACAAGTGGAAAATTCCACACCAGACCTCATGGCATAGGTCTCAAGCAAAATGTTGCAATACAAAAATATGACAAGGAACTATCTTCAGGCTGTATGTACAAGGTGTGTATGAAACAAATGAATTTCATGTTTATACACTTGAGTCCATCCTCAAGATACCTCAGTATGCATCAGCAAATATTCCAAGATCTGAAAAGAATCTGAACTCCTGGAGACTTTTGGTCCCCTACACTTCCAATAAGGCACATTCAATCTATATAATTTCAGTGTCCTCATTTAAAAACAATGAGCATTCTCGTTACTGACATCCATCGTTTTGTCCTCCCCCTTCGCGTAGGAAATACTCTTTCCCCAATGCAACAGCTAACAGTGTCCATCGTCTCACCTGCAGCGCCCTTGTTCTGACACGAAGCTGGCAGCTATAAAAACACGACAGTGACTAAGTCCTTGCAGATCATTATGCAATCACTTGATTCAGGGGTGGACAATTAGCTGGGTCAACTAACTACCCTTTTAACTTGGGCTAGAGATCATTGTCCTCAGCCTGTCTGGTGGTGAGGCTACAGATGCGAAATGGAGTGCTGTCTCTGGCCTTGTTTCCGGCCCTGTGGGGGAAGTTGGTGTGACAGCATGAGGTCTCTTTGCAGAGAAAGGCAGAGCTAAGGGATGGGGGCAGAGAGAGGGACTCTGGTTCTAGTAGTCGCAGTGTGCCCCCCGACTGCTTGTTCACAGCAACAGCATGTTCTCTTCTGCCTAACAGTTTACTTGGGTTCCTGTCAATGGCAACCAGGAGAGGTCCCAGTGACTAATGTAATTCAGAGGGCTGTTTTTTTTTTTTTTTTTTTTTTAGAGGTTTCCGCTATAGGGCGCGTGTGCTCACCAGACAGAGAGAGACATAGAGACAGAAAGCAAGAAATCACCCCCCAGGGGGGATGGTCACGCTGCAATCCCTTCTCCTCCATTCTCCTCTAGGGATCTTGGGCACGCACGCACACGCGCCCGGCGTGAGTTTTAAGCCACCGGGTCCGGGACGCGAACCGCGGTCGACTACGTGGGTGTCCAGCGACATAGCCATTACGCTAACTGCTGGTTCCCTCAGAGGGCTGTTTTGAGGACCAGTGCTAACACTTAGAAAGTTCTCAACAAATGTTGATTTATTACTCTAAGATTTAGCATCCAAAGTCTGAATGAAAAAAACGTTCAGGCAATTCCAGAAGGATTTAACATGGAGAAAGGCGTATTATTCTGGTATTTTGTTGCTAAGCAGATAAACCAGAGATTGAGTGATTTTATAAATAGAGGTTTAGGTCCAGCTGGAGGCTTGGTAGTTAAGGTGGCTGGATCCCAATGACCAACTGCACAGTTCGGGTCTTAGATCTGGTGGCTTGGAAAACATGCTGGCATGTAGGCATGGATGCCCAAAATCCTAAGTGGAGCATGGAAGATAAGCGATGGTGGCATGGCCATTCCCCATGGAGAATGCTTTCTCTGTGTCTATTTTTCTCTGGTGAGCATACTTCCCTCATAGCAAAAAAGAAAAAAAAAAAAAAAAAAAGAAAGAAAGAAAAAAGAAAAAGAGGTTTATTTGGCTCAGGATGCTAGTGGCTGGAAGGTCCAGAGGCATGGTCTGCATCACAATATGGCTTACTGGAGGGAAGAGGAAGTCAGGTACATGGGTTGGGGGAATAGAAGAAACAGACTTCTGGACTTCCTTTTTTTTTTTTTTTTTTTTAAAGGATTTGTTTTTAATTATATTTATTATCATTATTCTTCAATTTTGACCAGAGAGAGACAGGCAGAGAGAAAGGGAGAGTGAGAAAGCAAGCTGCCAGGTTTGGGACTTGAACCATGGTCAGCCATGTGTGAGTCCAGCACCTCAACTACCACACCACCTGCTGGCCCCACTTCTGGACTTCCTATTTGTCTTTCCTACGCTCCCAGCAGACTGGATGGTGCCTTCCCATTGGATCCCACCTTTGAAAGGTCTCATCACCTTCCAAATCCATTACACTGGGGACCAAGCTTCTAGAATGTAAGTTTTTGGGGGACCAGCAGCTGGTGTAATGGGTATGTTGCTGGACTCCCATGTAGTTGTCGCAGTTTCGAGTCCTGGACCTGGTAGCTTAAACTCATGCCGGGTGCGTGCCCAAGATCTAGAGAGGAGAATGAAGAAGGGTTTGTGGCGTGGCCATCCACTGTGGGGGGTGATATTTTGCTCTCTCTCTCCCGCTCCGTGTCTTTCTGGCGAGCGCACACGCACTATAGCAAAAACCTCAAAAAAAAGAGAATATAAATTCTTAGAGTACAAACCATTAACCAAAGCACAGGAAAGGGAGAAGTGGTTAAAAGGTTATCTTTTCTTTGACCATCACAATAGAAGGCAACTAAAGATAAAACGTGGGAGCTCTCCATCCTAACCACATTCTAACACATCGCCCTTGTTGCCTGGAGTTTCACATACCTGCCCTCAAGAGTGATTAGTCCCCCCTTCTGCAAATCTCAGCCTTTCCTTCTCTCAGGATCCTTCTCTCATGCTGTACAGTATCTGCCGGATCTGCGGTCCTCATTTGTGCCCTTGCCTCAGCTGGCCAAGTGCTATGCCATCCGCCCTACAGAGAACATGAGGTCTTATCAGGGTGGGCACCACGGGGGCTGGGGAAAGAGCTACTCTAAAATGTATAAGTTTCTCCAGAGATAGTAAAAACACATTTAAACAATGGCTGTCTGCTCAATTTTGAAGGTCAGCCCTTGAAATCAGTGGGTCTCCATTACTGTATCAAGGGAATTTCAGTTCTTTTCTACCTTGAGTAACAGGAGTGACATAAAATCCAATCAATGACATGTCAAGGGCTAGTCTCTTTTTTGGACTCAGTATTTTTATTTTCTTAAAGAATTATTTTAACTACATTTATTATTTTCCAATTTGACCAGAGAGAGGCAGAGAGAGAGGGAAAGTGAGAAAGGAAGCCACCAGGTCCGGGACTTGAACCACGGTTGGTCATGTGGGAGTCCAGTGCCTTTAACCACCACCGACTTGCCAGCCCCCGACTCCATATTATGAGCGATAAGAATTGAAGGAGGGAGTCTTTCAAATTCCTGCACTCAGACGGAAAAGATTGCCAGCATCCTTAACCTATTTGTGCTAAGTCATCTGCGTATTGTTTAAACATTTTTTCTTTTTCGAGATTGTAAAGATGCCTTTGTTTCTACTCAAGCAATCCCAAAGTGGCAGCCCTTTTGCGTTCTCTAAATGTATCTTCACTTAGAGAAAAAGCCAAATGTCACGGTGTGGAAGGATGGCGTACTGGTGGGTGGTCTTTCATCATTCTTTCATCAGCAATTTAGCTCCGGACAGCAGGTACACGTCCCCACTTAACAAGCCCCGCCTGCATCAGACCAGAGGAGGGTTAGGTTTCAACTCGCAGCCTCAGCGATTTAATTAATTCTTCCAATCAGCTGCCTCCCGGAGAGGGTTTTGGTAAAAGCCAATGCTTGTCTTTTTATTTACAGCACAGTGACGTTTTGGGCCTTCCTTAAGAGGTGCATCATAAGAACCTGGGTTATGAGCAAAAACGCTTATTCCTGAGCCCACTCTATACACAGGTCTCCAGCAGAGGGACAGAACCCGTACCAAAGATCCGGCCTTTGTCCGGCACGTGGGCCGGGGCGGCGCCAGGTTCGCGTCCTCTCGGCCGGGCGCTCGCTCACGCTGCTCCCGCCCACCGCTCTGCGTATTCTTTGTCCTTCCAGGCGCAGCCATCAGAGCCCTGCCCCTGCAGCGTCCCAGCCCCATCGTCCCGCGTAGCCGGGAGACTAGGCTGAGGTGTCGCCGCGCCCGCCGGAGCACCCCGCCCCTGCCAGGGAAAGCGCCCGGCCTGCTCACCGCCCACTGAGCATGCGCGCCGCGGCCGCCGGAAGTGACGCGCCCCGTCGTTGGGCGCCCCCGCCCCTTTCGGCCGGCGCCCCGCCCAGGCCTCGCCCCTCGGCGCTCCCCGCCCCCCCTCCCCCGTCGCTCTCTTTCTGTCAGCCTCTCTCCCTCTCCCCTCTCACCTCCACTCGCTTCTTCTCTCGCACCTGAGCACACGCACCTGCCCGGGCCCGGCTCCCTCTCCCTCCTCCCCTCCTCCCCTTCCCTTTTTCCCCGCCCGGCCGGAAGGCTCGGGCCCGGCCGCGGGAGCCTCGCGGCTGCGTCACCGCCGCCCCCCCCAGACAAGATGGACACCGCCGAGGAAGGTAAGTCGGCGGCGCCGCTGCGCCCGCGCCCTGCACCGGCGCTCGGCACCGGGCTCGGGCCCGCGCTGGGTCCGCGGCGCTCGCGGCGGGCGGCGGGCGCGGTGTGGCTGCAGGGCAGGCGCGCAGGCCGTTGTCCGCCCGGCCCGCGAGGGGCGTCCGGGCGACTCTGGCCGTGCGCAGAAGGTGACCCCCGCGGTTTCCCGCCGGGACGGCCGGGGGCGGGGACCCGCCGGGGCCGGGGGCGTCGGGACGCGGGCGACCGAGCGGGCCTGGGCCCCCGCGCCCCTCCACGCCGCCGGCCCCCGAGGAGCTGCGACCCCGAAGCTGCTGGAGACGGGGGCGTTTCCACGGCCTGCCCCGCTCGGTTCGTCTGTCTGCTTGTCCCGCGCGGTTGCACACGGCCGGTTCCCCGCGCGGCGGAACTTCTTTGTTGACTTTGAAACTTCGCGAAAAACACCCGCCAGGTGACGGCCGAGTGGAGGAACTGACCCTTCCTGAAAAGTCTTACCTTCTGCGCGCCTGGCCCTAACACGTTTGTCGACTAAACCGGGCAGAGAAAGGTCCCAAAGACATGGGAAGGAGGGAGGGAAACTTTAGATCTCTTTTGTTTTGATGTGCTTTATTTTGTTTTTAGCCCCTGGCACCAATAAACAGGGCTTTGTTTATTTTTGTTTTGCCAAATGTGTGTGCTTTGAATATGGTTATTCATTCACCCTTGTAAACTCAGTTCATGAGATGTAAACATCCACGCCTTGTAAGTATTGAAATGCATTCGCGTTACTTTTTAAGCAGTTTTATATTTTTTAAGAGTCAAATAATTTAGTGAGCCGGTAGAGGGAATTACTGAATTATCCTGCGTCTTGATTACCTGGTTTTCAATGCAGATCTTTTTTGCATTTTGGGTAATATTAATGTGGTGGTGAGCGTCTTTCAACCTTATGTGTTCATATTTCGGAGACCTTAAATGAAAATAAATCACTGGGCACTGTCAATGGAGTGCAGAAATGAGTGATAAAAGGTTTGATACTTCCATGTAATGAGTTGATAAAATTTGATTTATTGTTATTTAAAGAAGTCTTTGTCATTGAAAAATCTCACCTGTAATGGCATGTTGCTCTAGATCGTTTATAAAGCACACTCATGTACAGTTCAATTATATCTTCATAGCAGTTCTGTGGAGTAGGTAGCTATTATTATCTTCTGTAGATTTGGAAATTTAGGCTTAGTTGTTTTAATAACTTCTCCAAGGTTCATACAGGTAGTAAGAGACAGGTTTGGACCTAGGTATTCTGATTGCAAAGTTTCCCTTTCATAATTATGCCACAGTTGGTTTTATTGTATATAGTGAGTGAATCTAATCACTGGAAATTCCTTTGGAAGAAATAGAAAAGTGATACTGGTGAAGTATAGGAATTACATTGTCTTTGACAGGTGGTCCTTGAGTGTAAATTTCCACCTACATAGGTTTCACATCTTTTTGTATTCAGGTTTTAATGAATACATCTAGTAAGACTTTTTTTTTTTTTTTAAATTAAGTTTTTTGCCATAGGGCTGGTGCATTAGCAAGAGAGAGACAGAGATGGTTAGAGGAAAAGTGAGAAATCACCCCCTGGGGGGGATAGCTCCTCCACAATCGCTTCTTGTTGGTGCTCCTCCTGGGATTTTGGATATGCACACACTGGCACCCAGCATGACTTTTCTTTTTCTTTTTTTTTAAGAGACTGTTTTACTATAGGTTGCATATGCTCTCTGGAGATACAGAAAACGAGGAATGACTCCTCAGAGGGGACTCCTCAGAGGGGATAGCCATGCGGCAGTCTCTTCTCTGTTTTCTTGGAATTTTGGGCTTTTACACACATGCACCAGCTGTGTTCCAAGCTTCTGGGTTCAGGACTTGAACTACTGCTGGTCATGTGGGATTCCAGCACCTTAACCACTATGCCACCTACTGGCCCCAAGGCATATATTTATCACTTGTTATAAACTGGCATATTATAGTTAGTTTTCATTCGTTTTGACTTGGGGACTTAGTACTTGCCTACAGTTACGGAAAGACAACAGTCCATGACAGTTAAGGAACTGCAGAATCTCGAATCGTGTATGCGATAATGAAAGCAGTATTTTCATTGTACTTTTAGGGCTTAAACATGTTTTTTCATTGCAAAATTGTAATGTAATAAGGTATAAATGATATTTATTGACTTGAACACTGTTCCATATTAAAGCAGTTAATGTTTAATGTTTACTGAGGTCTTGTTCTGTGTTACATATTACTACATATTTTATATATGTCATTTAATTTTCTCAATATTTTTAGATAGGCAACATCTCATTTTGCAGATGAGGAAACTGAGTGTTAGTGTGATTAAGTAACTTGCCCAGAGTCATGTAGGTGATAAACGGCAGAGGCAAGATTCAAAATCAATGTCTGTCAGACTCTGTGTTTATTTATTTATTTTTTTGAGAGAGGTTTTTGCTATAGGGCTTGTGTGCTTTCCCAGAGAGACAGAGGCAGACACAGAGTGAGAAATCACCTCCCCCCGGGGGGATGGCCACACCGCAATCCCTTCTCCAATCCTCTTGGGATTTTGGGCACTCATGCACACATGCCCGGTGTGAGTTTCAAGCCACTGGGTCTCGGACTTCAAACCTGGTTGGCCCTGTGGGAGTCCAGCACCTTAACCATTATGCCACCTGCTGGTCCCACTGTTTCGTAGAACTATTTTAATATTTTGAACAAAGGGATTAAGAATGTTACTAAAATATCAGCCGTGCAAATACAGCGTAACTCTTCCTTCTTTTTAAAAAATAACATGTTACTTTCCTCTAATGAGCCCTTATATGGTTATACTGCTTAGAATGTTTTGTGTTTGTAGGGAACAACAAAATTGAATTCTATGATTTGTCCTTTTTTTTTTTTTTTTTTTTTTGCTATAGGGCGCGTGCGCTTGCCAGACAGACATTGAGAGAGACAGAAAGCGAGAGATCACCCACCAGGGGGGATGGCCACGTTGCAATCCCTTCTCCTGCATTCTCCTCTCTGGATCTTGGGCATGCACGCACACGCGCCTGGCATGAGTTTTAAGCCACCGGGTCCGGGACGCAAACTGCGGTCGACTACGTGGGAGTCCAGCGACATAGCCATTACGCTAACTGCTGGTCCCTGTCATTTGTCCTTTTACAGTAAATATATGCTAGATTTTAAACATGTTAAAAATGTTTAGCCTGTTGGGCCGGCAGGTGGTGTGGTGGTGAAGGATGCAGGATTCCCACGTGGCTGACCTTTGTTGGGGTCCCTGGCCTGGCAGCTTTCTTTCTCACTTTCTCTCTCTCTAGCTCTGTCCCTATCTGGTCAAATTAAAATAAATAAAGTGAAATAAAATAATTATTTTAAAAATGTTTAGTGTATTAAATTACATTTTTGTAATATCAACAGGCTTATATATTCATGTAAGAAAGGAGATGAGTGAGTCATTCTTTCTGTATGTAGTTTGTGGGAGTGTCAATTTGTTATGTAAATTGCTACCCATCTTCAAATCTTTAAACTTAGAGCTGGAGGAGACAGACCTACAGCCTCTTCATTTCATGGTCTCGAAGTCTGATCCTGCACTGTACCTAGGTTTTTCAGTTTGAGAAGGAAAAAAAATCTGTTCTTTGCTCAATGATGACATGTTTTTCTGAAGAAAAAGCACTGCAGTATTGGGATAGATGTTGCAAGCGAATACTGATGTATAAAGCTCTCATAAAGGTAATATTAAGTATTTTGCCTGTGTTAGAATACTCACATTTTAGCCCAGTGATTGTAAAGCTGATTTTCTTTCATTCTGTTAAATTGCTACCTATAATAGCAGAATGTAAGACAAAATCTTACTTTTTTTCCTATGGAATACCGAAGCAATTTTTCAAAAGATTTACCTTATTTAACTTTAATAATTTTATTTTGGCGAGAGAGAGAGACAGACAGACAGATAAAGTGAGAAAGCAAGCTGCCGGGTCCGGGACTCTAACTGTGGTTGAGAATGTGAAGTCTAGCATCCTTAATCACCACACCACCTGTTGGCCCAAAACAGTTGTTTTTTATACTTGATTGAACATACTCATTTGAAGGTAGGAAGCTGAGGTGTATTGTAATTGATCATGTTCTCTATCTACTACAGTAAAAACTTGAAATAACATAAATTCGGAAGAAATGAGTTAAAATGACTGGGAGTTGTCAGGATCAGACAGTTACCCTCCTGGAACTATATGATTTTTAATCTCTGCTTCCAGACATGCCTGCTTCATTCTTCTGACCACAGATCAACTTTCACTGCTTTAGTGTGCTATGACCAAGTTTACCTACTTTTATTTGACAGGTACTTAATTGAGCCACTTGTTATGAGCCAGCAGGCACGATTTTATGTGGTCAGACTAGCAAGGAAAAGATAAGAAAATTCTTCACATGGAGAGTACATTCTAGTTAGCTTGGTAGGGGAGAAAGAGAAGACAGAAAATAAGCACTAATAAATGAGTGTGGCATCACAAGAAGGTTACAAGTGCTACGTGAACAGTATGTGGGGAGAGGAGTGCCAGAGTGATGTGATGGTAAGGGGAGCTTGATCCCATATGATTGACTGCGTAGTACAAGTCCTAGACACGGCAGCTTGGAAAAAAACACCTATGAGTTTGTGTGCATGTCCAAATCCAGGCCCTGTAGTTTTAAGTGTGCTGGTATTACAAGCCTTACTGAGAAGGAGCAAAATAGAAGGAATCAGCCACGCACCTGTTCTGGTTCATAGAACATTCCAGGTAGAGGGCGTACAGGTTGTATGTCCCTAGTCTGAAATCTCAGGCCAAGATGCTCTAAAATCCGAAACTTTCTGAATACCAACATGACACCCCAAATGGAAGAGTGGCACATTTGACCTTATGTGATGAAACACATTTAAGACACTGGCAGATTCATTGGTGGTGGCGCACACTGTTAAGATGCTGCTACTCAGAGGCTGAGGTCATATGGAAGGTCTGGGTTTGATTGCTGGCCCAACCGACAAACAGGCGGCATGCCTGTAGTCCTCGCTGACTAGGAGGCCCAGGCCAAGAAGATCCTGACATAGAGAGACCCTGTCAAAAGTCAACCATATCTCGGGACCAGCAGTTAGCATAATGGCTATGTTGCTGGACTCTTATGTAGTTGACCACGGTTCGCATCCTGGACCCGGTGGCTTAAAACTCAGGCCGGGCGCGTGTGCGTGCCCAAGATCCCGAGAGGAGAACGGAGGAGAAGGGATTGCGGTGTGGCCATCCTCCCTGGGGGGGTGATTTCTTGCTTTCTGTCTGTCTGTCTCTTTCTGTCTGGCGAGCGCACACACCCTATAGCAAAAACCTCTCCAAAAAAAAAAAAAAAAAAAAAAAAAAGTCAACCATGTCTCCCTCCCATGTCTCCTCATAAATAAATTAGTAAGTACACTTTTTTTTGGGGGAGAGATTTTCGCTATAGGGCGTGTGCGCTCGCCAGACAGATAGAGACAGAAAGCAAGAAATCACCCCCCAGGGGGGATGGTCACGCTGCAGTCCCTTCTCCTCCATTCTCCCCTCGGGATCCTGGGCACGCACGCACACACACCCGACCTGAGTTTTAAGCCACCGGGTCCGGGACGCAAACCGCGGTCGACTACGTGGGAGTCCAGCGACATAGCCATTACGCTAACTGCTGGTTCCCAGTAAGTACACTTTTTAAAAAATGCTGCAAGGGGCCAGCAATGGCGTAATGGTTAAGGCACTGGACTTCCACAAGGTTGACCATGGCTTAAATCTTGGACCCGGTGGCTTGAAACTCATGCCAAGTGGGTGTGCATGCCCAAATTTCTGAGAGAATGGAGGAGAAGGGATTGTGGTGTGGCCATCTCCTTGGATGTGTGTTTGTGTGTGTGTGTGTGTGTGTGTGTGATTTCTTGCGTTTTGTCTGTTTCTGTCTGGTGAGCACATGTGCCCTATAGCCAAAAAAAAAAAAAGCACTGTTTTACAAAAATATTGTATAAAATTACCTTCAGGGTTCAGCTGCATTGGCACAAGTGGGAGAATACCACTTTGTTGTTAGCTGGATCACATGAGAGTCCCAGATTGGTTCCCAACTCAATATAAATGGCATGGATGCATGCCTGCAGTTCTGATGATGGTGAGGCTGGGGCAGAATTGTGACACAGGGAGACCCTGCCAAATATACCTATCTCTTCTCCTCTAGCCCCTCTCTCCTCCTGTAAGTATATTCTTTTTTTCTTTCAAAAAAACCCAAAACACCAGGTCAGCCAGTGTGTGGTGGTGAAGGCAGCTGGGTCCCATAATCTCAAATTATGGCCGACCACATGATTTGAGTCCTGGACCCACCATCTTGGAAAACACACTAGGCGCACGTGTGTGTGTGTGTGTGTGTGTGTGCGCATTCCCAAAATTCCGAGAGGAGAATTAGAGGGTAAGGGGTTGCTGTGTGGCCGTCTCCCCTCTCCCCCAGGGTGCTTTCTCACTTTATTTCTTCAGTGAGAACAAATGCCTAATGCCTAAGCGGGGGGGAAAAAAAAAAAAAAAAAAAGGGAAAGGAAAAGAAAAAAAAAAAACAACAAAATACCTTCAGGCTGTGAGTATAAAGTGTACATGAGACATAAACCAATTTTGTGTTTAGATTTACATTCTATTCCCAAAATACCCCATTTATATACAAATATTCCAAAATTTGAAACACTGATCCTGAACATTTTGGACCTGTGTAGTCAATGTCAAGTCTCTAAGATAGGAACATGTGTAGAATGTTTAATAGCCTGGAGAGCTGCATTGAAATAAGTGAATTGGGAGAAGACTAAGTATAATGTGAGGTCAGAGAACATGGGAGCAATAGGGAGTGTTGGAGTGAGCATGGGACTTGAACCGTGGTTGGTCATGTGGGAGTCCAGTGCCTTACCTACCACACCATTCAGGGCATGTGTGCTTGCCAGAGAGAGAGGAATTTTGGACTGCATGCATGCATACCTGTTTTCCAAGCCGCCAGGGCCACCATTTGAACTGCTCAGTTGGCCATGTGGGACCTAGCTCCCTTAATTACCAGGACGTGAGGCTGGCCCAGAAAATGTGGTTTTTCAGCAGATTGTGCTGGACTAATTGAATATCCATAGGCAAAAAATGAACTTTGGGGACCAGCAGTTAGCGTAATGGCTATGTCGCTGGACTCCCATGTAGTCGGCTGCGATTCGAGCCCCGGACCCGGTGACTTAAACTCACACTGGGCGCATGTGCGTGCGTGCCCAAGATCCCGAGAGGAGAATGGAGGAGAAGGGATTGTGGCATGGCCATTCCCCTGGGAGGTGATTTCTCACTTTCTGTCTCTCTGTCTTTCTGGCGAGTGCACACGCCCTATAGCAAAAAAAAAAAAAAAACCTCTCCAGGTCTCAGCCGCAGAAGCGAGATGACGAAGGGAACATCATCATTTGAGAAGTGTCGCAATAAGATGCACACATTGTGCTGCTGCTGTGGTTCTAATGCCTATCACCTTTAGAAGTCGACTTGTGGCAAGTGTGGCTACCCTAAGCGCAAGAGAAAGTAAACTGGAGTGCCAAGGCTAAAAGATGCAATACCACTGGGACTGGTCAAATGAGGCACCTAAACATTGTATACCGCAGATTCAGGCATGGATTCCGTGAAGGAACAACACCCAAACCCAAGAGGGCAGCTGTTGTGGCATCCAGTCTGTCTTAAGGATTTCAACGATTAGTCAGGCAATAAATAAGTGAACTTTGAGCCATACCTTGTACTACACACTAAAATTAACTCAAAGGACTTTAGGCTAAATGAAAAGCCTATAACTATGAAACTTAAAGAAGAAAATACAGGAGAAATTGTGATCTGGGATTATGCCAAGATTTCTTAGATATCACACCAAAGCATTATCATGAAAGAAGAAATTGATAAATTGGATGGAGTCAAAATTCAGAACTGGGACCAGCAGTTGGCGTAACGGCTATGTCACTGAACTCCCACGTAGTCGACCGCGGTTCATGTCCCAGACCCGGTGGCTTAAACTCACGCTGGGTGTGTGTGCATGTGTGCCCAAGATCCCGAGAGGAGAATGGAGAAGGGACTGTGGCGTGGCCATTCCCTCTGGGGGGTGATTTCTTGCTTTCTATCTTTCTGTCTTTCTGGTGAGCGCACGCACCCTATAGCAAAAACCTCTCAAAAAAAAAAAAAAATTCAGAACTTCTGTTTGAAAGACACCATTAAGAGAAAAAAAAAACAGGCAACAGAAAACGTTTACAAAGGCCGACCTCGCAGCCTGGTGATTAAGATAACCCAGTCCCACGTGGCCAGTTGTTCATACTCTAGCCTTGGCAGCATGAAAGAACACACTGGGTGAGTATGGCCACACGTGCCCACATGTGTTCCCCAAATTGTGACAGTATGAAGAAATGGAGGTGAAGGGCTTGTAGCATGACCATGCCCCATTGAGGGGTGCCATCTCTGTGTCTCTGGTGAGAGGGCAACTAAGAAAAAGAAGAAAAGAAAACGTTTGCAAAATGTGTATCTAATTAAGGACTTAGAATGCATAAGAATCTCAAAACTCAGTAATAAGCAAGTAAATAACACAGTTTACAAAATGGTCCGGGGCTGGTACAGTGGTTAAGCTCTGTATATAGAGAGCCAGATCCTGCATGGCTGACCAAAGCCCTGCCCTGGTGGCTTGACAGACACTTGAGTGCATGTGTGTGTATGCGTACTCAGGATCCTTAGGAGATGGAGAAATGGAAGAAAAGGTTTGCAGTGTGACCATGCTCCATTGTGGGTGTGTGTGTGCATGTGCTTGTGCTCTTTCTCTCTGTCACGAGTGCATGCATATACATCCTTTTGCAATTAAAAGACAAAAGGCCCAAAGATTTGGATAGACACTTTTTTCTTTTTTGGAGTGTTTTGCTATAGGGTATGTGCGCTCACCAGAACGAGAGACAAACAGACAGAAAGTGAGAAATCACCCCTCGGCGGGGATGGTCATGCTGCAATCCCTTTCTCCTCTGTTCTCCTTTCGGGAAGTTGGGCATGCACACACACGTGCCTGGTGTGAGTTTAAGCCACTGGGTCTGCGGTCGACTACATGGGAGTCCAGCAACAGCCATTACGCCAACTGCTGGTCCCAACTTGAACCCCAGTCAACTACATGGGAATCCAGCGACGTAGCTGTTATGCCATCTGCTGGTCCCAACACTTTCTTTTTTAAAAAAAGTTATTTAATTTTATTTGTTGTTATTATTTTTAATTTGACCAGAGAGGGAAAGCGAAAGTGAGAAATGAAGCCACTAGATTGGGACCGGAACCATGGTCAGTCATGTGGGAATGCAGCGCCCTAACCACAGTGCTTCCTGCTGGCCCCAGGATAGACAATTTCCAAGAATATAGGCACATGCCCTTTAAGCACATGAGGAAATGCTAAACATCATTAGGTAAGTGCAAGTCAGAGCCATGGTGAGATACCACTTCCCACCCAGTTAGGATGACAGTAATCCACAGGGAGAGATAATTAGTGTTGGTGAGGATTGTGAAGAAATTGAATCCTTCATTTGTTGCTGTTGAAAATGTAAAACTGTGTGACTGATTTATAAAGGTGGTCTGAGTAACTTGTGCCTCAGCAATTCCATTTATAGGTTTATACCCAAGAGAATTAAGACTATAATATGTTCACACAACTTGTACATGAATGTATATGAATGTTTGTAACGGCATCATTCGTAATAGCCAAACAGTAGGAAAAACCTAGTGTCTTAGCAACTGATGAATGGATTAATGTGGTTTATCCTTAAAGTGGAATGTTACTCACCAGTGCAGAGTATTGAAGTACTGATACAAGCTACAACTTGGATAAACCTCATAAACATTGTGCTCAGTGAAAGAAGTCAGTCACGAAAGACATTTTATATGACCCAACTTGTATGAACTGTCCAGAATAGACAAATCTGTTTATAGATATGGTAGATTAAAATTGCTTGGAATTTGTGAGGGTGGATGGAGTGACCACTAATAGTTACAGATGTTTCTTTGGGTAGGTGGATGTTCTAAAAGTAGAGTATGGTGGTGGTTGCACAACTCTGTGTATGTATTCAAAACCATTGAATTGTATGCTTTAGCTTGGTGAATTTAACAGTATATAAATTATCTCAGTTCAATTGTTATAAAAATTTAAAGTGCATTTAGATACTATATACCTGTTAGAGTGACTAAAATGATTTCTAAAGACAAACCATACCAAGTGTTTGTGAGGCTGTCGAGCACCTAGAATTTTTATGTACTATATGTACTATTGGTAGAAGTGCGAAGTGGTACACTGCTTTTTCTGGAGAGCAAGAAACAAACTTTGGGATGCAGATGAGCCAAGGTTGATAGGTGAGCAAGCAGAGCAAGTTGGAACACCTCTGAGTATACCTGTGCAAGGCTTGGTTTGCGTTGAGTCTTTATCAGTGAGGCCGTGGAAAGGTATTCCTTAAAACCTACTGACAGTGCAGCAGGAGTAAGACAGTGCCCCCATTCTCTGGCTGTCCCTTCAGCACCCTGTGCTGACAAAGCTTAGCTGCCAAAACAAAAAGCTTGAGTCCAATCTCTTATCACAGAACAGGTACTGAAGGGGGGGAACTTCGGAGCTAAGAGGAGATACCTTGACAACTGGCTCTTTCCTGCTGAAACTGTGGGGGTCATTGCCTATACTTCTGAAGCTCAAAGTTACCCTCAACTATCAGAATCACCACCATGGCTACTTTAACTATTGCAGGAGTCCCCAACATCTGCAATTAGCTGCCTCTGCTGGGTTTTAGAGCTAGAAGTAGAAATTGGTTTTATCCCTTTTCTCCTTCTGATCTTGTAGAAGTGCTTCTCACTGATAAAGTCTTTTTTTTTTTTAAATTATTTTACTCATTATTGCTACTAATTTCCTATAGGGCATGTATACTCACAAGAGAAAGAGAGAAAGCAAGTTGCCAGGTCCAGGATTTGAACCATGGTCAACTGTGAGGGAGTCCAGTGTCTTAACCATCACACCACTGGTAGAATCTTAACTCAAGCCTAGGTAGCAAGGAGGCCAGAAACTGTACTTACCAGCCTTTCAGGAACAGCAATATAAATGAACTGTTAGCTCAGTGATGATAGGAATCCAGAGAGATGAGAAAGTAGGAGAAAGGAGTGAGAGAGAGAGAGAGAGAGAGAGAGAGAGACTGAGAAATCAAGTCTCCAAGTCCAGGACTCAAACCATGGTTGGCCATGTGAGAGTCCAGTGCCTTAACCACCACGTCACCTGCTGGCCCCATCCATTTTTGCTTTTGCTTTTATTTTTATCTTTAATTTGCAGTAGGGGGTTTACACTCATATGGAGAGACAGAAAAGTGACAAAGCATCCTGTAGTGGGGATGATTACACTACAACCCCTTCTCCATTCTCCTCTCAGGATTTTGGGCATGCATGCATGTGCACCTAATGTGCTTTTCAGGCTGCTGGGTATGGGGCTCAAAACTGCACAGTTGCCCATCTTTTAATAGTTGCCTTAACCACCATGACACTGGGTGGCACAAGAATTTGAATTTGGTTTTTTTTTGGGAGATTTTTGCTCTAGGGTACATGTGCTCGTTAGGGATACAGAAAGAGACATACAGAGAGAGAGAAATCACCCCCAGGGGGGATGGCCACACTGCAATCCCTTCTCCATTCTCTTGTTGGGATTTTGGCATGCGTGCACATGAATTTTAATTAACATGATTTATTTGGGTTTTTCTTGTTTGAGACCCGAAAACCTTGTATTTGTAAGTTTGTCTTACCAAATTCGGTAAAAATTTTAGCCGTTACATTTTTCAGCCCCACCTTTTTTCTCTTATTTTTGACACTCAGATGACACAAATGTTAGATATTTTGGTATAAACTCATAGATTGCCAAAGATTTTATTTTTAAGCCTGTTTTCTCTCTTTTGTTTAGATTGGATAATTTTTATTTTTTTGTTTTCAAATTCATTGTATCTTTTTCCTCTCTGTTCTACATCCAACCATTTAACATTTTTTTCACTTTTTTTCAGTTCTAAAATATTGTCTTGGTTCTTCCTTATATTTTCTGTTTATTTGCTGAAACTTTCTATTAATTTCTCTCAAATGTGTTTATAATCACTCATTGAAACAGTTTTACAATAGCCGTTTTAAAATTATTTTCAGATATCTCCAACATCTGTGTCATCTCAGTGTTGATATCTTTTGAGTGTCTTTTCTCATTCATGTTGAGATTTTCCTGATTTTTGATATGAGTGACTTTCAGTTGTTCTATGGATATTTTGGGTATTATGTTATGAGCCTCTAGTATGAATTGATTGATTGATTGATTACCATAGGGCATGTGTGGTCTCGGGAGACAGGGAGAGGGAATGTGAAAAGTGCCCCTTATGGGGAATGGTCACACCACAGTCTCTTCCCTTCCGTTCCTTCTGTCTTTCGGAAACGCACGCACGTGCACTTGGTGTATTTCTCATGCTACTGGGTCCAAGACTCAAATCGTGCAATTGTCTTGTGGGTTCCAGCTACCCTAACCACCTAACACTGTGGACTGGCCCTATTGAGTTGATTTAAATTTGCTAGAGTGTATGTATGTTCACCAGAGACAGAGAGAGAGAGAGAGGGGAATAGGGAGATGGAAAAAATACTCTCTGTGAGGAATGGTTAGCCTCAGTGCCTGCTCTCCTATCTCTCCATCCTTTTGAGATTTGGGGTATGCATGTACATGCACCTGGCGTGTTTTTGAAACCATGTTTTTGAACTATGTGGTTGGCCATTTTGGGATTTGGCTCCCTTACCATCAGGCCACACAGTGTCCTAAGGCTCTAGCTTTTATTATTTACTTTAAAAGCTTATTCCCTTATTGATTGATTGAGGGCAAGAGAGAAATACAGGCACTCCCTATGAGAATCCCTATTGTGTGTTCCACATCTGTTCTCTGCTGGCCTGGGTCATAGGCATACACTGTTGGGCTGAGAGGTCCCAGGTTGTGAACCCGGGACTTTACCCATATGGATCTAGTTGCATTACCATTGTATCACCATCCAGACCTCTCTGAGTTTACTCTCATCGTCATAGAGTATACCATTGTGTGAATGTACTAAAATTTGTGTATTCATTCTATTTTGTTTTTTAAAGAATTATTTTATTTAACTTTATTTATTTATTTATTTAAATTTGACAAGCATGAGAGAGAGAGAAAGTGAGAAAGCAAGCCACCAGGGCCTGGATTTGAACAGTGGTTGCCCATATGGGAATCCGGTGCCCTTAACCTTAACCACCATGCCAACTGTTGGCCCCTCATTGTATTGTTAATAAGCAATTTGGGTAGTTTCTGTTTTTTAAGAGTTCTGAATAGTGCTGCTGTGAACTTTTTAAAAAAAATGTTTATTTAATTTTATTTGTTATTATTTTAATTTGACCAGAGAGAGACAGAAAGAGAGTGAGAAAGCAAGCTGCCAGATCTGGAACTTGAACCATGGTTGGCTTTGTGGGAGTCCAATGCCTTAACCACCATGCCACCTGCCATCCCACAGTATAAATATTTTTTTCTAAAAAATTATTTAATTTAATTTATTTATTCATTTATTTTAATTTGACGAGAGAGGGAAGATGAGAAAGCAAGCTACCAGGTCTGGGATTTGAACCATGGTCGGCCATGTGGGAGTGTCCAGCGCCTTAATCACCACACCACCCGCTGGTCCCCACTATAAACATTTTTTTTTTTTTTTTGAGAGGTTTTTGCTATAGGGCGTGTGCTCTCGCCAGGCAGACAGAGAGAGACAGAGAGACAGAAAGCGAGAAATCACCCCCCAGGGGGGGTGGCCACGCCACAATCCCTTCTCCTCCATTCTCTTCTTGGGATCTTGGGCACACACACATGCGCGCCCGGCGTGAGTTTTAAGCCATCGGGTCCAGGACACGAACCGCAGTCAACTATGTGGGAGTCCAGTGACATAGCCATTACGCTAACTGCTGGTCCCCCCCACTATAAACATTTTTATTCATGCCTTTGGACATAAGTATATAGAAAACTTGATTTAAAAAAATAAGATACCAGGAAGATAACCCAAATACATGCAAAAATGTTCAATAGATATTACACATAAGGTAAAAGAAAAGAACTTTCCTCCAGTTGTATCTTACCAGAATCAGTGTTAGTTAGCCATGAGGTCTGTGTACTGATACCTTGCTTCAGATTTTTCTTTTGGATCATGGATTGGCAGGAGAAGCTTCCATTTTCTCTATTTCCCACTCACATGGGTGTAACTAAGGCTCTGAAAGTTTAGTCAAGGATATGGAGCAAAAGCAGGTGTAGCGTATTTGTTCAGCTTTTCCCTGGCTTCTATCTTTTTAATATGGTGTGTCTATGCTTGTAACTGTGTCTGTGCAGGGTTAGGGGTCTGCTGGATCTGAGAAAACAACTGAATGTTTTAGAAGTAGGGCTTGTCACCATTCTATTAGAATTAAAAACAAAAAATTATTGTCTAATTTCAGGTTTGTATCCTAAGTAGAAATTTAGGATTCTGTCTTCCCCCACCAGAGTAATGTTCTGGTACGCCAAGTGGCCGCCACCTTGGAGTGAGTATATATGCCCTGAGTTTGCCACCACTTCTCAGGCCTCACAGGCTAGGCTGCCTAGGTGGGGTTGGTGATATCTTGGGGTGAACCCACCGACGGACCAGCTAGTCACACCCAGGAGATATTGCATCTTGTCCTTGCATCTTGCTGGCAGGGATTATGCCAACAAGGGCTGTCCTTGCCCTATCAGTCCACATTTGGTGGCTGACCCAGTTAACATCTTGCTGGAGGTCACTGTGGCGACCCATGTTCTTGTAAGTGTGACTGTGTTCATGTTGCCTCTCTCTGAATCACGTCCCAGGGACACCCTTTGCCATGCTATTGCCTTATGCCCTACTTCTGACTCACACATCTACCTGTGGATGGGTTGGGGAGAAAAGACCCTACACTTGGCACTGGCTCATCCGGACTTGGACCCACCCTACCTCCTTGATCCTGTGGTAACATGTTTTTTTTTTTTTTTTTTCTTTTTTTGGAGAGGTTTTTGCTATAGGGCGCGTGCGCTTGCCAGACAGACAGAGAGAGACAGAGAGATAGAAAGCGAGAAATCACCCCCCAGGGGGGATGGCCACGCCGCAATCCCTTCTCCTCCATTCTCCTCTCGGGATCTTGGGCACGCACGCACACGCGCCCGGCGTGAGTTTAAGCCGCCGGGTCCGGAATTTGAACCGCGGTCGACTACGTGGGAGTCCAGCAACATAGCCATTACGCTAACTGCTGGTCCCTGGTAACATGTTTTGGTCTCAAAAGTTAATAAACGAGCATCTGAGTATTCAGTAGGTGATGTGAGTGGGTCTGGACATGTGTTCAGCTCCTACCTGGGTAAATGGTAATTCTAGATATAATCCATACCCATGGTGACAGTGTCTGGTAATTAGCTGCATATCCCAAGACCCTAGTTCCTCTAGTTAGCTTTTGCAGTGCCTACTGTGGGACCATTGTGACCAGGAATATTTTTTTTTTTTTTTTTTTTAATTTTTGAGCGGTTTTTGCTACAGGGTGCGTGCGCTCACCAGAGAGACAGAGAGATAGAAAGCAAGAAATCACTCCCCACGGGGGATGGCCACGCCGCAATCCTTTCTCCTTCATTCTCCTCTTGGGATCTTGGGCACGCACGCACACGTGCCCAGTGTGAGTTTTTTTAAAGCCACCGGGTCCAAGACTCAAACCACTGTTGACTACATGGGAATTCAGTGACATACCCATTACACTAACTGCTGGTCCCAGTGACCAGGAATTTTGATGACAGGTGTCAAGGTTCAGTTCTGCAGAGGGAGCCATCCCATTCAAGGAAGGTAACAGGTGTGAAGATTACCCACTCCCGTTCTAGAAGTACAGTCATGGAAACACAGGACTTTTTGGAGGCCCTCATAATTGGAATGAATCCACATTAAATCCTTTGAGGAAGTCCATTGCAGGGCAAATCTGCTGTTGGCAGCCCCTGGTAATCCTACTAGCAGTGTATTGAGTTTGTTGCAATTAAAATGCTTACACTTGGATCTCAGGCTCAGTGAGGAAGAGTCTCCTGCTGGGAAGTCCCTGCCCTCTGTCTCTTGGCACCCTCCATGCTTACAGCTGAATTTCTCATGCTACAGCCTGTAGCATGCCCTTGGAGAAAATTAGAGTGTTCAAAATAGCAGGGGCTGCTGCCTGGATACCATTGTTGGAATCATGACACGGAAGCGCAGTTCTATTTTGTTTGTATCGGAACTTTGCTGTGGCCAATTATTTGGGGTTTTAGTTTTAGCATTAGGCCATTAGTATTCAATCGTGAATCAATAGTAGATGGACCAGTGTGAAAGTTTTTTAATACAAGGATGTTTTCATTAATCAAGGATGAAGGTGAAAGTGGGAGGTTTAAAGAAGTTGTGATCCTGTGTCGTTGACCATAAAAATGGTGCTGCTGACCACAGTGTTAATGTTTATGATCTACCAGCCTCTATCAGGAGACCATACTCCTTGGGTGGCGGTAGGGGAAGGGTTTGTTACCAGAATTGAAAAGCACCAGTAGTGGAGTTCCCACTTAATTTGACTCAACATGTGCAACCTCATCAAGTTCCCTTGTGTACACAGTTGACCCAGTCATAGGTCTTGTGTGGGTGGAAGTGTGTGGTTTTTCTACCTTGGTGGTGATTTGTCTGGTTAATTGATAACCTGGAAGACAAGCATGCCATTTAAGCAATACTGAGCTCTCTCTATCCCAGTATCCTTCAGCTTCCACAGTGGTATTCCACCGCAGAAATTTAACAGCAACGAGCCTGTGATGATGCTAAATGTCTAGTTCTGCGCAGCATACTCCTCAGTGTGTGCACATCCTGATTTGACGGGTGTCAGAGACTCAGTAAATCCACTGGTGATGGGGTTCCGGATTGTATTTATTCCCCTCGAATTAGGAAATCCCTTTAAGACAGTAGGTCTAAACATTTAAATCCCTGCCCTTTGCCCACACTGGATCAGCCTCTTGAGATCGGTACTTGGCCTTCAGGGATAGCTGAAAAGACGGTTTCAATGTAAGTCATAACCCGGTTTCTGAAACTGGGCCTGCTGAGTAGCTCTAAGGAGCTATATAGCCAGTGAGCATGAATGAAAGATTTGTTGCAGCTCATTGTCCCTCCTACCTTCTGTCCCACAGGCCACTCAGAAGGACAGACACATATGCCAGTACAGGCGCTCACTTTAGGGATAAGGGGCTAACTGTAGTCCTTTGGGTGCAGATGGTTTTCAGCTGAGCTCCCGTCACTTCTGCATAATTCAACCTCTGGTTCATCTCTCTCTGGCGTGGTACCTTGGGGTGTCTCCCAACGCTAATCTGTCTGTTTCTTTTATGGGATGAGGAGATGGGAAAGTGGTATATATTGTACCTGTTCACTGCTGTTAACTGCGTTAAGCCTTTCGATGTGTTTTTGTGGAGTTTAAATTGTTAAGATACTACTGGTGACCTAATTTTGCATGTTTCTTTTCACTATTTGTTAGGGAGTGTACAGTGTGAAATAAAACCAGCATTTCTGTTATTTTCAACTTAATTTACAGAGTTCTCATACAAAGACTTTATTTTTTTTTTGGAGAGGTTTTCGCTATAGGGCGCGTGCGTTCGCCAGACAGAGAGAGACATAGAGACAGAAAACAAGAAATCACCCCCCAGGGGGGGATGGTCACGCCGCAATCCCTTCTTCTCCATTCTCCTCTCGGGATCTTGGGCATGCACACACACGCGCCCGGCGTGAGTTTTAAGCCACCAGGTCCGGGACACGAACTGCGGTCGACTACGTGGGAGTCCAGCGACATAGCCATTATGCTAACTGCTGGTTCCCAAGAACTTATTTTTTTTTAATACATTATTTAGGAAAGTTTTTAGTTTCAGGTATACACTTGAATATCATCTTAATTACAGTTTTTGGTAAACTGTGCTAGTGACTGTCTTGCCAAATGATAGATTTTTGCTTTAACATGCACTGTTTTAGTTTTTGTGGTCTTGTTTTTTGAAACAGTTGTGACCAAAGGTAATTTAATTTTTTTTTGTTCATAGATATATGTAGAGTGTGTCGATCAGAAGGAACACCTGAGAAACCTCTTTATCATCCTTGTGTATGTACTGGCAGTATTAAGTTTATTCACCAAGAATGGTAAGTCAGATTTTTAGGAGATTGTACAAATGTGAGCTTCAATTTTGTCACCTATCTATTTTTTTTTTAAAGAATTATTTTATTTAACTTTTATTTATTATTACATCATTATTATTTTTCAGTTTGATCAGAGAGAGACAGAGAGAGAGAGAGGAAGTGAGAAAGCAAGCCACCAGGTCCGAGACTTGAACCGTGGTCGGCCATGTGGGAGTCCAGCGCCTTTAACCACCACGCCACTTGCCAGCCCCAATTTTGTCACCTATCTATTAAGAGTGGTCATCTAATTAACTTTTTATATAGTATTATTTTTTATTATTTATTAAAGAATTATTTATCTACCTTTATCATTTTTTTTTTTAATTTGCTATAGGGCACATATGCTCACCAGAGAGAGAGAGAGAGAGAGAGAGAGAGAGAGAGAGAGAAAGCAAGCCTCAAGGTCTGGGTTTCGAACCACGGTTGACCCGGAAGTCTGGCACCTTAACTTCCACTCCACCTGCTGGCCTCTTCATAGTTATTTTTAAAACGTTAGTTATAAAATTTTAAAAAGAAATGAACTGTTATTCTTAATACTATGCCTGTTATTTTGTATATTGTCTTACAGGTGCATCTGGGTATCAATTGTTTATTTGTACCTGAGAGCTTGTTTAGTCATTGGAAATATTAAGGTTTTCTAGTTTTGCTTGGCATAATGGCTTACACTTAGGAAGTACTTTGTGCCAAGAACTATTTTCATTGCTTTTACACATCTTAACTTATTTAATTCTTATGGGAAAACTATGAGATGCAGTATTAATATTAGATGAGGAGATTGAAGCATAGGAAGGTTAAAAAACTTGTCTTGGAGGCTGGCATGGTGGTTGAGGTGTTGGACTCCCACGTGACTGACTGTGTTCTAGCCCCAGATCCAGAGGCTTGAAAATTGCCGGGCGGTGCGTGTGTGCATGCCCAAAATCCTGAGGAGAGTGGAGAGTGGCATGACCATCTGCCCTGGGCAGTGATTATTTACCTGACCTCTTTGTCTTTCTCTTAGAAGAAAAGAAAATTGCCCTGGGCCTTATAGCTAGCTACTTAGTGGCAGAACCAGGACTCAGACCTAGCTACGAAATATTGGTATTATCAAATGAGTATTAGAACTTATGTTGATGGCATTGAGATTCTTTCCATATTTATCATCTAACTTTGAAGAAAATATACCTTAATTGAGTGGTTTTTTTTTTTTTTTTTTTTCTTTAAAGAGATTTTTGCTGTAGGGCACAGTGTGCTTTCTGAACAGAGAGAGACAGACAGATAGAAAGTGAGAAGTCACACCCCCAGGGGTGATAGCCATACCGCGGTCCTTTCCCCTCCATTTTCCTCTTGGGATTTTGAGCTTGCATGCACACGTTCCTGGCATGAGTTTCAAGCTGCCAGGTATGGGACTCGAACCACATTTGGCCATGTGGGAGTCCCCAGCAAAGTAACTATTATGCCATCTGCTGGTCCTGAGCTTTTTTTTTTAAGTTGAAAAAATTTATTTTTTTTCACTGGGGGTGGTAGACAGATACCCTTGAGAGGGTCTCATTGTGTTGCAACCCTTCACCCAGCCCTCTAGCCAGCCAGGATCATAGGTGTGTGATATTCTGTGTGTTTCCGGTGGAACCAGTCAGAGCCTTCCATGGGCTCCAGCATTGCAGAGAGATGCCCTGTGGCTTGTGCTGTGGCTGGGCCAAGCTTTGTTTTTAGTTTACTATAGTGCATGTGTACTCGCCAGAGAGACAAAGAAATGAGAAATCACCTCTTGGCAGGTGTTGCCATGCAACAGTCTCTTTTCCTTCATTATTCTCTTGGGATTTTAGGAATATACACACACATGGCATCTGGCATGTTTTTCAGGCCCCTGGTTTTGAGTCACCATGCAGTCAGCCATGTATAGGATCCAGCCACCTAACCACCATGCCACCAGCTGGCTTCACATCTTTTTTTTTAAGAAGAGACAGAGGCAGAAATGGGGGAGAAAGACACAGAGCTGTCTCTACCCACTAGAAAGGAGCCTGGAGGGAAAATTCTCAGCAGAAAAATCTTCATTTTTGATCAAGGAAACCAATATTTCTTTTCTTTTTTTTTTTTTTTTTGGAGAATTTTTTGCTATAGGGGTGCGTGTGTTTGCAGAAAGACAGAAACAGAGAGACAGAAGGTGATAAATCACCCCCTGCGGGGGATGGCCACACCACAGTCCCTTCTCCTCCATTCTCCTCATGGGATCTTGGTCACGCGTGCACATCCTCCAGGCGTGAGTTTAAGCCACCAGGCCCAGGACTCGAACTGTGGTTGATTACATGGGAGTCCAGTGACATAGCCATTATGCCAACTGCTGGTCCCGTTCATGTTTTTTTTTTTTTTTTTTTTTTCCTGTTCATGCTTTTTTAATAGTAGAAATACAGACAGTTTTTATCTTTACCTGTTATAATGTAGTTATAAAAAGTTAAGAATGTTCTAAATTTGAAAGTGTCAAAATTGTAAAAGGTATGTAATAAAGTTTTAGTAAAAAACAGAACATTAATTTCTAATGGAACTTATTAACGTTTCTTTGTGGAAAACACTGTACTTACAAATGTATTTGTAATTACAGCTTAGTTCAGTGGCTGAAACACAGTCGAAAAGAATACTGTGAATTATGCAAGCACAGATTTGCTTTCACACCAAGTAAGTTCTTTATAAGTTTCCATTGCCTTTTTTGTTTGTTTGTTTTTTTATGATTATTACTAGCAGCATAAAAGTATTTAAGTAGGTAACTATTTTCACCTTGATTGTCTTTTATAGTAATAAGTATTGCTATTCCATTTAAGAAGATTTTTTAAGGATTATTTTATTTAACCTTATTTATTCATTTGTTTATTTCAGCTTGACTAGAGAGGGACAGAGTGAAAATGAGAAAGAGAGAAAGGTGGGGGAGAGAGAGAAAAAGAAAATAAGAAAGCAAGCCACCAGGTCCGGGACTCGAACTGGTCAGCCATGTGGGAATCCAGCACCTTTAACCACCACACCACCTGCCGGCCCCTAGGAAGATATTTTTAAAACTATGTGCTATCTTTTGGGACCAGCAGATGGTGTAATGGTTACATTGCTGGACTCTCACATAGCTATCTGCAGTTCGAGTCCTGGACCTAGAGGCTTGAAACTCATGCTGGGCGTGTGTGCGTGCATGCCCAAAATCCCAAGAGGAAAATGGAAGAGAAGGGATTGTAGTGTGGTCATCCCCCTGGGGGGTGATTTCTCACTCTTTGTCTCTGTCTCTCTGGAGAGTGCACATGTCATATAGCAAAAATCTCTCCAAAAAAGAAAAGCTATGTACCATCTTTTAATACACATACATATATATGTAGTTTGTATGTGTGCGTGCGTGCATGTGTGTATGAGTGAGAAAGAGACATCACAGCCAGCCAGAGAGATTTATTTTGTGGGCTATTTTCCCCCCTCCTCACCTTTCGTTACTTTTTTTTTTTTTTGGTTTAAAGTTTTTGCCACAGGGTGCATTTGTTTGCATGAGAGAGAGTGAGAGAAAGTGAGAAATCACCCCCAGGGGGGATAATCATACCTTAGTCCCTTCTCTGTTCTCCTCTCAGGATTTTGGATATATATGCACGTGGCATATTTTTCCTGCCACTGGGTCTAGGACTCCAATTGTGCAGTTAGCCACATGGGATTCAGCCCCCTTAATTGCTACTCCATTGGCTGGCCCAAGGAGTTTTTTCTTGACAACATGCCATTAGTTTAATCAGTTATTCCTGTTTGGTTTGTCTGAACTTTTATAGTTCGGGCAATCAGTTAATTTTATTGCTTGAATGCTGAAATATGTGTAAGTTAGTGTGCACAAAGTTAATGTTTGTGAACTGGGGATGCAAGCATCTTGTTTTTTTAATTATTTTTATTTATTATTATTATTTTTAAATTTGCTATAGGGCGTGTGCACTTACCAAAGAGAAAGAGAGAAATTGAGAAAGTTTGGGACTCAAACCACAGCCACGTGGGAGTCCAGCCTCTTAACCACCATGTCACCTGCTGGCCCCAGGGGATGTGAACTTCTGTTGACTTCTTTGTCCTGTTCAGAGGCCTTTTTTTTCTTGATTTTCATATTTCACATGTGATTTGTCTTATAAATGACTTCTTAGATAAGTATATAACTGTTTGATTTACCTTTCTGCAGAAAAAAAAAGAAGTGAAATACAAATAAAATAGAGATTGCTTCTGTATGCCTGTTTTATATTTAAGAATTAAACTATTTTAAAAAAATCCTCATAAAATCCTATGTACTTTTTTTTCCCCCCGTATAGTTTATTCCCCAGATATGCCTTCACGGCTTCCAATCCAAGACATATTTGCTGGACTGGTTACAAGTATTGGCACTGCAATACGATACTGGTTTCACTATACACTTGTGGCCTTTGCATGGTTGGGAGTTGTTCCTCTTACAGCATGTGAGTATTCATGCCTCTAATAGGAGTTATTTAAAAATTACTAACTACTTAATATAAAGAAATATGTGTTATATTGGTTTGAATGGTGTTTATATGATAAATACTATATATTAGGAAAGTTTCACTTAGCGTTTATCTGAACTAAGAAAATTTTTGAACAAATTTAGTTCTCAAATGAATATGACAAAAACATACCTTCAGAGGTTAATAATTACTTTATGAAAGAATTGAAAAACCAAAATCAAACTATAATGAAAAGAAACATTTTGTTTCTTGAAGAATATAAGTGCTTTCAGCCTGCAGTATATGCCAAGCATATGCTTAAGTGTCCAGAGTCTTACAGGCTGGTGGGCAGGAGGAAGGAGATCACGGCATGACCAGACTCTGGAGGGTGCTCTCCTCTCTCTGTCTCTGTCTCTGTCTCTGCTCAGGACACTTCTCTCTCTCCTGTTTTCATTCTCATGTATGTGTGCTCTCTCGTAAATAAAGAGAAAAATAGCAGAACTCAAGGATAACTGATAGAAGGATAGAAATAAGGTGTGCCGTTACCGTCTTTAGGAATGGGACTGGAAAACAGCAAATAATTTTTGGAAAGTCCAACCAAAGGAAGGAAAGAAAGGAAGGGAAGTAAATAAAATACAGTACATCTGTAATCGTTAGGGTTCACATTTCTCTGAGATAGAGCTTCGTAGTCTGTATATGTATAAAACTTGTACTACAAAAGCATATCCTACCACAAAGCAGCATTAAGTTAATGCTAAAGAGATAGAAAAAGTCTGTTAGCAAATGCTAACAAAAAGCAGAAACAGTATTAATCATCTGATATCATTAAGAATGAAAAGAATTGAAGGGAGAATTGTATTTCGCATGAGTAAAAGGCATAGTTCACAAGAAAATAAAGTTAATGAACTTTTGTGTACTGGGAAACAGCTATGAAATATGCAAAGCATTCACAGTCATAGTGGACATCTAACATGCTTCTCTGAGATCAATAAATCAGGTAGTCAAAATAAGGACTTCAAGGACTTAAGTAACTAAGCTTGATTTCTGTTCTAAATTGTTTATACACACACACACACACACACACACACACTACATGATTTAAATTACATCATGCAATATATATAATTTTCTCTTTACCTTAGCAGTGTTCCCTGGTTGTCTTTCAATGTTAGTATGTGTCCTGCTACCTTATATTTTTAATGTACTCTGTAGTAAAGGGGCCTGTTGTTTTTTAACTTAAGTTTCCTGGTTTGTTGTCAATTTTATTTCGTTACAGGAATACTTGCTATGTGCATTTTACACATACTTATAAATAATTTCTATTACAGAAAATATTTTCCCATCTTCCTATTTTGACTTACCTTTTTGAAAGCAACCATTAAAAATTCTTACCTATGGGACCAGCAGTTAGCGTAGTGGCTATATCGCTGAACTCCCATGTAGTCGACTGTGGTTTGAGTCCCGGATATGGTGGCTTAAACTCATGCCAGGCACGTGTGCGTGCGTGCCAAGATCCCGAGAGGAGAATGGAGGAGAAGGGATTGCAGTGTGGCCATCCCCCCTGGGGGGTGATTTCTTGCTTTCTGTCTCTCTGTCTCTCTCTCTCTTTCTGGAGAGCTCACGCACTCTATAGCAAAAACCTCTCCAAAAAAAAAAAAAAATTCTGACCTAAAGTTATTGGGAATCCTGAAACTATGATAACATACAAACACTGGTTTGAGAGAAAATCTCAACTTTTTTCTCTTGGGCCACATTTCTAAATATTTAGTCTGTTATATTGTTCTGGATAGAATTCTACCTTTCATTTTTCTTTTTTTTTCTTTTTGAGAGAGATTATTGCCATAGAATGCGTGCACTTGCTGGAGAGACAGAGATGGAGAGAGAGGAAGTGAGAAATCACCCTGCAGCAGGAATGGCCATGCCACAATCCCTTCTCCATTCTCTTCTTGGTATTTGGGCATGCAAATAGATTGAGTCTTTCCTTTGGAACATCTGAGCTCATTCAGTAACATCAAACAAGTAAATTTAGACAGAATCTAAACACTAACATTTATTCTTCACTTTTTAAAAAAAGAATTATTTCATTATTATTATTATTATTTTTAAAACAACTCTCTTCTTTATTACAAGTGACAATTTAATTTTTTAAAAATTTTATTTAATTTTATTTATTCATTCATTTTTTAAATTGACCAGAGAGAGATACAGAAAGAAAGAAAGGGAAAGTGAGAAAGCAAGCCACCAGGTCTGGGACTCAAACCATGGTCAGCCATGTGGGAGTGTCCAGCGCCTTAACCACCACGCCACCTGCTGATCCCCAATTATTATTATTATTTTTAATTTGACCAGAGAGAGACAGAGAAAGTAAGAAAGGAAGCCACCGGGTCTGGGGCTCCAATGACAGTTGGCTATGTCAGAGTCCACACCTCAACCACTGTATCACCTGCTAGCCCCCATTTCTTAACTTTTTTTTTTTTTTTTTGGAGAGGTTTTTCGCTATAGGGCGCGTGCGCTCGCCAGACAGACAGAGAGAGACATAGAGACAGAAAGCGAGAAATCACCCCCCAGGGGGGATGGTCACGCCGCAATCCCTTCTCCTCCATTCTCCTCTCGGGATCTTGGGCACGCACGCACACGCGCCCGGCGTGAGTTGTAAGCCACCGGGTCCGAGACGCGAACCGCGGTTGACTACGTGGGAGTCCAGCGACATAGCCATTACGCTAACTGCTGGTTCCCATTTCTTAACTTTTTTAAAAGTTTATTTCTTCTGTGTGTGAGAAAGACAGACAAGCACCCTCAACAGAGTTCTTATGGTGCAAGCCACCCCCAACCTTAGCCAACTGGATCCTGGGTATGCTTGTGCATTCACACCAGGCATGCACAGGGGTACCCTGGGATGTGAACTGGGAACTCTCCCACGTTGATTACATTGTTATAGAGCACTGTGCTACCTTTCGTCCCTCTGTCACTTTTTGCTTAACCATGTTTTCTTTTTTTTAAAAGAATTATTTTATTGAGCTCTTATTTTGCGAGTGAGAGAGAGAGAGGGGGGGGTAAAGCGAGAAAGCGAGCTGTCAGGTCTTAACTTGAACCGCTGTCAGCCATGTGGGAGTCCATTGCCCTTGACCACCATGCCACCTGCTGGCCCCTAACTATGTTTTTTAAAATGAGGTTTTTTTTTTTTTTTTTTTTTTTTTGAGAAGTTTTTGCTATAGGGCGCGTGTGCTCGCCAGAAAGACAGAGAGACAGAAAACGAGAAATCACTCCCCAGCGGGATGGCCATGCCGCAATCCCTTCTCCTCCATTCTCTCTTGGGATCTTGGGCATGCACGCACACGCGCCTGGTGTGAGTTTTAAGCCACTGCGTCTGGGACATGAACTGTGGTCGACTACATGGGAGTCCAGCAACATAGCCATTATACTAACTGCTGGTCCCTAAAATGAGTATTTGAAAGACTCGGATTTGAAAGACTAAATGGCTTATTTCAGTGGCGTTCATGATGTTCCATTTTAGCTATGCTTCCTTGACTGTGTGAGTTCATGATGCGAGTTGTGACTGTATGCCATCATGCTCTTGTTTTGGTAGGCCGCATCTATAAGTGCTTGTTTACTGGCTCTGTGAGCTCACTACTGACACTGCCGCTAGACATGCTATCAACGTGAGTATTGAACCTGGATGATGATGAAGATTATGGACAATTCCCTAGCGAAGGGGTGGTTAGGATTCCTTTTCGTTTAAGATATGTTGCAGAAAATATCTGCTTAAGGACCATACTGTTTCAGTTAAAGTTCTAAGCTATTAGACCAAGGTCTCCCAAATTGAACCTTACTCAAGTTTTCAATGGAGGGAAAAAAGTCATTTCATTCATTTCATTTGAGTAATCGTCTGTAACTTTGTTTTAACAGGGAAAATCTGTTGGCGGATTGTTTGCAGGGTTGTTTTGTGGTAACGTGCACACTGTGTGCATTCATCAGCCTGGTGTGGCTGCGAGAGCAGATAGTCCATGGAGGAGCGCCGATTTGGTTGGAGCACCCTGCTCCGCCTTTCAATGCCGCCGGGCACCACCAGAATGAGGTAACTCCCCTACCCCACAAAACTGATTTTAGGTGAGAAGTGAAAGTGGTTATTTTTTTAGTTTATTTATTTATTTTACATTTAGTCACTGAACACCACAGCATACAAAATACGATTTCCTATCCGCAATACATTGTATAGTGCCTTAATCATATATGTTATCATCAACAAATAATTTTCCATTTCTTGTTACATGTGTGTGTGTGTGTGTGTGTGTGTGTATGTGTGTGTATGATTCCTCCCCCTGCCCCCCATATTTCTTACCTTCTGCCATTTTCCGCCCTCCTCCTATACTGTCTCTAGTATCTGCAATTGCTTTCCCTTCCTTCCCCCGCACACATTTTATTGATTCACAAAATATCTTAATTAATCAAATTCCTTTCAATAGTAAGTTCAACTAATATATACATATCTGTGAACACGTTTGACTTTTAGCATGAAACTCTGAGTCGAATGAATATACTATAAAATAGCACTTAGTTGAGGCTATATAGCTTACTGTGGTCATTGAATAGGTATTTTTTAATATATTTTTTAATTTCAAGAAAGGTAGTTTTAGCTTTAATGAATCAATAAAAATATGTTAAGAGAACTTTGTTTAAGACTTAAAGCCAGGAAACAGGTTAGGATTCTGTTCAAATAGTAGGGACATGGACCTGTCCACAACTCAGGAGGAGACAAAAATCCTTAACTCTGGAAAACAAAGCATAGAAGATGATCAGTCATGTTTTAGTCAAAAGTCATAACATCCTATTTTACCAGTTCAGTCTCATATACTTAATATGTCTTCTGTTGTGGTCCGATCTGTTTAAATTCTGGAAGATAACATTCAACTTTGGACTTGCCCTTACCATTAAGCTGGCCATTTTTTTAGTTGTTTTTGAACTCTTATTTCTGTGTGTCTGACTTTATTTTTCCTGATATAGAACTCCCTTCAGAACTTGTTGGAGAGCTGATCTAGTGTCAGTAAATTCTTTCAGATTTTGTTTATCTGAGAATGTTCTTGTCTTCTCTTCCCATATGAAGGATAATCTTGCTGGATGTAGTATTCTTGGTTGAAATTGTTTTTGACTTAACACTTTGTCTGCTGTTAGCCTGATGGGGTAGCCTTTGTACGTAACATGACATTTCTCTCTTGCTAGTCTTAGTCTTAGTTTAGTCCCTGAAAGTACTAGTTCTCAATTCCAATGGAGGAGTCAGTCTTCTGAGAAATGAAAATTACTGTTGGGGCTGGCATGTGGCGTGGTGTTTAAGGGTGCTGAATTCTAGCTAGCCAACTATGGTTCGATTCCTGGACCTGGCGTCTTGCTTTCTCACTTTCTCTCTCTCTCTTGCTCTGTTCTTCTTTGGTCAAATTAAAATAAAATAACTAATTTTAAAAATAAAAAAAACTTATTTTCACTGTTAGAGACAGAAACCCTTGACTTTCATGTCCCCCATAAATGTTCTTCATGGCTGCAAAGGAGGCCAGAGGGAAGGCTTGGAAGAAGATTAAAAACGATGTGAAAAACAAAAAGAATGCTATTTTGACTGCCTCTTAATTTTCTAGCCAGATTGGAAGCAGTGTTGGAGGGCCAACTAAAATACTTTTATTTTCTTTGCCCTGGTTAACTCTTAAACTCAGGGCTGCATTTAAGGTATAACTTAAATATATATTCAACATACTGCATAACATTAGGAGGCGACCCCACCTCCTTGCTGCCCAGTTTCTTCATATGTAAAATGCCTAGCCTTTCATGCTGAGCTTTTTTTTTTTCCCATATAAAAGTATCGTAGATTTTTATTTTTTTATTTTTATTTTTATTATTTCAATTTATTTATTTGCATTCATTCACTGTACATCATTACAGCATACAAAATGAGATTTTCCATCCAGAGTACACTATATATTGTCTCAATCAAGCACATCAACAAACATGTTATTGTCAGCAAATGATCTTCCATTTCTTGTTTTCTGTATGTTTTGCCCCCCCTCCCATCCTTGATTCCCTCTCTCTTAGCCTCTGCCATCTCCCACTCTCCTCCCACACTGTCTCTGGTATCTATGTTTGCTTTCTATACTGTTTTCCCCCCACATTTTATTGAATCGCCAAAGACCCTAGTCAATCCAAATACCCTCATAGCAAACACAGGTGATACACACATTTCCATGAACACAAGTCTAACTTTACGCATCCTATAAAGTAGCACCTAGCTGTGGCTACATATCCTACTGCAGTCATTGAATAGATATATATTTTTTTTTCTGAAACTTTTTTTTGTAACTCAATTTACATTCCTTCCCTAAGCATCATCACAGCATACAAAATGCGATCTCTTATCCAGTACACACTGCATAGTGACTCAATCATGCACATTACAAAAAATTTTCCATTACTAGTTCCTAGAATTATTTCCACCCCTCTTTCTGACCCTCTGTCCCTTCCCACCCTCCTCTCACACCACCTCCGGTGTCTACAATTGTCCTTCATTCCCTTCCCACCCACATTGCATTGATCACACAATTTCCTACATAATCTAACTACTTTCAGTGGTGAGTTCACTCATTACTACTAAGAAAACCAGTATTAACTTAATTCAAAGAAGCGCCAAGGAACTTTGCTTAAAGCCAGGAAACAGGTTAGGATTCTGTACAAATGGTAGGTGCATGAACCTATCAGTCTCATGTACTTTTATCTTCTGTTCTGGTTCAATTTTCCTGATTAAATTCTGGGATATAATATATATATATAATATTCAACTCCAGACTTGTCCCTATGATTAAGTTGGCCACTTTCTTAGTTTTTGGACTCTTATTTCCATGTGTCTGTGTTTAATTTTCTTGATACAGCACACCCTTGAGAACTTCTTGGAGTTCTGGTCTGGTGCTGGTAAATTCTTTCAGGTTTTGTTTATCTGAGAATGTTCTTGTCTTTTCTTCCCACCTGAAAGATAATCTTGCCGGGTACAGTATTCTTGGCTGAAATTGCTTCTCTCGTAACACTTTGAATATATTTTCCCATTCTCTCCTCGCTCGCCTTGTTTCTGATGAGAGATCTGCTGTTAGCCTGATGGGATGTCCTTTGTAGGTAACTTGATGTTTTTCTCTTGCAATCTTAGTATCTTGTCTTTGTCTCTGGTTTTGGTCAACCTGGCTATAATGTGTCTTAGAGAAGATCTTCTTGGGTTGATTCTATTTGGGGTCCTTTGTATTTCCTGGGACTGGATCTTCGAATGCCTCTCTAGGTTTGGAAAGTTTTCTTGCAGGATTTCATGGAATAGATTATCAATGCCCTTATGGGTCTCTTCACCTTCTGGAATGCCAGTTATCCGGATATTTGGACGTTTGATGGTATCCAGTACTTCTCGCCTATCATTCTCAAATTTTTGGGCCATTTTCTCAGTCTTCATGGTGGATTTTTCTAAGCCAGCCATTTTCTCTTCTACATCTGAGATTCTGTTTTCTGAATGATCTAGTCTGCTTTTAATACTTTCAAGGGAGATTTTGACTTCTTGTATTATAGACTTCATCTCTAGCAGTTCCGTTTGAGTCTTTTGTAAAATGTGTAATTCCTCTTTTAGATCTTGCAAGAATCTCCTCATCTCCTGGAACTCATCAACTTCTTTCTCCTTCTCTGTAGCAGTTCATTATCTCTATTCTCTTCCATCTCTGTTAGCTTTGACATTATGAGTGCTCTAAATTCCTTATCAGACATTTCCATGACTTTCACCGAACTGCTTGTGGATGAAGGACAGTTACTCTTTTCCCTTGGAGGAGAGGTATTTTTTTGTTTTCCCATATTTCTCGTGATCCGGCGGTGATTTCTTGTCATCTGATGGATGGTGTGTTTCTTTCAAATTCTTGAAGTTCAGCCACGCTAGCTTTGCTTGCTGGAGGCTGAATTATGAGTAGAAAATCTTCATTTCTCCTGTCCCCTGAAATATCTAGTTCACAGGAGCCATGAGGAATCTTCTTCTGAAGGAAGGGCTCAACTCTCCTGCCACGCTAGCTTTGCTTGCTGGAGGCTGAATTATGAGTAGAAAATTTTCATTTCTCCTGTCCCCTGAAATAATTAGTTCACAGGAGCCATGAGGAATCTTCTTCTCCATGCTGAGCTTTTGAAAGTGAAAAAATTGAAACATTGTTGATCAAAGTCTTATGCACTTTTATTTTTTCTTTATGAGTGATTACATGGTTAAATGCAAGGTTATTCACTAGAGTGTTAAGAAGAGAAGAAAGATACAATAAATGGTTTTTAGTATCTTGTTTGGGACTCAAACTGCTGTGGACTATATGGGAGCCATTACGCTATCAGCTGGTTCCTAAAAGTTTTTTTAAATGGTGTCTTTTTTTTTTTTTTAATTTTTGTATGGTTTGTGATAGCTATTTCTTTTTTAGTTTTCTTTCTTTTTGTTGTTGTACCTTTTTTTTTTTTTTTAAAGCATGGGAAGAGTAATTTGGAAATAGAGTAGTACTAAGACAAGTTATCTAAGCTTCTGGGCTCTTCTGTCATTTCAGGCTCCAGCAGCAGGAAATGGTGCAGAAAATGTTGCTGCTGATCAGCCTGCTAACCCACCAGCTGAGAATGCAGTGGTAGGGGAAAACCCTGATGCACATGATGAACAGGCAGAGGAAGAAGAGGAAGACAATGAGGAAGAAGACGATGCTGGCGTGGAAGATGCAGCAGATGCTAATAATGGAGCCCAGGGTAATGACCACTCATGTGTCCTCATTCTTCTTCAGAACCCTGAGTCCTCACATTGAGAAGGACTGGGATTTTCTAATTTTAATGTTTTGAAATTCTGTTTCTAACCTGTTGTCTCTTTATTTTGGCAAACTGGCATTTGTGAATACACGTGTGCATACATATGCTTTTTTTTACAAGACAGCCCATTTTATTTTTATTTTTTTTAGGTTTTTGCCATATGGTGTGTGTGCTCACCAGAGAGGAAGGAGACAGAGACAGTGAGAGGGAAAGTGAGAAATGACCTCCCCCAGGGTATTGGCCACACTGCATTCCCTTCTTCTCCATTCCCTTGGGATTTTGGGCGTCCATGCACACAAAGTGAGAAAGCATCCCCATGGAGGTGGTCAAAATGCAGACTCTGCTCCGTTTCTCCCTCCTTTCAGGATTTTGGGCATGCACACATTCCTGGCATGTTATTCCAGCCACCAGGTCCAGGACTCACACTGTGCAGCTGGCCTTGTGGGATATGACCACCTTAACACCAGGCCACCAGCTGGCCCTGAAATCTTTTTTTTTGGTTCAGTTTTTTAATTTCCAAAGGGTACATGTGCTCACAAGAGAGAGAGAGGCTTCCCCCTCCTCAATGGGATTGGGTCATGCCACAGTCTTTTTTCCTCCATTTCTCCATTCCATCTGCATCCTCGGTGCACGTACACAGCCCAGTGGACCAGGATTTGAACCACAGTTGGCCGTGTGGGATTCTTCTCCCAGTATATAATAATTAACTACTGTAGTACTGAGATGTCCTTAAAATTGTCTCTTTTACAGGACTCTCCAGTTTTTTGCTAGTGGGCATGTGCGTTACCAGAGATGGGGGAACGGGGGTAACCATGAGAATCATCCCGCCAGGAGGGTGGCCTTGCCACAATCTCTTCTCCATTCTCTTAGGATTTATTTTCTCAGGATTTGGGGCTTGCATGCACATGTGCCCAGTGTGTTTCTTAAGCTCTGAGATTTGAACTGTGTGGCCATGTGGAATCCAGTGGCTTTAACCTCCATACCATCTGCTGGTCCTACACAGAACAGGATGACTAGGAAGAAATTACTTGTTAAGTTGGTACAGATCCTATTTTTTTTTTAAGGACTTTGATACTTATTTATTTATTTATTTATTGGAGAGGTTTTCACTATAGGGCGCGTGCGCTCGCCAGATAGACAGAGAGAGACATAGAGACAGAAAGCGAGAAATCACCCCCCCAGGGGGGATGGTCACGCCACAATCCCTTCTCCTCCATTCTCCTCTCGGGATCTGGGGCACGCACACACACGCGCCCGGCTTGATTTTTAAGCCACCGGGTCCAGGACACGAACCATGGTCGACTACGTGGGAGTCCAGCGACATAGCCATTACGCTAACTGCTGGTCCCCCCTGATTTATTTTTTTGTTGCTTTTTCCATTTCTATTGATCAGTACAGCTTTTAAAATTGAAGGAGAATTCTCGAGGTATATACTATAGGCCAGGTGCCACATAATGAAAGCAGGTTTTCATTTTCCAGCATTGACTTTAGAACGTAAAATAACACCCAGGACCAGGTCTGCCGCCTCCAAGTACTAGAATGTAAAATAACACCCAGGACCGGGTCTGCTGTCTCCAAGTACTAGGCATTCTGCTATGTGTTATGATTGTGAATGAACTACCTGATGTGTGTGTATGGAGTTTCTGTTCTAGTGAAGAGAAAGGAAATACACATTGTTACAAGTGTTGTACAGGTTGCTCTGAGGATGCTATTGAGGAGAGACCCATTTTCAGTAAGATTTCCTGAGCAGCCAGGCAAATGATGTTTGAGCTGAGACCTGACAGATAAGAAGCAAATTATGTAATGGGAGTTAAGGGCCTTTGTGGGGAGAGGCCAGGGCTCTGAGAATGCCGCCTGCTGCTACCCATGTGTCCAGCCATTTTTCTCTTTCTTGGTCCACTGAAGTAGCTCCTAACGAATCTCCTCCTGTTCTTGCCCTGCATAGTTCGTAGTACTTTCCTGTGATAGTTCCATTATATATATATTTTTAAAGAATTATTTTATTTAACTTTATTTATTTAATTTGACCAGAGTAGGACAGAATGAAATACCAAGTGAGAGCGAGAGTGAGAGCGAGAGCGAGAGTGAGAGAGAGTGAGAAAGTGAGAAAGCAAGCCGCCAGGTCTGGGACTTGAAATACAGTTAAGTTTTGGGGGTGAGAGTGTACTTTACTATTTATAATTCAAGTTTCATCAGTTTTTTTTTTATTGGTAGGGATTATTTTATTTAACTTACTTTATTTTAATTTGACCAGAAAGGGACGGGGGCAGGGGGTGAGAAAGCAAGCTGCTAGGTCTGGGACTTGAACACAGTCAGCCAGGTGGGAGTCCAGTGCCCTTAACCACCACACCATCTGCTGACCCTTCTTCAGTAATCTTTAAACTGCAATTTTATTTTCAGATGACATGAACTGGAATGCATTAGAATGGGACCGAGCAGCAGAAGAGCTTACATGGGAAAGAGTAAGTAAGAGCTCTTTCCGTTAAGTATCCTGCTGTTTTCATCCAAAAGCACGTTTTAAAACTGGACATAATATTTGTATATACTAATTTTTGTACTTATATTTGATAAAACATCAGAATTTTAATTTCTAGAGAAAATTGATTTACTGTTTGTGGTGAAAATAATGTGACACCAACAGCTTGTTTTTCAAACAGCCTTTAATACAAACCTTGCTCTATTTTTGGTCTTTTTTTTTTTTTTTTTTTTTTCTTTTTTTGGAGAGGTTTTTGCTATAGGGCGCGTGCGCTCGCCAGACAGACAGAGAGAGAGAGATAGAAAGCAGGAAATCACCCCCCAGGGGGGATGGCCACGCCGCAATCCCTTCTCCATTCTCCTCTCGGGATCTTGGGCATGCACGCACACGCGCCCAGCGTGAGTTTAAGCCGCCGGGTCTGGGACTCGAACCGTGGTCGACTACGTGGGAGTCCAGCGACATATCCATTACGCTAACTGCTGGTCCCTATTTTTGGTCTTTTTTTTTTTGGAGAGGTTTTTGCTATAGGGCGCGTGCGCTCGCCAAAGAGACAGAGAGACAGAAAGCGAGAAATCACCCCCCGGGGGGATGGCCACGCTGCAATCCCTTTTCCTCCATTCTCCTCTCGGGATCTTGGGCACGCACGCATACGCGCCCGGCGTGAGTTTTAAGTCACCGGGTCCGGGATGTGAACTGCGCTCGACTACGTGGGAGTCCAGTGACATAGCCATTATCCTAACTGGTGGTCCCCATTTTTGGTCTTTAATATAAACCTTACTTCCTTAGGGACTATTTTATCTGAAATTACAGATTTTAAAAAATCAGCCAGATTTTATATTGAAATACTATTTTAATGCTTCACTTGAGAAGATAATACAGTTCTGTCATGAAGTCTTGACATTGTAGGTATGTAAGAATTAAACCTGAGAATCTTTTTGTTTTTCATAATCATTTGATTTAGAATAAAAGGAGACCCAAAATACAAAATTCCCATCAACAAAAGTGTTTTTTTGCCCATGTTCTGAAAATGATGGACAGTCTTAAGAAGTAGGGGGTGAGGACTATACTTAAGAATGTTGAAAGGAAAATTAACCCGCCCGCCCCCCATCCCTTGCAAATTCTTACTAGAGGGCACATGTGCCTGTTGGAGAGAGGGAGTGACACAGACAGATCGAGCGAGGAAGCACCACATGGGGAATGGTCACACCACAATTCCTTTTTCCTTGTTTCTCACTCCTTTTGGAATTTTGGGCACAGGCACACATGCTTAGTGCTTCCCAAGCTGCCGTGTCTGAGACTTGAACCATGCAGCCAGCCATGTGGAATCCAGCTGCCTTCACCACCATCCACTGGCTGATGTGAAATTGAACCTTTTTTATAAATTAGGATGGAAAAATCATTTTGCATTTTGAATTAATGCCATTATTTGTTTATTTTAGATGCTAGGACTTGATGGATCACTAGTTTTTCTGGTATGTAAAACTAATTCTTTTTAGTAACAGAATTGTGAGTTGATTATTTGTCTTAGTGATTTAGTAACTTCATATTTATAGTGCTAACTTTATATTAAAGGTCAAAATACCAATGGCATTTGATTACTTCATATTTTAAAATATATTTTGTACATTGAAAATATTGAAAAAGCATAAGGGTAATATTTTTTAAAGGAAATTGCTATTTAATATTTGATTTTTAGAAAAGAAAGTGATGTACAGAATTAATACTTAAAAAGAACTTGGTCTTCTGAAGTTCTGCCATGGCAGTGTTTAATGCCTTTACCAGTAAAAGCAAAGCAGTTTTGTGTATTTCCACAGCGAGACCCCCCCCCCCCAGACTAAACTTAGGTTTCTGCTGATTGCTGAGCACTGCCATCTTTACCTAGAAACCTGCCTTATTATTAAAGACTACACCTTTAATTAAGGTGAGGAGCAAGTCTTTAAAGAACTTGTATCTTACAGATGAGCACGTTGCTATTGTCTGGCTCTATAATATACGGTCACTTGCCATTTGGAATTGTTTGGTTTGTATTCTGTTCATTTGTTTGTTTGGTTTAAGTAAACTAGAGGGTGCATGTGCCAGCAGATAGCGAGAGAGAGGGGGAGAGAGAGAAAGCACACACACCCCGCTCCCTTCCCGGTTACGCTCATATCACAGTCCTACTCCATTTCTCCATCCTGTCAGGGTTTGGGCATGCATGCACATGTGCCCAGCGTGTGTTTTCAAGCCACTAGGGCCAGGGTTTGAACTGTCTGGTAGGCAGTGTGGGATTTGACTCCCTTAACCACCAGGCCACAGGACCAGCCCTATTTTGAATTTTTGAATAGGGTATCAAGATGACGAGGCTTGCAGATAACAGAATCCTTACTGACTGAAATAGTGTAACAGGACGTTCAGCAGAAGGATGAGTTTGAGGGTTGGTTGATCCAGAAGCCCAGCAGTGTCATCCAAGACCCAGATAATTTCTGTTCTTCTCTTTTGTTGTCCATAGTGGTGGCTGATTTTCATCTGAAACCAGATAACTTTGAAATTAGCAGTGGCAGGGTTTTGAATGAACATACCTAGTACAACTCACAGTTTAGAAGTAATGTGACAGTACTGGTGAAGATTTGATCATGGTCAACACAGAGGGCATTGGCCACATACTCATTTATGTTCCTTATCTTCCTCTCCCCCAGCCCTTTTTTTTTCTTTTTAGTTTTTGTTATAGAGTACTTGGGCTTGCCAGAGAGAGACAGCAGGGAGAGAAGGAAAGTGAGAAATCACTGCCCCCTATGGGGGATGGCTATGCTGCAATCTTGAGATTTTGGGCATGTATAATGCACATGTGCCTGGTGTGATTCTCAAGCCACTGGGTCCAGGACTTGAACTGCAAAGCTGGCCATGTGTGATCTAGCATCTTAACCTCCATACTACCTGGTGGCCAACCTCCATTTAGGTCTCTTATCTTGTCAGTTCCTCATAAATAAATGACACAAACCATTGAGGCTGCAGGATTGACACAAACCCATTTGAACTGTTGGAAAAACCATTTACAGGAATGGCTTCATTTGTTTGGAAAAATATTCAGTATGTACCATGTACCAGTTATGGTAATAGTCACTGGGGGATTCAGAGATGAGTGAAACAGGGTCTTTGTTACTACAGATTCATCATAGTTAGAAACGAGGTGGCCAAGCAGAAGTCAGGAAAACTGAATAGACGTGAAAGAAGCAGTGTGCAGTGTACATTAATAGGAGCGGAAGATAAGGGAGTGAGAGAAAGGAGGAGGGTGGAGGGTAGAACCTTTGACAGGAACTAGACACTTGTCCTCTTCTCTACTCTTCCAGTTAGCTAGGACCGCAAGTGCGTGGCCTATTTGGACCAAACCCAGGCAGGCCTCCTCAGCCATTGCACCACCACAGTTGGGCACTTCATTTGGAATTTTTCATTGTCATTTGATTTAAGAGAGATCCGTTGGTTACTTATAAAAATATGTGTAGTTTGTGATAGCTTATTAATTTATAAGAGGAAATGTTTATAAATTGATTTAATCAATTATTCTACATGTAACATTATGAACTAGTTTTATTAGGCTTAATTTTGTGAACCATCTAATAAAAACTGATAAATATGTGTTAATTTCTGGATTGAGATCTCAAAATTATAGAAGAAAATTTTTTTCTTTTTGAATTTTTTTTTTTCTTTAAAGAAAATTTTGCTAAAGGGCATGTGAGCTTCCTGGAGAGGCAGAGAGAGACAGAAAGTGAGAAATTATCATCCCCGGGGAGGTGGCCACACTGCAGTCCCTTCTCCATTCTCCTCTTGGGATTCTGGGCACACATGTGCACATGCCTGGCATGAATTTTAAGCCACCAGGCCTAGGACTCAAACTGCAGTCGAATCTGTGGGAGTTCAGTGATGTAACCCATTATGCCATCTGCTGGTCCCATAGAGAAAAATTTTAATTGGGGGGTGGGGGCAGCAGGTGGCGTGGTGGTTAAGGTGCTGGACACTTCCACATGGCTGACCATGGTTCGAGTCTTGGACCTGGTGGCTTGTTTTCTCACTTTCCTTCTCTCTATGTGCCTTTCTCTGGTCAAGTAAAAATGACTGACTGAATAAATAAAATTAAATAAATAATTCTTTTAAAAAAAGAAAAATTTTAATCTAGCTAGTTTTAGAATTTTTCCTGTAGCCCAGTTAGACATATATCAAATATGAATTGAAGATGTTTTATTAATACTTTTGTTTTTCTTTAGGAACATGTCTTCTGGGTGGTGTCTTTAAACACATTGTTCATTCTTGTTTTTGGTAAGTTGTATTATTTTTTATGGCATTATGACAGTTTAGTTTTCTGGAAGTCTTATTATAGATTTTGTTTAACGTAGGATTATTAAAGAGTATATGAAAGTCATTTTAGTCAGGAATCCATATTGTAAGGCCCCAGTCATACAAATATTCTCTTAAGCAATGGCGACTATAGTTACTTACCTGTCTCTGCTTCTGTTGGGCATTCCCATCTCTTTGTAGAAGCTGATTTTGGACTGATTTGAGAATATATATATCTGATTCGAGAATAATATATTCATCTCCCACCTCTGAAATTAATTTTATGCTGAATATCTATTTGACCCTCCTTGGATTTTTATTTTTTTCAATCAAAATCCTGAGTAAGGCCTTCCAGAGACACTGGCTTGGCAGCTGTCACTAGTAAGAGATGTGGACTTACGGAAAGATAGTAAGCCTTCAAGTGTGAGCTTTGCTTAGAACCAGATCCTAGCACCTGCTGGTACTTTCCACCTCTCTCCTTCCCGGATTATGGACATGTAAACACGCGTGTGGCATGTTTCTCAAGCCGCCAGGTCTGAGACTCGAGCCACGTAGTCAGCCTGGTGGAATCCTGCTGCCTCAACACCAGGCCGTGGGCTGCCCCAGTCATTGTTGTTTTTGGTGCTCGTATCCTCTCTTTGGCCTATCACACCCTCTTCATAATGGGGTCTGTGTCCTTTTGACATGGTCCTATTAAACCTTGATAACTTCCTTGATTTCTGGTTGTAGAGAACGTTCCAGGTGATATTTTTGGCCCAGTTTGAAGATTTCTGGAATCTTTCATTTCTCCAAAAGAGTCCTGGTTCCTTTTAGTGGAGGATTATACTAGGAGTGCTCACTGTTTGAGGCTGAAGTTTTCATTTAGTTTTTCTTTCCCTTTTAGCATTTTGCCCTTACCACATTGGTCATTTCTCCCTTGTTGGTTTGGGATTTGAAGAACACGTGAGTATAATACTTCCACAAACTTTCATTAATTATCCCCAAATTTGATATTTGCTGAGTAAGTAATAATATCCTAAAGAGTTATTTCATTTCTAAATCTACCTTATGCAAAGGAATGGTTAGCCAACATGGTCTCATTCTTTTATTTTAAAACTAACAGCTGAAGAGACAGGCCATGTTGCCTACTAAGGAGAATGTGCTCTGAAATCCCTTGGTGCATATCTGTCTTCCTGCTGGGCAGGCCTGAGGCTTGCTGTGAGGAAATTTCCACAAGCTAATTTTCCATTTGCTCCATGAACTAGTGTGTTCCCTTCCCCTCCTTTTCCCAAGTGCCCCATATGAATTTAGAAAAGTAACAATATATCAATCAATTAAGATAAAGAAATAGATTTTTTTAAAAAAAGGAAAAGAAAGAGATTATCTTGCAGTGGTAGGCTATAATATTTCCTAAAGAATATGCCTCTATTTTGAGATGTTATCGTTATTTTCCAGAGGTAACTATTTGCATGGACTATTTCATCTTATTGGGGAGCTTAGAAAGGTCTAGTCTTTTTAAAGTTTATTTCTTCCATGAGAGAGAAACAACATCCCCAGTGAGGTCTTGATGCCACGATCCATCTACTCATTAGCCAGCCCTGGATCATGGACAAGTATATGCCCAGCGTACTTGGGGTGTCTTCAGACTTGAACCAAGAACTTCCCTATGTGGGACCGCCTCACAGAGCTTTGCGTTTTCCTGTAAAATCACTGTCTGGCCTCAGTTTTTTAAGGAAGAGCTGTCTGGGATCATATATTCATTCAGTGTTTGAGTCCTGAGAGATCACAGTTTGAAGCATATTCAGCTCTCTCCCTCGCCGGATGAAAGAACTTGAAAGGCTTACATATATACTGTGCTAAATTTGACTTTCTAAACTGTTGCCATTTGCTATTTGAAACTCAAGAACCAAAAAGATGGAGATGTGCAGTGTTTTTCACTATCCTCTTACAATTTTGGAACTTGACAGTGGAACAGATTTGGAGCTCAGTAGCAGTTTAAACAGTGACTCCTAGTGGTAGGATGTTAATTGGCAGGTGGATAGCTTGGGCTCTAGAGTACTGCTGCTGACTTCAGCAAATCCACTTTAGAGTGACAATAGAGGGCAGACTATTGGGTTACAGTGTTATTTTCGTAAAATTTAATTCATTCTATTGTTTTGTCTCCTTGGATAAAGTGTTATTCCGTATTTCTTCATCCTTTCGAAATACATAGCAGTCAGTGGGACAGCCTGCATGTTACAGAGATGTCATTCAAGGGGCAGTTTATGGTTGTTTTTGAGTAACAAAGTGCCTAGGTGATTGATTTTTAGTCATTTGGACTATTTAATACATTAGTAAAACTGGGGTATAGACCATGTGGCAAAATAAAAATTTATTTTTTTCTTATTTCCAGGTCCAAGCATCTCATTTTGAAGGCCTAATCACAACTATAGTTGGATATATACTTTTAGCAATAACACTGATAATTTGTCATGTATCCTTTAGTGAACTAACTTGGGTGTTCAGTAATATTACTCATACTAAGGGACCAGCAGACGGTGTAATAGTTATACCACTGGACTCCTACGTAGTCGACTGTGGTTTGAGTCCTGGACGTGGCAGCTTAAAACTCACACTGTACGTGTGTGAGTGCAAGCATGCTCAAAATCCTGGGAAGAGAGTGGAGGAGAGGGGATAGTGGCATGGCCATCCCCCCCCCGAGGTGATTTCTCACTTTCTGTCTCTTGTCTCTCTAGCGAGCACATGTGTCTTATAGCAGAAATCTCGCTTAAAAAAAAAAAAAGAAAATTATTCATACTAAAGAGTCATTCTTATTAATGACAAAACTTTTCTCTCCCCCATTCTCTTAGTAAAGTTGTAGGTATTTGGAGCAAATGTGAATGTGGACAAAATGTGAAATTAATTCTGTCAAAAAATATCAAGTGTTGTCTAAAAAGCTTCATCGTACCTTTAGATGTTCAGTTTTTCCTTGACTAGAGGCTGTAGGGCTTGGCAACGCTTGTTAAATTTCATAGGTCTCGTCGCTTACTGGGAGTCTGCTATATTGTTGTTAAGGTAATTTCTGTTGTCAATTAAAACTAGAACTGAATTCTCTTGCATTTGACACTGATGGCCTTTATTTTCACTTCAGGTCTCTTTGCTCGTGGTTGTAGAAATTGGAGTGTTTCCTCTCATTTGTGGCTGGTGGCTGGATATCTGCTCCCTGGTGAGTTGAGCATTCATTATCATATAATTTCCTAATAGCAAGGCCTTTAAAAAAGAAGGCCAGCAAGTGGCATGGTAGTTAGGGCGCTGGACTCTCACATTGCTGAATACGGTTTCAGACCCCGACCTGGTTTGTGGCTTGCTTTCTCACTTTCCCTTTCTTTCTTTTTTCTTTTGGGAGAGATTTTTGCTATAGGCTGCTTGTGTTCTCCAGAAAGACAGAGAGAGACAGAAAGCGAAAAATCACTCCCCGGGGGGTATGACCACACCGCAGTCCCTTTGCCTCCATTCTCCTCTCGGGATCTTGGGTACACACACATGCGTGCCTGGCGTGAGTTTAAGCCACCAGGTCCAGGACTCGAACCGCGGTCGACTACTTGAGAATCCAGCAACGTAGCCATTATACCAACTGCTGCTGGTCCCCTCACTTTCCCCTTCTCTCTGTCTGTCTCTGGTCAAATTAAAAATAATAAATTTAATAATTCTTTTAAAAAAGGAAGTTTTGGGAACCAGCAGTTAGTGTAATGTCTATGTCGCTGGACTCCCACGTAGTCGACCGCTGTTCACGTCCCAGACCCGGTGGCTTAAAACTCACGCTGGGCGCGTGTGCGTGTGTGCCTAAGATCCCAAGAGGAGAATGGAGGAGAAGGGGTTGCGGCGTGACCATCCCCTCTGGGGGGTGATTTCTCACTTTCTGTCTCTATGTCTCTCTCTCTCTGTCTGGCGAGCGCACGTGCCCTATAACGAAAACCTCTCCCCCCAAAATAAATAAATAAATAAATAAATAAATAAATAAATAAATAAATAAAGGAAGTTTTTTTTTTTTTTTTAAATTTTATTTATTCATTCATTTATTTTAATTTGACTAGAGAGGGTTATACAGAGAGAGAGAGGGAAAGTGAGAAAGCAAGCTACCAGGCCCAGGACTTGAACCTTGGTCAGCCATGTGGGAGTGCCCAGCACCTTAACCACCACTCCACCTGCTGGTCCCAAAAAAGGAAGTTTTTAGAGTGGATTCCTTTTGAAAGTATTTTGCTTTTTTTTTCCTGAAAATGCATCATTATAGAATCTTTCATTTTTTAAATTTGTAATAGGATGTATGCACTTGCTGGAGAGAGACAGAGATAGAGAAGGAGAGAGAGAGTGAAAAAGCACCTTCCTAAGTAATGGTCATGCACAATCTCTTCTCCATTTTCCTCTTGGATTTTGGACATGCACATGTATGTGCCTGGTTTGTTTCTCAAGCTGCTTGGTCTGGGACTTGAACCATGTGGAATCTCATTTTATTTATTTAATTTTAGTTTGCTGTAGGGTACATGTGCTTGCTGGAGAGAGAAGAAAGGGAAAATGAGAAATCACTCCCTGGGGGTTGGCCCCACTGCAGTCTGTTTTCCTCCATTCTCCTCTTGTGATCTTGTGCATGCATGCATATGTGCTCATTGTGATTTTCAGGCTGCTGGGTCCAGGACTCGAACTGTGCTCAGCTATATGAGGTCCAGTGCCTTAGTCACAAAGCCACCTTCTGGCCCTAATTAAAATATTTCTAATTGTTAAAGGGTATGTCCATTTAGAGAGAGGGAGGGAGGAAGAACCCATAACCTTAAGGGAGTGTGGTCATGCCACCATCCGTTTTCTTCCATGTCTCCATCTCATCAGGATTTTTAAGTTTTTTTAGTTTACTATAAGGTACATGTGCTCACCAGAGAAGGATGGAGAGAGAAAGAGAGAAAGAGAAGTGAGAAATCACCTCCTAGGGGAATGGTCACACTGCATTCCCTCCATTCTCCTCTCTGGATTTTGGGCATGTTTGGGCATGCACCCAGAATATTTTAAAGCCACTGGGTCCAGATTTGAACCATGCAGTCAGCCTTGTGAGATCTTGCCGCCTTAACTACCACACCACCGGCTGGCCCCCTTCATGATTTTCAGCACATAGACACCTGGCATGTTTTTCCAACTGCTGGAGCCAGCATTGGAGCTGCCTTTGGCGACGTGGGACCAGCCCCTGCTGTCCTGTGCTTGACCACTGTCCTGCAGCACCATCCCGGCACTGTCGAATCTCACTGTCCCTACTTTTTCTTGAGTACCTGATTTCTTTGAGACTTTGTGCAAAATTTTATGTCAGGTTATTTTATCAATAACTGGAATGTTTGTACATAATCAGTGGAGAATCTTACTCTCCTAAATTTTATGATAATGTCAAGATACTATATATAATAAAAGTGATGTAATATGGAGACTTCCTGTAGTAATACATTCTACTTTGTTTCTTTGAACTAAGGTGCTTCGTCGTAATGATAAAATTTTTATTTACTAATTATTTATTTCATGAGCAAGGGAAAGAGAGAGAGTGGGGCCGGCAGGTGGTGTGGTGGTTAAGGGTACTGGACTCCCACAAGGTTTGAGTCCCGGACCTGGCGGCTTGCTTTCTCACTTTCTCTCCCTCTCTCTCTTGCTCTCACTCTGTCCCTCTATGGTCAGACTGATTGATTGATTAATAAGTAAATAAATTTAAATGAAATAGTTTTTAAAAAAAGAGAGAGAGCACCCCCAACAGTCTTGATGCTGTGACCCACCTCATGCCCAAGCCCAGCGCCAGTGCATGTGATGAGTGTGCCTGGAGGTACGCAGAGGTCTCTGAGTGTGGACCTTGGACTTCGCACGCAGGTAGCCTAGCAGAGCACTTCATCGTACTGCTGAGCCTCTGTCTGTTCCTGCTTGATTATAATCTTTGATGACTGTTGTGATAATCATGGTATTCCAAACACAGTTTGTATGTGGAAAAGCTGCCTCTAGTTCTGAGAAAATATATACCCATCTCTTTTTCTTTTTGAGAGGTTTTTGCTATACGGTGTGTGTGCTCACCAGAAAGACAGAGAGAAACAGAGAGATAGAAAGCAAGAAATCACCCCCCAGGGGGGATGACCATGCCGCAATCCCTTCTCCTCCATTCTCCTCTCGGGATCTTGGGCACACATGCACACGCACCCGGCATGAGTTTAAGCCACTGGGTCCAGGACTCGAACTGCGGTCGACTACATGGGAGTTGAGCGACATAGCCGTTACGCTAACTGCTGGTCCTTGTATACACTCATATCTTAACTATAAAAATTTTTCAGGGAGCCAGCAGGTGGCATGGAGGTTTAAGGTGTTGGATCCCAGATGGCTGACCATGTGGTTCGAGTCCTGGACCTGGCAGCTTAAAAATCAGTCTGGCACATGGATGTGTGCCCAAATTCCTGAGAGGAGACTGGAGGAGAAGGGATTGTGGCATGGCCATCTCCCCTAGGGGTGATTTCTCTCTCTGGCAAGAGACGTACAGCAAAAACCTAAAGACAAAACAAAAAACCTCTCATGGATACAAACCATTAAGGAAAGGTTTTCTAGAAATCAAAAATGGCTCTTTCATTGTAACAGTATTAGTAAAGCTTTTATTTACTAATTGGTTTGTCATTCTTTATATTTAGAATTTTTATTATGTAAAAGTAAAAAAAAGTTTTTGATTAATTTCATGAGAGCGAGACAGAGAGAGCAGCACTATCTCAACAGGATCTCATACCACACTTTCCATCAGCCTTCCCAGCCAGCCAGGAACATGGGTGTGTGTGACCGTCATGTACAGGTCGGCCTTGGAACCAGACCTGCTGTCTTCCATCTCGGTCTGACATTGCTTAAGCAGCATGTGACTGCTGGGCCACCAAGCCAGCCCAGCATTTGAGACAGTTGACGTGCTGTGTGCATCTTTGAAGTAGTATCCAATCTCGTATCACATACAGTTCCAGGGCACATTGAAACAGCATTAAGAGAACATCCCAGAACATCCTGCCTTATGTACATAGTGATCGTATTCGTAAAAACAGTGTTCTACTAAGGAGACCTACCTAGAAGATATCAATGATAATATGGCAAACGTAGGCGGTACAGAACTCACCTGTCCTGTTTTGGCCTAGGAAATGTTCGATGCTACTTTGAAAGATCGAGAACTGAGTTTTCAGTCAGCTCCAGGTACTACCATGTTTCTGCATTGGCTAGTGGGAATGGTGTATGTGTTCTACTTTGCCTCCTTCATTCTGTTACTGAGAGAGGTAAGTCCTACTGGGAAATACTGATACTGTGCATTTAGGAAAAGGACTTTTGTTTTGATCACTAGTCATGCCTCAGTGTCGATGGTGATTTCCTAGCTAAACCATATTTTTTTACTGTTCTATTTTAAGCAGGAATAATTAACTTATAGGGAACTTTGGCTTGATAGCTTTAAACTATTTCCAGTTGTTTGTTTTAGAAATCGACAGGTTTTAAGATTTTTCATCTATAATCAGTTGTCAACTTGAATGATGATTAGATTGAGAAGAAAAATCGCTTGTTTGATATGTATTGTAGTCATTCTTTGATACAAACTCTTAGAATTTTGTGTCATGTGAGCCTGTCTCGTATCAATTTAAGGAGTTGTAATGCTGGAAATACCCAAAGGAGACAATGGTCTTGTAGGATCAGATCAGTTTTTACAGTCAGGATGCTTTATGATTCCAGTTCTCTTGCCAGAGAGGTAGCTTTATTAATCCCGCTTTCAGAATCCGGTCCTTAGTGGGACCAGCAGTTGGCGTAATGGCTATGTTGCTGGACTCCCATGTAGTCAACTGCGGTTCAACCTGGTGGCTTAAAACTCACACCGGGCACGTGTGCATGTGTGCCCAAGATCCCAAGAGGAGAATGGAGGAGAGGGGATTGCGGTATGGCCATCCCCCTGGGGGGGCGATTTCTCGCTTTCTGTCTATCTGTCTGGCGAGTGCACGCGCCCTATAGCAAAAACCTCTCCAAAAAAATAAAAAGAAGAGAATCTGGTCCTTAGTGATTTGAAGATGAAAGCAGTCACGGTGTTCCATGACTAACTGTCTCTAGCCCAGTCTTTGCCCATTCGTCAGTGAGTGCTCATGTTGTGCTGGGTACAGTGCTGTGTGCAGAGGTGATTATACTGGGAATGGCACGATTGTGGTTCCCATGTCATAGCCCAGAGAGGACAAGCCACAGGGGAGCTACCACACCGAGGCTGGTGATGGAGCTGTGCAGCACCAGGGGCCAGGCTGCCCATCTGGTGGAGTGGAACCCAAACATGGAGATTGCGTGTAGTGCTCGGTGTACTCGGCTCTTTGAAAGATTTGAGAAGGGGTTGGATTGGGGGCCTAAACATACAGTGTAAGTTTAGTAAATTCTTTTTTTTTTTTGAGAGAGAGATTTTTGCTATAGGACATGTATGTGCACTTGCCAGAAAGACAGTGAGACAGAAAGCGAGAAATCATCCCCCAGGGGGAATGGCCACGTTGCAATCCCTTCTCCTCTATTCTCTTGGGATCTTGGGCACGCACGCACACGTGCCCGACGTGAATTTAAGCCACTGGGTCTGGGACTCGAACCACAGTTGACTACTTGGGAGTCCAGCGACATAGCCATTATGCCAACTGGTGGTCCCAAGTTCAGTAAATTCTATTTGCAGATAAAATAAGTTGCAAAAGGTTCTGTTTGCATTCTTTAATTGAAACAAATGGTTGAGACTAAAGTAAGTATAATAATGTTTTTTAAAAATTTATAATTATATGTAAACTCTATGTTGTTAATTGATAAGTGTTTTATAATTAATTTTCCATTTACCAGTGTGGTCTCTTATTGAAACAGAATTCTAGTACTTTGAAATTTGATAGAACCTAAAAGATGGAAGATACAGACAAATATTTGGGCAGCTTAGATGCTTCATGGTATTGGGTTGCCAGAAAAGTCATAATTTATTTTTCTATGTTTTTCTATGCAAAAATGCATCGTGACTTTCCCAACAGACCTAGTAGGTAATTCAGCGGGTCTGAATCACCCAGGATTGGCACTCACACTCATCCATCACTCATCACCACGGCATCTGGGTCGTGATGATTCCTATTCAAAGGGGTAAAAGGATGCATACGTTAGTTATAACGGTGATACTGAGAGGCTGTACACTTTTTAAATCAGTGTAATTCTGGGGAACGTAAGACAAATCACATCTATTTAGTTCATGTATATGTTGCAATATAATCCCTTGAACAGATGATAGAATGTAGTAATGGTTTTGTTTTGTATATATTTCATCTCAGAGATCTAAATTTCTTGGCAAACTGGATTCAATGCATGTTTTTTTCCAGCAAATAATTAAAAACATCGATGGACATCGTACACGGGGTAGTTTTCATAGATTTTGATTTAAGGGACTTACTGTTTTCCCAGAAAAACTATATGAGTTTTCTGGGACATAGTTTTATATGCCAGAATAATTTTAGGATGTTTTATTTTTTGTTAATATTTTAGTTCATATACAGAGCCAGAAGACAATAGTGAGTATTTATAACCTTAAAAATACATTTGTAGGTACTTCGACCTGGTGTCTTGTGGTTTCTGAGAAATTTGAACGATCCAGATTTTAATCCAGTACAGGAAATGATCCACTTGCCTATTTATAGACATCTCCGAAGATTTATTTTGTCAGTGGTGAGTACACTTTTTCTTTTTTATGACAGGGAAATAGACCCAGAGAGAGAGATTTTTGAAAAGGTCACATCAGTGTCGTGCATCTCCTTTCCCAGCCCCCAGGTAACTGGGATTGCAGGTGAGCACTGTAGTGCCAGCGGTGTTCGGATGGGCATGGGAGCTGCACTCGGATAGCACCACCCGTGCCTCCCCAGCCTCCCCACGGCGCGCTGTTCCCTTCGTGCCACTGTGCCTGGTGGGCCTTGTTATTTCTGAATAACGTGCTTTACCTTTTAGTTTTCCTCAGTTTTTTGTTTGTTTATAATCAAGAGGTCTAGTAGAGTACACTGACCAACTGACAGGAGTCTTCAAAATGTTCCTGGAAAATGTGTATTATTTAAAAACCAAAAACTACACGAATTTCAATTTCTTTCTTTCTTTTTTTTTTTTGAGAGGTTTTTGCTATAGGGCGCGTGCGCTCGCCAGACAGACAGAGAGAGAGAGAGAGACAGAAAGCGAGAAATCACCCCCCAGCGGGGATGGCCACGCCGCAATCCCTTCTCCTCCACTCTCCTCTCGGGATCTTGGGCACGCACGCACACGCGCCCGGCGTGAGTTTAAGCCGCCAGGTCTGGGACGTGAACCGCGGTCGACTACGTGGGAGTCCAGCGACATAGCCATTACTCTAACTGCTGGTCCCAGGATTTCAATTTCTTGTTACTGAAGTAAACTCATACTTTAATTTTGTTTTTCCATGAATCTTTTTGGATATTTCTCTCTGCTTGTGGAACTTATCAAGGTCAGTTTAGGGGTGCTGAATTATTGTCAATGTTTATTGAAGCAACAGATATTTGTTACTGGCTTCTAAACTTAAAAGAAATATTTTTAAAGTTTATGCTATAGGGCGCATGCCCTCTCCAGAGAGAGAGAGAGACAGAGCCAGTGAGAGTGAAAGAGAAATCACACTCAGAGGGGATGGCCACACTACAATACCTTCTTCATTCTCTTCCTGGGATTTTGGGTATACATGCACAGATGCCTGGCATGATTTCCAAGCCATCGGGTATCAGACTGGAACTATTGTCAGCCATGTGGGAGCATAGCACCTTAACCTCTATGCATTTGCTGGCTCCCTAAATTAATTTTTTTTCTTTTTGTTTGAAGAGGTTTTTGTCTTGGGTGTGTGTGCTCACTGGACAGAGGCAGAGACAGTGAGAAGGAAAGTAAGAAGTCATCCCTGGGAAGGGGTATGGCCACACTGTAACCCCTTCTCCATTCTCCTCCCGGGATCTTGGGCACACATGCACTTGGTGTGAGTTTCAAGCCGCCAAGTTCGGGACTTGGAACTGTGCTCAGCCATGTGGGAGTCCAGTGACATAACTGCTTTGCCATCTGCTGGCCCCTAAACTAAATTCTTAACAGAACATCTCAAGGTTTCTTCCCCACTTCAAAGAAGAAATTACCTAGTTTGTCTGGATCCAGCCAGTTGCGTGATGGTTAAGGTGGCTGGATCCCACATGGCTGACTGTGGTTTAAGTCCTGGACCTAGTGCTGTGTGCTTGCATGCCCAAAATCACAAAAGGGAAAACAGAGGAGGAGAAGGGATTGCATTATGCCCATCTCCATCCCCATGATTATCCTGATCCCCGTGACCTTCTCCATCCCTGTCCCCATGACCTTCCTCATCTCTGTCCCCATGACCTTTCCCTCCCTGTCCCCATGACCTTCCTCATCCCTTTCCCCATGACCATCCCCCATCCCCGTGACCATCCCCCATCCCCAACCCTGCACTTTCTCACTTTTCCACTCCCTTTTTTTTCTGGTGAAGACAAATACCCTCTAGCAAAACTTTAAAAAAATGAAGTTTTCCCAAAATAAACTTTTTTTTTGAGATATTTTTGTGATAGGGCATGTGCACTCTCGCCAGAAAGAGACAGAAAGCAATAAATCACCCTCCAGTGGGGACACCATGCTGCAGTCCTTTCTCCTCCATTCTCTTCTTGGGACTTTGGGCACACTCACACATGTGCCTGGTGTGTTGCAAGCCCCCAGATTTGAGACTTGAACCACAGTCAACTATGTGGGAGTCCAGTGATGTGACTATTACACCATCTGCTGGTCCCCCAACATAAACTTCTAAAATTAATTTTGTGCCCTTGAGAAACTTCCCGTAGCCATTAACAAAAGTCATGTCTTAGGTGGATACAGGTAACCTAAGTTGCAGGTGAATTGTCCTTCCTTGTAGGTTTCTAGCCTTCTCCTCATGCACCAGGCAGTGATTTTCTTCTGTGGCTCCTGTTTAAGTCCATGTGCCAGAGGTCAGAGGTAGATCTTTACAGCAAGAGCATTGGCCTCCCTCGAAATGCGATTTTACACAGTGATCCCAGGATAGTGTGTAGACTGAGCACGCCCGGGCTCTGGGTGGGTACAGACCTAGGCTGCGCATTGGTTGAGTATGGTCAGGATACCGCCTGCCTGACTTGGGAGTCAATGGCCGTCTGGTGTCACACCCTGCTTCTCACCACAGATTGTCTTCGGTTCCATTGTCCTGCTGATGCTTTGGCTTCCTATACGTATAATTAAGAGTCTGCTGCCTAATTTTCTTCCGTACAATGTCATGCTCTACAGGTAAGTTGGGAAATTTTAGAATAGCTTTACTAATTTATCTCTGTGAGGGAATTTGATGTTCAAATTACCTTAAACATTTAAAACATTCATTTCTTACAAATCATCTGACAGTTAAATTTTTTTTTAAGAGTTACTTTATTTATTTATTTTTGATCAGAAAGAGAGCGAGCAAGCGAGAGTGAGAGCAAGTGTGTGCTGCCAGGTCTGGGAGTTGAACCATGATCTGTCACGTGGGAGTCCAGCGCCCTTAACCACCAAGCCACGTGCTGGCCCCCTGATAGTTAAATTTTTGTCATATTTTAGATCATTTTGCAGTTTAGGAAAAGTGACTTGTGAAGACCCAAGGGGCAGTGATCATGCCCCATGGAGGGGGTAGGGAGATGCTTTCTCTGTGTGGCGAGTCCACGTACTCTGGCAGTTTAAAAAAAATATATATATATATAGGCCACAAAGCTTGTCAATGAAAAATCATTTTTTTTCCCCCGAGTTGGCTGGAGAGCACATGGGCTCACTGGAGAGAGACAAGACAGACAGAGGGAAAGTAGGAGATCACCCTCACCCAGGGGGTGGGGGAATGGTCCTGCCACCATCCCTTCTCCATTTTCCTCTCAGGATCTTGGGCACGTGCACATGCGTGCGCAGCAGACCTTTCAGGCCGCAGGTCCGGTTCCACACAGTGCGGTTGGACACGTGTAATCCAGTGCCTCACCATGTGCCGCCTGCTGTCCCCAGAAATGTACTGCTGTACGTGCTCAAGTCACGTGGAAATCTCACGTTTACCTTCCCTTTCTTAGGGACTTGCGTTATTCCCCCAGTAGCTTTCCCAGTTGCAGGAGGATTGAATTTCTTCTTCAAATTTACTTTAATTACTTGTAAAATCTTTTCGATTTTAATTCTTTAAGGTTTTTGACTAATCTAAACATTTTGCCATTTTACTACCTTTCTTTAGGCCTTCTTACTCTTTATTTATGATTCATCCTCAATACTTCTATATTTTTTTAAAGGATTATTTTATTTATTCATTCATTCATTTTTAATTTGACCGGAGAGAGAAGTGAGAAAGCAAACCACCAGGTCCGAGACTCGAACCATGGTTGACTACATGGGAGTCCATTATGCTATCTGCTGGTCCTTGGTTTATGACTTTTTAAATTACTACTTTTTTTGTAGTAACACTTATTTTTCTGCACTTCACACTTTTGTAGATTGGAGGATAGTTCTTTATTTCTTACCTTGAGTATGTATCTCGGTCCAATCATGAGAACCAGGAAACACAGTTCGGCTTCTACGTAGTACTGGGATAAATCTGTTTTGAGTACTCAGTTATACCTATAAGTTTAGCGAAGTTTTGTGCTGCGTGACAGTATTGGGTCCATTCTTCCATTTAACAACATTGAGGGCTCCGTATATACCAGGTACCTTTTTATGTGCTAGGGACATAATAGAGAATAAATCTAGATTTAAAAAAAAAATCTCTCCTCCTGCAGAGCTTATGTTTTAATGGGGGAGACAGACATTAAAATAACTTACCAAAAAGGGGTTGGAGAATAGTGGTCAGGACGGTGTTGCAGTTTAGGAAAAGTGACTCGTGAAGACCCGAGGGGCAGACAGTTGAGGAAAGCCCTGAAAGAGATGAGGAGGGAGTGAATCATGTCGGTCTTTGGAGGGAGAGTGTCCTTGCAGAGGGCTGGCAGATGCGGTGGCACCCATGTCTGTTTTAGGAGCAGCCGGGGGGCCACTCTGGCTTAGTAGATAGAGAAGGCACAGGAGTGGGCCATCACGTCCAAGCAGTCATGGAGAACCAGCTCCAAGAGAGCCATGTAGGCTAGCCTACGCACGTTGGCTTTCTCTTGAGCAACTTGGGGAGCTCTTGAAGGCTTGCGCAAAGGAGTAATCTAACTTAGGTTTAAAGAGGATCACTGTGGCCGCTGTGATAAGAGACTGTGTTGGAGGAGCCAGGTCAGAAACAAGCCAGTGCGGAGGACGACTCAGTGGTGTTGGTGAGGGGGGTGCTGACGACGAGGGAGGCAGCAGTGGAGGCTAGAAGTGGTTCCGACGTGGGGTCGGGTTAAGGCAGCCTGCAGAACTCCTGGCTGTCTGGATGTGTGGAAGAAAGAAGAAAGTCAAAGATCAGAGTTTCTGTCTCAGCACCTGGAAGGATGTAGTCGCCATTTACTGAAACGACGACTGCAAAAGCAGCAGGATTAAAAGAGAACAAGAGGAATTTGATGTACCTGTACATCAAACACCTACATATTGGGTCACCATAAAAGTCTTGACGTATTTTTCTGTTTTTCTATGCATGACTTTTCTGATGACCCAATATGTTCATTTCTTTAAACATTATTTTATAAAAGTTTTCTTTTTTGTGAAAGAGAACATGGAAGAGAAATGGGGATAGAGGATGGAAGGAGGGTATGTTTGCCCGGCCCTCCTGCCCTAGCCTTTTAGTTAGCTAGGACCGTGGTGTGTACAGCTGCACCTGGCCTATTTTAGGTTGGGCTAGGAATCAGAACTGGACCTCCCCTGTGACCTCAGTCAGCAGCACCCTCCTACTTGTGCCACTGTGACTGGGTCTTTTTAAAATTTTTAATCGACACATAATAGTTGTACATATTTATGGGAATAGTGTATGTATTTTTTCCTTTAGTTTGATGTTTGAATCGGGGTAATCAGGGAAGTTGATATGAGACACCAGTTTTAAGATGCCCAGTACATGTTGTGTTGTTGTGAAACATTGAATTGGCTTTTTGGATACACAAGATAGGCGTTAGGGACGATGCCTGAGGAGTAGATGGAAATACACAGAGAAATGATGTTCCAAACCACAGGAGCAAAAGCAGATGAGGGAGGAGAGGTCAGTGTGTGGGACTGAGAACCAACCTTGATGAAACATTAAGGTCATTGGCGACCCCTTAGCAAGAACAGTTTTGATGGCATTGGGAAGGCCTCACTGGGCTCAAGAGAGAACGGGAGGAGAGGCAATAGACAGTGGGTTCGTCCACCTCTATGAGGAGCTCGGTTTTAATCACATTAGATATGTAATATAGCATGGAATTGACATGGTGAATCATGGCTTTCTGTAATTGTCCTAGTGATGCTCCAGTGAGTGAACTGTCCCTTGAGCTGCTCCTGCTTCAGGTTGTCTTACCAGCACTGCTTGAGCAGGGACACACAAGACAGTGGCTGAAGGGTCTCGTGCGAGCGTGGACAGTTACCGCTGGATACTTGCTGTGAGTATGGGCAGTGACTCCTTAGGCGTGTATGTCATTTTATTTGTCTAGTAACCTTTCTGAAAGAGATGTTCCATGCCCCACTCAGGAAAAATTAGTTTTAATAAGAGACAATTTTGTACTATCTGCACATTATATATTGGGTTGTCAGAAGAGTCATGACATTTTTCTGTGTAGAAATGTGTCATGACTTTTCCAATGACCCAGTCATATTTCTAAAATAAAAATTTTTATTTTTTAAATTATTCTCTGTTTTATAGAGATACACATGCATGTTTTTTGCCTTCTTAAAGAAGTTTCCTGCTGGTTCAGTTTCTTTTATGTCATTACACAGGGTAAGAAAGGTTTTTTAGAGCTTTAAAAACGAACTCATTTTTATTTTAGAACAACTAACCTGATAACTGAGCTCTTCTCAGATTTGATTCATGAATTGCTCTGTCATCTTGTTGTAGTTACTTATTTTTTCCAAAATTTTTATGCTAAATTCTTACTTAAAAGTTACGTCTTTGTGATTTAAGAACTTTTCACAACACTTTTGTCAACCTGTACATATTGTAACATGAAATAGGGACGTGGTTATATTTGAACATCTGTCCTCCTCTAACTACTGCTTCCTGCAGTCGCATTTTGACTTGTAGATCGGAGGTTTCAGTTGACACATAATAGTCATCTGTAGTTTTTTTCCCTTCTTAAGGTACTCACATAAATATCTTGTACATGGTCTTTTTTTAGTTCCTGATTCATTCTGAGATAAGATTATAAAAAAAACATAAAATAGATTGAATTTATGGGGTATTCTGTGAGTTAGTTAACGTTAAGTTGAGAAAGGTTAAAGTAGGCACTGTATTTAGATCATACTGAGGCAATAGTGCTACGTACAGATTTTATGTGACATTTTGGCGTGCGGTGGGGACAGATATGGTGTCGTATTTTGGTCAGGCTCTACCTGTGTTGCAGTCCTTCTACCCCAGCCTGTCTGTATCTGAGACCACAGGCACACACTGCCACACCTGACTTGCAGGCAGTGCCTTGTTATGTTGCCCACACTGGATGTGAGCTCTCGCTCCTCCAGCCTCAGCCTCCCGTCCACCACACCCAGCATTATAAGATGGGCCAGCAGTCAAACCCGGGCCTTCCGTGGTCTTCAGCCTGCCCGTGGCAGGATCCAGGGCATGCTGCTGTGGCTGGACCCCTACATGCGCGTGTTCTGCCCTTCGTAGTAATTACTGAGGCGCTCTCCCTTGTCTGTTATGTTCTGACCTGAAGTGAGACTCTCCACTGATGTAATTTTTGCACAGGGATCTTCATTCTTATTTATTGGGAGACCAGGAAGAAAATGAGAACAGTGCAAACCAGCAAGTCAACAATAACCAACATGCTCGAAATAACAATGCCATTCCCGTGGTGGGGGAAGGCCTGCACGCAGCCCACCAAGCCATACTCCAGCAGGGAGGGCCTGTTGGCTTTCAGCCTTACCGTCGGCCTTTAAATTTTCCTCTCAGGGTAGGTACTTTACAGACATAACCAGAAGTAAAGTTTTTAAAAATTTCTATTGCCAGTTGGTACTGTTAGCATGCACTCCTCTTGTGTAGACATGTCTTTCTCTTTCCTGACAAGACCTATGTTTCCTTACCCTCAGTGTACAGCATGATATATGTAAATAATCAGGTAAGTTTGTGAAATATTAGAGGTGGATTATACGTAGAGTTGAGATGCCACGTGCTCTTGTTTTAGAAGGGGAGAAAAGACGCTGGAATAAATAAGAAACTAATGGTTTTTTAAATTTTTAAAATAATAATTATTTAATTCCATTTGTTATTATTATTATTTTTTTAAATTTAACCAGAGACAGAGAGCGAGAGAGAGAGAGAGAGGAAGAGAGAGAGAGAGAAGGGGAAAGTGAGAAAGCAAGCCACCGGGTCTGGGACTCAAACCACAGTTGGCCACGTGGGAATCCAGTACCTTTAACCACTGCACCACCTGCTGGCCCAAGAAACTAATGTTATCGATATATTTTTACTATATGTCAGGAACTGGAATGGGCATTTTAAGTGTTTTTGTCCAATTTAATCCCCACCCAAATATTGTAAGGTCTGAGTGGTAATCTCATTTTATTGTTTATTGTTGGAAATTCTTAAGGTCAAATTGGTTAAGAAAGTGCCTGTCCCATTGTCTTTAAAGAATTATCTGGGGGACCAGCAGTTAGTGTAATGGCTGTGTCGCTGGACTCCCATGTAGTCAACCACGGTTCAAGCCCCGGACCCGGAGGCTTAAACTCACGCCAGGCACGTGTGCGTGTGCGCCCAAGATCCCGAGAAGAGAAAGGTGGAGAGGGGATTGTGGTGTGGCCATACCCCCTGCGGGGGGTGATTTCTTGCTTTCTGTCTCTCTGTTTCTCTCTGTCTTTCTAGTGAACGCACGCACCCTATAGCAAAAACCTCTCAAAAAAAAAAAGAATTATTTAATTTTATTTATTGTTATTATTTTTCACTTTGCTGTAGGACATGTGTGCTTAACAGAGAGAAACAGTGAGAGAGAGAAAACAATCTGCCAGGTTTGGGACTTGAACTGCGGTCAGCCATGTGGGAGTCTAGAACCTCAATCTCCACTCCACCTGCTGGTTCCCCTCTGGTCTTTTTTTTAATGAGATTTTTGCTGTAAAGCAAGTGCACTCGCTAAAGAGAGAGACAGACAGAAAGCAAAAAAATCACCCCCCCCCTCCCATTTGGGGGGAGGGTGGCCATGCTGTAGTCACTTCTCCTCCATTCTCCTTTGGGATCCTGGGCACACATGCACATGCTCCCAAAGCTTTAGGTTGTCAGGTCCAGGACTTGAACTGTGGTCCACTACGAAACCATTACACCAACTGTTGGCTCCCCCCATGGTCTTTAAAGTAGCAAATGTTTAGTCCGTGATTCAGAATCTTGTCAGAATGTAAGTTGATGACTACTGTATGATTATAATGACATCATTCTTCATTTGCATTTGAGTCTTTTATATTTTAAAAAACCTTTTAATAATACCGGTTTGTGAGTCACATCACTTTGAAACTTGGGTGGGTTATCAGCCTCATTTTTTTTTTTTTTTTTTTTTTGTAAAAATAGTCATTATATACTTCCTTTGTGGGTTATATGTAAGTTAAATGTGTCCATGCATTTAGTCTTTCAGCAAACATGGTCTGAGTGTCTGTGGTGGTGTCAGTGCCCCTGAGACACAGAGAAATCATACATACAGGTTTTGTCCTGTCAGAGCTTTCAGTTTTTTTGAGGAGAAAAGAAAGCAGTGACAGATTAGGGTTCTCATGGCTGTTTACAGAGGTGCTGTGACTGGTTCAGTCAGGGGCCACTCGTTCCTAGTATGGGTGCTAAGGAATCATGGAAAAGGTGGTGCCTGAATTGACTTTTTAAAGTTGAGAGGCCAGACAGAAAAAATGAAAAGTGGGAAGGGATGCCAGGCATATGCCAGGACAAGGGCATGTTAGATAATGGTAGGCTTGAGACTGCAGATAAGGGAGTCTGTTCAGAGGTTTGGTGTGTGTGGGTGCGGGGAGATGAGATCGGGAGGAGGGGAGCAGTCAGCACTAAGGCAGATCAGATGGTGGAGAGCCCGGCACCTCGTGTGTGCGCTAGTCCGCGCCCATGGAAGAGCCCTTCTTGCTGCCTCACATCTGCGTGGGACAGGTCTCTTCCTGATGCAGCAGCTTCTTTTAGAGAACTTGGTGAATAACCCTGAGGGAAACATGAAGATCTTTGTCTTTATCTCTTCATCTTAAAAGCAGACCTCCTAGTCAGCTCTTACTTTTCTTTTTCAGTCTGCCCTCTCCAGAGACAGAAAAAAGGCCTTCTAAGCAGAAAGTATTTTCAGGCCAGAACAGAGACAGCTAACAGATTTTTCAGTCTTCCCTCATCGCATTGCCCTCTTCACTGCCTTTCTGCCCAGGAAAATCCTTCCCTTCCTCTCTGCATGTGTCTTTTTTCCCCCTAAAGGGGTTTTTGACATATGGCTCATGTGCTTCTGGAGAGAAACAGAGAGGGAAAGCGAGAAATCATCCTCTTGAGGGGATGGCCATGCCACAATCCCTTCTCCATTCTCTCTCAGGATTTTGGGCACAGGTGCCCAGTGTAATTTTCAGTCCCCTGAGTCTCGGCTCAAGCTGCGGTCAGCTGTGTGCGTGTCTAGTGCCTTAGCTACTACACCACCTACTGCCCTCCCCTTTTGTTTTTTATTATTTAAAAAATTATTTTATTTAACCTTATTTAATCCATTTATTTATTTAGTTTAATTTGATCAGAGAGGGATAGAGTGAGAGAGAAAGTGAGAAAACAAGCCCCCAGGTCCAAGACTCTAACCACGGTCAGCCATGTGGGAGTCCAGTGCCTTTAATCACCACACCACCTGCTGGCTCCTTCTCCTCTTTTATTTTTGAAACAATTTAAAAATATTTTTTGCCATAGCCAAAGAGAGATACAGAGACAGAGAAAGTGAGAACTGAGACCCCACCCCCTAGGTAGGATGGCCACGTTGTAACCCCTTCTCCTCTTTGGGCATGCACAAAAATGTGTCTGGTGTGTTTTCCAGGCCTCTGAGTCTGGGACTGCAACCACCGATTCAGCCATGTGGGATCTAAGCATCTTACCCTCCACACCAACTGCTCTCCACCCCTTAAAAACAAAAACAAAAACAGACACAAACCAGGAAGATAGGGTCTCACTGTGTAGCAGACTGGCCATGGCCTCCCGAGTCCCTGGGATTACGGGAGTGTATCGCCAAGCCCAGCTGTTAGGTTGACCCAGGAATGGAACTTGGGCCTAGCCTGTAGCCCCAGCCTGTGATGCAGTCTTACCAGCATGTACTACCTTAGTCAACTACCCATGTGTTCACTTTCCATCTGCACTTCTCAGTATAGGAGCCACTCGCTACACGTGGCTGTTTGCATGTAAACTGAATTACAGTTGAATAAAAATTGCATTGCTTAGTCACACTTCCCACCGTCAGATTTCAGCCACATTTGGGAGAGAGGCAAGGGGAGAGGGACACAGTCGCTGCTCTGAGAGATGCTGCAGATCTAGGCATTTTTGTTATCATAGGACATTTTAATTGGTTGGCACTCTTACGTGATAAAAAAATGTGAATTTTGTTGTTTGTATTGTTTTCTTTTAATAGGGAGAATTTAATGTGATTTTATTTTATTTTTTATGCTCTCTGATTAAAAAATTGATTTGCTTGTTACTTGTGGATATATTTGATTATATGAAAATAAAAGACTTTTCTTGGACTTAAATTATAGATAATTTTGCCTAAAATAAAAATTTTCTTTTTATGTGAAATTGAAGGAAACTTAGAAATAGAAATACAGTCAGTTTCTTTTTCATGGGGGAATTAATGTTGATTGTTTTAAGGATGTCATAAAATATATTAAGCACATGTGAACCATTTATGTACTATTTATGTTTTACCTTGCAGATATTTCTGTTGATTGTCTTCATGTGTATAACATTATTGATCGCCAGTCTCATCTGCCTTACTTTACCAGGTATGAGCTTATCTTAGCTTTTAGCTAATAATATGAAAGCATCAGGACCCCTTTTTTAAAAAAAAAGTTTCTTCCTTGAGAGGGACAGAGCGACCTCTGACATGGTCTTTACACTGTGGGCATGCCCCAGCCTCCATTAACCAGAGTCGCAGGCATGTGCGTGTACCTGGCGCGTACAGGGAGACCTTGTGATGTGAATCTGGGACCTTCGTATGTGGCCTCAGCATCGTGGAGTATTGTGTACGTGCCACCACCGTGGCTGGCCAAGAGTCTCTTTTAAACAAAGTTACATCTCGCTCAGATGTGATATTTTATCACATACAAACTTGAAAAAGTGTTTCTGTCATTCTTGATTGAATTTGGGGTATTGATCCATTTAGTGCTCCATCTTACTGGACTCATTATGTTGAAGCACAGGAGGACAAAGTCAAGATAGAGTTTACGATTTGATTTCGAAAGTAAAGTACTTGTGATCACTCGGTGTTTGTGGAATTGTCTCATTATGCATTTTCAAAATCTTATCTGTGTGGCTCGAATTTCTTTCAAGCCAGTCTTTGGATGTTATTTATTTGCTCTCATTACACCTGTTGCTAGAGAATGGTATGCTGGCACACTGCTCCTTTATTGTCCGGTGTTCACAAATACTAATCTGTTGTCATTATGTTTCTTGGAAGTTGCACCTAACAGTGCTTCTTCACGTAATGAGATGCTGTGAATGGATATAATAACTTTCTTCTTCCCAAGAGGTCAGAGATCAATGGGGGGTGGGTCCAGAGCCAGTGGCAAAAGCAGCTTGTTTCCCCCACGTTTTGTTTATATCTACCAGAAACCTCTAAAACATAATGAGTAAGATAAGTTTCAGTTCTTACCAAACAGAAGTGTATACTGTGTTAATAGCCTTGACTATAACACTAACTCAGTATACTTAAATAAATCCAGTTTGTGTTAAATATTTTAATTTTCTCCCATGACGGGCTAAGAAAGGAAAAAGAGCAGTTTGGAAAAGTATTTTCCAGTGGTGTGTTTTAAAAAAAATCTTATTAATAGGAAATGTGTTTTTGCCTTAACCTGCTAAAAAATATTGTGTCTTTATAGTGAATTTTGACTTTAAGATTGGTTTTAAGCTCACTACTGCTCAAATTACAGCTGTTTTAAAATGATGGCGTCTAGTAGCTATTTGACTGGTGCAGTCTATATATTGCCAAGCGAACAGATGTTGAACTTTGCACAGGTTTACACTTGTAGTTTGTGTGTCCCATTTTCATATTTTTATCAAATACCAAAAAGTTAACAGAAGAAAATTTTAGTACTTAAATTTGATGATAGCAAATTTATTGGTAGTTTCACTAAAACATTGTTAACTAAATGTTTCTTTTTAATCCAGTTCTACATCATGTGGTAGAAAGAATACAGTTATTTGTGGTTAATCGTAGAGATGCTTAATTCACAATATATATGAGGGGACTTCAGAAAGTCCATATACAAATGGCATTAAAAGTACAAGATTATTGGGACCAGCAGTTAGCGTAATGGCTATGTCGCTGGACTCCCATGTAGTCGACCATGGTTTGAGTCCCGGACCCGGTGGTTTAGACTAACGCCACGCGTGTGTGTCACATGCCCAAGATCCCGAGAGGAGAATGGAGGAGAAGGGATTGCAGCGTGGCCATCTCCCCTGGGAGGTGATTTCTTGCTTTCTGTCTCTCTCTCTCTGTCTGTCTTGTCTGGCGAGCTCATGCGTCTTATAGCAAAAACCTCTCCAAAAAAAGAAAGTACAAGATTATTTGGGTGCAAAAAGATTTTGAAGTCCTTGCATACTTTCTATCATTTTCCTTGAATGTTTAAAAATTCCTTCCTATTTGAGGTGATGATGAGGGTGTTTCCCCCCTCCCCCACTGGTTACTTATGTGTAGCTGTAATTTTAACTGATACTAAGTTTCTGTTGGGTTGTTGGGAAAGTCATTACAAATTTTTGCACAGCAAAACATGTCATGACTGGGAACCAGCAGTTAGCGTAATGGCTATGTCGCTGGACTCCCACGTAGTCGACCGCAGTTCGCGTACCGGACCTGGTGGCTTAAAACTCATGCCGGGCGCGTGTGCGTGCGTGCCCAAGATCCCGAGAGGAGAATGGAGGAGAAGGGATTGCGGCATGACCAATCCCCCCTGGGGGGATGATTTCTCGCTTTTTGTCTCTCTGTCTGTCTGGCGAGCGCACGTGCCCTATAGCGAAAACCTCTCCAAAAAAAAAAAAAAAAAAGTCATGACTTTCCTGACAACCTAATACAAACTAAAAACCAACCCTGTCCTCTCAAAAAACACTTTTTTGATGACAAGTATGTGATGTGAAGTGTGGAATCAGAAAGTGGCCATTAAATTTGAAACAGTAAATCTTCCCAATACCATGGACCCTAGAGTGGAACTGTAGATACAACAGCAGACATTTCTGTAGAATTATTAACGGTGATTCTGATATCTTCAAATTAACATGCACATGTGTTTATTTAGTGTAACATTTACACATATTTGTCTTAAAAAGTCATGTTAGTTGTTTTCATAGTAGCTGTTCTGTGAGTTTGTAAGAAATCTGTGGCTCTTAGCTTAATGGGTGCAAGACTTCACTCCAGTGGTGGTGTGGTTTCATTTGGAGGCAGTGTAGTTCATTGGTTAAGAGCATTTGTCATGTAGATGTTTGTTTGGATTCATCCTCTACCTTGTGTGACTTAGATTAAACAAAATTCTATTGCTGAGCTTTGTTTTCTTTGATTTTTAAAATGTAAGTGGTATCTGCATGGGGCGGAGGGACATGGGTTGTTGAGAGGATGAATGAAATAATGTTATGGAAAATGTTCAGTGCAGCTGCTAGTTCTTTTTCAGTATTCAAAAATAATATCACCATGTAGGAAGGCAATCTATAGGAAAAATACACTGGAAATGTGGGTCTTGCTCTCTCTGCCCTTACTGAGAAGGAAAAAAGTTATGAATTATGTGATGACTATGGCTGAGACTTAGATAGCTGTGGGTACACTGTAGAATTTGTTTCTAACAACGCTTTGTGTGAGGGAATCCCTTAAATTGCTCTCAAGTCTGTTTCTTACATCCCAGTACAATTAGATGGTCTTAATTTTTTTTTTTTTTTTTTTTTTTTTTTTTTGGAGAGGTTTTTGCTATAGGGCGTGTGTCTGCTCATCAGACAGACAGAGACAGAGAGACAGAAAGTGAGAAATCACCCCCCCGTGGGGGATGGCCACGCCACAATCCCTTCTCCTCCATTCTCCTCTCAGGATCTTGGGCATGCACGCAGACATGCTTGGCGTGAGTTTAAGCCACCGGGTCTGGGACTTGAACCGCGGTCGACTACGTGGGAGTCCAACGACATAGCCATTATGCCAACTGCTGGTCCCTAGATGGTCTTAATTTTTAAAAGATTTGTACTGTAAAATAATGATGTGCCCACTCCTTATTAAAATAAGCTTATTAGTTTTCTTGCCTTGATTAATGTGCCAAATGGATAAAAGTTACTCTAAATCACCTGTAATGTTCCTAAGTATCGGAAGTTTTGGCAGCACGGATAGAAAATCTCTGCTTTTGCACTGATATGTGCACAGTGATTTCCGCTGGTGATAAAAACAACAAAAATGGTCCCCACAAAAGCTTTTCTAGGCTAAGAAGAACAAGTAATTGGCACAGCACGTCAGAGTGCTTGCCCCAGGGGAGTTCATCTCCACTGACTTAACTCTGTTTTGGTTGTATCTTAATGAAATAATCATGCACACTGTAGAGTTGGTGATTGTTTCTGTTTTTGTCTCTTCCCCACCTTTTCAATGAAAACATTTATATATCAAAATGTGATGCCTTTTTCCTAATGTAAAAATGTAAATAGAACAGCATCAAGATTATAGTTCTCTTTACCTAGCTGTATGTCTCATTTATAAGCTTTTCTGTTTTCAGTATTTGCTGGCCGTTGGTTAATGTCATTTTGGACGGGAACTGCCAAAATCCATGAGCTCTACACGGCTGCGTGTGGTCTCTACGTTTGCTGGCTGACCATAAGGGCGGTGACGGTGCTGGTGGCGTGGATGCCTCAGGGACGCAGAGTTATTTTCCAGAAGGTGAAAGAGTGGTCCCTCATGGTAGGTTTTTGTAATAAAAGACTTAACCTTGTCAATGGAAGTGGAGAATATTTTTCTACTTATGTTTTATAATCTTTTCTTTTTACTTTGATTTGTTTTACATTATGCTGATAGTGTCAAAAAAAAAAAAAGTCGACTCTTGAATTACAAGGAATATTTCTTTAAGATATAATTCTGGTTCATTCTAAGAATCAGTTTTACATTCAGGTGTATTTGAGGGTTAAAAGACAAACATACGAGGGCCAGCAGGTGGCGTGGTGGTTAAAGACGCTGGATTCCACATGGCTGACCATGGTTTAAGTCCTGGACCTGGCAGCTTGCTTTCTTGCTTTCCCTTTCTTTCTCTCTCTTTGTCTGGTCTAATTAAAAAATAATAATAGTAAATGGGAATAAAAAATAATTATTTAAAAAAAATAGAGACAAACATGCTACTAAGTGACCCAGTTTGGCCCTTGAATAGGTAATATAATAAGAAATTTAAATGATTTATTTTCAGAGCTTGATTCCATATTTAAAGAGTGAGATCTATATAGAACTTAAAAATCAACCTGAGGCAGAATTTCCTTTTACTGGTATTTTTTTCAAATACTAGATTTTTGGACTTATTTGAACATGTAAAATTTTGACTTCAGGAACCAGTTGATGTTTTTCATATACAAGGTATCTTCAGAAAGCCCATGGAAAATGGGCACAGTGAGACTGCTGTGCGTGGATGGCCTAATGGTTGCATCACTGGACTCCCACATAGTTGACTGTGGTTCAGGTCCTGGACCCGGTGACCTAAAGCTCATGCCGGGCTTGCTTGCGATCATGCCCAAAATCCTGAGAGGAGAATGGAGAAGAAGGGATTGTGGTGTGGCCATCCCCCTGGGGGGTTATTTCTCACTTTTTTGTCCCTGTCTCTTTCCCTCCAGTGAGTGCACACACCCTATAGCAAAAAATCTTTCTTAAAAAATAAGTAAAATAAGGGAACCAGCAGTTAGCGTAATGGCTATGTCGCTGGACTCCCACGTAGTCGACCGCGGTTTGCGTCCCGGACCCGGTGGCTTAAAACTCACGCCGGGCGCGTGTGTGTGCGTGCCCAAGATCCCAAGAGGAGAAGGGATTGAGGCATGACCATCCTCCCTGGGGGGGTGATTTCTCGCTTTCTGTCTCTATGTCTCTCTCTCTCTGGCGAGCGCACGCGCCCTATAGCAAAAAATCTCTCCAAAAAAAAAAGAAAAAATAAGTAAAATAAAATAAATTTATACTAACTTGTCTGAACAGGAACTGATTTGAGGCACTAAGGAGAATAAGAGTTTGAAGAGTTTCTATTAGAGTAATATGAATTGTGCTAGAGTCAAATTTATGGTGAAGCTTGAGTGAAAGAATGATGAAATCATTATTGTGTTACAAAGGGTTTATGGGACAATTCCCCAAAGTCAGTAGTTTCATTTAAAAAAATATTTGTTATTTATTTATATTTAATTTTACTTATTCATTTAAAAAAATTTTTTTTTCTTTTTTGGAGAGATTTTCTCTATAGGGCGCATGCGCTCGCCAGACAGGCAGAGAGAGACATTAGAGACAGAAAGCGAGAAATCACCCCCAAGGGGGGGTGGTCACGCCGCAATCCCTTCTCCTCCATTCTCCTCTCAGGATCTTGGGCACGCACACACACACGCCCGGCGTGAGTTTTAAGCCACCGGGTCTGGGACGCGAACCGCGTTTGACTACATGGGAGTCCAGCGACATAGCCATTACGCTAACTGCTGGTTCCCTCATTTTTAAATTTTGATCAGAGAGAAGAAGAGTGAGAGAGAGAGAGGGAAAGTAAGAAAGCAAGCCACCAGGTCTGGGTCTTGAACATGGTCTGTCATATGGAAGAGTCCATTGCCTTAGCCTGCTGGTCCCAGTAGTTTAATTTTTTTATTATTATTACTATTTAATATTTTAGTTTGCTATAGGGCACATATGCTTGCTGGAGAGAGACTGGGGAGGGACAGTGTAAAATTTGGCCAACTCTGCTCAATGCACAGCAAAAGGAAAGCTTTACCAGCGAGACCTCTGCCATGACAATCTTCTGCTCACTCCTTTCATCAGATAAGGGCGGCTTGGGTAAAGTTCCTGTGAGAATGCATTAGGCATCACCTTAGTGCTCGATTTGGCTCTCTCTCGCTTCCTTTTTTCCCTAATCTTAAAAATCTTTCAAGTGAACTCATATTTCTCCAGTTAATGTTCTGTGGGGAAAAGTACATAGGTATGGTACAGTTCCCAAGACATTCAAGCTAAGTGGCTGGTATCATGGCTTATAGAAGTGTCTTGAGCTTGATGGAGCTTATGTTGAGAAATTCTGTATTTTTTATTTTAATATTTTAATTTCATTTTCCACAAACTTTTGACATGCTCTTATAAATGGGATTCCTTTAATTAGGTGGAGGGTGGTTAATTAAAGAATGTCTTAGCTATTGTGAAAATGTAAAAAAATAGTGGAAGTAACTACTCACAGTGGAGAACCTGATGGCTACAAATGTATGATTTATGTCTGTCTCTATGCATGTAATGCTCGCTGCGGCTGGGGAGTGTGTTTAGGTCGTTGCTGTGTCTGTTTGTTTATATAGTCAGTTTCTCTTTTGATTGCACTTGAAGTTTCATATCCATTTAGTTTTAAGTGTTGAAAAGAACATGAAATCCATTATTATTTTTTTAATAATTATTTAATTTTATTTATTCATTCATTTATCTTTAATTTGACAGAGAGAGAGAGAGCGAGAGAGAGAGAAGGTAAGAAAGCAAGCCACCAGGTTCGGGACTCGAACCATGGTTAGCCATGTGGGACTGTCCAGCTCCTTAACCATCACGCCACCTGCTGGTCCCCGAAATCCCCGAAATTTTTTAAGAGAGATTTTTGCAGACCTTCAGGTGGTGTGGTGGGTAAGAGTGCTGGATTCCCACATGGCCGACCATGGTTCGAGTCCTGGACCTGGTGGCTTACTTTCTCGCTTTCCCTTTCTCTCTGTCTGGTCAAATTAAAAAAAAATAATAACAAATGGAATTGAATAAATAAATATTTTTAAGAAGAGAGATTTTTGTTAAAGGGAGTGTGCACTTGTTGGAGAGAAAGAGAGACAGAAAAAGAAAGCGAGAACTCAACCCTCAAAGGGGATAGCCACACTGAAGTCTCTTCCCCATTCTCCTCTTGGGATTTTGGACATGTATGCCCATGCACCCAGCATGAGTTTTAAGCTGCTGGATCTGGGACTTGAATCATGGTCGACTGTGTGGGAGTCCAGCAACATAGCTATGATACCATCTGCTGGTCCCTGAAATCCATTTTTATAGTGAGAGATTCATTGTATTAGTGAAGAGATTTTATTGCTACTTAATTTGTAAGATAATGAGAGACTTAACTAATTTAAAATACAGAACTCATTTAAAGTACAGAAACTGTCTAATTCTGGTTTTTATTTTCTATTCTCCAATATTGTCATTGATATAAGGAAGCAAGGGCTGTGACTTTCATGCATGCTATAGTCTCTCATTGTTGAAACAGTTGGACTGACTGAGACCACTTTAAGAAACAGGCCCTCAGAATTCAAGGTCATTCTACAGGCTGATTTTGTCATCAGGATTTGTGTTTGCTCTTTCCTAGTATCTCTTCTCCTTGTACCACCTTTATTCTCACCTTATCACGTAGTCCAGGTTCCAGAGCTGTTCTGTCTCATTCATTTGCCATGTGGCTATAGTATTGGACAAACAGATAAAAGACATTTCTGTCAAGTTCTGTTGAACCAGGGCGTTGTTGAGGGTGCCGGTTTGATCAGCTGGATTTCCTAACCAGAATTGTGCAGAGCCTTTCTCTGTATAGTCCATCTCAAGGGGTCACAAACAGGCCAGTGTTGGCCAGTCAGTGGCCCTTCTAGGACATACAAAGCCTAGTCTGAAAATAGGATTATGAGAAAAACAGCATAGCTACCTGGTTAATACATGTGTAGAAAAATGAATGTTTTGGGGACCAGCAGGTGATGAGGTTAAGGTGCTGGATTCCCACGTGACCGACTGCGGTTCAAGGCTTAGAACCAGCGGCTTGAAAATCACAACAAATAGACAAATAAATACATGTTTTTTAAAAATGAATGTTTTGTAAATTTCCTTTGTAGCAGCAAATGTATACTAATAATAGGTTTTCATTATAGTTTAAGCTCTTGTGGCTTAATGTGTTCAAGAAATCTTATTTAAATATGTAACATAAAATGTATGTAATTCTGTTTAAAGTTGTGTAGCTGTTCTGTTAGGCATCAGGTCAAAGAAGAAAAATAAACCTCAAAATGGAATAAAGAATTTGGCTAAACTCCAGAAAGATTCTCTTTAATGACATGCTCTGTGTCCCAATAGATAATGAAGACTTTGATAGTTGCAGTGCTGCTGGCTGGAGTCGTCCCTCTCCTTCTGGGGCTCCTATTTGAACTGGTCATTGTTGCTCCTCTGAGGGTTCCTTTGGATCAGACGCCCCTTTTTTATCCATGGCAGGTAATAACATGTTATAGCTCATCTTTGTGGAGGATTTGGGATCAGAAAGCAGTCCTAATATTTTAATCTATTTCAAGCAGTTGGTTTAGAGAGATTCCTTAATTGTTTTCTATTCTAAGAATCCTTGTAAAGATGTTTAAATAATACTCTTTAATCTTCTGCTTTCAAAATATACAGGCCATATAACTCCTATAAAAGATTAGTTTATAGGTTAAAATGTCAATAACTATTTATTTAGGCTTTTCTAGTATTTAAAGATATAAACTAACTTGTTTGATTTTTTTTTTTTTTTTTTTTAACCTTTGCATTAGACTTAGAGAACCTTGTTCCTTTGGACTTTATTTATCTTTAAATAACTTAGATTGTTGAAGGTTCTTTAGTAATTCATGAAGTAGATAATTTTTAGTGTTACTGATTAAACTGAGTTAAACTGGACGAGCTGGTTAAGGCAGCTGGATCGCACACGGCTGACATTGCAATTGAGCCCCAGACCTGGCAGCCTGAAAAACTTGCCAGGTGTGTGTATGTTTGTGCCCTGAATCCCAAGAGTAGACTGGAGGCCAAGGCATTGTGGTGCTGCCATCCCCCAAGAGGATGTGTTGTCCTCCCCCCCCCCCCCCCCCCCCGCCCATTTCTAGTGAATGCACGTGCCCCTTGGCAGATGTAAACAACAAAGAAAGTGCTAAACCAAAGGAGAATTTTCCATCCCTTAACCTTTTTACTTATTGGTGTCTTAGTTGGTTGGTTGAGTGTTGTCATTTTGTCACCTAACTTCATGATCTCAAAGGGAAACATGTAACTGCAGTGGAGAGGCCAGGCAGACATTGCCCTAAGCCATTTGGTGATTGACCACTATGAGTAAGGCGAACAGGAACTATTTACATCCTGATGTCATGCAGTGTGTGGTAGGGAAAACGCGCAGAGCAGCCTCTGACGTTGAGGAGCCGGCTGAGCACGGTCAGCCAGGCCTTGGTACTCTCCTTTTGGACACGAGTAATTTCATAGAGCACCAACATTGTACAGAGCTGCCCTGTGACCATGAATAGGGCAAGGCAAAAGACCCCTCGTTAATCATGTCTCAGCACAGACAAAATATGAACATTATTCAGACCCCCAAAATGACTGTATGTCTCCCTTTCCTGGCTCATGTGATTGGCTGCGACTTCATTGCCAGTTATAGTTTTGGTTTCAGTCTGTCCCCTTTTCTAAGGTTTGTTAAGATTAGCCTGTCTATTCTGTTTTCTAATGGTGTACGATACAGAGCAAAGCTCTGCTCCCTTAAACCGTCCCCGAAGTCCCTCACACAAGCTGAAATTCTATCATAAACCCTTTCTAACACTACTGAAGGGCCCCAAATTCCTGTTGTGTTTTCTTCCTTGTCACGGTGAATAATAATTGCAGATTGTCAGTTACACATTTGTTCCAGGTGGTTTCGACAGTACCCCACATCATCTGTGAAGTTGCCATCACCTTAGAGAATTACTTGACATTATCAAAATTTAAAAATGTGTGTATTGTGAGCTAGCAATTTCACTTTTCCGAATCTACTGCTGAAACATACTGTATGTAGAAGGAATGAGCGAGGCGGTTTCTGTAGTACATCGTTGCTTTGTAAAGACACAAAGATGAGAAGCAACCCAGATGGCTATCAGAGAATGGCCAAGTAAAATGTGGTATATCCTTGCTTTGGAATTCAGTGCATAAAACTTCAGGGTTGGAGCAGGGCAGCCCAGCTCTGTGATCTAACTTGTATGTTAAGAGATCACTTGGGAGACAGTGGGAGTAAGCAGGCCTGAGTAAGTGGAGGCAGGGACCTGAGTTAAGTGGTGCTGGGAACAGAGCAGCAGAGATTCCAGCAGCAGTTCAGCAGGAGACCCACGAACACTGCAAGCTAGAAACTCTCTGAGCCTTTGGAATGTTTCTTTAGGCCAAACCTGGTCCACATACGAGGAGGACTGGACATGAGTCAGCTCAGTCAAACCAATAAAACAGCCTAAGGATGGTTTGATGATAAAATCGTAGCATTTATTTGTTTATGAGGTCTTCATTAATGTCCAGGCTTTTCCTAATTTTCTTGGGAGAATAAAGCAGATTTCTGAAAGATCCAACAATGATTTTTGATGGAAACATTGAACTTGAACTATTGGAAGAAAAAAAATTCTAGATATTTCAGTACACATTAGCCTTCTGTAAAATTGTAAATCCAGCAGAATATCTGCTTTGAAGTGAAGTAAAGTAAGAAATTTATACAGCTACTCTCTCTCCTGGTTTAATGTTAAAAACGGCGACATTGTCTTCTTGGTTTTGATTACCATAGGACTGGGCGCTTGGAGTCCTGCATGCCAAAATCATCGCAGCTATAACATTGATGGGTCCTCAGTGGTGGCTGAAAACTGTAATTGAACAGGTAAGTAAAACTAGTTTTTAGAGGAAGACATTCTGGAATGGATTGTGAATATTTTGGTTGATAGAACTCTTCATTTTTCAGTTTTTCTGGGTGTCCTACATTTTTCTTTTTAGTGATCATGTATAAGGCAATTTTGTTTACCCATCATGGAAGAGAAAGAATGTTTTCCTCAACCTCATGAGTCCTTAGAACTGACCCTTGTAACAAAAAAGCAGATTAACAAGAGAAAAACTGTTTATTAAGGTACATGTTTCATTTATGGGTGTCAAAAATTTACAGAAAATGTGTATAATGAGAAATTACTCATGGATTTCAATTTTTTTTTTTTTTTAACCGCCAGAGGGTGCATGCACTTTCTAGAGAGAGGAGAGGGAGGGAAGCCCCCCATGGGGTGCAGCCAGGACCCAATTCCTTCTCCATTTCTCTGTCTTGTTGGGATTTGGGGTATGTACACATTTGGCACATGGGATCTGGCTTCCTTAAGCACTAGGATACAGGCCTGATGCCTTGGATTTCACTTTTTCTTTTTTTTTTTTTTTTTTTGCACCAAAATAAACTTGTACTTTAATTCCATTAATTTTTTGATGTAATCCCTTTCCCCCCATACACACGAGGTCCCCAGGGAATGAATAATTTTTTAAAAAAATCGCTTTGAATTTCAGCTTATGTAGCACCTTCAACAAAGAACAGTAAACTTTCAAAGAAGTGACAAGATAGAGGAAAAAGGCTCGGAGTCTCTAGGGATGACAAATTAGAGGAATGCAAAAAAAAAATGGCAGGTAAAGGCTAGTTTAGTAAAGCTTGCTAATGTAGATTCTTCTAGTGCCATTCATAGGCCTCTAGGTTCTGTCCCCCCCCCCCCCCCCAGTTATTTAATTAATTAATTTAATTATTTAAAAAATTTTTGACCAGAAAGAGAGAAAGGAAAAGTGAGAAAGCAGGCAGCCAGACGTGGGACCCAAACCATGGTCGGCCATGCGGGAGTCTAGTCTCTTAACTACCATGCCACCTGCTGGCCCCCAAAGGCATATTTTGGAATGGCATATTCTAGTCTCATATCACTATGGATTTTCATGAACCATGCTTTATGCTTCCCTTATCTGAAGGTTAACCAGTAGCTTAAGGTCCCTAGAACTCTCTTCAAAGTAGAAGAAAAATAAAATAATCAGCATGCTCTCTTGAAGTTGGGAGTTCTGATAAAACTTTGTGTTCATATTTTTAACCTTATAGACAGGAGAGTGGACAAAGTTGTTGCTTGAGGCGATAAATCAAAGGTAGGAAAAATGAAAAGCAGTTTAGCAACATTCTAACTAGATAGCCTATATAGTCTACAACTATTATTGTTTGGTGGTTATTACCACAACAACCAAATTATCTGATAGTTTTATAGTATAGAAAAGTGGATTGTGCTTTTGTACTTTTATAATAAAACTAGGAAGTCTGAGAATTCATTTTAGGAAGATTTCTACCCAAAATAACCAACATAGCAGATTTTGGTACTTCTTTTAGCTTTAGTTATCTAGAAATGTACTTGGGGCAGACCTCTTAACCTAGTCAGTGCCAGGTATCTAAGGTGTTAGAATCCTACGACAGTAGACGTGTGTCCCCTTTTGATGTGTGGGAAGTACAGTTGTTCTTAGCCCAGTATGCACAATAAAATCAGTTGAACAATGCCTGTACCTCAAGATTTTTAATTCTTAGCAGTGGGGCTGGAGGGCTCCAGGGAATTGCTGCATTTTTGCAGGTATCTCTAAGGTACGGGCTTGTGAACCCCCCTGGACAGCGGGAGTGTGAACCAATTCTCTCTGCTGTCTCCAGGTGAGACTAGCCCTGGCCAAAGAGTGCAGAGATAGTTTGTTCACAGCTGGAGGCTGTGGTTAATCTGACTTCATTGATCTTTGTAGAATTTCACATTATTTTCTTGTGCATGCATGTGTGTAAATTTAGGTAAAATGGTTCAGATGGGAATTGGTTGAGAAGCACCAAGATGCATTGTTTCATTCATTTAAATGCATGTTAGCTGGTTTCCTGGGGAGCAGGAACATACTTTTGAAGGGTTGAGCCTCTGCTCATTCACATCCCAGGGTGGTGGGCTGAGGTGCGTTAATCTTGTGACTGAGCTATGAGAGGTTCAAGTGCCGCAGGTGAAGCCAGAGAGGAAGGAAACAGAAACGGCACTTTCTGTCGTGCTCCTCTCTGCACCCTGTGCATATTTTCCATGCCATTGTTTTCCTACTCATATGTTCTTCCCCTGCAGTTATCTCTGGTAGAATATTCTGGATAAAATTATGGAGATACTCTGAAAACTTGTAGTTTTTTTACGTATTTACTGTAGAATTTATAGCGTTTCTATATAAAACACATTTTGATTTGTTAAAATTAAGTTTATACAAGTTGTTCAAAAACATTTCATATTTATAGTATTTTCTTGTCACATTTGGAAATAATTAATGCAGTCTTGAGTGATATCCCAAGTCACTCTTATGTATGTATAAAGTTACTTCAGATTATATGGTCTTTGTTTAATATTTTTGAATGTCATCTGGTATTGTGAAGTCCAAATGGTTAGTGTGAGTTATGATTCTAGATTAATGTCTCATTTCATCACCTAGAGTTAAGTACAAAATGTTTGTAGGTAAATGTTTTTTTTTTTTAATTTTTGAAGAGGTTTTTTCCTATAGGGTGCGTGTGCTCGCCAGACAGACAAAGAGAGACAGAGAGATAGAAAGCGAGAAATCACCCCCCAGGGGGGATGGCCACGCCGCAATCCCTTCTCCTCCATTCTCCTGTTGGGATCTTGGACACGCACGCACACCTGCCCGGCGTGAGTTTAAGCCACCGGGTCCAGGACTCGAACCGCGGTCAACTACGTGGGAGTCCAGTGACATAGCCATTACGCTAACTGCTGGCCCCATGTAGGTAATTTTTTTTTTTTTTTAATAACTTTTAGGCATTAAGTTTACGTTTGTATTCCAGAATTTACCTTGACTTTAGGTGGGGTGGGAGGACCTGTTTGAGGCCTTCAAGGATTGACAGATTCCATTTGCCCTGTCTTGGATTCAGGGGCGATTACTCGATTAAGCTAGAGGAAAACATCTTGTATTTTAATTGTTTTTTCCAATGTTGCAGGTTTACGCAAATGGCATCCGGAACATCGACCTTCACTATATCGTTCGTAAGCTGGCCGCCCCGGTGATCTCTGTGCTCCTGCTCTCCCTGTGTGTCCCCTACGTCATAGCTTCTGGTGTCGTTCCTTTACTAGGTGGGTAATGCTGCTCAGGGAACCACGAAAGAACACTTTTACTAATACTGTGAATTTCCGGTCATTTCGCGTAACAGAGGTGTGACTCCAGTTGTTTATTTGTTAGTATAAATCCAGCTATTCTAGTCCTTAATAAACCCATAGGGATTAGAAGGAGCATAAGCTCTCTAGTGGGACCAGCAGTTGGCGTAATGGCTATGTCGCTGGACTCCCATGTAGTCGACTGCAGTTCGAGTCCTGAACACCGGGCGTGTGTGCTGCACGCCCAAGATCCCAAGAGAATGGAGGAGAAGGGATTGCGGCGTGGCCATCCCCCCTGGGGGAGTGATTTCTCCTTTCTGACTCTCCATTTCTCTCTGTCGTTCTGGTGAGCACATGAGCCCTGTGGCAAAAACCTCTCAAAAAAAAAAATTAATAATAAAGCTCTTTGGTACAATTTTTTTCTCTAAGCAGGTGATAAAGTATTGAAATTTACACTCTCCTCAAAATAGGCAGCATCATATTTTCTCCAAGTATCTTATTAGAAGTGTTGTGATCATACAGATAAAACTAAGTTAAAACGTGTTAAATTTAATTTAAAAAAAAAAAAACGTTTCTTAGCTTAAAAGGAATGCCAAAAAAAAATTTTTTTTAAACTACAATGTGGTTGAAATGTGAAGTGACAGTACTCCCTGCGAAGCGTTTGAATCCCAGAATGTCTGTGTTAGAAGAGACCTTAAGTCACCTACTCTAACTCCTCCCCTGTTTTCCAGAAGAGAAACATGGGATCTGGAAGGCTTATGACCCTTACATAGAGCTTGAGAGACCAGGGCTGACTTCGAAGGCTGCTTGTTCTGTACTCCACCCCCGCTCTATGGGGAAGGATGTATTCCATTGCACTGTTACTCCATATTCACTTAAAGTTCTCCTTGTTTGGTTTTACAGGTGTTACGGCAGAAATGCAAAACTTAGTCCACCGGCGGATTTATCCATTTTTGCTGATGGTTGTGGTGTTGATGGCGATCTTATCCTTCCAGGTCCGCCAGTTTAAGCGCCTTTATGAACATATTAAAAATGACAAGTAAGTCTAGGGTTCTGTGCATTGACCACTCTTGTTAAGGGGTTGTCACTTTTTACTTTTTATGTCTGATGTAATAAATCATGGCAGGAAAGCACTTAGATCTGGATATGCTTCTGAGGTAGGATTAGCAGAATTTCCTAGCAGATTAGGTGTAGGATATGAGGACGAGGGGAATTGAGGACTCAGTTGGGTCAGGCAGCAGGGAATTTGGAGTTGTTTATGGAGATAGGAAAGACTGGGAGAAACTGGTTTGTGAGGAAGATGTGTTCATTTGTTAATTAATTAATTAATTGGAGATTTTTGCTGTAGGGCATGTGTGCTCGCCAAAGGGACAGAGACAGACAGAAAGTGAGAAATCAACTCCCTGGGGAATGGCCACACCACAATCCTTTCTCCTCCATTCTCCTTTCGGGATTTTGGGTGCAGATGCACCCAGCCTGAGTTTGAAGCTGCTGGGTCTGGGACTCAAACTGCAGTTAACTAGGTGGGAGTCCAGTGACATAACTATTATGCCATCTGCTGGTCCTGGAAGATTTTTTTTTAATAAAGCCTATTCCAAATAATTTTTTGGTCTGTTTTCAGATTTAAAAAAAATGTATCATCATTTATTTTAAGTTGTTATAGGGCATGTTCACTCACTAGAAAGAGACACAGAGAAAGAGGAAAAGTGAGAAAGCAAGCTGCCAGGTTCAAGACTTGAACCATGGTTGGCCATGTGAGAGCTCAATGCTTTAACCATCATGCCACCTGCTGGGCCTATTTTCACATTTTTTTTTTTTTAAACTGCCAGAAAACATTTGTGCTTACCAGAGAGATACAGAACAAGAAGGAACATGAGAAAGCACCGCCCGCCCCCTTCTTCCCGTAGAGAACTGTCACACCACACTCCTTTCTCCATTTCTCCCTCCTTTGGGAATTTTGGGCATACATGCGCACATGCACAGACCACCGGCATGTTTCTCAAGCAGGTTCTCAACCTGAATAGCAGCATTACCCATGTAAGATCCGGTTGCCTTCACCCTATGCCAGGGTTGGCTGCGTTTTCAACTGTTTTGGCTTGAAAATAATAATATTAAGTAGCTGTGGATACAAATAAGCCTCATTAGAAGTTAGCAGCTTTGTTGCAACTAGGGGTCACCAGGTTACTCCTGTCATTGCCCAAAGAGGCTCTTAAGGTGTCACTGGACTCTCTTCTGAGGCGACCTTGAAAGCTCTTATCCCCTGATCTCAGTGAAAGACTGAGGATAAAACCAAGGAAAATACCTCCCTGGGATAACAGCCTTTGATCTTCCATGTCTGAACAGAAAGCTGAATTCCCTGCTTTGACAATGTCTAGCAAAGAAAGTAAGTTTATCACCATCTATCCCAATTTGTCTGGGGGAGTCCCAGTTGATAACTGCTATCTCTGTGTCATTATTAATAGCACCCCGTTTTACTTAAATATCACCCATTTTGGAGAATACCTTTTTTTTTTTTTAATTAAAAATGTTTAATTTCTGCTATAGGGCACCTGCAGGCACCAGAAAGAGAAAGTGAGAGAGAAATCACCTCCTGTGGGACAGCCATGCTATAGTCCTCTCTCCTCCATTCTCACAGGATTTTGGGCACGTGTACATACACACCTGGTATGTTTTCTCAGCCACCACCCAATACTCAAACTACTCACAATCAGCCACATGGGATCCAGCCTCCCTAACCATGGCACCATCTGCTGGCCCACAAGAGTAATATTTTTAAGAGTGAAAATTTGGGGCAAGCAGACGACAATGGTTGCATGATTGGCCTCCTCAACTGCCGTTTGAGTCCCGGGCCTGGTGGCTTAAAACTCATGCTAGGTGTATGTGTGTGCGTGCCCAAAGTCTCAAGAAGAGAATGGAGAAGGGATTGCGGTATGGCCCTCTCCCCTGGAGGGTTATTCTTGCTTTCTGTCTCTTTGGTGAATGCACACACCCTATAGCAAAAATCTCTATCAAAAAGAAAAGGGACCAGCAGTTAGCGTAATGGCTATGTCGCTGGACTCCCACGTAGTCGACCGCGGTTCGAGTCCCGGACCCGGCGGCTTAAACTCACGCCGGGCACGTGTGCGTGCGTGCCCGAGATCCCGAGAGGAGAATGGAGGAGAAGGGATTGCGGCGTGGCCATCCCCCCTGGGGGGTGATTTCCTGCTTTCTGTCTCTCTGTCTCTCTCTGTCTGTCTGGCGAGCGCACGCTCCCTATAGCAAAAAAAAAACCTCTCCAAAAAAAGAAAAAAAAGAAAAAAAAGAAAAAAAAAAAGAAAAGAAAAAAGAAAAAGTGTTCAGGTTTTCTCTAAAGTGTTCATTGGTGGTTAAAAAAAAAAAAAAGAAAAAAGTACATATAGGTAGGGTGCAACAGTTTCAGTTTGGCAAGCAGTGTCAGTTTGGTATTTCAACTATGAAGTCCGTTTCATCACTTTCCTTGTCCCAGCAGAGAGGAGTGAGTACTGCATCCAGGATGACTAGTAGCACTCGCTCTGTCACTCTGGGCACCTGCCTTTTCTTGCTCCTGTCATCCTCAGCCTTCACCTGAGGCCATTCTCACCTTCCTGTTGTTTCTCGCTATGTATTTCCTGTGTTCCCAGCAGCCCAGTGTACCCTTTCCCCATGTGCTGCTCCATGCAGGAACGAGTAAGGGCAGACTGCAGTGAGGACGTCTCTCCTCTGCCATCGTGCATGTACTCGGCCCCCTCTTTGCCCTCTAGGAGGGCGTGGGGGGGGGATGGGAATGGGGAGTGGGTTAGGGGCATGAAAGGAATGAAGAGAGCGAGGGAAAGGCAAGTGTGGGTTTGGAATATCCTTTCTCTGCTAGCCAGTTACTCTTCGGTCTTGAGCGAACTGTTAACACCGCCTCTCTCTGTTCGCTTGCTTCGTCCTCACCACGGTGACCACCCACATTTTCTGGCCTACCTTGACGTTCAGTAGTTACTACTTTGTCACGGTAGAGTGATTCTTTTTATGTTGTGTTGCTCCTTTGTCATCATTTAAAACATTTACAGTATTCTCACAGTTAAAAAGTGCCAAATAGGGGCCAGCTGGTGGCATAGTGTTTAAAGCACTGGACCCCGCCTGACCAAACCATGGTTCTAGTCCTGGACCGAGAGGCTTGAGAATCATGCCAGGCACCTGTGCATGCCTTCCTGAAATTCTGAGAGGAGAATGGAGAAGAAGGGATTGCAGAGAAGCCAGCTGACCTGAGAGTGGTTTCTCACTTTTCCTCTCTCTCTCTCTCCTGGTGAGCACACGTGCCATATAGCAAAATAAACCTTAAAAAAAAAAAATCAGAACCCTGGATAGTTGAGGAATAGTGTGGCATAAGGAATGGATAACTTTTTTTTTTAAAGAATTATTTTATTCAATTTTATTCCTTCATTCATTTATTTTAATTTGACCAGAGAGAGAGAGAGAGGAAAGTGAGAAAGCAAGCCACCAGGTCCAGGACTTGAACCATGGTCGCCTATGTGGGAGTGTCCAGCGCCTTAACCACCACGCCACCTACTGGTCCCAGAAATGGATAACGTTAAAAAAATTGATAAAATGAAAGAACAGGGATTAAGAGGCGAGAGGATTGGGGGATTTTTTTTTGTTTAAAGGTAGAGTACATGAATTATCAAAATGTCTCTTTGGACTTGTGTGTATTAATAGAAAAGTGATAGATGAAAGTAAGGGTGGAGAAAGAATCCGTGAACCGTAATCGTTACTAGGCTGAGCCCTTAACACATGTGAGGCCTCATCCACTTCCTTTTCGTAGAACCACCATGTGGCATGGGTCTGTCCTCATTTCAGCGGAGGGTGAACTGAGGCTCCCCGCCCACTGCTCCCTGGCCACTCATCAAGGGCGGGCCTCACTCTTCCTTGATGTTCTTGCCATACACGTCGTGCCAAGCCTTTTCTGGGTACTCGCCTTCACCTGCACTGCTGCCTCTAAAATTGGTGCCCTTGCACGTTTGTGCGCAGTCCTCTATAGCTCACCGCCGCCCTGCTCTGCCACCTGCTGGCCTCTGGGGACAGCTCCGGCCATCCACGCACATCCGCTGAGGCAAATCTTGAGTGAGCCCCTTCGCAGTGCCTGCCTTCCTGTTATGGGCGAGGTCATCCCAACCCCAGGGACTTCTGCTCCCACAGCCCTGTGCCCGTGGCCGTCGCCTGTGCACACTTCCTGTTCTGTCCTCAGGCGGTAGCCTCTTATCTCCTGTCACTTGGCGTATGCTCAAGATGGTGCCACACCATCTCCCCTTTGACTTACTGAATTTTGTCCTTCGATTTCCTCTTTTCCATAAAACTAGAGCTTTGCAGGTCCTACTTTCTTACTTACAGCTTCGTGATAATCATATTTCTAAGGCTGCTTTCTCAGACCTACCCACTGAGCTGTTTTGTCAGATATGAACCTTAACAGATAAATTCTCTGCATAAGTTTACCTTCGGCACCTGGGGCCTCCGAGTGTCTGACTCTATGAGAACCCCTAACCTATCGGTGTAGCACGTACTCCATCGCAGGGCGGCGGAGCCTTCCAGCCTTCGCTGCACCTGCATCTTCCCGCAAACTCGAACCTTGCCACAGGGTTCTGCCTTTGTGCCTTTTTCAAATGTTCATTCGAAACCCTCCTTCAACCCGCCTACCCCGTGAAGGGTTTGAAGTAGGAATAAGGTGATCTGATTTGCATTGTCTAAATATGTCGCTGGCTGTCTTGGATGGACCTTTGTCTTACTATGTAAGATCCTGCAGGAGAGTAACGCCCTCTGTTTTCCACCTAGGTACCTTGTGGGGCAGCGCCTCGTGAACTATGAGCGCAAGTCTGGCAAACAAGGCACATCCCCGTCACCCCCACCATCGTCCCAAGAATAAAGTGGTTGTCTCAACTCCTCGACCTTCCCCTGCCTTCACGTGTCCTTTTTTGTGGACTTCTCTCTCGGAGATTTTCCCAGTGATCTCTCAGCATTGTTTTTAAGTTAAATGTGTTTGACTTGTGTCCTCAGCGTTCAGAGAGCGGCCGGGTAAGGCTGTTCTTGCCTGTGTCTCCTGACATCACTGCTGTCTGAGATCTGTACATGTGTAAATAGAAGTTCTTGGATACCCTAAAACCTTGGATTAAACAGAATGTGCATTGTACATCTTTAAACAAAATGTATATTAATTTATTAAATCTAGTTGTCACTTTATTTTGGACCTGCTGTGATCTCGACAGGAAGCGTGCCACAGAGCAGTAGTGCACAGGCAAGACTCGCAGTGCCGTCTCGTGAAGCGCAGGTCACGACACTCCTAGCTGTTTTACCGAGTCCGTGTTGTCTGTCGTGCTGTTGAGACCTTACTGAGAACGTGAAAGGAAACAAGCGGAAACCCGCAGCCGAGTGTCTGTGGTAAGAAAACCTGAACTTTGTGCTTCACCGTCCGTCGTTTTTGGAAGTTATTTTGTATAACACCAAAGCAGTTGTACATTTTCTACTGCCTGATTTTTTTTCCACGTGTCTGTGTTTGTAATATTGTATAGTACCTTGTGCTAGGTGAGGAAATTATTTTTAATTTTGATAATTTAATATTTCTAGTGATCAGCGTTGGGAGTTGGGTTTCTGTGTTTGTTAGGGGCATGTCGATACTTAGAAAACAAATCCAAATGAAGATTTTCATCACCCCCCCTTCCTTTCCACACACAGCACTCTCCTTTTGGCAGCTGTGACCAAAAGTCATGCGAGATCATAAATCTTAGAGAATGACATCACCAGCCATACTGGATTTAGGACATTCTGAAATGAGGTTAAGTGTAGATGTGGTTGTGGTCTTAGATGGACAGCATTAGAGAAAACTGGTTAAGGCATTGAGTCCTATTGGTTAGTGCGTCATTTATTGAGGATACATTTCTTCTACTTTCCCATCTGTGAATTCTAAACTTTCCAAAGCTCTTTGTTTACAGAATAAAACCCAAATAAAACCAGTTCAATTGTATTTATCCAGGAAGAAGCTGGTTGAGCTGGCCTTTTTTAAACATAGGAATTTATTCCATTGGAAACATGCTATAAATGCCAGAGATCTGAACACTTAGAAATTTGGTTGTCCTTACAACCAAATCTTCAAGTTAGAAGTTTAGAGAACTAGAATGGTTGGGCACTTGACTCGAGTATTTTAACGGTAGTGGTATTTGGTAAGGGTAGTGTTTGTTCCTGAATGGTAATTTAGAAGTTCTCATAGACGGTAGACATCATAGGTCTTCAGAAACTGTAAAGCAATTTTCATATAGTATTAAGTCCATAGACTAAAGTCTGAAGATTTTTTTAAAATATGAAAGTCAGCCAAACATAAGCTATCAAAGTGAAAGAGCTACATGTTCTGGTTGTTTTATATATCAACAATTTTTCCCTAAATGGTAAGCATTTACTTCAAAATATATTTTAAAGCATCAGTATAAAAACCCCACAAAAACAAAAACAAAAAAACAAAAAAAAAACAAAAGAAACTTGACATAGGATTCAGTGTTAACCATTTGGCACTTTGTAACAGCCCTTTCTCTTGTATTTGAAAGAACGTCTTTGCCAGTCCTACCTTTGCTCAGAAGTTTAGTCCTACTTAGGAAATTAAGAACATTTTAAAATGTAATGCCACACGTTATGGTGTTTGTCTATGTAATTGTTGTCTTTGGGAGGAAAATACTGATGAATTGGGCACATAACTTGATTATATTAATTTACATTTCTTTTTTAGGTTTTGAGGAATTTATAAATCTTGATATAAAGTTATTGAAACATCTGTTTTACTAGAAAGAAGCGTGTGCAGATACTACAGAAGGTTAAAGATTGTTAATCCTAGAGGATTTTAAAATTAATCTTAGCAGATTTTTTTTTGGTGGAGAAAAAATTTAATGGCCAAAAATTTACCCAGTTTCATTGGCAGGTAATTTTCTATTGTGTTTAACCGTCCCTGGTTTTCAGTTGTGCTCTGTCCTGTTGTTTTCAGTAAAATAAATACTTTCATAAGGAAAGCATTTTCTGGCATATCTGCTTAGGTGACACCCAGGTTTTTTAATTAACCAATGGTCTTATAAATATTTAAAACCCATAGTTGAGAAGGTGCTGTTATGGCTGCCCTTCTTTACATAGAATTTTTGATTAAATCATAGTGAAGTTTTGCTTCATTTTACACTGGGCTAAAACAGCCTTCAAGGAAGTTTGTTAGGAAAGGCATTTTGCTTTATTTTTACTATTTAAAAATTGAAGACAAATCAACATTTGAGGTTAGTTTTACATGGCCATTTATCGGATGGTCGTCATATGAAGTGTGCAGTTGTTTGCTGTTAGCAAATTATGTTTGATTTTTAAACTACTAAGTACTGAGAGTCAAGATGGAAGCTGAAGGAAATGCCAATGTGAAGCTCATGCATAGCTAGCCTTAACAAATCTCCATGTTTAAGTGATTTTTTTTCCTGTTCTCTAGAGAAACAGTGGAGATGGGACATCTCAATTCCAGATGTAAACAAAAAGTACTTTTTCTTTCAACATTTAGTATAGCTGTTATTACTTTGGATTCCTATCTTGTGTTCTTTTTTTCCCCCCTTCTTTCCCTTATTCAAGTAAATAGAGAATTACTTTCATTCAAATGATTTGATCCTAGATTTGTCATTTCTGTATTGGCAAAATGCTATTATTACAGTGTAATTCTTGAATTTAGGTTGAATTGATAACTTTTAAAATAAAAAAGAAACACTGGACATTTCTACATTGTATTGGGTTTGCAGACACGCATAGGAAAATACAGTGCTATATATAAGAACACTGGCACTTTTTAAAACTTTGCAAGTTAGCTACTTAATTTTCATTTTCAGGATTGAGTATTTTAAGCTCTATGTACTGTGATAAGTTTTTTACATTGTAAAATTAAATGATTATGTTTAAAATACTCCTTTAGAATGTTATCTATCTAGTCATCAAGAAAAGACAAAACCAAAATGTCTTACCACTGAAGTGTTATTAAAAGCCTCATTTGGAGATTCTCTGACTTCCTTGTGAAGCTGTCTACTTGACCTGCTCCCTCAGTCAGGCGTTTCCTTCTCAGCCCGTGACTGCCCTGTGCCGTTGTTGAGAACCGCCATCATAGTAAGGCTTCGTTCCCGCAATCCCCGACAGTTATCTTTGGTGTTGACAGAACGTAGACAAGACGCTGCATCTGTGTGTTCATTCGTCTCTTGTACGAGTGCCTCATTTTGTAGTCATGAAAGTCTGTACCACAGCACCGTAAGTGAAAATGTAATGCCTCTGGCCTAGGAATGACTGCTGTAGAAGCTAAATGAACATTGAGTTATTTGGAACATCAGTTTTCTATCAGAGCAAACACCTTAGATACCCAGACCAATTTTATGTGTATATATTCTAAAATGCTTCCTTTTTTAATGTGATCGCTTGTTGCCTTCTAAGTTGAGAGAACAAAATTGAATAAAGTGAATGTTAGTTGTAGCCTAGCTTTTTTTATTGCTTTGTTGCTGTGCTGCCAGAATGCTTTACTGTTACAGAAGTGTGCATTATTAGCAAATGAAAATAATCCAGCTATTTTTACAGTAATAATTATTTAAGACAGAATTGACCCAAGTTACATGTGATTGTAACCCCTTCCTTCTGTTTTAAGTGTAATACATACTTCTTTTTTTATTTGAGAGAAAGATTTTTGCTGTAGGGCGCCTTCACACATCAGAGACACAGACAGAAAGCAAGAAATCACCCCTCGGGGGGATGACCATACCACAAACTCTTCTCCTCTTTGGATTTTGGGTACACATGCACACATACCTGACATGAGTTTAAAGCTGCCGGGCCTGGGACTCAAACTGCAGTTGACTATGTGGGAGTTCAGTAATGTAACCATTACGCCATCTGCTGGTCCCAAAACAGATATCTAGAAGGGTATTTCTGTTTTGTTTGTTTTTAAAGAATTATTTCTTTAATTCCTTTTTTATTTTTTTATTTTTTAACTTGACCAGAGAGAGAGGAAGAGAAAGTAAAAAAGCAAGCCACCAGGTCTGGGACTCGAATTGCAGTCAGCCATGTGGAAACCCAGTACTCTCTTTTTCTTGGGGAGGAGAGGTTTTTGCTACAGGGCGTGTGTGCTCGCCAGGAACAGAGAGAGACAGAAAGTGAGAAATCACCCCCCAGAGGGGTGGCCACGCTGCAATCCCTTCTCCTCCATTCTCCTCTTGGGATCTTGGACATGCACGTACACACGCCCATCCTGAGTTTTAAGCCACCGGGTCCAGGACTCGAACTGCGGTGGACAACATGGGAGTCCAATGACATAGCCATTATGCTAACTGCTTGTCCTGAAATCCAGTACTCTTAACTACCACACCACCTGCCAGCCCCCATACTTTTATAAAGTATAGCTACAGAGGACCCATGTTGCCCTTCTCTCCCCCTCCTTTTTAAAACATTAAAAAAAAAACCACATTTATTTACTTATTGTGATTTTCGATGCGCTGGGTCCAGGATCTGAACCACAGTTGGCCATGTGGGAATCCAGTGCCTCAACTACCACACACCTGCTGGCCCCATCTCCCTCTGCTTTAATCACGTACGATCCTCACTGAGAAGATTGAAGCCCCTCCTGCCCCATAAGCGAGATTCCGCCTGCTTTTGCACCTCACCTCCTCCACAGGATTGGAAAGTGGAAGTTTCACTAGGGATAGCCTTTTAGATGCATGCTTTGGCGACTTAAGTAGTTGACAACATGTCCTAGAGAACAAGGAAATACGTGAGGTTTTTTATTTCCCCTCCCTTCCTATATGCCCTGAGGAAAGACATCTTTTTGCTTCAGAGACTTTTTGTAATTTTTCCGTGTTTCTAGGTTAAACATTTTTTGAAAAACCTACATTTTTTTCTGTCTCCCTTTCCCTGCATCAAGTGCATTTTAATTTCTTTTAGATGCAGGAGTGGTAGGGGAGATACCATTTGAACTGTAGGCGTTTTCTTCTTTCTTTGCTTTGGGGTACGCACACATACATACCAGTGTGTTTTCCAGGACTCTGGGTCTGGGGCTCAAGCTGCTCAGTCGGCCATGTGGGACCCAGCTCCTTTCACCGCGCCAGGACGTCATTAGGTTGAAAATTTCCAGCAGAGGAAATTGCATGGTGAAGCTCAGAAACTGGCCATTGATTTCTTCTCTTGTACCCACAGGCTGGAGCCATTCTTCTTGCAAACACATGGGCCCTCCACATACGGACATCCGCTTTTTACCCCAAGGTGCAAAAGTCTTAAAAAATGATGTGGGAATATTTGGACATCAGATGCAGAACTAAAACAAACTGGTTTATATCTGGCTATATGCAAAAACTAAGTTCAGAATGGATTATATTTAAGGGAAAAACGCCAAATTAATTTCTTGAAGAAAAGGAAAAACTGTTTATCCTGGGGTTCAGTACACCAAAATCACAGTCCCTCTAGGAGAACGTGAGAGTGTACTTTATCAGAACTGAAAGCTCTTTGAAAGACAGCACTAAGAATAAAAAGACAAGCCGTAGACTGGCAGGTGATATTTGCAAATTTCTGGTAATGCATCTAGAGAATAGAAAGTCACAAAACTAAGTAAGTGAACCAATCTGCCCATGTAAAAGGTGGGCCAGATATTTGAGAGGACGCTGCCCTAGAGAAGATACAGAAACAACAACTCAGTGTGTAAGATGTTCTCCATAGTTGTTAGGAAAATGCAAATTAAAACCATAATGACATACCAATTAGAATGACTAAAATTGGGGGCCAGCAGGTGGCGTACTGGTTAAGGTGCTGGACTCCCATGGTCTACTGTGGTTTGAGTTCCAGACCCAGTGGCTTGAAACTTACGCCAGGCACGTGTGCATGTGTGCTCAAAGTCCCAAGAGGAGATTGGAGGGAAAGGGATTGCAGCATGGCAGTGGCTGCTGTGTGTGTGTGTGTGTGTGTGGTGGGGAGTGACTTGGTGGGGTGATTGCTCGCTTGCTTGCTCTCGCTCCCTCGCTCTCTCTGTCTCCAGCAAGCACACGTGCCCAATAGCAAAAAAAGATTTTTTTTTTTTCAAAAAAATTTTAGAGTTTTTTTGCTATAGGGTGCGTATGTTCACCAGAAAGACAGAGACAGAGAGACAGAAAGTGAGAAATCACTCCTCAGGGGGAGATAGCCACGCCGCAATCCCTTCTCCTCCATTCTCCTCTGGGGATCTTGGGCACACATGCACACGCGCCCGGCGTGAGTTTAAGCCACCAGATCCGGGACTCAAACCATGGTTGACTACATGGCAGTCCATTACGCCACCTGCTGGTCCCACAACAATCTCTTTAAAAAGAAAAAAAAGAACATCTAAAGTTAAAAACATCATGCCATGTATGGTGAGGATGTGAAAGAGCTGGAACTCTACTCTGCTGAAGGAAATTTGAGACGGTGCAGTTAATTTACAAAATATTTTGTATTAGGTCGTTAGGAAAGTCATGACAGGTTTTTCTGTTTTTCTATGCAAAAACGGCATCCTGACTTTCCTACTACCCAGTATTTAGCGCTCCTGGTTACTTACCAAGAGGAAGCGAGCACATGTCCCTGTGAAGACGTGTTTCTGAGCGCTCATTGCAGCTTGCCTTGCCCGTCAGCAGGTGAATGGAGAGAGAAGTTGATTATCCACACAGTGGGAAAATGTCCAGCAATAAAAAAAAATTCATCTGTTCATACTACATATGGGGACATCTCGGAAGAGTTATGGGAGTAAAATAGACTGACCACGTACTGTGTGATTCTACCTAGGCTAGAAAACGGAGGGAATCTATAGAAATCTGAAGAAGAAGGTCGTGGGGAGTAGGGGATTAGAGTAGGGGGATTTGAAAAGGGCACGAAGAAATGGTAGATGTGTTCAGTAGCTTGTTCTGGTTCGCCATGGCATACTTAGTTCCAAACTCAGCAAATTGGACACTTAAATTATTTTGAGAGATTTTTGCTTTAGGGTGTGTGTGCCCCCCAGAGAGACAAAGTGAGAAATCACCCGCTGGGGGGATGCCCATCCTGCCATTCCTTCTCCACACACCTCTTGGGATTTGGGACATGCATGTGTGCATACACACACACACACACACACACACACACACACCAGTTTCAAGCTACTGGATCCAGGACTCTGGATTGACCATGTGATAGTCCAGCGCTTTAACCACGGCTGGCCCCCTTTTAAAAACTTTTAAGAACACTCCCCCCCCAATTTGTTTTTTTGTTTTGTTTGTTTTTCCCATCCAGAATACACTTTTTTTTGCTGTGGGGTATGTGCACTCGCTGGAGAGAGACAGAGGGAAAGTAAGAATCACTCTCCAGCTACAATCTCGTCTCTTAGGATTTGGGGCAGGCACACGCACACACCCACCTAGCATGATTTTCTAGTCACCTGGTTCAGGACTTGAACTGTGCGGTCGGCCATATAGTATCCAGCACCTTAACCTCCAGGCTTTTGATGACTTCTACTTCACTGACAAGATAGATGCAGAGGGGAAGTTTCACAGGTCCACACCCTCACGCCTACTCTGACGTGCGCTGGGCCCCACTTGCCAGTTTGCAGAGCTCCCTTATAAAGGTTAGTTTGTGGTACGTGCTGAAGGGAGCCTGCCCTTGCAGACAGTGGTGTGCACAGTGCCCCTGAGCCCAGGGACCAGCTGCAGGGTTGCTCAAGGCTGCTGCTTGGCTGTCCCACCCCTCCCCTGCACCTTCCATGTCTCTGGTCATTCCCATCGTATTCCCACGCTCTGTGATAGCTTCCACTAACATAGACACACCCCACTCTCTTGTATGCTGTGGCTCTTTTCAGCAAATGCCTTGGAACAGTTACCTGTATTCATTGCTTCCATTTTTTTTGTCACTGTGTTCCAACCAGGCATTCATTCCCACTGTGTTACAGAATTGCTCCCATAAAGATCACCACTGGCGGGACCAGCAGTTAGTTTAATGGCTATGTCGCTGAACTCCCATATAGTCCACTGCAGTTCGAGTCCCGGACCCAGTGGCTTAAACTCACGCTGGGCGCGTGTGCGTGTGTGCCCAAGATCCCGAGAGGAGAATGGAGGAGAAGGGATTGCAGCATGGCCATGCCCACTGGGGGGTGATTTCTCACTTTCTGTCTCTGTCTCTGACTTTCTGACGAATGCATGCGCCCTATAGCAAAAACCTCTCCAAAAAAAAATCACCACTGGCCACTTCAATTTTGTGGTTCATTCTCAGGTCTCATTTTGCCTTATCTGGTAACACGCTGACTTGGGGCTCTCACTCCAGCTCATGGCTTTACAGAGCATCAGTGTGCTGTGCACTCCTGGGACACCATCCTTCCTGCACTCCAGACGTGCACCTGCCCACGGGGACACCTTCCAGACATGCCCAACATGCTCAAACCCAATCGTTTTGCCCCAAATCTGCCATTTTCTCAAACTTGCCCCTCTCGGGTGGTAAGCACTTGGCTCTGAGGATTGTAGTTGCTAATAGAGCAGTGTTGGAAACATCACTAACACTTCTTTTCTCATACACTCTACCTGGTCAGACTGCGAGTTGTTTATCTTCCAAATAAATCTGGAATCTGATCTCCACTGCTAACATCCTGGTGCACAGCCGACTGACTTTCTCCTGCCTGGATCACGGCCATTGCCCACCCTGTTCCCATTCACTCCCACACTGAACCCAGCGTTCGTCGCGGTCTGTCGTCACAGCTCGGTCCTCTATTCAGAACCCTAGACTGCCGTCCTGCTTACAGTCCAAGTCCAAGTGCACCATGCCTTCAACACCAGCGAGACGCAGAGCACCCTTTCTCCCCTCTCTGACCAGACAGCCTCCCTGGCCCCTGAACAGGGCAGGCCTCAGGGCGTTTGCACTTACCCTCTGCCGTGCCTGAGCGCCGGGCAGGCTCTCCCCAGCTTCTGGGCCGTTCTGGTCTTGCTGCTCTATTTTTCTTAAACACAATACATGATTTTCCTTTCTTGTTTATAATTGCATCCTTTCTTGTTTATATTTGCATGTTTTTCCTATTTGGATGTAAGATACAGTTTTATTTTTTTTTTTAAGTAAATTACTACTATAGTCCCAGAATCCAGAATAATCCCTGGCATATATGTAGCACTCAAGTATTGCTGGGTAAGTAAATGATGAATTAAGAAACAATGTGTCTATGGCTAAAAACCCTGAACGCTCTGTCCCTTTCTCCAGAGGTAATAGCGGTTGATATTTTAGCGTGTGCTTCCACACTGTCCTGTGCACGTTCACAGAATCTTCTGTCACAGCAAAGGTGTCAGGCTACACAGAGCGTTCTGGTTTTTTTTTTTTTTTTTCACTTTGTAATTCATGGACCTCTTTTCAATACATCTGAAGCTTCCCAATTTTATTGTTTATTCTGGTTATATTGTATTCCATCATGTGGATATACATGATCTAAGGTTTCTGAAAGACAGTTACTTGACCAATTTAACTTCACACTATAGTAAACATTTTTGTCCTACTACTTTTTATACTCAGGTTAGTAGTTCTGTAGGTTGAATTCCTGTAAGACTACTAAGTCATGCCAGCTTGCCCTCACCGTGGGTTCTGATTAGCACACACCTATCAACAATGTATGTGATTCTTTTTTTTTTTGTTCTCATACTGCAATCAACTTTAATTAGTGGCTATTTTCAGTTTCTGCCTGTGGTGTTACTGGAAGTGTGTGTGTGTGTGTGTGTGTGTGTGTGTGTGTGTGGTGGTCATCTGGTGGGAGTGTGCACTGACCCGAAAAGATGGAAATGGGACAAATTCCCTAGTTCCTTAGAGGCAGGCTTGCCCTCGGCCCCTCCTGGAAACAGCTCGTATTGTTTTCCATCTCCCTGTGGGTCGGTGAGCAGGACGGGGATGGTCTCCGGGCTCTGTGCATGTTCATGGTAGCCGCAGCAGCCGGCCAGGGCGCCCCCAAGCCAAGGCTTGCACCTCGTGTGCAGGTCCGGTCTGCATTCGCCAAATCGAGAAATCTCTCTCATCCTTAGACCCGAAGCTTTTGTCTTATTTCCTCCTAGATCCAGTCAGATTAGCTCAGGCACCCTATTTTACTTGGGAAAACAAGTACAATTTGTTTTGGCTGGAAACTGCTCATTGTGTAAACACAGTGTCTTAAACTGAGGAATGAGCGTTCCCTAAGGGACGAATCAGGCGGTGGGCACAGCGTGAGCAAGCATCCAGGCAGACGGCTGGGAGAACCTGCCAGGACCACGTGCCGCGTGCACCCACCAGCCCCCAGTACGTTAACCGCTTGCTCACAGCTTGCTCGGCTGCGGGACATGGATCAGAAGGCGCTTTTCTAAGTGAAACGTGCAGCTCTAGCAACTTTCAACTCGCGGGTTAGCATACGGGCTCCGGACAGACTGCGCAGGCGCACCTCCTCTGGTCCTCGCTCCGACCCGGAGGCCCGAGGGATGTACGCGTGCGCGCAGCCTGGGGCGGGGCCCGCGCGCGTCCCGGTTGCCTGGATACCGTGTGTACGCAATAGAGGCGGCTTGAGCTCGAGAGCAGCCGAGTCGGTGGCGTCGCTAGCCAGGCGGTTGGACCCTCATTTCCCGAGGAGGAGCGGGTAAGGCTCCGCGCCAGCTGCCGGCCCCGGCCCGGGGGAGGGCGGGCGGCCCCACAGCGTCTGGCTGACCCGCCCGCCCTTCCTCCCGCAGCACCCTGTTTCTCCGGTCTGCGGAGAGCGATGCCGCTCCCCAAGACCATGTTCTGCGCGCAGCAAATCCGCATTCCCCCCGAGCTGCCGGACATCCTGAAGCAGTTCACCAAGGCTGCGATCCGCACCCAGCCCACCGACGTGCTGCAGTGGTCCGCGGGGTAAGAGCCCCTCGACACGCCGGGGCCCAGAGCCTCGCTCAGGACGCGCAGGGTGGCGGCATCCCGACCGAAGTGTCTGCCTCGGAGCCTTAGGTCTGGGCGGTGAGCCCCGGCGTTGTTGCGAGAGCTCGCTTCCCTACCGAGGGGTGGCAACTGCTGCTGGAGCGAGGTTCTGCACACACCCGACATGTCCAAAGCCATCACACCGGGTAGAACGTTTCTGCCTTGTGCTAGAAACTCACACTACTACAGCCACTTCGTTTTATTTGTGAAATGACTTGACAAGAAAGACTGTCTTAGCTACCCCCCTGCCGGCTGAGAGTCACCCGCAGCTGAGCACTTACTGTGAGGTATGAAAACCAGCGCAGCTTCCGTGGTCCTCAGGCTGCAGAGCTGGCGGCGCCACCTGCAGTGCCTCCTAGCCCTTTCCAGGAACAGATTCATGATGTTAGGTTTTAAGTCAACAGACCTTAGAACCGTTAACTTACAGGAAGGCTTTGTTCCCCTTCAGTAAACCCAGATGTAGACAAAAACTCATTTTTATTCATGACGAGATTAGCCGCAAACTTTACTTACTATGTTTTACATTTGCTTCTTCCATGAGAAAGAGGAGGACAGGGACACAGAAGAGGCAGACAGACAGACATCCCCATCAGGATCCCACACTGTGCTCCACCCCCAGTGGCGGCTGGCCTGGGGCTCCCTACACACAGCACTGGCCAGTGTACTCAGGGCGGTGCACACGCCGCCCCTGCCCCAGCCTGGGCCCTAACTTAGATTTCTCGGTAACCAGCAGGTCAGACTGTGCTGTCTGTAAACCATTCGAGGCGAATTTGTTTTCCACGGCTACTGCAACAAATGTCAAAATCCGTTTCCGCTTCCCGGCCTCTCAGCTCCTTGAACTGGGGCCCTCTACTCCTGCTCAGGGCCTTCCTCTGTCTTTAAAGTCAGCATCTTTAAATTGCCCTGTGCCACCCTTTTCTAAGGACACTTGGGATTGCATTGAGGAGCCATCGCAATAACCCAGGGTAAAATCCCCAATCAGCAGAGTCCCCGTGACCGTGGAAAGCAACATTTGCAGGGACCCACCAGCACGTCAGTCCAGGGCTTGCCTTCTGAGACACACTTTTGTCATGGCATCAGAAGGGTTCTCTCATGGTTCCTGCTTAACAGAATCATGGCCTCTTGTTTTCACCTTTATTCAAGCCTAAATAAAAGTTAGATCTTAAAAAGAGTTTATTCTCACTGTACAAAAAATTCTAAAGATTTAGCAATATTTTTTCTTGGAACATTTGATTGTATTTGATAATATCGGGTTGTCAGAAGAGTCATGACACATTTTTGCATAGAAAAACATAGAGCGACCAGCAGATGGCGTAATGGCCATGTCACTGGACTCCCACACGGCTGACTGCATTTCGAGTCCCGGACCTGGCACCTTGAAATTCACACCAGGGAGCATGTCCGTGCGTGCCCAAGATCCTGGGAGGAGAATGGAGGAAAAGGGGTTGCAGTGCGACCACCCCTCTGGGGGGGGTGTGATTTCTTGCTTTCTGTCTTTCTGTCTCCCCAGCAAGCACATCCCCTTTAGCAAAAAAAAAAAAAAAAAAAAAAAAGGCTTTTCCAACAACCCAATACGTTGGAGACCATTGTTTTACCTTCACTTTAAATGAGAAGATTTACTTGAGACCCCCCTGAGAGCTCCATGGTACTGATTTCGCCGAATAGCCGTTTGAGAGTGTAGGAGACAACCAGGCATTGCCCGTTGGACTGCTTGCCCCAGCTCTCTCAGGACGTGACCTGGTAGGGAGAGACATTCAGACACGGCTCACATTAAGAGGGAACTGGGAATGGGGTCCATGCAGGGTCCTAGGAGCTAGGCAGAGGGACTTTGGTCTTTTTTTTTTTTTTTCTATAGGGTGCGTGCGCTTGCCAGAAAGACAGAGAAATAGAAAGCGAGAAATTACCCCTCCCCCCAGGGGGGATGGCCACGCCGCAATCCCTTCTCCTCCATTCTCCTCTCGGGATCTTGGGCACGCACGCACACGCGCCCGGTGTGAGTTTAAGCCACCAGGTCCAGGACTCGAACCACAGTCAACTACATGGGAGTTCAGCGACATAGCCGTTACGCTAACTGCTGTTCCCCGGGACTGTGGTCTTTGAAAGGCTTCACAGGCAGAGACCAGGCCTGCGGAGGCAGAGGGGCTCCAGGAAGAGGCAGCAGCGTAGGAGCAGGGAGCCTGGAAGGCAGCACGGACTCTGAACAGACCAGCAGAGTCACTGCGAGAGCTCTCCTCAGACAGTCCTGTGGGCTCGGCGGAAGGTTCTCTTTAAAGGAGGTGTTCTGGTGGCCGGATGACAAAGGTGACTTCGTCCTGCTGCGGAGTGCGCCGGCCCTGCTGGTGGTCGTCGGCTGCTCACAGCCCCCGGCGTGGCAGACACGGGAACTGGGCAGTCAGGCTGCTCGGCTCACGGCTGCCCCGGAGGACCTGGCCTGGCAGCCGGGAGGGCACGGAGGGGAGGAGCACCCGCGTGGCAGGGCGGCCAGCAGCCTCCTGGCCTGCACCGCCAGATGCCAGCAGTGTCCCGTCTTCTCAGAGGCCTCCAGGAGTTGCCAAACGTGGGGTGGGCAGCGGCTAAATCCCCTGGTTGAGAACCCTGCTCCAGAGGCTGCTGAGCTGTGAGTCCTTTGATCGCGTTGTAGGAATAATTTCCTCAAAATCAGTGGGAAACCCCGTTTCGGGCAAAGCTAAGCCCCCACCTCTCAGCCCAGCCCCCTAGGGCTTCAGCCCACATTTGTCAAAGCAGGTTTCTCCTATTTCACTTTTCTTCAAACCTTTAACAAAACCACAGATTGTAGTTTACAGGCATGAAAATCTGGATCTGAGGGATGAAAAGGGAAGGGGGGGGGATCTATGAACTTTCTTCTGTTCTGTCAAATATGGGCTCGTGCACATTTAGGGGTGTTACCTATGCAGACTGCTTGTGATTACTCCTACCTTTAACACAGGAGTCCCCACACCCCAGGCTGTGGGGCTAGGGCCGGTCCTCAGCCTGTTGCCCTTGCACCCCACCCCCGCCACAGGTAGGAGGAGGGCCGGGACAAGCCAGCCAGGCTTCCTCTGCAACCTAGCTCCCCATCGCTCACACATCCGCCTGGCTAATCAGCCGCGGTGTTGGGGCTCACGGGCTCAGCCCCGGCTCTGTAATTGCTTCCTCGTACATTGCAGTGTGGCAGTGTGCAAACGGGTGCACGGTGTCTGCGGTGCACTCGGGTCATCCCGGGACCAACCGCCCCGTATCCTCACCTGTGGAGGGATCGCCTTCCACGAGGCTGGTCCCTGGAGCCAGGGAGCTGGGACCGCTGTTTTGGAGGGCTGCCCGTGGCCCTGATGGGTGGCTCGGCACCCATCATCCTGGACGAGCCTTACCCTTGTGCTGTCAGAGTTGTCGGGGCAGCGGGCCTGTGGCTGTGGCACCAGGCAGCAGTGCACACGGGGGGCAAATTTCCAAGACCCTGTCTGTCCAAAACCCCCACAGAGCCCCCTCTCAACTTATGCCCCCCCCATAGGCAGCAGTATGAGTGTTCCAGAAAGGAACAACAGAGGAAAGGCCAGGCGGGACAAGTGGAGGGGCAGGGCAGCGACCAGTGGTTGACCCTCCCCCCAATGTGGAAAATCGGTGGCCTTTGTGTTTTGGGCCACCTTGGACTTTCACGTGCAGAGTGGCTTAAGGTCCAACACCTCATACAGCAGCAAGACCAGGCACAGGGGAGATCAGCCCAAACTGTCAGGAGTGGGGCAACGGTGCCGGGCCATCACGGGTTAGCCGTCTGCTCTGGCTACGTGTCATAGCCGCTCAGGGCGCTTGCTTGATGGAGGAGCACCTGTTCAGGGAGCCCCTCTGAGAGCCGCCCTCAGTGCTCCTGGGAGCTAGAGACCAGACTTTCATTAGCCCCACTCTGCAGAGAACCAAGGCAGGAGAGAAGGTAAAGTCCGGGCATGGAGGAGCAGGACTACACCCTGGCCCTCGGGCGTTAGAGCTCTCCTTTCTCTAATCACTGTTTCCAGGGCCCTTTAAGAAAGCACATAAATGAGGTGATTTTTGTGTATTGATGAGCTCTCATGGTTGTCTGTGACTATTAGATATTTTTCAGCTTTGTCGCGCGGTGATCCACTTCCTGTAAAGGACAGAATCGAAATGCCTGTGGCAACCCAGAAAACGGACACAGGCCTGACTCAAGGACTCCTTAAAGTGTTGCACAAGCAGGTACGGGCGGGGCCTGTGTGCGCATACAGCGGGCGGTACCTTCTCCACGCACTGCCCCCTCCCTGCCCTGTCAGTACAAGAGCAGGGCCACCAGGGTGATGTCACTGCCCTGTCACCATCAAGGGTCACTCAGTGATGCAATATGCCAGAGTTGGTGGAATCTCTCCCGTTTACAGAACCCAGGGTAGCTATTCACGAGCACAAGATTCTACGGATAGAAGGGGCAGCTCAGGGCCCTCTTGAAATACGTGTATACGAAGTGGTACCCCTGAGCAGGCAGTGGTCCGCCTTATTCCTCGGCACACCGGCTCGCCCTTCATGCCCCGTGGTGGCAGCCTACTGGGTTTGCAGTCCTGAAAGTCAGGCCAGGAGCCATGGTGTCCCTTCTCCCTCCTGCCATCCTGGAGAATGAGCTGATAGGCAGGGCATGACGGATTCAAGGTGTCATTCAGAATAAGTGGACTGTATTGCTACTAATAAAAAAATGACACCAATGGTATGACCTTGATTTTTTTTCATTTATTTATTTTTTTCTTTGAATGAGAGAAACAGAGAGACAAAGAGAGACACAGAGAGACAAGATCTTGATGCTGCAACTCACCTCATCCTCAGCCAGTCCTGGATCGTGGGTGTGCACCTTCCCGGTGCACAGAGGGAGGCCTCTAGATCCGAACCCAGAACGCTCCTGTGCACATCAGCCCTGCAGAGTGCTACATTTTTGCTATGCACAGGCTGCTCCCTCAGCTTTATTTTTAAAGTAATTTATCTCCATTGCATGTCTCGAAGTTCCGTGTTCCTGTGCAAGGTACACTGAATTTTTTTTTTTTTTTTGAGAGGTTTTTGCTATAGGGTGCATGCGCTTGCCAGACAGACACAGAGAGAGAGAGAGACAGAAAGCGAGAAATCACCCCCCAGGGGGGAAGGTCACGCCGCAATCCCTTCTCCTCCATTCTCCTCTCGGTCTTGGGCACGCACGCACACATGCCCAGCGTGAGTTTTAAGCCACCAGGTCCAGGACATGAACCGCGGTCGACTACATGGGAGTCCAGCGACATAGCCATTCCGCTAACTGCTGGTCCCAAGGTACACTGAATTCTGAGTGGGACCTTTCATGGCTCTCTGCTTTAAGGGAGATGAATAGCCATGGAATGTAGCTTAGGAAAAGACAATGTTGAAATTGTTCAAAGCTTACCCCACAGAATACTGCTAGCGGATAGCAGAAGGTATCAGCTTTCATAGATTATTTAAAATAGTGGAAGAAATACATTTATTTTAAATTAAAAATGTTCCTTTTGGTTTTGCAATAGGGTTGTACACTCACTGAAGAGAAACAGAGAGTGGGACAGTGAGAATTCACCTCTTGGGGGGATGGCCACTCCACAGTCCCTTCTCCTTCATTCTCATCTCAGATGTACAGGCACCCAGCGTGATTTTCAAGCTGCCGGGTCTGGGACTCGAACCCCAAAGTCAGCCGTATGGTATCTAGGTACCTTAATCTCCATGGCACCGGCTGGCCCTACATTTATTTTTTACTTTTAAGGTTTCTCCTGTTTAACTGCTGACATGTTTAGGGGGCTGGGCTTTTAAACCTTTTAGTTCTATTTATTGAGGTTTATTTTTCATCATGACATGTTTCCAACAGACAGTAGAGGCTCATATTCCCAGTACTCGCACGCTCACATTATCAGGCCTGAGCGTACGCGGTGTTTGCCTCACCCGCCATTTTTCTTTCAGGAAATCTGGTGTCACCCTTCTCTAGTGAGCTCCCCTAGTCCGCCGTGGCCGCTCCCTGCCTCGCCCCTCCGCAGGGCTGCCGACTCGCTGCCATGAACTCAGAGCTCACCTTTCTCTTGCCAGGGGCCAGGCACTCCCTGTGTATTTAAATAGGCACGGGCGTACATGGTTCCACAGGTTTTGAGCACTTACTCGATGGCGTCATGCTGTGTTTCCTAAACAGTGCAGCCATAAGCAGTACGTGGAATTGGAAGATCTTGAGCAGAAGTGGAAAAACCTGTGCCTGCCGCTAGAGAAGTTCGCCGCCATCCTGCAGCTGGACCCTTGCGAACACCAGATGGAGTGGATCAAGTTTCTAGCGCTGGGATGCAGCATGCTCGGCGGGGTACGTAGCATCGCGTTAGTTCCCGTGCGCCGACGGCCTGCCTGAAGGGTAAGTTAGGTTTCAGAGACTGTAGGAAACTCTTTCCTGTTTTAGTAACCCTGCCTTAGAAAAGTAGTTTTTTTTGTTTTTTCCAGAAGACCTATTTTGCTTTCAGGTTTTTTTTTTTTTTTTTTTTTTTTTTTTTTTTTTAAGAGGTTTTTTGCTATAGGGCGCCGTGTGCTCGCCAGACAGAGAGAGACAGAGAGACAGAAAGCGAAAAATCGCCCCCCAGGGGGGATGGCCACACTGCAATCCCTTCTCCATTCTCCTCTCGGGATTTTGGGCACGCACGCACACGCGCTGGGCGTGAGATTTAAGCCACCGGGTCTGGGACGCGAACTGCGGTTGACTACGTGAGAGTCCAGGGACATAGCCATTACACTAACTGCTGGTTCCCAGGTTTATGGTTGTTTTAATTCATAAAAATTAAATACCTACGAATACCTCAATTTAAGATGTCAACAGTAGATAAATATAGGGATACTATTAAAGTGTATTTCAGTTTTAGAAGATAATGTGTTGATGTTTTGTTAAAGGAAATGTCGTTTTGTAAACTGAGACTACGACTTTTTCCTCATCTGTGGAAAGATGCAATCTCAGAAGTTTGTTAAAATCTCTTTGTACCTGAGGCTAGCAGGTGGTGTAGAAGTTTAGGCACTGGACCCCACATGGCCGACTGTGTGGACTGAGTCCTAGGCCTGGTGGCTCAAAGGTCACGCCGAGCACGTGTGCCTGCATGCGTGCCTGAATCTTGAGAGGACGCTGGAAGAGAAGGGACTGTGGTGTGGCCACCACCCCTGCCCCCAGAGTGATTTCTCCCTTTCTCTCTCCCTGTCTGTCTCTGGTGAGCGCATGTGCCCCGGAACAATAGCAACATAAAACCTATTAATACCTAACAGAGTACAGTTCTGTCGATGTTAAAGTACGAGGCGTGGATGAGGGCGAGCCCCAAGGTTATGAACGGCTGAGTTGGTGGCCTTCATCGGTCGGGATGAGGCGGGGAGAGGGGAGAACCAGGAGATGTGGCAGGACACCCTCAGAGGGCTGGTGCCTCTTTCCTACCGAGGTGTCGCAGTCACACCACACAGTACGCACGGTGGTTGAGTGAAGGAAGGGTCACCATGTTAAGCTTATGAATAAGGGGGTTCAGGGACCGACAGATGGTGTAATGGCTATGTCGCTGGACTCCCATGTAGTCAGCCTCGGACCTAGCGGCTTAAACTCACGCCGGGCACATGTGCGTGCATGCTCAAGATCCCGAGAGGAGAATAGAGGAGAAGGGATTGCGGCGTGGCCGTCCCTCCTAGGGGGTGATTTCTCACTTTCTGTCTCTCTCTGTCTTTCCAGCAAGCACATGTGCTCTATAGCAAAAAAACTCTAAAAAAAAAAAAAAAAAAAAAAAAAAAAGAAGCGGGTTCAGAAAAGAGTGTGGCTCCCTTTACAGTGTAGATGAAGTGTTATTTTACTCCATCCCTTCCTCTTCGGACACCAGAGTCCATAACTGAGCAATTCATAATCCTGGCCTCAAGGTGTACACCTTCTTCACCCCGTGTAAACATCTTTTCAGCCCCATTTTAATTTGTGAAAATGTGGAAGTTCTCTGTATAACGAGCACCCATGAACCTACGGAGGGTCACCACTTCCTGGTGGGCACCTCTGGCTCCTGTGTCCTGCTGTCCTGTCCACCCACCCTCCCGTTTTCCCACCACTCAAGCAGTAACTCTCCTGCCTTTCAGGAAACTATTATGTGTGTGTGTTAGCTTGTTATAGGTCATGTGTGCTTACAAAGAGTGACAGGGATGGCCATGCCGCAGTCCCTCTCCGGCCTCCTCTCAGGATTTTGGGCATGCACATGGAAGCTGGTGTGATTCTCAAACCACTGGGTCCTGGACTCGAACTGCATAGTTGGTCACGTGGGATCCACCAGTTTAATGTCCACACTACCTGCGGGCCGTAGGAAACGCTTTTATGTGTACATGCCAAGAAACACATTACTAGATTTAGGTTGGTTTTACTGTTACAAAAAATAACGATCTAGGGGCCAACAGGTGTGGGGATTAAGGCGCAGGATCTCATATGACCAACTATGCGGTTCCAGTTTGGGACCAGGAAGCTTGAAAATCCCCAGGCACATGTGCGCGTGTGCCCAAAATCCCGAGAGGGGAACGGAAGAGAAGGCCTTAGCATGGCTGTCTCCTCTGGGGGTGGGGGGGAGATTTCTCATTCTGTCCCTGGCGAGTACATGTGCCCTATGGCAAAACAGCAAATAAGGAGTCATTAGTAACCTCCCGGCACTCTCTTCATTCTAAAGTGTGTAGCTGTCTTTATCCTTCCGTGTGGCCGCAGACTGCTGTAGTGCATGCACCCTCTGCCCTGCGAACCCCTGTGTACTCACACACGATCTCCTGGCTCTGCTGCTGGCCCTGGGGAGAGACTGTGTAACTTCAGGAAGGTGAGGTTAGGCTGGGGGCTGCACCGTGGCCAGCAGGGGTGCCATGCACTGGCCAGAGGGCTACTCGGGGAGACAGAGAGTGGCTGCTATGCCGAGGCCTGCCGCTCACAGACCGGGCTCACCCAGAGCACAGACAGGCCCACGTGCCACTGGGGGGGCACTCCAAGGATAACAAAGGCAAATATGTTTAGGTCCTGGGGAAATTTTTGTGTCGCTTTGTTCATCTGGGACTTGGTGAAATCAAGGTGGTTCTTTCTGCTTGCCCACAAGTGCCCTCCCCCGGTGGGGCATGATCATACTGCAGTCCTTTGCCCTCTATTTCTCTTTTCCATCAGGATTTTGGACACATGCACGCAGGTGCCTGGTGTGTTTTTCAAGCCACCAGGGCTGGATTTCAGCTGTGGTTGGCTGTGTGAGATCCAGCTCGTCACGCGCAGGGCTTAACCACTGCACTACAGGGCCAGCTCTGAAATCAAGATTTTAATGATATAAGATTAAGATCTAGTGTCTGAATTAATGTTTGAGGTTCCTCTCTCTAAACTTGGTTGTGGAGTCTCACAAGCTGAGACTCAAGAGTAGAACAATTTATGTTTTGAGATCCATCTTTATAATTTCTACCTTTGTAACTGTGAAAATTACCCGCTAGGTTTAAAACAAACTGAATTGGGACCAGCAGATGCATAACAGTTACGTCACTGGACTCCCACGCAGCCAACCGCAGTTTGAGTCCCAGACCTGGTGGCTTGAAACTAGAGTGCATGTGCATGTATGCCCAAGATCCCGAGAGGAAAATGGAGGAGAAGGGGTTGTGGCATGATGACTCTCTGCCCCAGGGAGTGATTTCTTGCTTTCTGTCTCTCTGGCTGAGCACACATGCCCCAGAGCAAAAATGAAATAAAATAAAACAAATCAAGTCTGTTTTGGAAAGTGAGGCCTCTCACTTGCCCGTACTGTGGGCACTAGGTGGAGACATTGTGTTAAGGACAGAGCTCCACCTTCTACCATGTCTGGGGAGAAGGGCGAGGACAGCGTTCCTTGTTCTCCCTGCAAGGTGTGACTTCGTGTTTCGGGAGTGACTTTACACAGAGCAGCCCACTCACCGGTCAGTGCCTGTCCCGCACTGAGGCCGCCTTTGGCTCACGGAGGCTGTGATTCTTTTCTGGGGCACCGGGACCCCTTTCTGCTTGTGCAAAACCCTAGCCACCCTCTGCTCTTGTCCAGAGGGCTCTGAACTTGGGCCGGGTCAAGTGTGAGCGCTGGTCCTGCCACCCTCAGAGGAGTGCGGTCGCCTCTGCCCTACCCTGCTTTCCCCACCCCACCAGTGCAGAGTGAGAGTTGAGACACCCCCAAACCCTTCGGCCTGGCTTGGCCCGTTGCCCTGGCCTGTCGGAGGGAGAGGAGGGGTGGCTGTACTCTGCGGACCAGTCCCACGGCGGGAGTCGTGGTTGGGCTCACATGTCTCGCCGGAGTCAGCCGCGCTGGCCATCGTGACCCCGCGTCCCCTTTCTGGTCAACACGGGCGATGTCTTGTCCGAAAGGCTGCTGCTTTCCTGGACCACGGCCCGCGCCTGGGAAAACCCTCCACCGGCTCGGTGCAGCCCCGCCTGTGCGGATGCTGAGACAAGTGGGAAGGGTCTTAGATACCCCAAGAATGAGGGGCGGTTCCCCCCTCATTCCTTCAGGGCCAGTCTCCCCTGCGCACAGGGCACCCCCCACTGTGCTTCCGCATCTGGGAGTCGGGACTGTTGGTTGTCGTATGTCCTCACCAGCCAGGGAGGTGTGAGCACACTGTTCACACAGTGATTGCAGTGGACAACGAGGAGGGGTGAGGAGGAGAGGGAGTGGGGCTCCCGTGCAAAAGCAGCTACAGAGGCCGAACCAAGCAGGTTAGTCATTTCTAAGGGCCCTCTCCAGACCTTCGATTAATGGTTCCCACGGCTCCAGGCAGGGGTCTGGTGACTGGTGATTACGTTGCTAAGAAACATCTAAACAAAAAGGTTTTGGGCTAGTTAGCAAAGACAGCGAGACTTAGTCACGCTCTTCTCCCTGGGCGAAAGGAGGAAGCGAGTGTAAGGTGAGGTTCAAAGATGGAGGTGCTTCTGCTCAGAGGCTTGTGTGCCACCTGGGAGCAGCCGGGACTTTGCAGCTGTGAGGGAGCCCATGGAAGTGGGGCGCCTCACCTGATGTCACACATCTCCACAGTTTCCAGTGACGGGTCAGTCCAAGGCCAAGTGCCGCCCGGGACGTATTACATGTGCCAAGAATGTGGTGGCGGGCGGGTCCTTTGGCTGCCCCCAGCGCTTCGGCATCGAGCATTGTGTGGCTGAGGAGCAGGACTCTCAGTACCGACAGCAGGGTGCCCTGCGTCCTCGCGTGGGACTGGCACAGACCCCGTGGGCAGCCAGCAGGCCCCTGCAGCGCGCGGCGGTGTGCGCATCCTTTTCCTTAAACACCTCTTCCTCCAAAGCCTCCGAACACCACTTCGCTCAGACCTCACCTGCTGCTCCGTGGAGCCAGCGGCTTCCTCCCCGACTCATTCCTACCCAGCCCCGCCACTCTGCGTGCAGCTGTGATGTAACCTCGACTGTGGATGGAGAGGAGATTCCATCACGACAGCACAACTTTGCGACGTCTCGATTTTTTAATAGCACGTCCTCCTTCCGGGACGGTTTTGACTCATGCTTCGTCTTTGGAGAGCGGTCGCTGTCCACAGTGAGCACAGCCATGCCGTCAGAGCCCTGCGCCTCTGTCCCGTGTTGCAGCCAGGCCATCGGCGGCCAGTGCTGGCAGTGGGTTCCAAGTGGGTTCCATGGTGAGAACGGGAGGAAGTGTCCCCCTCCCTGGTGTGACGGGAGCTGGGTTCTTCTGGGGCCTTCGTCTCCATCAGCCAAATACCTGGACCCTGGAATGAGGTCTCTGCCTCTGGCCTGTCCTGCACTCAGAGCCAGCTCCGTGCTCCCAGAGGAAGTGGGATGTGGGAGTCCCCAGCATGGGGTCAAGAGGCCACTGCCTCGTGCCCCAGCCTGGAACGGGGCAGCCGTGGGCGGCACTGAGTCTCTCTGGGCCCGCTGTCCTGTCTGAGCTGAGGCTAGCGACAGGCCTTGTCCACACGGTGACTGAGAAGATCAGCCAAGCTTGGGGACACGCCTGGCCCGTGGCAGTACGTGCCAGTCGTGAGTGAGATCCTCGGAGTTCCTCCTCGCGTTCCGCGTGAGAACCGCATCTCCACCCCGCAGCCTCGTGCGGGCTCGGAGCTCCTCGCGTGGCCCCAGGGACGTCGGGTTTACTACCCAGCACAGTCACGGTGCTCACGGCCAGGGCGGGCTATCCTTCCGCTTGCCGGCGCCTGCGGCTGCCCATGCAAACTACTCTGCGCTCACCCCACTCGCGTTTTTTTCCTTGCCGTTCCCTCGCGCCAAGTGCAGCCCGGATCTGCCCCTGCAGGTGGCTTCGCTGGATGTCCCAGCCTATCTTATGAGGTGCTGCGGCTTAAACGTGCCCCCCTCACAGCACCTGTTAACATTTGGTACTATGGGGATAGGATTAGGAGGGCGAGAACTTGATCACTCAGCGTCCACCGTGGTTTTGAAAGGTGGGACTTTCGGGAGATTAGGATCAGACAAGGTCATCAGGGTGGGGCCTCCATGATTAAATCCTGGGGGCTTTCTACGGAGAGGGAGCAAGACAGATGCTCTGCTCTTCTCACCCGTGCCCCGTTGTCTCGGGACCCTGCAGGGAGTCCTCACCAGCAAGAAGGCCCTCACCCGATGTGGCCCCTTGGCCTCAGCACCAAAATCATGGGCTGAGTAATCCTCTCTTCTTGTAAGTCACCCAGTACTGGATATCCAGGTTTATCAAGCAACAGAGAACAGACTGAGGCGTTGGGCTTGCCAGTGTGGACTCGGTGTTGTCTGCACTGGGTCCGCCTGTGGGAGCAGTCCTGTGAATGTCTAACAGCCTGCTCTCTAGGGGAAAAAGTCGTGCACAAGCTAGCCAATTACTGTGGTGTAAATACTGCTAGCAACACCAGGTCCTCCAACTGGCAGTCGTCCCGGAAGTTCAGCAGCCGGCTCACATGAACGGACTCCGGCAGCCCCTGCTGCCCGTGCTCCATGAAGCCAGGCTTTGGTCTCTGCCACTCCTCCCAGACACGCGTGTGGAGCCACGGGATGGGGAACACTTGGCTCCCAGCGGCAGTCTTCCTGTTGGTATTTCTGGTGTCATATGACACAGGCTGTCCCTCTCTCTAGCTGGAAAGGCCTTTCTTCATTCGCCGTCTACCTGCCACCTGCCCTGCTTCTCCGCCCTCCTGGTTGCCCCTGCCCAGTCCCTGCTGTCCTCACACACCACCACCAGCCCCGTGGGGAGGTGACCACACCACAATCTCTTCTCCTCTGTTCTCCTCTCGGGATTTTGGGCCATGCACACAGCACACATACGCGCCTGGTGTGTTTTATAAGGTGCCAGGTCGGGGATTTGAACCGCACAGCTGGCATGTTGATCCAGTTACCTTGACCGCCACGCCACCAGCTGGCCCGCCCCAGCTCTTGGCAGTGGCGCGCCTGTGCTCCATCCTCCCTCCGTCCATGCTGTCCCCAGGCTCTCAGCTGTGAAGTCCATCTCACGGTGATGGCCCGAGCCCTCGTTTGAGCTCAGACTGGAGTATCCACCTTAGCCTCTCCGAAGGGGCACCCCCCAGATGTGCCGGCTCTCACAGATGCTCTCTGGAGTGAGTTCCTCTCTCCTGGGGAGTCTCTCCTCTCGGCCTCCCCCAGCCTTGTCCATAGCAAGCCCGTCACTCCAGCTCTGCAGGCCCCGGACTGGAGTCTCTGTTCCCTCACACCCCACTACCCCACCCCCGGGCCCCCGCCCTGTCTGCCACCCTGTCAGTCCAGCCTCAGGGTAGGCCCGGACGCCACCCTCCTCTGCCCGCCACCTGCTGCAGTCCTCGCCCTCTGTCACTGGGGTCCCTTGACACACATTAGCCAGAGGGGCTCCTCAGAGACTGGCCCCCATGCTCCTCTCTCTCTGAACCTTCAACTCCCTCCCTTGCTACACAAAAAAAGCCCGAGTCCCCCCTCGGCTCTAAGGGCTCCCACTACCTGCCCCACTCTGGTGACCTCATCTCTCTCCGTGTCTTATTTTTTAATTTTTTTGCTATGAGACATGTGTACTCACTGAAGAGAAGCAGAAAGTGAGAGGGAGTGAGAGAAATCACAGCTCAGGGAGATGGCCATGCCACAATCCCTTCTCTATTTTCCCCTTAGGATTTGGGGCGTGCACGCACACTTGCCTGGCATGTTTCTCAAGCTACAGGGTCAGGGGCTCAAATCGCAAAGTTGGCCATGTGGGATCCAGCCACCTTTACCATGCCACAGGCTAGCCCGTCTCTTAAAAAAAAAATTTTTTTTCTTTTTTGTTTTAAATTTTGCCAGACAGGCCTTGCACTCACAAGAGAGAAAGAGAGAGAGAGAGAGAGACAGACAGACAGACAGACAGACAGTGGGGCATGGAGCATGGTCACACCATGATCCTGTCCCCATCTCTCCCTTCTTTGGGACTTTGGGTACACAGGTGCCGGCATGGGTCTTAAACCGCCAGGTCTAGGATAGGAACTGGGCAGTCGGCCACGAGGGATCCGGCGCCTCATCCGCTATGCCGCAGGCAGGCCCTCGACTGCCTCTTCTCTTCCTCTCCCTGAGCTGCTGAGTTCCTGCTGTCTCTGGGCCACATGGACGTGCTCCCAGACCTCTCCTGCATCCCACAGATGGCTCCTTTCCTCCAAAGACTTGCTTAACATTAGCTGCTCAGTGAGACCTTTGCTGGCTGCCCAACTGACCCTGGCACCGCACCACCTCCCCCTGTCTACCTCGCCCGTTTCCTTCCTTCCTTCCTTCCTTCCTTCCTTCCTTCCTTCCTCTCTTTCTCTCTCTCTTTCTCTCTCTTTTTTTTAAAGAATTATTTATTTAACTCCATTTGTTGCTATTTTTTAATTTGACCAGAGAGGGAGAGAAAGAGAAAGGGGAAGTGAGAAAGCAAGCTGCTAGGTCTGGGACTCGAGCCATGGTCTGCGATGTGGGAATCCAGCGCCCTGAACCACCTGCCGCCTGCCGGTCCCATCTCGCCCACTTCTCTAGCACTCGGAAATGCAGGTGTTGCTGGCCCTACCGACCAGAGTGCGAGCCAATGGGAGCAGGTGCTAGGCACCGGCCCACAGCGGGCACTTGGAGAACACGGTGTCCGAGGGCGCGTCTGCGTGCATGTGCAGGTGCGCAGTGTCATGTGTAACCACCGTGAGTCCGCGACCTGCCTTCCTAGTGAGGAAGAGTTCCCTGGCGCACCCTGGCCAAGGCGTTGGAGGCCACAGGGCAGGATGGTGGGAAGAGGAGACTCGGGCTCTGCTTTCTAAAAAGATAGTTAACTATTGTTTGGGGGTTTTCCACCTCTCCTTAAAAAAAGCATCTTTTTTCAGCAAAGGTGAGTCGAGCCCGTTGGAGGTGAGAGGTTAGACGCCAGGTAGACCTTGGCTTCCGGGCCTGTAGCTCCCGAGCCCCGCAGCTTCTGGTCTCCTGAGGAAAACCTGGGCCCATTAGCTGCCCCTGCCATGGACAGAACGCTCTGGAAGCTTCTGCCCTGAGCTGGCGGAGGAAGCTCACTGAAGAGAGGCAGAAGTGAGAGAGAGTCAGAAATCACAGCCCAGGGGGATGGCCATGCCACAATCCTTTCTCTATCCTCCAAACAGGAGTTCAGGCTGACAGTGGGGGACAGGGCTGGCTGGGACGGGGCTGCCCCCGGGCTGAGCTGGCAGTGGGCGGGAGCATTAGAGACACCTGTCTGCAGGGGAGAAAGGGCCGGTGCTTCCCTGTGAGCAAGCCAAGGCCTGGAGCCTGGGTGGCTGGGACGTCGCGGGGTCACGCGACCAGCCGCCCTGCCTGCCCCGCAGCCCCGCCTCCACTGGTCACGCCTCTGGTTGGTAACAGAGGTCACGCAGCCCCTGGGCCCGCCCCGGTGTCTGAGCTGCAGAGGCTGCACGGTTCTGCCCTGCCCCGGATGTCTGAATTTAGAGACACTGGTGCTTCCTCTTGTCCGTGACAGTCATTCCCATCTTAGTACAAGATAAAATCTGTGAGACTAGCCAGTGGTGGTTAAGATGGCTGTTCGAGTCCCGGACCTGGTGGCTCGAAAAACACACGGGGTGCATGTGCGTACGTACCCAGGGTCCCAGGAGGAGGAGGGATTGCAGCGTGGCCATCCTCCCTGGGGTGCCATCTCACTTCCCTTCTCTCTGTCTGTCTGGTGAGCACCCACACCCTATAGCAAACGCGAACAACACTCTGTGTGTTTCTTTCTGGCCTTTTGCATCCTGATCGAACTCTCACATTTCATTATGATCATTAGGCACTCACCTTTGTTCATTTCATGGAGAACACTTTGGGAGAAGTGTGTACAGTGTGCCTGACCATTCATTCTGCTGGGGCCGGCTTTCAGTGTTAGGGACTCGAATAACTGTGCCCTTGCCCGTCTGTCGTGTTTCTAGTCGATCAACTCCGCAATGAAGCACCTCTGCGAGATCCTCACCACCGATCCCGAGGGCGGGCCTGCTCGAATCCCATTCGAGACTTTCTCCTACGTGTACAAGTACCTGGCCGGATTAGACTCAGACATCTCTCCTTCGGACACGGAATCCTATCTTGCCAGTTTAGGGGAGATTGTGTAAGTACAGCGCCCTGGGAGTGGGCAGGCTGACTCTGGAGGGCTCTTTTCTTTCTCTCTCCTTGCTTTTCTGGGATAACGTGTCCCCATGAATCCTGCCTTTGGTAGAAGTAAAGATCACCTTTACCTACGCTGGTATCAAAGCCCAGGAGCATGCGAAAGCAGCCCCTGGGCAGTCCTTCACATGGGTGGTCCAGACCAGGGTGAGTTGTGGGTTCTGTTTTTTTCAGGCTTCAGAGAGAAAATGTGTCCTTTCATGGGGCAAAGTTTATTCTAACTTTATGTAGGTTCGTACATATTGTATGTCAGAGGGTTTTAATTGTAGCAGGTTAAAAAGTGGGTCAAATCATGGGACAAGCAGTTGGTGTAATGGCTATGTTGCTAGACTCCCATGTAGTTGACAGTGATTCGAGTCCCGGACCTGGTGGCTTAAACTCACACCAGGTGCATGTGCATGCATGCCCAAGATCCCAAGAGGAGAATGGAGGAGAAGGGATTGCAGCATGGCCATCCCCCCTGAGGGGTGATTTCTCGCTTTCTGTCTCTCTGTCTCTCTCTGTCTTTCTGGTGAGTGCACGCCCCCTATAGGAAAAACCTCTCAAAAAAAAAAGTGGATAGAATTCATTTCTGCATGAGGGAACAGAAACTGATTGCTGCTGTGGACAGCCTCACTTGTTCTCAAATGTAGGTTACCTGGGGAATTTGGAGGTATAATTGACACCAGTCTTGACTGGGTGGCCTTGTTATTTGGCACCTCATACATTGAATTTTTGGTTTGTGTTTGCCTCAGATGGAAGGGCACAGAACTCTGAGTGCTTCTGTAGCTAGTGTTCTTTTTTTTTTTCTCTTTTAATTTTGCTTGAGGGTGTAGGGACTCACCAGAGAGAGAGAGAGAGAGACAGAGAGACACAGAGACACAGAGAGAGGGAAAGTGAGAAAGCTCCTTCCATGGGGGATAACCATGCCAAAATCCCTTCTTCTCCACTTCTCATTCCAGGGTTTTGGGCACACACGCACATACACCCTGTGTGTTTTTCAAGCGACTGTGTCAGGACTTGAACAGCGAAGTTAGCCATGTGGGATCCACCCCCACTTAACTACCATGCCATGGGCTGGCCTGAGCTGTCCTTTCCTGCGGCAAGTGACCTGGGGTGCCACCGCTGTGACCGCGCTCCCACCTCAGCGCTCCATCGGCCTAGGAGATACCTCGTTGAGGCTCCTGGCCTGGGCGGGTCGGTACACGCCTCCGGGAACACCCATTCTCTCTCCTGGCCAGGCCCAGAGCAGATCTCTTGTCAGCCTTCCTGTAAAGTGACAACTGCTTCTTCATTTCCTGACTAACAGGGCGGCCCTTGACCACGGCACGGGTGGCGGCGATCAAGCAGAATAGATCTCTCTGAGCGCGACTTGGGGCTGTGTCTGATTCTGGTGACCAGTGAATGATCACCTATACTGTTTTGTTTTTGTTTTTATTTTGAGAGAGACATTTTTGCCGTAGGGCTGTGAGCTCGCCAGAGAGACACAGAGAGAAAGAGACAGAGAGACAGAAAGCGAGAAATCACCACCCCAGGGGGGATGGCCACGTCGCAATCCCTTCTCCCCCTTTCTCTTGGGATTTTGGGCATGCACACATGTGCGCTTGGTGTGAGTTCAAGCTGCTGGGTCCGGAACTCGAACTGTGATCGACTGCGTGGGAGTCCAGCAATACCATCTGCTGGTCCCTGTCTATACTGTGTATATGAAGAGTAATAGGGAACCAGCAGTTAGCGTAATGGCTATGTCGCTGGACTCCCACGTAGTCGACCGCGGTTCGCGTCTCGAACCCGGTGGCTTACAACTCACGCCGGGCGCGTGTGTGTGCGTGCCCAAGATCCCGAGAGGAGAATGGAGGAGAAGGGATTGCGGCGTGACCATCCCCCCTGGGGGGTGATTTCTCGCTTTCTGTCTCTATGTCTCTCTCTGTCTGGCAAGCGCACGCGCCCTATAGCGAAAAACCTCTCCAAAAAAAAAAAAGAAAAAAAAAAAGAGTAATGAACCTTCCTTCTAGAGGCTCAGAGAAAGGAATGAAGCTCCTCTATTCTGTTTGAGTGCTTCCTTGTTTTCTGCTCAAACAGTGGTGGGGTTTGGCACGTGGACACACCTGGACGGTCTGTGGGGCTGCAGAAGAAAGCCCGGGGGTAGGTGGGGTATACAGAGAGGGTCTGGTGACGGCCTCGGAGGGAGAGTGGGGTCAGGCCGTGTCATGGCAGAGGAGCGATGTGCAAGTGGGTCAAGGCGGCTCGTTCTCAGGCCCTGGTTGCCAGCTAAAATAGTCCCTGCACCTACCAGGGCAAGTCTGATGCACGCCGAGGAGGCCTGCTTCCCTCTCCACTGGCCACCCTCACCCACGGGGGGTCGGGGGGCAGCGCCTGCTGGCGTCTGTGTTAGTGCGGCGGAGACAGGGAGCGTGCCCTCTGGCAGTGCAGTGACCGGAAGTCAGGACAGCCGGACCCGGGGAGGCTCTGAGAACCCGCGTGCTGTTCCCCAGCACGGCTCTTCACGCGGGGGCTGAGATGGCGGCGCTGGAGAGGCCGTCCTCCTCGGCTGTAAGGGATAGTTGCTTTTTATGTGTAGACATAATGTAGGGGGCAGCAGATGGCAAGGTTAGGCGCTGGATGCCGCAAAGCTGTCCTCTGCAGTTCAAGTCCCGGACTGGCACTGGCTTGAAAACTGCTGGGTGCGTGTGTGTGCATGCTCACAAGGCCACGGGGAGAGTGGAGAGGGAGTCGCAGGGTGGCCGCCTCTCCTGGGAGGTGACTTCCTACTTCCCCTCTCTTTGCCTCGGTCTAGGTCTCTCTCTGGAGAGCCTGTGTGCCCTATGGCAGAAACTGTATGTTAGCAGTTGAGGGGCCAGCAGCGGCATGGTGGTGAAGGTTAGATCCTTATAGCTGACTTCGCAGTTGGAGCCCTTGCGTCGGCAGCCTGAAAAATATATATACGTGGTTTAAAACCACTACTAACCTGCGCTTCATTTATTTTTAAAATACGAGCCTTAAAGACAGTTTTCATTTTTCCTGCTGGCTGTGGAAATGAACATTGTCATAGTTCTGTATTTTTGTACTCTACCTGCTGATGCCGACAGTAGCCATTTAGGAACGCTCACCATCCTTTAAGGAATAAAAATATCTGTAGCTACAGAGCACATCAAAGGGTAGACTGTGGTCAAAGCCAGTTTCATAGACCTAGGCAGTTCTTTGAATTTTACTGGACCAACTTCTTAAAAAGGATACTTTTATTACACGAGCAACTAAAATTTAGTTGCCGATGAAGAAAGATCTGTAAGTATTGTATGAATCATCCCACGTGGAAATCAATGCCCTTATTTATAGAATGCTTTAGAATAGAAAGAATGTTTAATTTTTTATTTTGTAAGAATTACCTGGGCTGGCACTACGGCTATGGTCCTGTGCTGCTAAAAGGAAGCTGGATCCCACATGGTGACCATGGTTCAAATCCTTGGCCTCGTCAGTTTGAAACATGCTAGTAGTGACATACCCAAGATCCAAAGGACCAGAGGACCTGAGGAAGGGATGGCGGCCTGACGGGACCGTGTTCTTCTCTCGTGTGCTGTCTCTCGTGTGCGCACACACTTGATCACAAATAAAGAAAAGAGTGTTGGGCTGCTTTGTGGTCTGGTGCTTAGGGCAGCTGGATCCCACGTGGCTGACTCTACAGTTCGAGTCCTTGACACAACAATTTGAGAAATGCACTGGGTCCCTGTGCGCACAGGTCCCAAATCCCAATGGGATGGAGAGATGGAGGAGGGGCTGTGACCGCAGCCCATGGGGGTGCTTTCTCCCTCGCCCTCTGTCTCTCTGACGTTCATGTGCCTTCTAGCAAAATTAAAAAAAATAAAAGTTTAAGAATTGCTGATGAAGGGTCCTCAGCATCAGTTTCTCAGGTAGACTTTTAAATTACATTGTAGTTGGGCAGTTTCCTGGTGTGCTCCGAGGTTACTAATAAGTGTCTTCATCTGCTTCCAATTCAGAGACTCTAGGAAGAATGGCACCATAGGACTTTCAGATTTCTTCGTTACAAAGAGGAAAATTTAGACTTTGGAAACTCTGAAGACAGGCCACGAAAACAGAGAAGAACACATTTTAATGTCAAAATAGTGCTTTTTAAAACCTTGGCACCAAATACAGCTCGTTATTAAGCACGCGTGTCTGTAGTGTGAGTTTTTCTTTCAGTGGAAGTTTAGCAGGACAGATGCCTTACCCGGCTAGGGTAACCAGTGCTCCTTACCAGAAACCCACAGCAATGATCTTCCAATAAACCGTCTGCAGGCTGCAGAGTGTGGAGGGGGAATGATGGGCAGTTTAAAAGAGGCTATTCTTGGGGCCAGCAGATGGCGTAGTGGTTACATGGCTGGACTCCCACATGGCTGACCACGGTTCAAGTCTCAAACCTGGTAGTTTGAAACTCACACTGGGCATGTGCGTGTGTGCGTGCCCAGGATCCCGGGAGGAGGATGGAGGAGCAGAGATTGCAATGTGGCCATGGGAGGTGATTTCTCCCTTCCCCTCTCACTGTCTCTTTCTCTCTCTAGTGAGTGAGCACATTTTAAGGCAAAAACCTCTAAAAAAAATAAGGCTATTCTTTTTCTTGATTCTGAACTGGTTACTAGAGGAATGCGAATAGACCTGTTCCACGCCTCTCTTTCTCTTAATCTTTTAAAAAGAATTATTTATTTAATTTTATTTATTAATTCATTTCATTTCTTTCTTTTTTTATGGAGAGGTTTTTGCTATAGGGCGCGTGTGCTTACGAGAAAGACAGAGACAGAGAGACAGAAAGCGAGAAATCATCCCCCCCAGGGGGGATGTCCATGTTGCAATCCCTTCTCCTCCATTCTCCTCTCGGGATCTTGGACACGCATGCACATGCACCTGGTGTGAGTTTAAGTCACAGGGTCCGGGACTTGAACTGCAGTCAACTACATTGGAGTCTAGTGACATAGCCATTATGCTAACTGCTAGCAGATCCCTTATTTATTTTCATTTGACCAGAGAAAAACAGACAAACAGAGAGAAGGAAAGTGCAAAAGCAAGCTACCAGGTCCAGGACTTGAACTGTAGTCAGCCATATGGGAGTGTCTAGCACCTTAACCACCACACCACCTGTTGGCCCACTACCAGCATCTCTTCTGGGCCTGAGTCTCTTCTGTGGTCTTTGCTGTGACCTGTCCCCAGAGGACTGGTGCCAAGAGGCATATTGGACAAGCTCTGTGGTCCGTTTGAACAGAAATAGGACCTAAGACCCTTTCTTTGCTTTCCTTTATAGAATCTTCAAAATGCCAGTGCCAGTGCCAGCGAGAGCATTTTAGGTGCTTTTTCGGCGACTTGGCAGTGGTTTGGCTTGTTGATGCTGTGGATTGGTTACCATGCAGATGAATGTTCAGATCGTCCAAGGACCTGCCCAAGTCCAAAGTTACGACAAATACTTTGTTGTTATCTAAAAAAATGCTTAGTTGGGCCTGCTGGTAGCAGAGTGGTTAAGGCGGCTGGATCCCACATGGCCTAATACATCATAGTTCAAGTCTCAAAACCAGCAGCTTGAAAAACACTCTGGGCATGCTCAAAATTCCCAGAACAGAGTGGAGGAGAAAGCATGTGGCCATCCCCCGTCGTTCCCCTCCCCCGCCCTCCTGGATGAGTTCTCACTTTCTCTCTCTCTCTGGTGAGCACATGCACCCTATGGAAAACTTTAAAAGATATGCTCAGGTGGGGCCATCAGCTAGCATAGTGGTTAAGACACTGGATTCCTGCTTGGCCAACTGCAATTTGATTCCCAGACCCCGTGGCTTGAAACTCATGCTGGGTGCATGTGTGTATGTGTGCACCCAAAATCCCAAAGGAGAATGGAGGAGGTCTGCAGTGTGGCTGTCCCCCCGGGGGGATGATTTCTCACTTTGCCTCTCTCCATCTCTCTGTCTCTCTAGCGAGCACATACACTCCATAGCAAAAATCTCAAAAACAAAACAAACAAAAAAAATAAGTGTAGTGAATAAACGTGCCCCCAGGAACTGCCCCAGGAGAAGGCTGTGCGAAAGACCACAAGCCACACTCAGCACAGGAAAGCGCTCCCATCTGCCAGGGGCCTGACCCAGGGAGGAAAGACTCTGTTGAGATTTTTGCACATATACTCGCCAGAGAGAGAGAGACAGAGAGATAGATTGCAAGAAATCACCCCCCGGGGGATGGCCACCATGCAGTCCCTTCTCCTCCATCATCCTCTTGGGATTTTGGGTACACACGCATACACACACACCCAGGGTGAGTTTTAAGCCACTGCGTCCAGGACTCGAACCATGGTCAACTACATGGGAGTCAGCAACATAGCCATTATGCCATCTGTCAGTCCTGGTTCTTTGTTTTTAACAACTTTATGAAGGAAGTTGGATAAAGTTAAGGCAAAGCTCTGGAGTCCCAAGTGGTGCTTGGATGCAGCTGTGAACACAAAATCTCTGTCCCTTGAGAGAGCCTATGGTGGTGGCCAGTCCAGAGGTGGGAGTGCACCTCATAGCCAGCTGGTCTCTAATATCTTCGTGCACCCTGAGGAGCCAGGACCCCTGGGGGAAAGGGTTGATCCCAGGTCCCTGGGTAGGAAACGTGAGGATGAGGCCCCGCACATGGGGTCATCCAGGAATACAAAGCTGGGAGAGATGTCCGGGGTCACTGCAAAGAGGTCACAGCAGCCAGGCTGAGTGAACTCCCCTGGAGCTGAGGGTGGGGCAGTCTAAGTCACAGTAAAACGGCGATTGCTGGTGATTGTGTAGTCGGAAAATTCACAATGCATTTTTGCATAGAAAAACATAAAAAATACATGCCATGACTTTTCTGACAAACCAATACATTGGTTTTAAACTACATATTAAATACATCTGACTTCATGTATGTTCTTAATGTATTTAAAAGCAAACAAAAATTGGGACCAGCAAAAGGTGTAATGGTTATGTCGCTAGACTGCCACATAGTTGACTGTGGTTCAAGTCCCAGACCTGGCAGCTTAAAACTCATGCTGGGCGCATGTGCCTGCATGCCTAAAATCCTGAGAGAATGGAGGAGAAAGGGTTGTGGCATGGCCATCCCCCCGAAGGATGATTTCTCGCTGTCTATCTCTCTGACTTTCTCTGTCTCTCCGGCGATTGCATGTGCTCTATAGCAGAAAAATCTCTCTAAAACAAACACACAAACAAAAAAATAAATAAAAGCAAGCAAAAATTATTTGGAACCTTTGGAAAATTCTAGGGAACCAATTGAGTATTTTAAAAATAGGTAAATATGGCCAGCAGGTGGTGCGGGGGTTAGGGCGGCTGGATCCCACACGGCTGATGACACAGCTCAAGTCCTGGACCCGACGGCTGGAAAATCATGCCAGGCGCGTGTGCGTGTGTGCCCAAGTTCCTGAGAGGAGAATGGAGAAGGGGCTGCGGTGTGGTCATCCCCCCGGGAGCTGATTCCTCACTTCCCCTCTCTGGTGAGTTCACATGCCCTATGACATAAGCCTAAAAAAAATGTAAAAAGTCATGCGAAGGGCTGGCAGTTGACCCTCACCTGGAACTGGGAGAGCCGCCCTGTCCCCTCTCTGGACAGATGACGGGGCACTCTCGGCTGCTGGGTGGCGTCCCCCCGGCTCCTTCCCGTCGCCAGGGCGTCTGCCTGTTCTGCTGTCCCTGCCTCCCCTCGGGAGCTGCGCCGAGGTGGCTGAAATGATCGTGTCATGGAGAAGTTGGTCCTCACAGGCCCCTCGAAACATGAGACACAGAGGCCGTGCAGGGCCCCACGGGGAAGGATGGGATGTCAGGGCCGAGGCACAGGGAGAGGGCCGGGCAGGGCCCACACCTGGATGGGGTCCTCTGTGGAAGGAGTGAGTGAGGTAGGGCGGGCACATGGAGTGAGTTTGGGATCTGGGGCCGGGTACCTTCTAGGGGCTCTGGGCTGCAGGGACAGCCTGAGTCGCCTGTCCCCGGGTAGGAAATGCCTGCTCCCGAGGTGGCGTGGGGTGAAGGAGTGTGGCTTGGTGTGTGAGGGCTTGGTAAAGGACAGGGTGGGTGTGGGCTCCAGGTTGGCTGGTCCTTCTACCTGACGGGCCCTCACTGGGAGTCCCTTGCTGTCTCAGGGTCAGCCGGCCTGGGAGGGTCCTCTAGCACGGAGGCGTAAGGGCCAGGGCACCAGGAACGAGGAGAGTGAGAGAATGCACCAGCATGGGAAGCACGCTCCCTGGCCCTCCCGGCCACCTCCCTGCCCCTCCCGGCCACTGCCCCACCTCACCCCGACCTGGGGCTATGGGAGGCCCTGCAGCCTGGCCAGCCAGGAGGCTGGTGCTCTGGCCGTCAGAACTGCAGTCCGCCTTGGAGAGGACTCCTCACACGAGGTGCCTTTCCAGAGACCCGAGGACCAGAACAGGCCCCGCCAAGCGTGGAGTGGCAGGTTAGGCGAGGCTCTGGGCCTGCTTGCCGAGTGTCTGTCATTTGGCAGGATGGGGGTGAGACTTGCTCTCACTGTAACCATCTTGCAGGGAGGTGAAGGCGGGGCACAGAGCGTTGTCCCCTCTGATCGCTGGAAGCCACCCACACTCACAAGACCCTGCCCAGACCTGACAGTTAGATGCGCAGGTGGGCTCACAGCGTGACATTGCTGGTCCTCGAGTGCACCTGCGGGCGCTTCTGTAAGACAGAGTACAGACGAATAGCCTAAATGCCCACTGTGAACGTCTCAGTGCCTGCGCTGGCTGGGTCGTGGTGGTTAAGGGTGTCACGTGGCTGACCGTGGAGATCGAGTCCCGGACATGGCAGCTTGTGAACCACGCCTGCCTGTGTGAGTGTGTGCCCCAAATCCCCAAAGCAGGGAGAAGTGGAGGAGAAGGGATTGCAGTGTGACTGTCCCCCAGGGGGGTGCTTTCTCACTTTCTCTCTCCCTTTCTCTGTCTCTCTCCAGTGAGCACACGCACCCTCTAGCAAATTAAAAAAAAAAGTATGGATGCGTTTTCACTCTAAAATGGAGTGGTGTCCAGGTGGTAAAGAGAACGAAGGGCTGGTGCGCGGACAGCCTGGGTGCCGTTAAGCCAGCCCCTGCTGGCGAGTGGGCCCTGCCGTTAGTGCCTTGCAAGGACACTTTACTGGAAAGGCGAGTCTGTCTGGAATGGCTCTGTCACGGAGCTGCAGGCAGTGTTCCGCGTCATCGGCCAGGCCGCCATGGCCAGGGGCCGCAGGCCGGGCAGCTTCTACAGTGGCGTTTGTCCCTTGCAGTTCGAGAGCCCAGGTGGCCACGTTCATCCTGCCGGCCTTAGCTCTCAGGAGGCGTCTCTCCCGGGCGTGGCGATGGCCATCTCCTCCTGTGTCTTCACGTGGTCTTCCCTCTGTGTGTCGCCACTGTCCTAATCTCTCCTCAGCAGGACCCCAGTCAGGTGGGACTAAGGTCCACTCCAGGGACCTCATTTCAACTTCACCACTTCTTCCGGACTCTGTCTCCAATACGGTCACATTCTGAGTGATGAGACATGAGGGCTTGGGGGGGGACACCATTCAGTCCCCTCCACGGTCCTTCATCTAGCCCGCGTTGTTGGGCCCAGTTTGGTAACTGAGGGCCCTGAAGTTGAAACAGAAAATGACTGAGGCAGAAACACGAGCTTGCCTCTGTCTAGCTGACACCACCGGGCGTGTCACCAAGATGCGCGTCCTCTTTCTGAGGGCAAATGCTCACCTCGGCAACAGATCTGAGACAGGCTTTCAAACAGACTCTGGGTCTGAGGCAAAGTTGGCGGTGGCCAAACCAGCGAGAGATACAGAGACCCCTTAGGCCTGACCGGGTGTGGATTTGTCTGCCCGGCTTCCCCTAACACGGTTTGGGGGCCATCCTCTGCCTCCCAGTCACTCCCAGCTGTCCCCCGTGCCAATGCTACCACTGCGGACCCAGGTGCCCAGAGAGGCTGAGCTCCGTCAGGAGTGGAAGGTGAGGCCAGCCAGGTGGAGCGGTGGTTAAGGTGGCTGCACCCTACACAGCCAACGGCACAGTTTGAGTCCTGGACTCGGCAGCTTCAAAAATGCTGCAGGGCGTGTGTGTGCCCAAAACCCTGAGAGATGAATGAAGAAGGAATTGAGGCGTGGCTTCCTCCCGGGGGCCATTTCTTACTTTCTCTCCCTCTCCCTCCTTCTCTCTCTGGTGAGTCAATACACCCTATAGAAAGGAAGGAAAAAGTGGAAGATGAACTAATTTTGAAATTAGCAAAATCTAAAGGGGTGGCGTTTTCTGTCCCAGTTTTGTCAGGGGCCTGGGATATCTTGTCTGGGATCTAATTGGAGTGCCCTGCCTGTGTGGGAGCAGGCGGTGTGCTCTTCCTAACTGATCCCTAACCCAGGTGCGCAGAGGGGGGCTCCCTCGTTACACAGAGCGCCTCTATTCTCAGGCTGCTTTTGGCGCCTGTGTTCACCTATGTTCTCCTCGCCCTGCGTTATTCTCGTTATAACAGCCTTGGGGGCTGAGTTTTCAATTAGGTCGTCAGTTGTCTTTGGGGGGTACTCAAATGGTTTAATTAAGAACCGCAAGCTTTCCTGCAGGCCGTGCACTGATCAGCATGTTGGAGGAAACTGGGCCGTTTGAGCCAAAGGGCTCAGAAGGAGCTTAGCAGAAGGCTCCTTCGGCACAGCCTAATAGGGGTAGAGTCCGAGGACCAGGATGGGGTCACTAGGGTCTCAGAGAGGAGGGCCTGGGACCTGCTCGCATGAGGGGAGGGGCTTCATCTGAATCTAGCATCTTGAAAGACAAAGATTTTTTCAGTTAAAATCACCCAAAAAATAGACTTTGACAATGATGCAGCCTGTGCATTAAAAGAAAAAAAAAAGAAAAAAGTAAAATCCCAGCGTTGAAAGGTGCGAGCGTAAAACAAACATGTGCTTCCCGGGACCAGCAGGTGGCGCCGTAGCTGAAGTGCTGGATTCCCACGTGGCCAACCCGCCCGAGTCAGGGCTTTGGCTGCTTGCTTTCTCAATTTCTCTCTCTCTCTCTCTGGTGAACCCATGTGCCCTATAGCAAGTTAATAATAGTAATAACAATAATGATAATAATAATTAATAAAATAAATTATTCTTAAAAAAAATGCATCTTTCCCTTGATTGCAGGGGAGTGGGTTAGGGTAGGGGGTATATAAATGACCCAATAGTGTCTTTGCTCTCTGGTCTGAGCCACTGAAATACGTGTCTGGGGGTGCCTCTGTGGCCTAGGGGTTAAAGGAGCCGGATCCCACAAAGCCGACCACAGTACAAGTCCTGGTCTTGGTGGCTGGAAAAGCATGTGGGGTCATGCGTATGCGTCCTCCAAATCCCGACAGGATGGAGAGAAGGAGGAGAAGGGATTGCGGAATGACTGTGCCCCATGGGGTGGGGTGTGCTTTCTTTCTTTCCATTTTTCTCCGATGAGCGCCTGCTCCCTCTAGCAGTAAAAATTAAAAATTAAAAAAGAAAAACAGAAATGTATGTCTGAAGCTCTTGTCCACTAAGTCGCAACCAGTAGTTATTTGGTTTCACTCAACTCTCTTTGTCAGCTTCTGCTGTGTGTGTGTGTGTGTGTGTGTGTGTGTGTGTTTTACGATTTGCTAGAGGGCTCATGTGCTGTCTGGAAAGAGATGAGAGAGAGAAGAAAAGTGAGAAGGCACCCTCAATGGGGGACAGCCACTCTGTAATCCCTTTTCCTCCATTTTTCTCTCCTTTTGCAATTTTTAAACAAGAATTATTTTATTTAACTTTATTTATTTATTTTAATTTGATCAGATGGATATATATAGAGAAACTGAGGAAGTAAGCTGCCAGGTATGGGGTTTGAACTGCATGTGGGAGTCCGGTGCCCTTAGCCACCATGCTACCTGCCAGCCCCTCCTTTTGCAATTTTGAGCACGCCTGCACATGTGATTTCTCTAAACCTCCAGGTCAGCGTACTCTCTTCCTCGCAGTCGGGCATGTGGGATCCGGCCATGCTCCCCCTGAACTCTCTATACCACTGGCATTTCTCCTACCTGTCCTGTGTCCCCAGTGCTGTTTCCCGTGAGGCCGGCAGACCCGACAGGTGGAGTGAACTGAATGGATGTTGACACGTTGGGGTGTAACCTTTCCTGGAACCTTCAGGCCCTGCCCTGAGGCCTCACGGACAGCTGATGTGCAAACCCCTCAGGGAGCGGGCAGGCGTCCCCAATCTCAATCTCATGCTCAACTCCCACAGAATAGAGTGAATGGGGCAGGACCAAGATCGCCAGACAGGGGGTGCCAGGTGCCCCGCAGATGCTGTGCAGTGGGCCTTGGGGCTGGAAGGACACTTGGGCCGGCGTAGCACGTGGGCTTAGATGGAAATGCATTTACACAGTGCTTACCATGGGTGGACCCTGTGCCGTGGAAGGGCTTTGCAGCTCAGTGGACTCACACCAGCCACAGGAAGAGGCTGTGATCATTCCTGACAGGCAAAGGCATGGTTCCTTGTCCACGGTCATGCAAGCAGAAAGCGTGTGTGTGTTGAGAGACGGTGGGGCATGTACTGTGAGTAAACCCAGACGGTCTGATTCCAGATACCAGAGAGTCCTACTCCAGATAAAAAAAGGGAGAGAAATGTGACCCTTGGGGAGGGGACAGTGATGAGAGAGATGGTGCAGGGCCTGGGGGCTCTATGACCCTGGGATGAGAAGAGGTGTCCCTGGGGTTCAAAGAGAAGACAGGGGCTGGGAGAGCTCTTGGCGAGGGGGGTTCATAGAGCAGCAGCCGACCACTGGAGCCCCATGGGGAGGCAGCTGGGGAATGAATACCCGTGTCCTGTCCCCTCCCATCCTCTGACCTACCAGGGTCTTGGCTGGCCAAGCATGACCAGAATCCAGGGAAGAAAGCCTTGTGACCCAGGGTCGGCCTTGCCAGCCCACGACCATCTGTGTGAAGAACTGGCTAGGAGAGACCCACCTCTATCTCTGCATGTCTGTGTGCGTGCGTGCTTGTAGATGCATATGTTTATGGAACTGCACACAAAAAACTGGTAGGAGCTTCTGAGAAGGAAAAGTTGGGTAGAGTCTGCCTACTTTCCACTGTATGACTGTTTTCTACTTGATTTTTTAAAAAAAGTTTTGCTATAGGGTTTGTGTGTTTACCAAGAGAGAGAGAAAGAGAGAAAGTGATAAATCACCTTCCCCCAAGGGGAGATGGCCACACCACAATATCTTCCCCATTCTCCTCGTGTGATCTTGAGCACTCATGCACCCGTGCCCAGTGTGATTTTCCAGTCGCCAGTCTGGGACTCAAACCATGCCATGGGCCACGTGGCATCCAGAACCTTAATTTCCATGCTGGCCCTCTACTATTTAATTTTCACCTGTGCATTTATTATATATTCAGTCCCCCCATCAACCAATCAGGAACAAGAGTTGGTGTTTGCGTTCTTTGTGTCTAAGGTATGGCTGTAAGGGGGTGCATGTGATCTAGGCTAGACCATCATAACGCTCCCCTCCTGACCACAGTGATTTGCTCAGGGTGATTGGCATGTGACCTCACTCAGTTAATCAGAGCCTTCTCTGGAATTTTCAGCCTAGAGCTGAGAGCGGGAGGGAGAGGCCTTTTTCTTCTTTCTCTGATTAAGGAGCTATCAGGATGTGAACCTAGAGTTGTAGATTATAACAGTAGTGGGACCAGCAGTTGGTGTAATGGCTATGCCACTGGACTCCCATGTAGTCAACCACAGTTCGAGTCCCGGACTTGGTGGCTTAAACTCATGCTGGGCACGTGTGCATGTGTGCCCAAGATCCTGAGAGGAGAATGGAGAAGAGATTGCAGCGTGGCCATCCCCCCTGGGGGGTGACTTCTCACTTTCTGTCTCTCTGTCTCTCTCTGTCTTTCTGGCGAGCGCACACGCAACCTATAGCAAAAACCTCTCCAAAAACAAACAAACAAATAAATAAATAAATAAATAACAGTAGCTAACAGTTCTGACATTGTTAGGTTGAAACCTATAAATTATTGATAGTCTCCTTTTTTTATTTCCCCAAAATAGCAACTGATCTAATAAATGACAGGCCCTCAAGGTGAGAGGACTATACAGGGTGTATTGGGGGGTTGGAAATTTGGGGGCCATTTCAAAATCCTGTCTGTTTACACTTCCTCTGCATAACAGTACTGTAGAGTGGTCATTACTGTCACCACTGTATACCGTAGATGTGGCAACTCAGGGAGAGAGGTTAAGTCACTGGTCCACCATCACCCAGGGTCCTGCTTGCCCAGCTTTTCCAGCTGCTGTGGGCCAGTGGGGACGAGCCTGTCTACACTGAGAGGGGTGGCCTGGAAAGGAAAGGCAGGAAGACAGGGCTCCCGGGGGGCTAGGACCGTCCCCCCTGGGGGGCGAGTTCTCACTTTCTCTCTCTCTCTCTTGCAAGTGCATGCGCCCTATAGAAAAAAATCACTTGAAAAAAATTTTAAAAAGAAAGAAAAATAGTTACATGGTAGTCTGAGTGATTTACTGCCCTATTCCTGGTGGGGTCAGCAGACCTTGGTGTTTCGTACTTCTTGTTAGAATGGAGTTAGCAAATAGAAACTCGTTCTTAGCTATAGTTGCTTCAAGTACTAATGCAGCCAGCTGTTTGTGCAAACTTGGCCACCATGACTCCATTTTAGATCAAGCGTGCTGTGTTTCTCTCCTGAGCTTTGTCCCTGTGTATGTTGCACCTACCTCCTGGCTCAGTTCTTTATGTTAAACGTGGTTTCTCTGCCCTAGTTGGAGCCAGACTGATAGGCTGCTTCCTGGCAGTAAGGGCCCCATGTGCCCGTCACTGGGTGGGTAACTCCAGGGGGCTGAAGTAGCACAGGCCTGTTTGTGTGGGAAGTACAGAGCACAGGGACACGAGGTAAGGGACTGAGTTCTAGACCTGGTTCTGCAACTAAGCATGGATTTGGAGGATGACCCAGGCAATCAGGTCCTCATCGTAAGCCGTGGAAGGTAATGGGCTACAAGGCCTTTTCCTTAGAGTGGAAGGTAAGCTGTTGTAATAAAGCAACCAATCACATGGTGGCTTAAAGCATATAGAAGTTTATCCTCTCTCAAATAAGAGTCTTGCGATCAAGGGTCCTTAGTGTTGGAGCCGTTCTGCTCCACGTGGTCACTCAGGGATCCGGGTTCTGTCCACCTTGTGCCTTTGCCATCACACGGGTTGCCGTGCTCATCTGTGGGTGGCTGTTGTGGATGGGGAGGTGTAGAGCAGGGAGGAGCACACGCTCGTGCCTTAGGGCCTGCCTGCACCCACCCACATTCCAGTGCGTAGGCATGGACCACGTGGGATGCATGGCTGGCTGGGAGATGAAGTCTCTAGCCGAGCGACCACAGGCCTGGCCACGGCTCCATTACACGGGAGAAGTGGGGGACATCGGGGGACAACTCTCAATGTCCAGCAGCGCCGTTCCAGCTCTCCCGGACTCCTCTACCTGTCACAGGGCATGACTCCACGCAAACTCCAGGCACCGGCAATTAAGTAAAGAAGAGAAGCATCTTTGGCTAGGCAGGAAATACCCGCCTCATCATCCTGCTTTTGTGTTTTAGGACCGAGATCTGTAGAGCTTGCAAAAAAAAAAGTTCTTTTAATGCTGAAAAGTAAGAAGGTGGCAGATATGACTAACAAAAACAGTCCTTGCGCATCTGCTAGGGAATACAGATTTTTTTTTTTCCAATGCAACAAATTAGAAACCCATCTGGGGTTTGAGAAGTCTGAGCTAAGATTTCCTGGATCTGTTTGCCTACGGAGAAATGATGAAAAGTGAACAAAATGGTAAGTCAGTTTCAAAGAACTTCTCTTGTGTGTTAAGTGGAAAGAAGGCTCAGGAATTTTTATATAATTTACTCTGATGTAGAAGGACAAAGCCGTTTAAGGATCTGGGGAGACAGGATTGCAGCAAGGATCTGGAAATCACTAAACTCATCTATAGCAGTTTTCTGTGCCAGGCTCTGTTCTAAGTGCTCGAAAGTGATCATTTACCTAATTCTTAAAATAAGGACAATCATGCCCATGTGAGAGATGGAGGCAGAAGAGGGGAAGTAACTTACTTAACTCACACAGCTAGAAAGCTGTGTATCTAGGACCCGAAGTTAGATGATTTGGTCCCAGCGCCCGTTCCAGGGACTGGCCGCCTGTTTCTGCGAGGCTGCGGGTCGGAATATCTCAGGCTTTGCAGGCCGCACAGCCTCCGCCACACCCGCTCAGCTCTGCTATGGAAGGCAACGGCAGCCAGAGGCCATGCAAAATCCCAGTGAGCTGTGGCTTGTTCCAGTAAGACTATGCGACCTTGAAGCTTGATCATATAATTTCACATTTCGAACTTTTGCTCTTGTTCAATTAAGCAAGAACGTACAAGCCCTTCTTAGCTCATGGGCTGTCGTGTGCCGACCCTTGTCTGGACAATCAGCCATGACACTCTTGGACAAGGAGAGGTTGGCCAACATTCACAGTGTGCAGGCTGTCCCAGGCGCCGGCTTGGGGCTCCCATACCCGTCTGCAGACTTGCTAGCTTCATCTGGGACTGTCCTGTCACCTCCATTTGTACTTTAGAGGTGAAGAAAGCAAGTCTCCCTACCAGAAGGGGGGCAAGGCCACACAGCTAGACAGGAACAGTGCTGAGACCTCGTGACGGATGAGAAAGAAGAGTCTGGGTTGGCAATCGAGGCACTCACAGGACCTGAGAAAAATGGCGGGAAATTCACACGACCAGTCTTCTGGTGACGATCAGAGGCGGAAAACATTACGCCTAGCTGGGGAGAGGGGTGTTCTTCCACATGTCAAGGAAAATGTGTACTATGAAAACCTATGCCTGGATTTTAATATTCTCTGCACCAAAATAAATTCACACTTCAATTCCACTTTTCTTAAACTTAATTTTCACACATGTGCACGTGCGAGGGATAGAGGAAGAGAGACGCACCTGTCAGGGCTCATCCTGCTGTGACCCCCTTCCCTGGCCCCAGCTCCTCAGGACCTTGGGCCCTGGCACACATGTTGAGTGTCCCCCGGCCAGCCCGGGTGTCGAGCTGTGGTGGGCCACCTGGCTGCCAGCCCTGCAGGCCCTCACCTGACCACTGTGCCCTGGGGTGGGGCTAATTCCATTTTTTCTTTCTTTCTTCCTTTTTTTTTAAGTTCCCCCCCACCCTACCCCACACACACAGGGCATGTGTGCTTGCTGGAGAGAGAGAAAAAGAGAGAGAGGAAGAGATACAGAGAGAAGGAAAGTGAGAAATCACCCCGTAGTGGGGATGGCTGTACTGCAATCCTCTCTCCTCCATTCTCCACTCAGAATTTTGGGCATGCATGCACATGCATCCGGTGTGTTTTTTTAAGCTGCTGAGTCTGGGGCTTGAACTGTAGTCAACCATGTGGGAGTCCAGTGCCTTTACCACCATGTCATCTGCTGGCACCTCTGTCAATGCTTTAAGGGAGCTTGAAGACAAAAACATAGTCCTTGTCTGAGCATGGGAGTTGCTAAAAATAGGAACTCTTAGCTTCCGGAAAAGTGCAGGAAAGGAAACCTGGGGGAAATGGAGAGGTAAGATATTTGTGGGACAGATATGGTTTATTATCTGTTAATGAGGATGTGTATTGTATTCTCAACTGGACTGAGATGTACATCATGCTGGGTAAAGTCTTTTTACAATCTAAATGATGTACAGTGATGAAATGTATAAATAATAATAATAATTAAAAATTAAATTAAATAAAAAAAGGATTAAATAGGGCATAGACAGATGTTCCCCGGGAGTTCTCTTTTCTTTGGCTTGAGCCCTGGATCTGCGGCAGACACACATGGGGGTTGACTGAGTATTTTCCTTAATTCAAAGAGCATGGATTAGACCTCTCTGTGTGCAGTGTGCTTGGTGTGGCGGCCAGATTTCCAAGGGATTAGAGGTCAGGGTAGCTCAGGGTAGTCCTCCTGGGGCTGTTTGGGGGAGCTGGAGACCAGGACCCCATCTTCTGTTCAGAAATCCTGGGACCCCTGGAAGTCAGAGCCTCGAGGCTCCTACGTTGGCTGTTGGATCGATTCACATGTTGGAGTTGAGGCCGCGTGTGCTCAGCGAGGGTGGAGGGAGCAGTGGGTGCCGTCATGAAAGCAGAGGACAGGCGATAACCACAGAAGGTCGTCACCCGGGCTCGCTCTAGATACCTGCTGCCGTCCCTCGGGGGAAGCTCTGTTCTCCGTGAGTGACAGCCCCTGTGTCGCTCTGAAGCTCAGCACGGTGGGACTCAGCAGAGTGACTGGCTCTACAAGCACTGTTATGGGTTTATGGGTTTGCTGTCGGCTGTGACTTGGGGGTCCAGCAAGCGGGACCCTCCCTGCTTGGTCCCTGACTCGGGGATGACAGTGACCACGGAGGACGTGTTTCCCGCCTGGTGGCCTCTCAGGGAGTAAGCCCACCTGGTCAGCACTGGCCACTCGCAGGTGTGGTTCCTCGGGGAGTCTGGCTGGTGGGTCTGCAGTCAAAGCCCTGTGCCGAGGAGCAGGTGTCCCCCTGCCCTTCCTTCTGTCCATCTGCCCTCAGCGTGCCGAGCCTGGCTGTGCCTGGGCAGCGCTCCCCCCACCGCTCCCAGGACACTAAGGATCCCATTTAGGGGATTGGGCGTTGGCGCCTGGCTGGGGACAGGCTCTGCACGAAGCGGCTGCGTGGCTGGGAGGAAGCACGTGGCCTAGATCCCAGGGACTGCACGGATCACAGACCACGGATCACAGACTGCAGATCCGGAGAGTCAGCCCCAAACGCCTCCCGTGGCAGGGGCGGGTGCCCCAGGTGTCAAATACCACCCTCTGCGGAGAGATGGAGACAGGCGTGAAGAACAGGCGGGAGGGGAAGAGGAGACAGTGAGAGAAAGCAGAGGGAGTGGGGAAGAAAGAAAATGTAATCAATTCAAACCCCTGAGACGCTGGACGCTGTCCTGATGCCCCTGGGACACGAGGCTCCTTCTTAGAAGCCCATGGAGCAGAGCTGGTGTCACCCCCGCTTCCTGGAGGTGGAGGCCAAGGCCCAGGGGTGCCCGACGGCATGTGGCACATCTGGGACACAGCGGGTTCCTGGACATGAGGCCCGAGAGCCCTGCTCCACACGTGCTGTCTGCCACAATGTGGGGTCCACCCAGAACACACAGGGAGGCTGGGGGCCCTGCTGTAATGATGGGAGCCCGAACTCCATGGAGCGGTGCTACAAGCCCCAGCCTCTCTGTGGAAGGCTGACGGCGTAGTGAGGGAGGCAGGGTGAGGTTATTACAGCGGGAAGGGCAAACGCCGTGGTCAGGTGAGGACAGACATGCTGGGAGGAGACGAGGCTGGAAGAGCCCCGCAGGCGCCCCGCCCCTTTGCAGAGTCACTGCCGGGAGCCGAGTTTCCACGGGAGGAAGTGAGGGACTTGCCCTGCGGGAAGATCGCCGGCTGCCGAGTGCATGTGCGCGATCTTGTCCTGCAGCCCAGCTGCTGTCGGGCTTCCGAGACGGGACTGCGTCGGTACTTCTCCAGCTGCAGAAGCCAGAAACCGAATTCAAACTCGTTTCGACTGAACGGAAGGCGGTAGGCCTCTGGAACGGAGCCCGCCCCCGGCTCACTCTGGTTCCCATCCCGGTTTCCCCGTGCCTGGCACAATTCCTCCCCTGCGGATGAAATTCCCTACAGGGCAGGGAGCCAGAGTACCGTGAGGCAGCTGTGCCCCGGGGCTGGGTACCATCGGCCACTACACATTCCTCTGGACCAGTTGACACCACTAGAGGGGACATCCTGGGAGAACAGAAAGACCCTATTCCCTGTTTCAGTAGGAAAAGCCCCAGGGAAGGGCTCTGATTGGTCTACTTTCAGTCACATGTCAACAGCGGACCAATCGCTGGGCCAGGACACAGGGCCCTTTACATCGCCAGTCTGTCTCATAGGACTGCCTTGTGACCTGGGTCATGCGGTGGGCGGGGGCAGGGCGAGGATGCTGTGAGTGGCAGCCTCTTCCTGTGGGAAGGGACCTTTTCTTTCTGGAAGAGGAAGAGGCTGGCCAGACTCCCAGATGTTCGCCCCAGGGAGGGCCGAACCGAGTCCTGGCAGGCAGCCACCGGGAGGCCACAGGCTCAGTGATTGGCCACAGAGGTGGTTCTCAACTTTGTTCCATGCAGCACACTAACTCCACCCAGGGATAAGAATAACAGCCACGCCTCCTGGACTGTTATCTGAAATTCTGAACAGATGAAGTATCAGGAAGATAAATAAACCGGGGAGCCCAGCTTGGCTTCCAAACCACACGCCCATTCCCTAGGGAGGCAGGCAGCCCACATTCTCCAGCTGGGGAGGAAAAGACCAGAATGAATGGAGTGAGGCCCTTAAAAAAATAAAAAAAGAAAGATAAAGAAAGCCAGAGGGTGTGCGAGCTCACCAGAGAGGCAAAGCAGGCGGGGAGGAGAAGGAGAAAGTACCGACTATAGAGAGTGAGCACGCAGCAACCCCTTCTTCATTTCTCCTTCCCGTTGGGGTTCAGGCACGCATGCACATTTGCCTAGCATGTTCTTCAAACCTCTGGGATGGGGATTTGAACTGCTCAATCAACCACAGGGGTTCCCACTCACATAACCACTAGACCATGGGGCATGCCCTAGAGTGAGCCCTTTACTGGTGAGAGGGTGCAGATCCCAGAGCTGTATCTCTCTGCAGTGTCTCCTACTGTCATGGACCCTGGGATGCCCTGGGGATTTGCAAATGGAAGTTTCTGTTCCAGAGGTCTGGGGTGGGGTCTGCTTTTCCAAGAAGCCCCCGGAGTATGTGATGCTGCTGGCCCTGGACCTGCCAGGGCTCACGAGCATGGGTACCTGGAGTGGTCGGGGCTGGAGGGGAGCTTGGGCAAGTGCTGTGAGCTGAGCTGGTCATCTGGAGAGGGGTGGGGCGGGGCACCCAGAAGACCTGGTGGGTCCACCTCAGACAGGCAGAGGACTGGGTCTTGGCCAAGCCTGGGCCAGTCCGAGCTCTCAAGCAGCTCACACCCACTCCCGGGCAGAGGGAGCCCAAGGGAGGGGTGGGACCATGCCCGTGTGGCACTTGGACCAGAGTCGAGGGTTTGGGTCCTTGTGGGGTGAGGGAAGGAGGGAAGGCTTCCTTCCACCCGAGCGCTGCCTGTCCTCTTCACCCAGCCCCAGGGATGGGAGTCCAACCCCACCCCTCTGTTGTAGGTGGGCTGAAAAAGGACCCCAGGACACCAGGCGTGACCCTGGACTCTGTAATTGTTGCCTTGTAAGACTTCACTTTTAATTTTTGTCCTGCTATAGGGCACATACACTTGCTGGAGATGAGAGAGAGAGAGAGAGGGAGAAAGAGAGAAAGCACCTCCCAGGGGGGACGGCCATGCCACAATCCCTTCTCCACTCCTTCCAGATTTTGGGCATGCACACACATGTGTCTAGTGTGCTTTTCAGGCGGGTCCGGGACTTGAACTGCACAGCTGGCCATGTGGGATCCAGCTTTAACCACAGGTCACTAGCTGGCTCCAGGTGGGAGAGTCTCCTGGGTTCTCCCAGCAGAGAGGGAAGCAGAGGAGAAGGTGCATGACCACAGAGGTGAGGTTGCAGTGATGGCCAGGGACCAAGAAGGCGGCAGCTGCCCCTCCCCGCAGCGTCCCAGGACAGCGAGGCCCTGCGAGGGACAGCGAGGCCCTGCGAGTGACACCTATGTCATCACGCTGTGACGGGAGAGAGTTCGGTTGCTCTAAGGCACTCGGTCTGTAGCCCGTGTGCGCAGGGCGCAGGCACCCACCTCTCCCTGCCTGTCAGGGGAGGCGCTTGGCCGAGGTCCAGGGCTCCCAAAGGCAGCTGCCCTGGCTCCGACCAGCATCAGAACTTTGCTGAGGAACCTCCTTTCGAGCCAGGTGACAAGCCACACGGAGGAACCAGAAGTCACATTCTTGTAGTTTGGATTTGCCTCCTCAAGCGAAGCTGAGCTTGAACACCCACCTCAGTCACCTGATGCGGTTCCGAGTAACTCTGGGCCCGGTCCAAAATCCGCTCCCGAGTGGGAGGGTGAAGGGCTGCCCTGTAGGACATTTGGAAAGTCGTCACATTCTGGTGGCCGCACTCAGGGACGCGGCTTCTGACTGCACAGCCTCGTCCCGGCGCTCCGTGATCTCAGAAACAGAGGAAACAGCATTTCCTTTTGGTTAACGCCTTTCTCTATTTTCTCATCAGGATGTTGAAACAGCCCATCCCGAGAGAGTGAAAGGAAGCTGGTGTTCCGAGCCCTGGGCTGGGCCGGCTCCCTCTGTATTCTGGTAGCCAGGAGCTGACTCCCTGGGTGCTCCCGGCCCTGCAGTTCTCAGAGCGGATGGCTGGGAGTTACAGCGCTTTCTAATGGGAGCCAGGACGAGACAGCACCCGCCTCTCGCCCTGTTTAGTCCCCCTTCCTTCCCTATTTCTGTTCTTTCCTTCTTACATTTTTGAGTTTTGTTTGCTTTTGTGCTTCTGTCAGTTGTAAGAAGAGGGAAAAGTTTTATATGAGGGGACTCAAAAAGTTTGTAGAGAGATGGAATTAAAGTATAAGCTTATGGGGCCAGCAGGTGGCAGGGTGGTTGAAGTACTGGACTCCCATGTGGCTGACCCCCGCAGGGTGGTTGAAGTACTGGACTCCCATGTGGCTGACCATGGTTCGAATCCCGGACTTGGTGACTTGCTTTCTCACTTTCCCTCTCTCTCTCTCTGGTGAGCACACATGCTCTATAACAAACTTTAAAAAATAATAATACGTAAAATAATTAATTTTAAAAAGTATAAGCATATTTTGATGTACAAACTTAGAAATCTATGCATAGCTTTTTCATAATACTTGTCCATGAACATTTGAAGCCCCCTTTATACATTGTCTGAGATCACAGTTATCAGAGAAACCAATGCTCTTCACTGCGGCCACCGAGTGAAAGGAGTCAGAATGGTGGCCAAGCACAGGTTCTTAGAAGCTCTTGCATTAAGCACTGTGGCGTGCCGGCGAAGCCGGCCAGTGGGGCGAAGCCGGCCAGTGGGGCGAAGCCAGCCGCAGGGCCAGCTGGAATGAAGAAAGGCCTCTAACAAGAACCGGCTGACCAAGTGCTGAGTCATGGGGAGGCCTGTCTGAGGAATGTCAGCTGAGACCAGGAGCGGGTGTTTGAAGGAATGGGATAATTCCTCAGGGGAAAGCGATGAACTCTGATTGAGGGGAGTGAGGAATGATCTGTGCGCTGGTATCTTCTATCTAGAAACACCGAGAATGCGTTGCTTTTTCCGAGACAGTTCGATGGTGTTTGCTGTCTCCCTGTAACTGGTTATAACAAACTCCCCTCTTCTCTAGCCTCTGCCTCTCATTTCATTGGCCACGAGGAGAAGCAGTTGGACTCGGCTGGCTGGTAACACTGATGGGCTGGTCCCATCCTCTCTGGACCTCACTGTCGTCCACAAATGAAGGCTTTGGGTTGAAGCGACCCAAACTTAGACGTGCACAGATCTCACTCTGCCTTGTTGGAGTGTAAACACTGATTTCGAGGACCTGGGCGGCCTGAGATGCTGCACATCTGACAAGCCCCCCAGGCGACCACCGTCCGAGGATCGCACTTCACTACCTCTGGGCGTGCAGGGTCTCCGGCCCACCCAACTTCCCTAGTCAGATCTTTTCTTTCACAAGGTCCTTGCAACGATGGAGGGCTGTGCCCGATGACGGAGGGAGGGTCCCACTGCATCTCGGCCTCCCCGGGGAGCCTCAGACCCCGTGTCCAACTCCACCCTTGGAGACCTTGACTTAATTGTTGGGTGTGGCCTGGACACCAGGGACCCACAGCTCCTCCGGGCAGCAAGATCGAGAGCCGCTGGCTGGAGGATCCTTGGGTTCCAGTCAGCGGTGCTGCTGGTCTTGCTCAGGCGATTCTGGCTGGGTCAGGCCAGCGGTGTACCTGAGCAGTGTGGAAGCTTCTCAGCAGTCCCGGCATCCTCTAAACAGGGCCTGATTTACAGCAAAGAGGGCCAGCGCTTGGCGACATCATGACATACATGAGCCGTGCCCCTTTCCCCTGTCTGTGGGTCCCTCCAACACTCGGGAGGACAGTGGCCCCTGATGTATGCTCTAGTCTGGCCTCAAAACCCCACTAAGAGGAGAGGGTCTCATTGCCACCCATTCCCACAACCGTGAAAACCTGTCAACGGCTGCCTTCCTCCAGCGGGTCCACATTTTATTGTGTCTAATTGAAGAATTAAAGAGGGCCGAAGGGCCAGCAGATGGTGTGGCAGAATGGTGTTACATCGCTGGGCTCCCACATGGCCCATTGCAGATCGAGACGGACCTGGTGGCTTGAAAATCATGCTGGGAGTGTGTGTGTATCCAAGATCCCACGAGGAGAATGGAGGAGAAGGGACTGTGGCGTGGCCATCCCCCAGGGGGTGATTTCTCACTTTCCCTCTCACTCTTTGTCTCTCTCTCTCTCTCCCACACACCCTAAGGCAGAAACCTCTTAAAAATAAATAAGATGAGAAAGGCCGAGCAGGAAGTGAATGGGCTCTGGCATCCTGTGAGGCTCACTTATAGCCTGGCCACGTGAGCCACGCGGCCCTGACAGCCTCCTGTCACCCCATGAGCCTCAGGAGGTGCTCCCCTCCTGGCTTAGGCCAGATGGGCCAAGCGGATTCTCACTGAGCGTGGCTCTCGGTGTTTCTGCTGCCTCCACTTCCAGCCAGTGCTTACGGTCTCGAGAGACTCCAGGCTCCAAAGCCCCGCAGCAGGTGTCCGGCATGGCAGCGAAGACCCTCAAGCCATCCTCTGAGAGGAGCGAGGGTCTGGCTGATGCTCAGCGGCCAGCCCACCAGCCAAGGCCAGGGACCCCGAAGGGGAGGGCCAGGGTCGCAGCCAACAGCACCGTTTTCTTAGGCAGCGAGTTCCATCCTGGCGTCACAACGGCTCTTTCCAAACAGAACCGTCCCTGGCCCGCCTGCTCACTCTGCACAGCCTAGGGAGTGAGGCGGATCTGGAAGCTTTGAGAAGAGAGGTCTCCACCTGGCGATCGGCAATGCCTGAAGACGACCTAGGGGTCGTGACCAGGGCAGGCAACTGTGCCTGGGAGCTGGTGTGCAGAGGCCGCGGTGCCGCTCGGTGTCCTGCAGTGTCCGGCACAACCCCACTGCGGAGAGCCGCCCAGCCTAGGGCCAGCGGTGCCGAGCGCCCTCCTGCAGACCTTGGGGCCGGCAGTAGGTGTGTTCCTCCCATCTGCTCGCGCAGCCGTTAGTTGAGAAACCGGTGCCTTGAAGGACACTTACATCAGGACAGATGGCCGAGACTGCACAGGCCAGTGGAGGAGGAACAGGAACACAGGCACAGGGACTGCCTGTCACCCACCCACTGGGGCCCGTAGCACCTGAGTTGACCAGACACTCGTGGCTGACCGGGGCGAGGGCCAGCCCCACGGGGCTGGGCACACCAGAGCTGGGTGGCTCTCATTTCGGTGCAGAAAGGATTGGAGCTCCCCCTACCTGGGGAGCCAACCAGCTCCGCCCCTCGCCACCTCTGTCCCGCGCTCACCCACTCCACAGTTCTGACGCGGGAGGCTGCTCTGTGTGGGCCCCAGGGGACACCAAGGGCGTCCATGCTGGATGGATCAAGCACAGCGCAGAGCATGGAGAGGCTGCCCCTGTGCAGGAGCGGTGCAGGGCGCAGGGCGTGTGTTGGCTAGGGCTCCTGTGACGGGGGCAGGCTCGTGTTGTGGGGGGGCAGAGGGTAGGTGGCAGCTGCCTCCACAGGCAGTGGAGAGGCTGAGAGAAAGAGAGAGAGAGAGAGAGAGAGAGCGCAGAAGCTGCCACCACTCCTGAGGGCCCGCTCCCTTGGCCGGCTTGTCTGGGTCTAGAGACCCCAAAGTCCTTCTCTACACGGGTGTCCTCCCTTCTTTGCCCAGCGGGTTGGTGTGTGCGTGTGTTTTCTGGAGCTGTCTTAGTAGACCACAGACTGGGATTTTTTAAAATAGGTTTTTGCTTTAGGGCACATATGCTGGCCAGAGAGCGAGACAGAGACAGTGAGAGGGAAAGTGAGAAATCACCTTGCAGAAGGGATGGCCACACAGCAACCCCTCCTCCTCCATCCTCCTCCTGGGATTTTGGGCATGTGCGCACACACAACCAGTGTGATTTTTAAGTTACCAGGTCTGAGACTTGACCCGCAGTTGGCCACGTGGGTGTCCAGCGACATAACCACCACGCCACCCGCTGGCTCCATGGAATTTCTTTTCTCACAATTCTGGAGGCTGGAAATTCATTCAGAAGGTCGGGGTGTTGGCAGGGTTGGCTTTTTCTTCTTTTAAAAATTGTGTTCATTTATTTCTTATGGGAGAGAGAGGGAGAAAGAAAGAGGCACGTCCAACAGGATCTTCACACTGTGCTCCGCCTGGTCTCCGGCAGCCTGGACCACGGGCACACGTGCATGCCCAGCACGCTCAGGGAGGGCCCGGGCGCAAACCCAGGACCCTCCCTGTGTAGACCTCCGTCGAGGCCTCTCTCCTGGGCTTGCAGATGGCTACCTTCTGCTGCAGCCTCACCCGGCCTTTCTACTGGTGTCTTCTCTTCCTGTAAGAAGTCGGCCCTGAAGACCCTTCATAGATTTTATCTACAAACACCGGTACAGTGTGAGGTTCGGGGGGGTTAGAACCGTCAGCCCCTACCAGTGTGGGCTGCTCTTCTTCACTGACTCGGTCTTGGAGACAAGCCCACTGGAGGAGTGTCAGATGGAAGGCAGGACATCTAGTTCCTATGAATTCCAGCTAAACCTTGAATAACTTTTCTGTGTAAATGTATTTTAATGCACGGGAGGTGCTTGTGCAAGACTGACCTTGATGTTGACCCGACATTTGCATGGAACCAGCTGCGGAGTCCACCTCCTCTGCCCGAGGCCTCCTAGTCCAGGCTGCCCGCCTGGGGTGGGCACAAGTGGGAAAGAGAAGACTCTGTGCCTGCAGCAGCTGGTGCCTGGGAAACCCCAAGGCCCTGGTGTCCCTGCCATGTCCAGCCAGCCCATAGAAGCTGTGTGGACACTGCCAGGCAGGGGCGGCATGAGTTTGGTGGGAACGCAGCATCTGCTCAGGCGAGGCCTGGGAGGGACTTCCTGTCTCCCTTCCAGTTTACACGTGTCTGTAGAACGGGAAGCACCACGTAATACTGAAAAGGATGCGCTCGGAACATGCACACGTGATCTCATTTCCAGTTACAAAGAAACTCCATGACATCATCCACACCGTGATGATGAAAATGTGAGTGCCCAGTCTTTTACCCGTAATTCTGAAACCTGAAACAGTCTGGAAAATTGGGGGTAGGGGTAAATTTGGTTATAAAACCTGTCTAGGGACAAGAACGGATCTGAACCCACACGGGGTTACTGATGGGCAGGCGTTATGTTGCTCCCAGTGTGAACGGTAACACCGTGTACCGGGGTGCTGCCCGGAGCCTGCTGGGTAGTGAGCAAGGTCAGCATATGCCCCGTATTGTCTAAGACCCCCGCTGTGGTTTGAATGTGTCCCCACAAAGGTCATGTGTTGAAATTTGGTCTGACGGTATGAGGGGGGTGGAAACTTAATCCCACCATGGGATCAGGCGTTGGAGCCTTGGGAAGTGATGAGGGTTAGGTAGGTCCTCAGGGCGGGGCTCCCGTGACTGAATCCTGGTGGGTTTCTAAGGAGGACTGAGGCCAGAGTGGATGCATGGACTGGACACACACCCTGGTCCTCTCGCTCTGTGGTGCCTGCACCACCTCGGGACTCTGCAGACAGACCCCACCATCAAGGAGACCCTCACCAGATGCAGCCCCTCGACTATAGACCTCCCAAACTGTGAGCTGAATAAACCTTTATTCTTACAGAGAATTCATGAAGTCACCTGTCTGTGGTATTCAGTTGTTAACAACAGAGAATGAGCTATCAATAAAATGACCCCCACACTTGAATGACAAAAACCCTACAGCTAATGGATAGCGGTGACAGCAGGCAGCTCCTGAGCCCCTAACGCGTGGGAGGCCCTGTGCGCGTCACTGTGTACGCTCTCTCTCTAGTTTGGTCCTCACGAGCAGTGAAGCAGGCACTTCTGATTGTGCTTCGGGTCAGCTTTTCCCATATTGCAGCGTGTCGTGCCTGCAGAAAAGCACACGAATCCGAGTCCACTGGGAAGGATTATTATGTGAGTACACCCCTACAACCACAGCTCAGCTGCACCCCAGGACCCTCCGTGTCACGCCTGGTCACTACCCACAAATCCTCACTCTCATCTCCGAGGACTCATTGTTCCTGGAGAAAATGCTGTCACATATTGAGTTACTATGTGCCAGTTACTATGTCTGCTGTTTCCCACGTTCTCTGTCAGGATTAGTATTCTTTTTTATATATATAATAATTTTTCTGGGAGAGATTTTGCTATAGGGTATGTGCACTTGCTAGAGAGACACGGGGAGACAGAAATCGAGAAATCATTCCCCCCCTCCCAAGGGGCATGGCCAGGCTGCAATCCCTTCTCTACCCTCCTCTTGGGATTTTGGGCATGCAGCCACATGTGCCTGGCATGTTTTAAGCTGCTGGGTCTGGGACTCAAACCATGGCTGGCCACGTGGGAGTCCAGTAATGTAACCATTATACCACCCACTGGTCCCTATGTATAATAATTTTATCATAATTTTAATAAATAAATATAACAGTTGCACATTTTTGTGGGGTCGTGTGTGTGTGTGCGTGTTTTGTTTTTAGTTTTACTATAGGGCACATGTACTCACCAGAGATAGAGATAGAGAGTGAAAAAAAATCATTCCCCAGAGGAAATGGCCATTTCGCAATCACTTTTTCTCTAGTCTCCTCTCAGAATTTTGGGCACGCATGCACACACGTCCAGTGTGATTTTCAAGCCACCAGATCTGGGACTCGAATCGCTAAGCTGGCCATGTGGGATCCAGGCCTCAACCACCATGCCACCCGCTGAGCCCTGAGTGGTTTTTCAAAGCGTGCTTACGATGCTAATGACCAAATTAAGGCAATAGCCAGATCCACTGCCTCCAAATGGTTTATTACTTGGTGTTGTGCATGTTGAAAATCTGATTCTAATCATTTCATTTGATAGGCAAAAAGAAACCAGAGCCTAGCAATGTTCCCTAACTGGCCCTAAGTCATCACAGCAGTAATTACTCAGGACTGGGACATTTTTCTTGATTAAACTTTTCATTGAACATAATACATACACAGAACATGCATGTGTCTTCATTCAGCTCAATGACATTTCACAAACCGCACTCCTGCGACCAGCACCCCGACTGAGGAGTGGGACATCATCACAACAGAGAAACAGCTCCCCAGTCGCTACCGATCCCCAAAGGTGAGGGCTGTCTGGACGCCGATGCCTTGCCCGCATTTAGACTGTGTGTAAACGGGCTGGAAGCACAGTGCCCTTGGTGCCCTGTCTGCTCTTGGCCTTGTGCTCACTCCATCCATGTGTGTCCCCGCGTGAGGCTGGAACTTGCTCATTCCCGAGTGGAATTCCAGGTGCGAACACGCCACGACGCGTCCTCCTGCTGGCGAGCGTAGGGAAGGTTTTGTTTTTTTCTGGCCGCCAACAGTGCCGCTAAGCTCTGAATGTGTCTTGTGATGGACGTGTGTGCGTGTTCTATCCCATATATGTCCCAGGGTAGGTTTGGGGGTGTCACAGAGTGTCTGTTTGTGTCCCAGTTTTCCAAAGTGGTTGTACAAAGTAGATTTTTTTATTACCCCATTTTATAGTTACGCGTATTAAGCACTAATACATTGAAGTGCACTTCTGTTTGTTTTATTTTTATTTTTTTCTATAGCATGCATGTGCTCACCAGACAGAGAGAGGGACAAAGAGAAAGAGAGGGGAAGTGAGAAATCAACCCCCAGGGGATGACCACATCGAAATCCCTTCTCCTTCATTCTCCACTTGGAATTTGGGGTGTGCATGCACATGTGCCCAGAGTGGTTTTCAAGCCACTGTGTCCAGGACTTGAACTGCTGAGTTGGCTATGTGAGATACAGCTGCCTTAAACCTCTATACCAAGTGTGGACCCCAAGCTGCAGATTGAAAAAAAAAATTATTTATTAAATTTTATTTATTGGGTTGTCAGGAAAGTCATAATGCATTTTTTATGCAATATAATTTTTTTTGCATGTGCCCTATAGCAAAAGTAAAAACAACACACACACACACACACACACACACACACACACACACGGCCCCACAAAGATGTGTACCTATATATTTATTTATTAAAAGACCTAATATTACTCTCATTTTCAATTTGTTAAAGGGCATGCACATTCGCCAGAAAGTAAGCTGTCAGGTCTGGGATTTGAACTATGTTCAGCTATGTGGGAGTCCAGTGCCTTCACCACCATGTCATCTGCTGGCCCTCGGAGGTGCCGACTTTTAACCCAAATAATTTGTTTGAAGTTGATGCCTTCCCCTAATTCAAGTGTTAAAGTGCTAACCCCTGGAACTCCAGAATGAAGGCTTATCTGCAACTAAGGCTGTGGCAGCTATAGTTAGTTTTTTTTTTTTTTTTTTTAAATTTATCTATTTATTTTTAGTCATTCACTGTACATCAATACAGTATACAAAATGAGAGTTTCCATCCAGAATACATTGTATATTGGCTGAATCAAGGATATTACCATACATGTTATCAACAAATAATTCTCTATTTCTTGTTTCTCATAAATATAGCTTTTATTCCCCCCTTGATTCCCTACCTCTCATCCTCTGCCGATTGCCCTCCTTCTTCCACACTGTCTCTGGCATGTACTGTTGTTTATCATGCCTTTTTTTTTCCCCGCATTTTATTGATTTGCTAAAGATCTTAATTAATATAAAAAATTTCAATAGCAAGCACAGCTAATATATACATATTTATGCACGCATGTCTGACTTTAGGCATAAATCTCAGTGAGTAAAGTGAACTTACTATAAAGTAGCACCTCGCTGGGGCTACATGGCTTACTGCAGTCATTAAATAGGTATTAATTGATTTTTTTAAATTTTTTTTTTTATTTCAGGAAAAACAGTTTTATTTTTTTTTCATTCTTTTAAAAATTTTTTTAAAAAATTTTATTTATTCATTTATTTATTTTAATTTGACCAGATAGAGACAGAAAAAGAGAGAGAGAGAGAGAAAGTGAGAAAGCAAGCCACCAGGACTTGAACTGTGGTTGGCTATGTGGGAGTGTCCAGTGCCTTAACCACCATGCCACCTGCTGGTCCCCAAAACAGTTTTAGTTTTAATAGATCAAAATAAAAAAAAAATGTTAAGATAAATTGGTTTAGAACTTAAAGCCAGGAAAAAGCTTAGGATTCAGTTCAAATGGTAGGTAGATGAATCTATCAGCAGTTCAAGAGAAGACAAAAATCCTTAAATATGGAAATCAAAGCATTGAAGAAAATCAATAACGTTTTAGTCTAAAGTCAAAAAAAATTCTATTTTACTAATTCAGCCTCATGTAATTAATCTCTCTTCTTTTGAATTTGCAGTGTTACTGTGGTCTGATCTTTCCATTTAAACTCTGGAAGTTAACATTCAACTCTAGCCTTGTCCCTACTGTTAGGTTGGACATTCTCTTGGTTGTTTTTTGTACTCTTATTTCTGTGTGTCTGACTTTAGTTTTCCTGGTATAGCACTCCCTTCAGCAGAGAGCTGGTCTGGTGCTAGTAAATTCTTTCAGGTTTTGTTTATCTGAGAACGTTTTTGTCTTTTTTCCCCATATGAAGGATAACCTTGCTGGGTATAGTATTCTTGGTTGAAATTGTTTTTCACTTAACACTTTGAATATATTTCCCCATTCTTTCCCTGCTTGCATTTCTGATGAAAGGTTCGATGTTAGCCTGAAAGAGGAGATACACATCATAAAAAAGAATTAATCGGAATTGTTAGAGATGAAGGCTATAATACAGGAAATCGAAACTTCCCTTATAAAGCAGATTAGATCATGTAGGAGGATGGAATCTCAGAGGTAGAAGATGGAACCTCTGACCTAGAAAAATTCACCAAAAAGACAGAGAAAATAACTCAAAAAAATGAGAATAACATACGAGCTATACAACATACCATTAAATGCCCAAGCATCTGGATCATCAGTATCCCAGCAGGTGAAGAAGCTAATAAAGGTATTGATAGTCTATTCAACGAAATCCTGGAAGAAAACTTTCCAAGTCTAGAAAGGCACTCAAACATCCAGACCCAAGAAATACAAAGGACCCCACATAGAATCAACCCGAGAAGATATTTCCCCAGGCACATCATAGCCAGATTGACCAAACCACAGAGACAAAATAATAAATTTGGCAAGAGAAAAATGTCAAGTTACTTTGAAAGGATATCCCATAAGGCTAACATTGGACCTCTCATCAGCTAGACTACTGCAAGGGGCGTTACACTTCATTTCTCAGGAATAAGCGGAGCGCCCAGGGTTGGCGTCACACCTCCCCGGGCTGACACTGAGAGGAAGACAGTGATGTTTAAGGTGGGCTTCACATCGGAGGCATGGCATGCTCCCTGCATGGAGAAGGGCTTCATCTCCAGTGACCTCAGCCTCAGAAAGGAGGCTCTGAGCCAACTGTGAAATGCTCCCTCCCTAAGAGGCTCCCCGGTCTAGTCCTCACAGTGGCTTGTTCCAGATTGGCCTCTGCGTCGCCTCATCACACTCTGTAGTTGACGTCATCCTTTAATGTGGTCACCTTTGTGAAGAACACATGGCTTGGTTTGGTTTCTTCAGCAAAACCCAGTGACTTACTTTGCACAGTGCCAGGCCCGTACCGGGCAGGAAATGACTGTTTGTGGAATCAAAAGATATCGATGACTATAGTAATAAGCATAACTATATAATAATAATTAAAACAATAATTACAATTTAAAAAATCTCATATAAAGCTAAACACCAACTGTGGGCCCCCTTGCCTCCCGTGGGTGAGAGTGCGTCTCCCGAAGGCGGTCTCCCGGTGAGTCTGGGATGAGGATGCTGGGAACTCGCCCCTGGTGCTCTGCAGGAGGAAGAAGCAGGCGGGGGGGGGGGGGGGGGGGGCGGGGGGGGTAGTACACCTAAGGACCGCCCTGGCTCCAGCCTTTTCCCAGGAAGGGGGTCCAGCAGGGAATGTGGAGGGGCTCCCCGTCCACCCCACCCCTGGCCCTGTGTGTACCTGGCCGCCCAGGAGGCCTCTAGGTGGAGGGGGATTGTAGGCTCCTCTGTTCACAGGTCTGGGGCCCATCGAGGGCTGTGTGCAAAGTTTGGTGAGCCCAGATCTGCTGAGTTCTTTCTGTACAACCGGCATCCCGACGTCTCCTGGCTAGAACATTCCAGAATTGTCCCCATCAGGGCCAGATGATATCACTCTGTAGGATTTGGGAGAAATGGCATATGAAGATATATGTGTGGTGTGTGCGTGTACATATTTTAAATTCTGGCTTATTGTTGAACAATATTGTTTCACACATACATCAAATAGGCCAAACAATTTAATACATAAATGAGCAGTAACTTCATAGACAAAAATCAAAAAAAAGAAGCCTTTTATCTTTGGCCTTTTGACCAGCTCATACAAACCGACTACTTACAGTACAGCTATGGGCATGCACACAAGTTACTGGAGTGCTCGGAGTATGGTTGTTTCATTGTCGTTTTTGCTTTTCTACGAGGTTTTTTCCTCCTTTGAGATTATAGTGAAGCTGGCCACAAGTAAAGCTGGAAGTAGGAAGAGGACACTCCGAAGGCTGGTTTGGTCATCTGGGATCATTAAAAATGGCTGACCCTACTGATATGTACAAAGTTATAAAATGTAAATGAAAAATACAAGCAAATTTCCCTTTTTAAAGCATGTTTAAGAAAAAAGCAGGGCCTTGGAAGTTTTGGTTCTTTTTTCCGCCCTGTTGCAAATTCGCATTGTGGTTTTGGATGGGTGTTGGACAGCAGGTGTCATCTGTGGGTGGCATTGCCATCGGTGGTGGGCGGGAGGGCTTTCTCCTGGAGGGTGACCACATTTCGATTCTGGAATTGGAAGTGGAGGGTGAATAGGTCATGGTGGCCTTTTTAAAAATTTTTTATGTTTAACTTCCTTTTTTTGCTGTCTGCTCTTCCTTGTCGGTCTTCGGCTTCTTCATCCTCACCAGCTTCGGCTGTCCACTCGCCTGTAGCTGCCTCAGCCTCCTCACCTTCGTCTCCGCCCTCTCCCTCGCCATGGCCTTCCCCCTCCTCTTCCTCCTCCCCGCCTTCCTCCTCTTCTTCGTCCACCTCCTTCTCAGCCTCCTGCTCCCGTTTTCCTCCCAGTGCTCCTGTTAGCGGGTGTCTCCTCTATGCTCCACCTCCTCCACAACGTTCTTTTTTTTTAAGTCCTTGGTGGTAACCTCGGGGCTAGGGTCCACTGTGCGTCTGACATGGCGGGGCACGCCGGTGATCCAACGCAACGGATTGGAAAGAAAGCAAGAGTTCGGAGAGCCCGGTGGTAAAGTGCTGGAGTCAGCGGCTGCAGAGGCGTTAGTGGGAGCCGGACCGGGGAACCATGCAGCCAGTGGGCCAAATTACATATTTTTATACTAATTTTCATTTATCTGAAGCAGAACAACTCTCCACGTTTCATTGGCATTTGAATTTGCCTGGTTGTTTATGTGTATGTTGAGTTATATATATATTTTAATATTTATTTATTTAATATTATTATTATTATTACTTACTATAGAGCATGTGCACTCACCAAGGACACACACACACACACACACACACACACACACACACAGAGAGAGAGAGAGAGAGAGAGCTGCTGGATCTGGGACTTGAACCATGGTCAGTCACGTGGGAATCCAGTGCCTTAACCACCATGCCACCTGCTGGTGCAGGTTATCACATTTTTGTGTTTCACAGGAACCATTATGAATTGTCTTATAAGGACCTCAGTCATATTGGATTAGGGCCACTCTAATGATTTCATCTTAACTTGATTAATCTGCAAAGACGCTATTTCCAAATAAGGCCATGATCACAGGTACCAGCGATTAGAACTTTAATACATCTTTTTAGAGAACACAATTTGACCCATAATTTGTGAGGTGTGACTTAACTCCATTTCTTCTCCTAATTCTTACCTAGTTGTCCTAATGCCGTTTAACGAGCAATCCATCTTTTAACTATGGAATGATTTCAAGAATCGTTTGGCCACTCTCATGATGCACTGGTCAATTTCTGCTGAGGTATCGGACTGTCTGTCAGGGCACTGGTCTGAAATCACACAAGAGAAGTGGTTATAAAAGGAAATTGGCAACAACAGCTATGACAGACAGAAAGAAATGAAACAGCTAGGGCTGGCAGACGGAGTAGTTGAGGTTAAGGTGTTGGACCCCTCACGGCTGCTTGAATGGTTCGAGTTCTGGACCTCGTGGCTTGAAAAAAACACTTTGAGCGCATGTGCATGCCTCGAGTCCGGAGAACAAAGTGGAGAAGAAGGGATTGTGGCATGGCCATTCCCCCGGGGGGTGCTTCCCGACTTCGCCCATCCCCATCCTCTCTGCATCTGTTTCTATTGCAAACCACCTATACCTAAACAAAACTAAAACGAAAGCTAACCTCCCATTGTTAGTGAGAGTCATTCCACCTAAAATAGGAAATCTGTCTAAAAATACTTTCACTTCTAATGTTCATGCCCTTGTTTGGGTTTGTCTTGATCTTCCTATAACTAGTTACATTTAATTTTTTAAAAAATCACTTTTTTTTTTTCATAACTACTGCACTATTTGGCTTGATAAAAAAAATTAACTTTTTTACAATCCCCACAGACCATTCCTCCAATTCCTGGAACAATCAGGAATTGTAGAAATTCTGACAAGCATCTCAGAGCTATTAGAAGCCGTAAAACATCAAGTTTTTTTTTTAAGGATTATTTTATTTACTACTACTATTATTATTATTATTATTATTATTGGAGAGGTTTTTGCTATGGGGCATGTGTGCTCACCAGAAAGATAGAGACAGAGAGACAGAAAGTGAGAAATCACCCCCCGGGAAGATGGCCACGCCACAATCCCTTCTCCTCCATTCTCCTCTCGGGATCTTGGGCACGCACACACACAGGCCAGGCATGAGTTTAAGACACCGTGTCCGGGATTCAACTGCAGTCAACTACATGGGAGTCCAGCGACATAGCCATTACACCAACTGCTGGTCCCTTATTTACTATTACTTTTCTACAAAAGATTTATTTATTTATTTATTATTTATTTATTCATTGTCATTGTTGTTTTTAAGTTGACTGGAGAGAGATAGAGAGAGAAAGAAGACAAGTGAGGAAGCAAGCCGCCCAGCCCAGGACTTGAACTGTGGTTGACCATGTGGGGGTCCAACATCTCAACCACCACACCCCCTGCCAACCTCTATTTATGATTACTTTTTAAATTTGAACAGAGAGAGGCAGAGAGAGAGAGAAAGAGAGGGAAAGTGAGAAAGCAAGCTACCAGCTCTGGGAGTCAAACTGCAGTCAGCCATGTGGGAGTCTAGCACCTGAACCACCACACCACCCGCTGGTCCCGCACCAAGGTTCGATGACAACAGAAGCTCATCCACTCCCTCACCATGTAAGGCTGACCGAGTGCCAGGCCCTGTCCAGGCCCAGGAACTGCAGCCATGAACTCAGCAGACTGCTTCCCCGAAGCTCACGTTTCAGTGGGAGGAAGACAGACTCCAAGAGGCACAGAACGCCCCTTCTGACTTGAGGCCTGGGCAGAATGCAGGCCTCCGGGCAGCTCTGTGTTTGTTGTTGAGATAAAGTTTCCTGCTGCCGTCCCCATGGAGACACAGAAGTGAACCGCACCGGCAGGGCTACACAGACAGGAAGCAGCGGGGACGCTCAAGCCTATGAACGTGTTCTTTTTTTAGTTAATTTATAATTAATTTTTATTTTTTCAAGTCATAAGTTCTTATTGACATTGAATTGTACATGTCTTTAGGGTACAAGATGATTTTTCAAAGCATGCATGCAGTGTGCGGTAATCAAACCGAGGATATCACCATGTTCATCATCTTCAACCAAGAGTGTCATATTATGTTCTATACCTTTGATGTTTGTTTTCCTAGATTAAAAAATTTTTTTTTGCGGGACCAGCAGTTAGCGTAATGGCTATGTTACTGGACTCCCATGTAGTCGACCTCGGTTCAAGTCCCGAACCTGGTGGCTTAAACTCACGTCGGGCACATGTGCGTGCGTGCCCAAGATCCCGAGAGGAGAATGGAGGAGAAGGGATTGCGGCGTGGCCATCTCCCCCCGGGGGGTGATTTCTCACTTTCTGTCTCTCTGTCTCTCTCTGTCTTTCTGGTGAGTGTACATGCCCTATAGCAAAAATCTCTCCAAAAAAAAAAAAAAAACTGTTAAAAAATAAATAAATAAAATTTTGCTACAGGGTACGTGTGCTTGCCAAATGCAGACAGGGTGGGGTGGAGATGGAGTGGGAAGTAGCCAAGCTGAGAATCCCTTCTCCTCCGTTCTCTCGGGGTCTGGAGCAGGGCAGGGGGGATACAGAGGCTGAGACGAGCACTGAGTCCGGCTTTGTCCCGGGCCTCGGGGGCCCAGCCACACCGAGGCCCTTCCTGTGTGACAGTGCCTTCCCGCAGGTGTCGTTCAGGTCCCTCCGAAGCCCTCACTGATAAGAGCACATTTCATCTTTCTGCACACCTGACAGGTGGTAGAAGAAGGGGCACTCCCACATCTCCCACGGTGACGGAGTGAGGGACATAGAGCAGTGCCCAGGGACACGTCACCAACTGCGCGGTCTTGTTCAGGACCTCCCTGCCTTCCTTTGGGAAGTCAGAAACCAAGTGCGGCTTCTCGGCTGGCACCTCAAACACAACATCGTCCACTCGCGCAGACATCTTGAGGAGCCTGTCTATGTGATTAGCCGGAACCATCTGCCGGCCTAATGAAATCGGAGCGGCCGGTGCTTCCCATCCTAACGGGGGATTAAGGAGGAAAGCTGGCGTAAGCAGCCGGTGTAAGCAGGACCCGGGGCAGCACCGCCGTGGCCGCGTGGCCAGCAGTTTGCAGGGCTCAGCACAGCCGGAGTCCAGAGAAGTCAGCTAGGATGCAGCCCAGGTGCCGAGAGACAGGGAGGAGGGGAGAGAGGAGAAACTCTGGATTTCATCTCCGGAACAGCTAATATGTTTTCATTGTCAGATGAAGAGAAAGGAGGGAGAAACCCCATGCAAGGGACGTGGTCACGTTGCAATCTCTTTTCTTCCATTTCTCCACCCTGTTCGGATTTTGGACACATGGGCACATGCACCCAGCATGTTTCCAAGTCACCAGGAGGGGCTGCAGACCGCAGTGGGCTGTGTGGGATGCAACTCCCTTAACCACCAGGCCATGAAGCTGCTCCCTCCAAACAGCTAATTTCAAGAGATGGTAGCCCAGGACAGAACGAATGGGTTGGACAGTTCTGGGTGTGCTCTAAAGCCACAGTTACACCAAAGGTGGAAACAGAAAACCAGCGTACGTTTTGCCAGAAGGGAATCTGTTTGCTCATTTAACCTTTTTCCTCCTAATCATGAAACACACACCTCGCCATGGAAAAAAATTTCAAAATAAGGAAACATAGGAAGTGCCCGGGCAGAAGGCACAGGGAGGAGGAGGCGAGGCCGGCAGGGCCCGCTCCGCCTCTGCTCACAGTCCAGTCCCAGCCTCCGTGAGGGCTGTGTCTGGGGTGGTCAGGGAGCTGGAGGCTCACTGGAGCCTACTAAGGGGGCTTTCCAGGAAGGGACACAGCCAGGGAAGGGGGCCTGGTCCTCAGCCACCTCTTGGTCGCTGGGCCTGTGATTTTAGTGGTTCCAGGCGTGTGCCCGTGACCAAGGGCTGTTAAACAGAGGATCACAAACTGAGGGGCTTAAAATAACAGAGATTTGTCCTTTCAGCGTTCCGAAGGCCAGTCCCGAAATTAAGACGTCAGCAGACCTCACTCTCTGAGGGCTCTGGAAGAGATTTCGCCTTGCGGTCTCCTGGCTACTGGCCGTGGCTGGCCAGCACCAGCCTTCCTTGGCTTGCAGCTGTGTAACTCCTGTCTCTGTGGTGTGTCTTTCTCCGGGAGTCTCCTCTCGGGAGGACACCGGGCACACAGGCTTATAGGCCCACCTGCCCTAGGACGACCCTAACCTAACTCAGCTAATTCCATCTACCGAGGCCTGGGTAATGTGCATGCATGCCCAAAATTCTGAGAGGAGAACGGAGGAGAAGGGACTGTGGGATGGTCATCCCCCTGGGAGCAGGGGTGGTTTCTTGCTTTCTGTCTCTCTGGCGAGCACATGTGCCCTATAGCAAAAATCTCTCTCTCTCTCTAAAAAAAAAAAAAAAAAAAAGAAGCAGCAGTCAGGCCTCCTCTGATTCCTCACTATCCCCACCTCACCACTAGAGGGTCAGGCAATCCTGGTCACCCTAAACCTCCCAGGTGCTACCTGTTAAATAGCTGCTTTTCATTCACAGGGACAGTGAGGCCATTGAAGTGCACGGTTAACACCTTTAGGACCTCAGGATGAACCATAATAGGGCACGGAAGTTTGTGTGTGGCATTGGTAGGGTCATGTTCTTGATCTATGAAAAGCCCTCAGTACCCAGTATATTCTGACAACACTGATGGCAATTAGTGCCTACGAAATTGATTTAGTGTCAGCTGCAGCAATGGGGTGGCCAGTTGTCTGGTAAGTAGGGCCAACAACATGTCTGATTGGTCCAAGATTAATTTCAGCACTGACAGTACTGCAGCCCCGAAACCCCTTCAGTCCAAGCAAATCCGGCAGTTGGTCACCCTCCCTTGCAGACAGATGGAAACCTCCAGGCCACAGCGTCTGTGTAATCTGTTCTGTCTCCCATACTCCTGTTTGTATGCAGTGTCTTACAGTGTGTGCACCCAGTAATAGTTGCTGCACGATTCTAATAATTGTTACTGGAAATGCTCAATGAATGCTTATGGAATGAAAGCCCCAGCTAATTGATTTGAATTGCTGTCAGTGCTGTGAGAAGGTGTGGGGTGCACTGCCGGCTTCGAGTAGATCAAGCACCAAACTCACTCCCTCTGGTAGCCCCACAGACCCACCCTCCTGGGGCCTGTGCTGTCAACAAATGAAGAATTGTTTGTAATAGTTTAATATAGTACTACTAAATGAGACTAACTTAATTTGCAGATTTGCCCAAAAAGTAATAGAGATTTTTGTGCAAGTAGAGGTACCAGGGGGCCAAGCTTAGCAGAGCTAAATCCTCTAAAAAAGATCAGCAATGGCCCCGTGGGATTTGGTCTGATTTCTTGAATCAGTCTTTAAGCGAAGATTATGCATTTCCAAATCTTCTCAGACACGAGAGACCAAAGCAAGAAAAACAAATCCTGGACAAACACGGCAGGAAGAACCTTTATTGCGTATCACCTCATAGCGACTTTGCAAACATTCCGACCTTAATGTGGAGAGGTGACATGATTTTGTTAAGGACACACCGTATAGATTTAAAACCAGGCCCTCTGTGCACTTTTATTACCCGATTGTCTCACGTCACTTCACCACGGCCACAGCAACGAAGCCTGGTGACCAGGAGTTTTCCGAGGCTGCACAAGCCATCTAAATGCATCTGTAACTGGAAGCTATTGACCACTTGACGTTAAGACGTGAGGGAGAAGCCAGCACAGCCGGTCTGGTTGCTTGCTCCTTGCGTGTCTCCAGGGAAACGTAGGACGCTGCTTGGCTCTGGCTGACCCTTGGGAATGTGGCTCTCAGAATTTCTTGACAGTGATTGATGATTTTGTTGTGTACATCTGCAGCAACTGACCGTGCTCCACTAACTTGTCAGAATGATTTGCACAAACATCAAGGCTGATGATGTGTGTCTGCTTTCATTGTTGAGGTCCTGAGTTTCAGTTGTCATGGCTGAGTTTCGGGTGGGATGTGTCTCTGGACCTATCCCCCCAAAACCTTGCATTCTGGCCCAGTCTGTGGTGCAGTCTCTAGTGTACTGAATTGCAGTGCTGGAAGCCACATGGCTGACCGTGAGTTTGGATGCTCAGGTTGGCCTAAAAACACATTGGGTGTCCGCAATCCTGATGAACTTGAGGGCTGGGGAAAGGGAATCACAGCATGACCAGACCCTGTCAAGAGTGTGTGTCTTGAGACCAGCAGGTGGTGTGGTGGTTAAGGCACTGGACACTCCCACATGGCTGACCATGGTTTGAGTCCCAGACCTGGTGGCTTACTTTCTCACTTCTATCTCTCTTCTGCTCTGTCCCTCTCTGATCAAATTAAAATAGGCAAATTAATAAAGTAAAAAAAAAAATTCTAAAGGAAAAAAAAAAGAATGTGTCTCTTTCTCATGCACACACATGCACCATCATGAATAAATGAATAAACTCAGGGGAAAAAAAAACTGGGGACCTGAGGCTTGCGTGGGTCTCCCCGGGCAGAGGGCTTCCACACACGTCCCTGTAGCTCTCCAGGTAAACTGTGCATCCTGAGTGGTCTCAGGGGAGGGCTCACGAAGGAGTTGTGCTGAGTCTCTCTGTTCTCTGTGGATATACACCTTTCCCTGCTGCTTTACCTCTGCCTTCTTTCCTATAGCAAATCTCAGCCACAGGAGTAGCTTGCTATCGAGTCTTGTCAGCCCTTCTAGCAAATCTCCAAACTTAGGACTCTGCTATGTGGCAGAGAGCAAAGAACCCAACTCGCCTTTGTCCTGTGAGATGCTGCCCACCCCTGAAATCCAGGCCCACCCACTTTTGCCCACCCTGACCGTCTCCTTCCACAACTGAAGGACGGCTGTGAGAAGTAAGTTTAGAATGATTACTGGCAAAACAGGAGCTCAAGACATAACTGCTCTGAAGGTGGGCTTCCTCGCCAGCTCTCGGCCTGTGTTCTGCCACTTGAGAAATGTGGCAGGAAGGTCTGATGCCCAGGGCAAAGGGGAATAGAGAGGCTGGAGGTCCCCGGGGAAAGATTTCAGGGCTGATTGCCTTTTGGAATCTCTGAGATTGGACTTTGGTGACTTCATGTAACGAATCAAAGCCACGAGAGCTGCCTTAGATCTCTGTTACTTATTACTAGCGCAGTCAATGAACGCTTAGGGTCCAAGCACTCTCCAGCCCACTTGTGCATATTTCTGTCTCACAGTCTACACGCACATTACAAATTCACGTTCTTTCTCTTTTTTAATCTATCCTTAATCTTTTTTTTTTTTTTTTTTAAAAAAACATTGCTAGAGGGCATGTGCACCCAAGGGTGTGCACTCAGAGAGAGAGAATAAGAAAGCACCCCTCATATGGGACAGCCACACCACAATCCTTTCTCCTCTTGGGATTTTGGGCACACATGCACATGCTCCCAGTATGTTTTTCAAACGGCCAGGTCCAGGTTTTTCCTACCATACAGTACTTGGTCATGTGGGATCCAGCCACCTTAACCATCATGTCACCAGCTGGCACCTTTAGTATTCCAAAATGATAGATTAATGAGCATAATAAGGGACAGAAAAAGCAATAAAATGATGGAGAAGGAGCTGGATCTGGACCTCACAGACCACGCTAACTGTGCGGGTGCACCCTGAAGTTTATGAGTGATGGATTTTCAGTGGGGCTGTGGCTGGATCCTGATCTGAAGCCCATCCTAGTCAGGGCCTCTGGCAGCAGGGGGGAGGGGGGCACGAGAAGAGTGAGAAGGAGAGTCAGGACAACGCACCCCAACGGTTCCCAGGAGCTGGTACCTCCAGGTTTTCTACCCCTGCTGGGGAGTGTGGAGGGTGACTCTCCATCTCATCTGCTCACCTGCAGCGTGGGGCCTGTGACTCCAGGGGGAGATGGGATCAGTTCTCTGACCCCGGGTAGACGTGCTCATGGGACTTCGTTCAGGTGTCACTGTCTTCACGGCTCACTCTTCCCTGGAGGCCTGATGCAGCTCTAAGCTTCCCTCCCTCGGGACCCTGGGCCCTGAGTGTGGTCCCTTTGCAGCCCGGGAGGCAGCTGCTGCCTCATGACTTCCAGAAGGCAAAGGTCCCAGGTAGGTATCACCTCGGGATTCCAGATGCACATTTTAACGCGCGGGGGGCTGTTACAATAGTTTTAAAGACCTTGAAATTACTGTGATGAAAATGCTACGCAGGATAAACTATTGCTCTGCAAATCTGCGGTGCCGTCTGCCTTTGTAAAGACGCTGGTCTGATGGCTTTTCTGTGGAAGATCCTCCCTGCTGTGGCTCCTGGCTCTGCCGAGAAGGAGATTTGTTGAGAGTCACCTCTGGTCCCCAGATGCTTGATCGTGCTCCCCCCAGCTGGCACACAGTGGCTGTTTGTGGGACAGACTGGATAAATAACTGGGTAGAAGGCCCTGGCAGTGCTGAGGATCTTATTAAAGCCTTTCGAACTTGAATCCTCCAGCCTGGAGCAGCTGTGATTTCGAACCCCGCCCATGCGAGGCAGGCGCTTGCTTCCTCGCCGATTTTACAAAGGAGAGGAAAGTGGGAACCAAGGAGCAGCCACCGCCCCCTCTGCCTGCCGGTCCTGCTGGCGGCTGCGCCCAGGCCCTCCTCGCCGTCGCTCACTACTTGCCACCTCTCGGCCTTTGCAGGGGACGGTGCCACCGCTGACCTTCCCCCCGCTGACCCCATTTGCTGGCAGCTCCGGACACCAGATGGTCAGCTGGTGGGTTAAGCAGTTTAGCTCCTTTTCCTGTCGTGCGTCTCCGAGGACCCAACCTGCCAAGGAGGACTGTCGGCCTGTTCTCCCTGGGGAACTCTCAGACCCTGGAGGCCTGATGCAGCTCTGAGCTTCCCTCCCTGGGGGCCCTGGGACCTGAGTGTGGTCCCTTTGCAGCCCCGGAGGCAGCGGCTGCCTCGTGACCTCCAGAAGGCAAAGGTCCCAGGTAGGTATCACCTCGGGATTCCAGATGCACATTTTAATATCCCCAGTGCTCGAACCCCTTCAAACGCGGTACCAAACTGTTTTGACAGTATTCTATCAAAAACAACAGCTGGTTGGTCCTGCAGCTTAGTGGTTAAAGGAGTGGACCCCATATGGCCCACTACAGTTCTAATCCCAGCCCGGCAGCTTGAAAAACATGCTGGGCATGTGTGCGTGTGTACCCCAAATCCCGAGATGGAGAGATGGAGAAGATACTTGGGTGTGACTGCCCCAATGGGGAGTGCATTCTCTCTCTGTCTCTGTCTCTGTCTCTGTCTCTCTCTGGCAAGTAAAAAAACAGCAACCCAAAAGCAAACTTCTTTCTTTCAGGGGTGATCTGAATTCGAGAAAGAGTTGAGTTATTGGGAGCCAAGTGTGCGGAGTGAGGGGGTGACAATCTGGTTAAGGCACTTTCAGGTGAAGAATGAGGAATAGCTTTGAAGCAATCAATACGATTTTCATTCGTGCCTCTTAACCTGAATTTCCGAAGTATTCTACAGGTACGTTGGGAAAGCCAGCGAGTTAGGAGTTATTTCCCAAGATAGCCCACGGCGACAGTCATTCAGCTGGGAAAATCTGAGCTTTTCCTTCTCGTACAGTCAGTCTATGCATTTATTGTTGCAAGTACTGTTTACGAAACGAATGTGAACACTCCAGAAGGATCAAGTTAATGTCCCCCCAAAGACATCAAGCCATTCTGTAAAGATGTCCCTCTTTACAAAGTAACAGAGCTTTTTTTTTTTTTTTTCTTTTTTTGGAGAGGTTTTTGCTATAGGGCGCGTGCGCTCGCCAGACAGACAGAGAGAGACAGAGAGACAGAAAGTGAGAAATCACCCCCCAGGGGGGATGGCCACGCAGCAATCCCTTCTCCTCCTGGGATCTTGGGCATGCACGCACACACGCCCGGCGTGAGTTTAAGCCACTGGGTCCGGGACTCGAACCGCGGTCGACTACGTGGGAGTTCAGCGACATAGCCATTACGCTAACTGCTGGTCCCAAAGTAACAGAGTTTTTGGCGTGCGTTGACCATTTCCTTCTTTCTTTTCTTTCAGTCTTCCCAAAGGTAACAAGAGGTCCCCGAGTTACCGAGCTGTGAGGACAGAGCTCACCCTAGTTCCTCTCCCTGACAAAGGCACCAGGTTAGAACTCATCTACTGGGACCAGCAGATGGCGTAATGGTTATGTCGCCGGACTCCCACGTAGTTGACCCAGTGGCTTAAAACTCAACTTTATGAACTGAAAATTAGAAGAAAAAAGAAAAAACAAAAAGGAACTGTATCTCTCAGCAAAAAAAACATCATAGACAATTCACACTTACTTGCAGAATCATCTGAGTGGGTTTTGAATGTTCACAACATAATGTCAACTGTTGAAGATGGTGAATATGTTTATACCTATTTGGTTAATACACACTGTATATACATGCTTCTACAGACCATTCTGTACCCATTCCGTACAAATGTAATGATTGTATGCAAATTAAAAAAAAAAAAAAGAAGGAAGGAAGGAAGAAAGAAATAATGAAAGAAAGAGGGAGGGAGGGAGGGAGGGAGGGAGGGGGAGGAAAAACATAAAAGTTTGCTTAGTGGACAAAAAATGAGAAGTTATTAGCTGATGATAATGTATACAGTAATATCTCTGTCTTGACTGACAGGCATAGTATTTGTGTTGGAAAAAGAAATATATACTGTAAAAGACATGTGAAAAAAAATAAAATAAAATAAAGAAAGAAAAAAAACAAAACAAACAAAAAAAACTCACGCTGGGGATGTGTGCATGTGTGCCCAAAGTCCCAAGAGAAGAATGGAGGAGAAGGAACCGTGGTGTGGCCATCCACCCTGGGGAGTGGTTTCTTACTTTCTGTTTCTGTCTCTGTGGCGAGTACACCTATAGCAAAAATATCTCTCTTCCCCCCAAAACAAGAATTCCTCTACCAGACTGTCTCCTGAGGAACTGACTCCGCCATTCTGAGCTTCTGTGCAGACTCGTAGGAGACACGCCAACAGCCACTGGCCCCTCCGCCTCCTGAGAACCTTCATGCAGCCAGGCGACGCTCATCCCCTTTCAGCCAGAAGCCCACTGAGTGGGAGTGGACGTCAGCTGGCTTTTACAACAACTCTGACTTCCCTGATAAAAAGCACAGGTGTGGGGGCTAGCAGGTGGCGTGGTGGTTAAAGGCGTGGACTCCCATATGGTCGACCGCGGTTCAAGTCCTGGACCTAGTGGCTTGCTTTCTCACTTTCCCTCTCTCTCTTTCTCTGACTCTCTCTGATCAAACTGGGAACTAATGGTAATAACAACAATTAGTAAATAAAGCTAAATAAAATAATTTAAGAAAACCACACAGGTGTGGCTGGGGCCTCCTTTTCTCTTCTTGCTCTCTTGAAGCTAAACATGATGTCTGGAGAAACAGCAGCCCTTTTGAAATCAAGAGGAAATAGGCTTGAGGATGAAGAGCCAGCTTCACGGGGACGAGGAGGGTCCTGTTCCCTAGTGACATAACGTCACAAGGATGAGGAGAAGCCTGGTCCCTAGTGACATGATCTAGTAATAGAAGAAAGGCCAGCAATCACCAGTCTGGGCCTCTCTGCATCTAGGACACTACCCTTGGCTACGGTGATAAGGCTCTCTGCTCTTAGCAGCAAACACAGCCCAACCTCACACACAGGCTGCTCCCTTATTCTGCGTACACGTCGCAGGTGCAGCTACGGGGTAGGAGGGCAGAAGCATTTCCAAACCCATGAGTCTGTTCACTTAAAGAAGGAGCAGAGGGACCAGCAGTTAGCGTAATGGCTATGTCGCTGGACTCTCATGTAGTCCACCACAGTTTGAGTCCCAGACCCGGTGGCTTAAACTCACACCGTGCATGTGTGCGTGCGTGCCCAAGATCCCAAGAAGAGAATGGAGGAGAAAGGATTGCGGCGTGGCCATCCCTCCTGGGAGGTGATTTCTCACTTTCTGTCTCTCTGTCTCTGTCTTTCTGGCGAGCACACACACCCTATAGCAAAACCTCTCTAAAAAAAAGAGCAGAAGAGTCAGTGTCTTTCAAGGCTGATAATTCTTGCCTGGAGAGAATTCTGGAATCAATAGTTCCAACATAATCTTTAGTTTCTGATTTAAAATGCACTAAAGCAGCTGTGTGCTAATATTTTTAATTTGCAGATGAGTCATGTACTTGGGAGGCCATCATGTTCTGTGGGCAGCGGGGGAGAGGCTTCTTCAGAGCCTTGTTTAGGGAGGGGTGAAAGGAAATCTGGGTTGAACCTGTGCCTGCTCCAGGAGACCCCACCCACATCACCTCATTGAGCTCCCACACCTGCTTCGGCAAGGAAGTCTTCTCTCCCGTTTATCTATTTTGAACCCATCTCAGAGAGGGTGAGTAATTTGCCTAAGGTCACACAGCTGGCAGAGCAGATCCAGCCCTCCCACTACGAGCGCTGCGCCTGCAGGACTGGGCTTGCATCACTGTTTCTCCATGGCAAGGCCCCGGGTGACCCGTGAAGCAGCATCCGCGCAGCGGCAAGCTTAGAGGCGTGTCTCCTTCTTCTTTTGTTTGGGAAAGTGGGATAGGAGAGCCCACATCCATAACCTCCAGGGCCCTGGATTGCGCTTTCCATGTATTAATTTAAGGAAGTTGCTGCGTTGCTCTCTGGACTATTTGGAGAATGTGAGTTAGGAACTGTCGAGGCGACATTAATAGATGTGAAGTTTGTCTCCCGATGGAACTACTGCTGTGTTCATAAGAAACAGATGAACAGATGAGGATCCATCTGCTTAATTCTCCTCTCTTCTTAGGAGGACAGAGCCGAATTGTGAGTAACTGCCGGGACGGTCACACGATAGTCTTCCCCATGACAAATGCGTGCAAATAGCACAAGGTCAGACTTCATGGACATTGTACACAAACATCCCGGGACCTGAAAGGCTTTGCAACTAGCTTACTTTCTACTGGGAAGATCTAGAATGCTGAATGTCACCAAGGGAAGGCATCTGGGGTGTCCACAGGAAGGTTGGAGGGCAGATGACACAATCCATACCAGCCTCTTACGGATCGTCCCACAGAAGCCCCAGGGGAAGCAGAGTGGGTTGACTCTGTCTCCCCACTGAGAAGACCTCACCCCAGCACCTTAACATGGGACTGTTTGGAAACAGGGGTGTTGCAGATCTGACTAGTTAAGATGGGTCATGCTGGACTAGAGTGGACCCTACTAACCGAAGGGGGAAATCTGGAAACACACACACACATGAGCACGTGCACACACATGCACACGCATGGGGAGAAGGCCATGTAAGACAGAAGAGGGTAGGGTGATGTGCCTTAAGCCAAGGAACCAAAGGTTGTCGGAGAACCCCAGAAACTGGGGCAAGATATGGGACAGACCCTTCCTCACAGCCTCAGAAGGCGCAGACCCTGCAGACACCAGGATCTCACGGTCCAGCCTCTGGAATCTGGGCCATCCATTTCCGTGTTTCTCCCTCCGTTACAGCAGACCTAGGACACGGGCAGAGGCCACACGGAGCCATCATGATGGCTAAGAAGGCATAACAAAGAGCTTCTGTTCTGTTGTTGGTACTTATTTTAATTTGCTACAGGCCACATGTATTCACCAGGGAGAAGGAAATGAGAAAGCGCACCCACACGGGCACAGTCACGCTCCGATCCCTCTCCCATCTCTCCCTCCTTTCAGGATTTTCAGCACTCATGCCCATGCACCTGCTGTGTTCTACAGGTCACCAGGGCCAGGACTTGAACTGCGTGCTTGACCACGTGGGTTCCAGCTCCTTAACCACTATGCCACTCACCACCGAAGTTTTCAAAGAGCGTGTGTGTGCCCCAAGTCCCAACGGGTTGGGAAGATAGAGGAGAAGGGACTGTGGGGTGACCGTGCTCCTTTGTGGAAGGAAGCTTTCTCCAGCTCTCTTCCTCCCTCCGTCTCTCTGTGAAGAACAGATGCGCCCTCTGCTAATTAAAGAGTTTTCTAAGAAGGACGCACATTTGCTCATCTTCTTGCATGTTCTTTCTTTTACGGCGTGGTCACAGGGCCCTTGGCACATGTCAGGCATCTTGCTGAGCCCTTTAGGACTCTGATCAGACATTCTCTGCCCCTCAAGAGATCTTATACTTGGGGAGAGAATGACCCCAAGTATGCTGGATGTTAAGTGATTTCAAAAATATTCAGAGGTATGTGTTTGTGAATGTGTGTGAGACGTAGGAGAGCGCTGGGTGAATGTGTGTGAGGTTGGAGAGCGCTGGGTGAGTGTGCGTGAGGTAGGAGAGCTCTGCATGAGTGTGTGTGTGTGAGGTAGGAGAGTGCTGGGTGAGTGTGTGTGAGGTAGGAGAGCGCTGGGTGAGTGTGTGTGAGGTAGGAGTGTGCTGGGTGAGTGTGTGTGAGGTAGGAGAGCGCTGGGTGAGTGTGTGTGAGGTAGGAGCGTGCTGGGTGAGTGTGCGTGAGGTAGGAGTGTGCTGGGTGAGTGTGTGTGAGGTAGGAGAGCGCTGGGTGAGTGTGTGTGAGGTAGGAGAGTGCTGGGTGAGTGTGTGTGAGGTAGGAGAGCTCTGCATGAGTGTGTGTGAGGTAGGAGAGCGCTGGGTGAGTGTGTGTGTGAGGTAGGAGAGTGCTGGGTGAGTGTGTGTGAGGTAGGAGAGTGCTGGGTGAGTGTGTGTGAGGTAGGAGAGCTCTGCATGAGTGTGTGTGAGGTAGGAGAGCGCTGGGTGAGTGTGTGTGTGAGGTAGGAGAGTGCTGGGTGAGTGTGTGTGAGGTAGGAGAGTGCTGGGTGAGTGTGTGTGAGGTAGGAGAGCTCTGCATGAGTGTGTGTGAGGTAGGAGAGCGCTGGGTGAGTGTGTGTGTGAGGTAGGAGAGTGCTGGGTGAGTGTGTGTGAGGTAGGAGAGCGCTGGGTGAGTGTGTGTGAGGTAGGAGAGCGCTGGGTGAGTGTGTGTGTGAGGTAGGAGAGTGCTGGGTGAGTGTGTGTGAGGTAGGAGAGCGCTGGGTGAGTGTGTGTGTGAGGTAGGAGAGTGCTGGGTGAGTGTGTGTGAGGTAGGAGAGTGCTGGGTGAGTGTGTGTGAGGTAGGAGAGCGCTGGGTGAGTGTGTGTGAGGTAGGAGAGCGCTGGGTGAGTGTGTGTGTGAGGTAGGAGAGTGCTGGGTGAGTGTGTGTGAGGTAGGAGAGCGCTGGGTGAGTGTGTGTGTGAGGTAGGAGAGTGCTGGGTGAGTGTGTGTGAGGTAGGAGAGCGCTGGGTGAGTGTGTGTGTGAGGTAGGAGAGTGCTGGGTGAGTGTGTGTGAGGTAGGAGAGTGCTGGGTGAGTGTGTGTGTGAGGTAGGAGAGTGCTGGGTGAGTGTGTGTGAGGTAGGAGAGTGCTGGGTGAGTGTGTGTGAGGTAGGAGAGTGCTGGGTGAGTGTGTGTGAGGTAGGAGAGCGCTGGGTGAGTGTGTGTGAGGTAGGAGAGTGCTGGGTGAGTGTGTGTGAGGTAGGAGAGTGCTGGGTGAGTGTGTGTGAGGTAGGAGAGCGCTGGGTGAGTGTGTGTGAGGTAGGAGAGTGCTGGGTGAGTGTGTGTGAGGTAGGAGAGTGCTGGGTGAGTGTGTGTGAGGTAGGAGAGCACTGGGTGAGTGTGCGTGAGGTAGGAGAGCTCTGCATGAGTGTGTGTGTGTGAGATAGGAGTGTGCTGGGTGAGTGTGTGTGTGAGGTAGGAGAGTGCTGGGTGTGTGTGTGTGTGAGGTAGGAGAGTGCTGGGTGAGTGTGTGTGAGGTAGGAGAGTGCTGGGTGAGTGTGTGTGAGGTAGGAGAGCGCTGGGTGAGTGTGTGTGTGAGGTAGGAGAGCTCTGCATGAGTGTGTGTGAGGTAGGAGAGCGCTGGGTGAGTGTGTGTGAGGTAGGAGAGCGCTGGGTGAGTGTGTGTGTGAGGTAGGAGAGTGCTGGGTGAGTGTGTGTGAGGTAGGAGAGTGCTGGGTGAGTGTGTGTGAGGTAGGAGAGCGCTGGGTGAGTGTGTGTGTGAGGTAGGAGAGTGCTGGGTGAGTGTGTGTGAGGTAGGAGAGTGCTGGGTGAGTGTGTGTGAGGTAGGAGAGTGCTGGGTGAGTGTGTGTGAGGTAGGAGAGCGCTGGGTGAGTGTGTGTGAGGTAGGAGAGTGCTGGGTGAGTGTGTGTGAGGTAGGAGAGTGCTGGGTGAGTGTGTGTGAGGTAGGAGAGCGCTGGGTGAGTGTGTGTGAGGTAGGAGAGTGCTGGGTGAGTGTGTGTGAGGGTAGGAGAGTGCTGGGTGAGTGTGTGTGAGGTAGGAGAGCACTGGGTGAGTGTGCGTGAGGTAGGAGAGCTCTGCATGAGTGTGTGTGTGTGAGATAGGAGTGTGCTGGGTGAGTGTGTGTGTGAGGTAGGAGAGTGCTGGGTGTGTGTGTGTGTGAGGTAGGAGAGCACTGAGTGTGTGAGAGGTAGGAGAGTGCTGGGTGAGTGTGCGTGAGGTAGGAGAGTGCTGGGGTGAGTGTGTGTGAGGTAGGAGAGCTCTGGGTGTGTGTGTGTGTGTGTGTGTGTGAGGCAGGAGAGCGCTGAGTGTGTGAGAGGTAGAGTGCTGGGTGAGTGTGTGTGAGGTAGGAGAGCGCTGAGTGTGTGAGAGGTAGAGTGCTGGGTGAGTGTGTGTGAGGTAGGAGTGTACTGGGTGTGTGTGTGTGTGTGTGTGTGTGTGTGTGTGTGTGAGGCAGGAGAGCGCTGAGTGTGTGAGAGGTAGAGTGCTGGTGAGTGTGTGTGAGGTAGGAGAGCTCTGGGTGTGTGTGTGTGTGTGTGTGAGGTAGGAGAGCGCTGAGTGTGTGAGAGGTAGGAGTTGTGCTGGGTGTGCGCACATGTGCAGTTACAGGTCAGGCTGCACCAAGGCCTGCTGAGGGCCACGTGCTGAGGAGGGTGGCCTGGGACTGGCCGTCCTGTGGAGCCTCCCCGAAGGTCCAGTCCTGTGACGCTGACCTCTGGGTGTGGATCTGTCTCCCAACAGAGAGAGTGAAGTGTTGTGGCTCTAAGTCACCCAGTTCCTGAGCTCTGTTATGGTGGCGCCTGAAAGGACCACAGTGGACAGGGGCCCAGTCCGGGACAGCTGCCCCAGCTCAACGCTGCTCCCAACGGGGCAAGGCAGTGAGGTGCTGCCTGTGGCCCTGGGCAGGGGCAGGTCCACTTTCAGGGCACGGCTTCCTGGACCTGATCTACCTGGACGGTGACTCACACGCTCTGCTCCAGTAGCTGCTGCAGACGGAGAGGGACAGCTGGCAGGCTGGCAGTGCCCAGGTCCCTGGGCCAGCCCTCCCGGCTCCACCATCCTCCCGGCTCTGTGCAGCTCAGTGGTCCCCTCCGGAGCCAGGCGGCCCCAGCCCCCGCGTGTCCGATGATCCCGGGATCCTAACCCTGCTGCAGTGTCGCTGTGATGTGGAAACTAGACCAGAGGGAGATTAAGGGCTGCTAATTTGGAGCCAGAGGCTGGCGGGCTATAAAAAGCAGGCAGGCTTTGGGAGCCGTGTAGTTTTTAAGTAAGCCATTTTAGAAACTCGTCCTACACACAGCGTGATGAAGTCGGGGGCGCCTGTCGCTTCCCTCGCCCTTTCCTCTGTGGAGCCTTCTTCCTGCCTCAGCCCTTCGCATGACCCAGGTGTCCCGCCCTAAGTTCCGGGGGAAGAGGGCACAGCGGTGACACAACCAGGCCCATCCAGACAAGGCCAGTCCCATGGCAGAGGTGTGACCTGTCCATCTTGTCTAGGGATGGAGGGGGAAAGACGGGAGGCTGCAGTGACAGGATGGAGGTGACAGAGGGGCCTGGAGGTGGGCCACTGGCCCCAGCACTCATGTGACCACAGACGCCCCTGCAGGAGAGCCCCAGGGAGAAGGGGCTCAAGGGAGAATAGTGGAGCTCAGGGGGAAACATCTGGGGCAGGGAGTTCCTGCAGCCCGGTGGAGATTGCCCCCAAAGCTTGCAGGGACACCCCAGGACCCTGCCTCTCAGTGCCAGGGTCAGCGAGGCCTGGGGCACATCATGGCCTCTCGTCCCCCCGGGTGCAGCTGGAATCTACCGAGAAGGTGGCGGCTGGATGCCGACGATGGCAGACCGTGGAGAACGGCCAGGGAGAGCACCGCTACTCGCTTCTGCCTTCACCGCCCGAGAGCACATTAGCAGGCAAAGCAGCTCTGGAAAGCGGCCCCTGAACACGTGTGCACGCACACACACCTCATCTCTAACAGAAATTTCCCGTTTTCTTGGCTCCGTGGCTTTCAAGCTGGGTAGGGCCCCAGAGCCCCCAGCGAGCCCCATCCAGCTCCGCTCTGATGGGGGAAACATGTACAGTGAGTTTGCTTTGATTTTCCGAGATCACCCACGCTGTTTGTCCTGCCCCTCATATGCCATTCAATGCATAAGCCGAACCTTCCTCCCTGGAAAGTTCTCCCCTGGGGAGGGGCCTCCATGTTCTCAGTGATGGAATTCCGGTGGCTCTTCTGGGGACAGCATCTGCTGTCAGGGCAGGGGAAGCAAAGAGTAACGAGAGGGACCAGCAGTTGGTGTGATGGCTATGTCGCTGGACTCCCATGTAGTCCACCGTGGTTTGAGTCCCAGACCTGGTGGCACTCACGCTGGGCTTGTGTGCGTGCGTGCCCAAGATCCCGAGAGGAGAATGGAGGAGAAGGGATTGCGGCGTGGCCACCCACCTGGGGGATGATTTCTCGCTTTCTGTCTCTCTGTCTCTCTCTGTCTTTCTGGCGAGCGTGCACACCCTATAGCAAAAACCTCTCCAAAAAAAAAAAAAAAAAAGAGTGACGAGAGTTGAAGACTGGAGTGGTCGAGTGTCTGTGATTAGTCACCATTGTAACTAGGTACATGGGAGGCCCTGAGTAGCGAGTCTGGTGTAGGGGACAGCTCTGCCCCTTGTCCTCCGGAGACTTGACACTGCTCAGTTAACAGACCCTGGAGGGTCCTTGTCACAGGATGGGAGGCAGGAGGGACGGAACCAGGGATGTGCCAGCTCCCCCCCGCCCCCACGGCATAGGAAGATGTTTGCAGGGCACTCTGTCCTCTGCTACCGTCTCAGGGAAGGGGTGCCAGGCTGGCCAAAGGCAGATCCAGACCTGACCCAGCTGGAGGGGTATGGAAGTGTGGGCGGGGCCAGGGCAGCGTGTTGCCCCCCCCACCCCTGTGGTGTCTTTAGGTTTAAGTCAGTTTATTGACATATAACTTATATTTATGCTTTATATTGTATGATATAATTTCTAGAATCAGATAATACTATAATATAGCAAAATAATTATATAGTATAGGTTATAGATACACCATACAGTATTATACAGATGTAATATTAGGTTGTTGGGAAAGTCATGATGTATTTTTCTATGCTCTTTTGTGCAAAAGTGTGTTAAGACTTTCCCGACAACCCAGTAATTACATACTATAAAAGTTATGCAGTATAATATAATTTATAGTATCGTATTATTTATATGGTCTAGTAGTCTACAGTTTTGAAAACACATTCAACGACATAATCACCGTGGTAATTAAGACACGGCACAGCCCATCCCCTCCAAACGCCCCTCCTGGCTATGTCCCTTGGTGAGTCCTCTTGCCCACTGGGTCCCCTGATAGCCTGGGTTATTTTCTGCCTGAGTTTAGCCTTCGGGCCCGGCTCCTTCCAGGTATATGCCTGTCTGGAACCGGCCGGGGAGCCCTGAGCTCCAGGGTGTGGCTTTCTTAGCAATCCTGACCCCCTTTTAGTGTTTTGGACATTTATTTAGTTAGCTTTCCGTAGGGCACATGAATTCACCAGACAGAGAGAGAGAAAGGGAACGTGAGGAAATCCCACTGGAGGGATGGCCATGCTGCAGTCCCTTCTCCCTCGCAGGGTTTTGGGCACACACGCACATGTGCTCTGTGTGTTTTCTCAAGCTTCTGGGTCGGGGACTCAGAAGACACGGCCAGCCGTGTGGACCCAGCCACCTTAGCCACCACGCCACTGGCTGGCCTGTGTTTTGGACTTTTAAAGTAGAGTTGAAATACATCATTTGTACCCAAGTCAGGCTTTCAGAACACAGTTTTGCTTTCAGATTTCAGTGGAAGCGGACGCAGCCATGACATCTGAGGGTACACGCCTTGGCTTATCTCATTTTCAACCGGGAGAATTGCCATGTGTGAGGATTTGCTTGACCTGGGGATGATCCCGAGCAAGTTTTCATTCATTTCGGTTTCCTGAAATGTATTTCACAGCACTCACTGTGAGTTTTTTTTTTTTTTTTTTTTTTAAGTTTTTGCCACAGGGCATGTGCACTCTCCAGACAGAGAGTGAGAGGAAAGGGAGAAATCACCCCCTACGGGAGATTGCCACGCCACGATCCCTCCTTCTCCATTTTTGTTCTGGGATTTGAACACACGTGCACGCGTGCCCAGCCTGATTTTCAAGCTGGCAAGTCTGGGACTCAGCCATGCTGGCCCATGTGGGAGTAGCGCCTTCACCACCATACCACCTGCTGGTCCCGACATGATTGTTTTAAAGCAAAGCCCCGAACCACAGAGAGAACGCACTCCAAATGTAGGTAGATTGCACTCAGCAAACCTCTGCCATCAGCTGCTGTCTCTTACCCCCGCCCCCCGATCTGGCAGCTGTCATTTCGAGGGGGCTCCACCTTCGAGAAGGACCCAGGCCCTTTACGCCTGGTCCCGAGTGGGGAGGCCGCTCTCTGTCGCTCATTAGGAAGCGCCTGTGTTTCTCCCAGCAGCACCGCAGGTGCCTCCCTCCCTGCTGAGGCTTCTCTCTTCCCTTTTTAAAGCAAATGCTTATGTAATCTCTGCTGGCTCCATGCCTGGCCCTGTCTAAGCTTCCGCCCTGTTAGCTCATGAAGCAGCATGAGCCCCCATGAGTGGGTGTCTCTTGGAGCCCCCTCAGGACAGCACTCCAAGGGCTCCGAGAGGGACCCAGAGTAGGTTGGGGCATCAGTGGAGGGACTCCAGGAGTCGGGGGCTGGGCTGTGTCCAGTTCGGTCTAGCAAAGTCTCTGTTGGGCCTAATGAAAGTCCCATGTGGCACCCAGGGCCCTGTTGGCCCTGCCCCTAAAGCTCTAAGGGAAGGAGCCAGTTGCAGAGTGGACATGAGTGTGTCCCTTTAAGGAGAGCCCGCCTGTCCCAGGAAAGCCTGGGCAGTGCCAGGGTCCTGAAGCTATCAGGGCACTGCGAGGGCAGCAGGGCCCTGGGGAGGGGTCACTGTGTCCCCAGCTCTGTCCGCAGCCTCGGTGAGGACCCTGCATCCCAGGCACTGCCTTAGCCTGTCCCTCTGTCAGCTGGTCGGATGAACGGGCAGAAATAATGCCCCCATCATCTCAGTAAAGCATGTGCAAAGCTGAGCTCGGCCTCCTCCTGCCCCCCCCCCCCCCCATCCCCGTGCCCATCCTGGGCAAGTGAGCTGGGCTGAAGGGGCTTGGGATCTGAGAGTGGACGCCTGGAACAGGAAATCCTGGGAGGGGGTGGTGAGCTCAGAGCAGGAGGGAGAGGCCTGCTGTGGGTGCCCGGCTTGTGACTCCGGGTCTGGCTGGGCCAGCAGGCCAGGGGCCAGGCTGGGATCCGCAGAGCCCGCTGCCCACCACGTCCAGCCCCCTGTCCTCTGTTCCTCTCTGCCTAGTGAGCAGAGTGAGGGATTCAGGAGGGGGAGGTTGCATGGGAGGGTCCCAGGCTCTAGGAGTGCATTGTGGAATGGCTGGGACCAGGCGGGGGCCCAGAGAAAGTTGGGGGGGGATGGAGAAGAACCGGGGGTGACTGGTGACTCTCTACAGCCCTGGGGACCCTCAAGTTGACATCAGAGCACTTAGGACCAGATGTGTGTGTGTGTGTGCATGTGCATACACTAGTAGGTTGGTGTGTGCAGGAGTGTGTGTGTGTGCGTGGGCTGTGAGCATGTGGTGGGCACCCACTTCTGCGTGGTCATGTTTCCAGGGGGCTACTGGGCCTAGGTCCTGTCCTGCCCCCACCCCCCCCCCCCCCAAGAACTGGCTCCTTCCCGGCTGCCTGGGGGGTGGGGGCTCCGCACCTTCTCTGCAGGCAGCCTCGGCCGGGTAAGCGGGTGTGGGTGGCTGCGCCCCGGCTCCATGCCGCTCCGCCCGGAAGACAGGAATAAACTCCTGGCTGGAAGAACACGCTGTGCAAGGTGGTGAGGACCAAACAGCCGCTCCCACGCCTCCCGCGCGGGCGCTGGCAGCGAGCAGAGCCGGTGACTGACAACTGACGGGAGGCAGAGGCGCAGCGAGCCAGCCCCACCCGCAGGCCGCGCGGGGCTAGTCCCTGTCAGTTTCCACGCTGAGCTCCTTCCTGGGAGCCACCATAAACATTAGTGGTAGGTGACTCGGTGGGGACCCCTCCCCAACACGCACGCAGTAACGACTCACTTAAAAATAGGCTGCTGAAACCCCTGTCTGGAGCAGGCACATCCGCAGTGCAGGCCGCTGTCTAAAGCATGTTCTTTGAAGTGGGTGGACCGAGTTTCTCTTGCCTGCAGGGAACGGTCAGTGTGGAGGCTGCAGGGGGCCCACTGGCAGGCAGGACCTCATCGCCCTCTGCCTGCTGGTGCGAGCCCATTACCTCCCCGGGTGGTTTCGGGGCACAGCAGGGGCCGGGTCATGTCTTCAGGCTGCCCTGTGAATGCCAGGCTAGGGATGCCTTCCTCCCTGAGGGAGCCCGTCTCAGGGAGCCGATCGCATGCCCAGCCCTGCCCCACCTTCTTGGCCTCAGCTGAGTGGGCCCCAGGTGAGTGGGCTCCCAGCCTCCAGTGAGGCAGACAGGAGAGTCTGGGCCAGGAAGGAGACGCCCCAGCTGACAAGATTCCTAATTTTGACAGTTCATCAGCTGAGAGTGGTCAAAGCTCAAATACCCCGGCAGGTAGGGCAGGCAGAGGCCTGGGGGCCTGGGCTCAGCACGTCTGGGAGTGGCAGCTGGAAGAGTCAGAGAAAAGGTGTTGGGGCAGCAGATGGCGTAGCGGTTATGTGGCTGTACTCCACCCATTCTACCGCAGTTCAAGTCCTGGGTCCAGTGTCTTGAAACTCACAGTGGGCGCCTATGGGCGCATGCCCAAGATCTCAGGAGGACAATGGAGAACAGACTGTGGCGTGGCTGTTCCCCCTGAGTGGTGATTTCTCACTTTTTCTCTCACTGTTCCTGTCTCTCTCTCTCTCTTTCCAGCGAGCGCATAGGTGAGGAAGCAGAGCAGTGGACGGTCGCACACGCCGGCTGACAGAAAGGCACAGGTAGGATGCTTTATCTCTCATGGTTCTGTCGCCTGTGGAGTCCAAGGTCATGTGCTGGCTGATTCGGTGCCTAGTGAGGACTCTTCCTGGCTTGGGGATAGCTGCTGTCTTGCGGGGACCCCACGTGGCAGAGAGAGTGAGCTCTGGTCTCTTCTTATTAGGGCACTAATACTGTCATGGGTGCCCCCCTCATGAGCTCATCTAAACCGAAGCCCCTCCCCAAAGGTCCACCCCTACTGCCATCACACTGAGGGTTCACGGACTATGCAACGGTGAACTTTGGAGACACAAATATTTGGTCCATCCCTCCAGGCAGAGCTGGCCTGACTCACCTCAGACACCTTCTCCAGTCTGTTTCCACCATGCCTGGGCCCATGGAACACTCCCCACCCCCCAAACTTCCAAGGTTGCCAAAGTCTGACCCAATCACATGGCAGGGACTGGACTTCAGGAGATTCTGTCATCTGTCATCTTTATTACTCCATGATGGCAACTTGAGGGTCCTTGGAGAGCCTCTGTCCCATTTAGCTAAACCAGCCTTCTGCCAAGTAGGGTTTAAAATTGCAGAATGGAGGGTAAGAGGGGACCAGGCAGCAAAACACAATGTCCCGTGAGGGTGGCCACGTGGGGAGTTGCTTGCTCACATCTGGAGACCTTCCTGAGTACTTGGGCGGACGTGTGCCCACTGTCTGGGCAGGCTGAGGCCAGATCTGTGCTGTTGGGGTGCTGTTTCTGTCTATCTCCTCTCTGTCTCTCTCACTGATGGAAGAAATAGATGGACAAAAGCTTGGAAACACTGCAGAATGGGACAAAGCGAAGATCTGAATCTTGGGCCTGGCTGCTGCTCTGGTTGGAGCATTCGCCTAGCTAAGTCTCTGCCTATGTACCTCAGTCTCGCCTGCCTCCCAGCAGCCAGACAGGGTGTATCAGCCGTCGGGTGAAACCCGTCCATTCAAAGTCTTTGGAGGTTTGTAGAGTGCCTGCTCTGCACAGGCACCACGTGGGGTCCTATGGAGCACACGTGGATGGTGGAGATGGGATGCCACCTTCTGTAGGAGAGAGTTAGCAAAGAAGCCAGCAGGCAGAAAGGGCTGGGGGTCCCAGAAGGTTGTGCAGTGACTAGGGTGATTGTCTCCTGCATTTCTCCAAACCACTTCTGTGGAAACGGACCAGAGAAAAGCTCCACAGTGCACAGTAACTTCCTTTTGAAGAAGACAGAGTGGAAAAGGGGAAGATGACATTGCAGTGGAAAGACCTGACAAACACGACCTCTGTCAAATGATCAAGGTGACCAAGGCCAGTGTCAACAGTGATAAGTCACGTTGATAATGTGTCTCCTTGCTGTGATAGAATGAACATGGAACTTCAGTTCTGTGCTCTTACCCAAACTCATAGCTGCCACTAATCACAGAAAATCATAAGCAAAATCTGATAAAAGAGCATCCTATATTGTGTACCCAACCAAGTTCCTCAAAACTGCCAACACTGGGACCAGCAGATGGTGTAGTGGTTTTGTCACTGGACTTCCACATAGTTGACTATAGTCCCAGACCTAGTGTTTTAAAACTCATGCTGGGCACATATGCAGATGTACCCAAAATTCTGAGAGGAGAATGGAGAAGGGATTTCAGTGTGGCCATGCCCCCTGGGGGGTAATTTCTTGCTTTCTGTCTCTGTCTCCCCAGTGAGTGCACACACCCGATAGCAAAAATCTTTCTTAAAAAACAAACAAAAAATACTGCCAATATTATCAAAAACAAAGAAAATCTCAGCAATTATCACAGCCAGGAGGAGTCTAAGGAGACATAATGACTAAATGTAAGGTGATATCCTGAATAGGGTCCTGAAAAATAAAGTGAATATTAGGTAAAAACTAAGGAAATTGGAATAATCTAGGGACTTCAGTTAATGCTAATGTATCAATATGGGTTTACTAATTATAATGAAAATGTACCGTGCTAATGTTAAATATTAACAATAGAGAAACTGGGCAGACACACGGAAGTTCTCCATTCTATCTGCTTCATATATCTGTAAATCTAAAACTTTTTATTTTTAAATTAAAAAAAAATTATTAATTTTAATTTAATTTATTCTTATTGTTATTTTTAGTTTTGCTATAGGGCATGTGTGCTCACTAGAGAAAGACAGAAAGAGACAGGAAAAGGGAAAGTGAGAGCAAGCCGCCAGGTCCGGGATGTGAACCACAGTTGGCCATGTGAGAGTCTAGCATCTTAACCACTTGCCACGTGCTGGCCCCTAAAACTATTTTTTTTTTTTTTTTAAATAACGTCTATTCAAAAAAATGAAACCCTACAGCAATGAGCAATGGGATGGTGGGGCTCTGAACCAGACTCTGTCTCTCCAGGCAATTCGGTGAGCTATTAAATATCTTTTTAATACATCCCTTTTCTGCTCCAGCTAGCTGCAGTGGGAGTTCTGTTGTCTGCAACCAAGAACCTAGACTAATACATGCGTATACATATTTACATGGTGTGTTTAAAAAGAGAGAGCTGCAGGAGGTTTGGTGTCACTTTCCATTTTGAGATGCAATCGTTTTGAAAAGGCAAGCTAATGTCTATAAAGTACCTGGGGATAGAATGAGGACTAATGAGATAATATCTGCAAAACGCTCTGAGCTCCCGGGAGCTGCCGAGAGGCAAAGGCACATGTATTATCATCGTTAGAAAAAACATGCTTTGAAAACTTTGGCAAGAAGGCGGATATAAGTGCAAATCGGTTCCATTACTCATGCCGTTCAAAATAGACAAGTTCTGTAAAAGTTAAAGTCATTTTTTTTTCTTTGTAAATCAGATTTCTCTTTACTTGCTCTTTCAAACATCACTGTCCTATGATCTTTCAATTATTTCTGGTGGGGCTCCCTTGGACAAAATATCCAAGCAGCTTTAGATTCTCTGGCAAAATAGTCCCCAACTAGAAAAGCCATTCTTTTTCATTCTTTTTTTTTTTTTTTTCTTTTTTTGGAGAGGTTTTTGCTATAGGGCGCGTGTGCTCGCCAGACAGACAGAGAGAGACAGAGAGATAGAAAGCAGGAAATCACCCCCCAGGGGGGATGGCCACGCCGCAATCCCTTCTCCTCCATTCTCCTCTCGGGATCTTGGGCACGCACGCACACGCACCCGGCGTGAGTTTAAGCCGCCGGGTCCGGGACTCGAACCGCGGTCGACTACGTGGGAGTCCAGCGACATAGCCATTACGCTAACTGCTGGTCTCATAGAAAAGCCATTCTTATGCTGAGGGAAAAAAATACAACTTACATTCTTTCTGTTAATGTCTTTTGAATTTTGCAAACAGATAACATGGTGGCCAAAAAATAAACACACTGACAATGATAGAAGAAAATACTTTCATCTTTTTCTTTTCTTTTCTTTTTAAAACATTTTCTATGGGACATATACACTCACTGGAGAGAGAGTGAGTGAGAGAGAGCAAGAGAATGAGAAAGCACCCTCCCCATGGGGGATGACTATGCCTACAATCCCTTCTCTTCCATTCTCCTCTCTGGATTTGGGGCAAGCATGCACACGTACCTGGTGTGTCTTCCTTCCTTCCTTTCCTTCCTTCCTTCCTTCCTTCCTTCCTTCCTTCCTTCCTTCCTTCCTTCCTTTCCTTCCTTCCTTCCTTCCTTCCTTCCTTCCTTCCTTCCTTCCTTTCCTTCTCCCTCCCTCCCTCCCTCCCTCCCTCCCTCCCTCCCTCCCTCCCTCCTTTCTTTCTTTCTTTCTTTCTTTCTTTCTTTCTTTCTTTCTTTCTTTCTTTCTTTCTTTCTTTCTCTCTTTCTTCTCTCTCTCTCTCTCTCTCTCTCTCTCTCTCTCTCTTTCTTTCTTTCTTAAATAATTATTTATTTTATTTTATTTATTCATTCATTTATTTTTTTTTTTTTAGTATGACCAGAGAGAGACATAGGGTAACAGTCAGAAAGAGAGGAAGTGAGAAAGTAAGCCACCAGATTCAGGACTTGAACCCTGGTCAGCCATGTGGGAGTGTCCAGCGCCTTAACCACCACACCACCTGCTGGTCCCCCCTGGTGTGTTTTTCAAGCTACCAGGTCCAGGACTTGAACTGTGCAGTTGGCCATGTGGGATACAGCTGTCTTAACCACTATCCATTGGGTTGGCCCAATACTTTTATCTTTAAAAATACATTTTAAAAAATTGTCAGCTGGGACCAGCAGTTGGCTAATGGCTATGTTGCTAGACTCCCATGTAGTCAACTCTGGTTCGAGTCCCAGACCCGGTGGCTTAAAGTCACGCTGGGCGCGTGTGCATGCATACCTAAGATCCCGAGAAGAGAATGGAGGAGAAGCGATTGCGGCGTGGCCATCGCCCCTGAGGGGTGATTTCTTGCTTTCTGTCTCTCTGTCTCTGTCTTTCTGGCAAGTGCATATGTTCCATAGCAAAAACTTCTCAAAAAAAAAAAAAAAAAAAGCCAGATAACATGGGGTGATTTTGTAGTCTTGCATTTACGTTTATCATGACCATCTCAAAATCAAGCTGTATGCTGTTTTGTTTTCAAAGTCCATAGGAAGAAAACATCAAATGTAAATGGATGAAAACAGAATAACGGTAAGAATGCTTCCTCCCTCATGTTAGGGAGAGAGAGTTCATCTAGCAATTCTCCAACATGGTTATAGCAGTGAGGACCCCGGTCATGATCAGGAGGGACTATTGGTTCACTGATGTCCACTTTTCCCCAAGTTGTTTATTTATTTTTTCCTGTAAAAGTCTTACAAAAGTTCACAAGAGTTAGCCAACACATTCCAGAGCATTTCCTGCCAAGCCTCCTAAATGTGTCCTGGTGGACAAATGGCCTGTTTCCCAAGATACAAATGAAGACAGTTGAATTCGCCATTTTGCAAACGTGGTGTACGATCCGCCGGTTTCTCAGCTGGTGTAGAGGTGCCCTCACTATGGGCCCGGCAGCTCAGCACCTCAGGGTTTGTGATTTGCAACGCCCACCTCCTGTCAGCAAATTCAGATTCAGCACGGATTCTTCATGTGGCACGTAGTTAGAAACCGAATTCAAACTTGCTCAAGTGACAGAAGGCATTCACTGGCCCCATGACGGAAGCCGGGGTGGCGTTTCCGGGCAGGAGGATGAAGTGACTCAACAGCGTCATCGAGGACTCTCATCTGCTCTGCTGCTCCTTGTGGAGGGACAGTTTGCCCTCGAGACCAGTTTGTTCCTTGTGTAGAAGTCCAAGTCGTCTCTGTCTCCAGCAAGGCCCGGAGACAGCGGGTTTGTCTGCAGATCCCCTCAAAGAAGTCTGAGGGTCACTTCGTTGGCCAATGCCCGTCAAATAATCACTCCGGACCAATGAGATGTGAGCAGTGTTCTGTGTCATGCTGATTGTCCTAGCCCCATGGGCTTCCCAGTTACCTCTGGGAAGAGAAAAGGTCGCGACAGATCTTCGCAGCAGGCCGCCAGAAGGATATCCACTGTGATTCTCTGGTAATTCCCTTTGGCAAAAAAAAAAAAAAAAAAAAAAAAAAAGGATTCATGGGCCAGCCAGCAGGTGGTGTAGTGGTTAAGGCATTGAAATCTCACATGGCCAACTGCTGTTCGAGTCCCAGACCAGGAGACTTGAAACTTATTCTGGGTGTATGTGCATTCGTGCCCAGGATCCCAGGAGGAGAATAGAGGAGGAGGGATTGTGGTGTGGCCATCTCCCTGGGGGTGACTTCTCTCTTTCTGTCTCTCTGTTTCTCCAGTGAATGCACATGCCCTATAACTAAAATATCTTTAAAAAAAATTCCTTATGGTGATGTTTTGGCACAGGTAGAATATCGGGAGGAAGGCATTTCTTGATAAGTTCTGCAACTTTTCAGTCATTCAGCTAGAAAATAGCCCCTAGATTTAGCCTACACAGGCACTAGATTCAAAGTTGTCTTTTTTCCCATGAAATTATTTTTTAAAGACCATTGTCTTTGAAAGTTTTAAGTTGAAAAAGCATATAAAAAGGCAATTTAGCAATGACTCTAGGTAGTCACAGCTTGATTTGAGTTCTTAATGTTACATTAAAAGAACCTTTATATTCAAACTTACAAATATAATTGTCAAATATGATGCGCTTTGCTGAAAGATAGAATCCCTTTTTATGACAGAGACTACCGGTGCATGAGAAAGAGAGAGAGATGCTCTCTTGACACGACCCTGTCATCTGCAATCCCTTTCCTTCAGCTCTCCAGATCCTCAGGATCCTGGGCACCAGTTCACACTCCCCATGTGTTTTCAGGACAGCCTGGGGGTCCAAACCTGCAGGGGGCCAAGTGGCTCCCAGTCTGGTAGGGCACTTGCATTACTGCTGAGCCATAGTGGCTGGCCCTAAAAGATACCATTTCACAGAGTTTCAAACTGTATGCCTCTTCTCTAGTATTCCCAAAATAGGGCATTGCCTCTTCCAGCAGGTAAAAAATGCTTATTTCCCCTTGACAACCAACAAACCTCAGCAGGACAGCGTCTTTCTGATTGGCTTTCCAGTCTTCACAGGGAGGAGAGTGGGTGGCTGGGCCGCTGCCTAGCTTGTCGTGAAATGATTCCCTTCAGTGAGGTTTCCTTATCGCATCTGGGCAGTTTTGAAAGGTTCTGCTGATGGTCCATAGCACAGCATGTGGCAATATGAGTGTTTCCTGTCGATTTTACCTTGGTATCTACAAAGCCTGGCATTGCTGGGACACTACCAGGGAACACTTCATTAATACTTTTTTCTATTTGACCAACTTAATTCGAAGAATTTTCACACTGCTTCAAAAATATCAATAGCATTGGCAATGACTCCTGAGACCTGAGAAAATTGCATTTCTTTTTCAACAGACTCTGGTGCTGAAACAAATTATTATATTATGCTCAGTTTGCTTAACTGGGGTGCCAGCGTGGTGGTGAAGGCTCTAGACTCCCATACGAGTGACTACGGTTTGAGTCTGAGACACGGCTGCTTGAAACTCACATTGGGCACATGTGTGTGCGTGTCCAAAATCCCAGGAGGAAAACGGAGGAGAAGGGACTGTGGTTTGGACATCTACTCCCGCGGGGTGATCTCTCACTTTCTCTCTGTCTCTCTTTGTCTTTGGCAAGCACATGCGTCCTATAGCAAAAATCTCTCAAATAACGTTTCTTTTTTGCTTGACTGGTTTGTCCCTTATGATAGGGAGGAAAGCCATGTTTTGCAAAACTGGAAGTTTAATGTGCTAAGCTCATTCAGCTAATCATTATTTGATTGAAAAACTGGATGGGCTTAAATAACAATATAAAAATCTTTCTTGGGACCAGCAGGTGGCATGATGGTTTAGGACACTGGACTCCCACGTGGCCTACCGTGGTTTGAGTCCCGGACCTGGCGGCTTGCTTTCTTATCTTCTCTCGCTCTGTCCCTCTCTGGTCAAATTAAAATGAATAAAGTTAAAATAATTGTTTAAACAAATTTTTTTCCCTTCAGATTTCTCTCCAAGGGGAACTTTGGCAGCTGTCAGAACACAAATTTACCATGAGGTTCTCTGCCATGGAAGGTGGACTTTTCTGTGGTGGTCATCATTGTTTTTTTATTTATTTATTTTTTTTGAGAGGTTTTTGCTATAGGGCATGTGCGCTCGCCAGACAGACAGAGAGAGACATAGAGACAGAAAGCGAGAAATCACCCCCCAGAGGGGATGGCCATGGTGCAATCCCTTCTCCTCCATTCTCCTCTTGGGATCTTGGGCATGCACACACACGCGCCCAGCATGAGTTTAAGCCACTGGGTCCAGGACTCGAACTGCGGTCGACTACGTGGGAGTCCAGCGACATAGCCATTACGCTAACTGCTGGTCCCCTCGTCATTGTTTTCATCTCAGTGATGGAAAAACCTGATCATACAAAACCCTCAGCACTTCGCAGGCTTCTGATATGAGGTTCTAATTCTGTGCAATCTTACATGCCATGGAAAACGCTCCTCTGTGGGGAGAACAAATGTATAAACATACAAAAGTTCCTTTTAAAATATTTTGACTAAAATATCATTTAAATCAAGAATTTCTGGCATAATTACACAACACTTTTGCAAATTCAACACACTGAGAAAATACTCCATCCTTCTGTATGAGTCCATATATAATAATAAACATTGTCAAGAAGTTTGATACCAGCTGAAAGGAAAAAGAAAGATATGTGAAAATGAAAGGACCCGACACAGACACTACTCTTACACGTGGGAAATGATGAAGGCTGTGGTGGCTGGTCCAGGTGCCAGTCATGTCTGGGTCACCTCAGTGTCCAGCCACTGTGTCCTTGGCCTAGCCCCACAACCCTGGGTGGCATGGCGACTTCACTTGTTCTGCTTCACAGCCATTGGACTGTGTTATGACCCTTATGCTAGGTTGGAATGAGTTTTTTTTTTTGTTTTTGTTTCTGTTTTTTTTTTTTTTTTAGGTTTTGCCATAGGGCATGTGCACTTGCTGGAGAGACAGACAGACAGACACAGAGAGAAAGACAGTGAGAGGGAAAGTGAGAAATCACCCCTCAGGAGGGATGGCCATGCTGCAATCCCTTCTCCCCTGTTCTCCTCCTGGGATTTTGGGCATGCGCACTTACGTGCCCAGCACAATTTTTCAAGCTGCCAGGTCCAGGACTCAAACTGTGGTCAACAGTGTGGGAGTCCAACACATTACCCACTGCGCCACCTGCTGGTCCCACAAGTGTTCATCTTCACGGGCAGAAGACAGTTCAGCATCTATTTTTATACTAATTTCAGTATATATAAAACCCAACGTGACTTTAGAAATACATATGTATTTATATTTAAGCAGAACGCTATGCAACAGAACAAATTAGATTTTATAGACCAGTTAGACAACACACTTCACAAACATGGGGATTTCCTCTAAAGGTTTTCTGCCTTTATTTTCTATTCATCCCCTTCCTTTAGGAGACTTGTCAATATTTATGCCCTCTAATTGGTATTATGACATGGATACATTTACAAATTTTTCCACATATAACTTTAGGTGAGGATACTTAAGTTTTGCTCAGTTTCACACACCTGCCATCCATAGTCTGATATCTCTTTTTTCCCAAGAAAAGGGCTGGCCTGGTGGTGCAGCAATAATACACTGCTCAGGAGACACCAGACTCCCACGGCGACTGCGGTTCGAGCCTCCTGCCTGGTTAGCAGTGTGTACACATGTCCAAACTCTCTAAATTGTATGCATTAATTGGGGTGGCTTTTTGGTATTTTTGTTGTTTTTGTTGTTGTTTGCTTTAGATTTTATTTTATTTTTTTCCCATAGGGTATATGCATTTAACAAAGAGAGAGAGAGAAATAGAGAGGGAAAGTGAGAAATTACCTCTCAGGGGGATGGCAACACCCTAGTCCCTTCTTCTCCTTTCTCCTCTTGGGATTCTGGGCATGTGTGCACACGCGCCCAGAGTGTTTTTTAGGCTACCAGGTCTGGGACTCAAGCCCACAGAGACGACCATGTGGGATCCAGTGCCTTAACCACCATGCCTTGGTGTAGTTTTTAATCTATTAATTTTACTTCATTAAAACTGGGAGCAATATGTAAATTGATGGTAATAGTTATAAGAATACAAAGGCTAGGTGGGTGGGGCTGGTCCCATGGCCTAGTTATTGAGGAAAGCCAACTCCAACATGGCTGACTATGAAGTTCAAATCCTGGCCCTGGCAGTGTGCACGTGTGTGCTGGTCCCAAATCCCAGCAGGTTGAGGAGATGGAAGTGCTGTGACTCTGCCCCATTTGGGGGTGCTTTCTCCTCCCTCTTTCTCTGTCTTTTGGTGAGCGTATGTGTCATTTTGCTTATCTAAATAAAAAACATAAAAACGAAAACCTGAAACCCCACCAGGCATCATGGTGGCAGGAGGGCAACTCCAGATCAGGCCTGAGGAGTCTTTCAAAGTCTGCAAGAGTCTGGGAGCTAGGTGCTATTTCCACGTTTCCACCTGCAGCCGCAAGAAAGAAGGCTGACTGGAGGGGAGGGTGTCCTCCTGCATGCGGGAGAAGGGCCCCTGTGGCTATGAAGAGGGGAGACTTGTAGGAGGAAGAGGCTATTGCAGCTGCGGGGAGGCTGGCAGGGACCTGGGCTCCCGCGGGTGGCCCAGGCCGATGCACAGCGCCTTAACCAGCTCAGTTTTGCAGCACCGGGGCATTGGAGACGGGCAGGATAGCGAGGACGCTGAACCTTCTGTCCTTCACTCTCTAATCTTCCAGGATTGTACCCTGGTAGCCCTGCCAAGCTTCACTCTGTTGCTCCAAGTTTTTCCTCTGGACTCTGGCAGAACCAGAGGCCATTTAGAGCAACCGGGACAGTCAGGTTGGAGAAACGTGCTTGTGGTCCTGCAATGGCAGCGTGACTGACGTAACCAACGCCAGGTCTAGCACTCAGGCAGCGCCGAGTATGCGCCAGGCTCTGTTCTGCGGAGCCCAGCTCTGATCCTGAGGGTTAAAGCGAGGAAGCTGCTATTCTTACCCCCGTCTCTGCAGACGGGAACCTGAAGCATGAAGAGGTTCAACAGCTGCTGACACTACCCCGGGCCTGGGGTGTTTATAACGAGATCAACTTGAAGACCAGCGTCTGTTCCTGGGTCTTCTCAGGGCTGGGAGCTGGGCACGTTCTTCATCACGGGCGTCCTTCTGCGGTTATAATGTGCTGCAGTGGCAGGAGGGACACACGGGGGTGGGTGGGGGGCGCATTCCTATGGGATGACCTGGCCGGGAACCAGGGCGAACAACGGTATGGATATCAGTAACGGGGAAGCTCCAGCCAGAGAGACAGGCCTAACTCTGGGTAAAACCAGGGGCAGCCCTGCAACCCACCTGGCTGCCTGGAATATGGGGGCCCAGGGATTCCATCCCAGTGGGGCTGAGGGGCTGGGGTGCCCGGGAGGCCTCTAGGAGGGAGGAGCCTCCAGCTGCTGGGATTAAAGGAATTTCTGGAGTGAGGAGAAGCACTTACTCAATTACAGTTTCCACGTTAGATCTTTTTCTTTCTAAGATTTGCCAGAGGGCACGTGCACTCACCAGAGAGACAGAGATAGTGAGATAGAGAGAGAGGGAGGGAGAAACAGCCCCTCCCCCAAGGGCATGATCACGGCACAGTCTGTCTCCATTTCTCCGCCTGGTGGGGACTCGAGGCATAAAGGCCAGGCACTGTGTTTTCAAGCTGCGGGTCAGCTGTTGAGACGGAGGCAGAGGCCGTGTGGTACCTGACCCCCTCACCCACCAGGGTTTAACCTTTCCACGCATGGTTTGTCTCAGTCTTCTGTTACAATCCCATGGGCAGGTGTCAGTATCCTGGGAGCTGCTAAGTGTCGGTTTGGCAGGCATGGCTTTTGCTGGGTTACTCAACAGGCCCCGTGATGGGTCAGTGTGACCCCAGGGGAGGGGTGAGTTGGCCTGAGGGGAGAGAAGGACAGGGCAGGGCAGAGAGGAGAGAGTTCGATAAGGGAGGAATGTAGATGAGGCCTCTTAGAATTGATCTGAGACAGACAAGGAAACGAGGATAAGTGCGTGGCACTGGGTGACAGAGGGTCAAGTCTGCAGGACTGGGCAAGGTCAGGGCTGAGGGCTACCGAGAGGCGGGACAGAGGCTAGGAGGAAACACTTCTCCTGCCCCTTGGTGCCTGCCGCAGTGCAGAGACTCGTGCACAGATGACGTGGCACTAAGGAGTGGCAAGCACACCCTGCTCAAGTCCTCGCAGAGACCATGGTGTTTCAGTGTGTGTGCATGTGCATGCACGTGTGCTGGGTGCGGGCTGGGGGACACATGTCAGGTGTTCTGCAGACAAGAGTGATCCCAGTTCAATGGTGGGTTAGGCACACACATGGTTGACAGTGAACCTGGCGTGGGCGGAGAGGTGTGCAGAGCTGCGTGCCACCTCGGGGACCGTGTTGTGGGGGGAGGCCTGTCGGGTGAGAGCTGGGTGGGTGGCAAGGGGCAGGAGACGGCTGCGGTGGCGAGGAAGCTGCCAGGAGGGGAACGGAGGGGGCATGGATGAGAGGCCCGGAGCAAGGATCCAAGAGCGAGCGCAGGCTGGGAAAACAGAAACGAAGCTCACTTTGACATCTTAGTTTAGGGGAAAAGATTTAGAGAATAGATTAATACAGTTTGCAAATCTTCAAAGGGGAGATTTTTTTTTTTTTTTTGAGAGATTTTTGCTATAGGGCACATGCGCTCGCCAGAAAGACAGAGAGAGACAGAGAGACAGGAAGCGAGAAATCACCTCCCGGGGGGATGGCCACACCGCAATCCCTTCTCAAAGGAGAGATTTTCTGAGCCAAGTGGGAGGTAAGACTTGGTTCCGTTTCTCTAGAAATTTGGGGAAGGGGAATTTGGCGCAAAAATCTAAGTCTCGGGGGAGAATTTAGATGCAGACGATAAGCAGTGAGAAACTGGAAGAGCACTATTCTATAAATAGACCGACGCCCTGTCCTCCGAGGGGTGTGTGCACACGTGTGTATAATGTATCCTACAACTTTGACACTAAAGCCCTTCTGAACTCTTCTGAGACTGAGGCTGGGGTTGGGAGAGAAAGCCCATCAGTCATCTGGGACAGCCCCGGTGATGACAACGGGCAACCCCGACTCACCCCTGCACCTGCACCTGCACCTGCGCCCTGAAGCACACACACTGTCCAGCACGAACGAAGGCTGACACGAGAAGCGCCGACTTTTCTTCAATGCTCTGTCCAGGGGACCAGCAGATGGCTGGAGGTTGAGGCAGCTGGATCCCACCTGGCCAATTGCACAGTTCGAGTCCCAGACCCAAAGGCTTGAGAATCATGCCAGTGTGCATGGGTGCCAAAAATCCTGAGAGAGAATGAAAGAGAAGAGGTTGTGGCATGGTCATCCCTCTGGGTGACTTCTCACTTTCTCTCTCTCTGCCTCTTTTCAGTGGCATACACACCCTATAGCAAAACAAACAAAAGACACAAAAGAAAAGGAAATAAAGATGTTCTTCTAGTTCTATTCCCAACAAATTCAATCAGCAAGTCTGCCCTGGCCATCCCCGTGTCTGCCATGTGGGGCCACAAAAGTTCTGGTTTGTCCTGGTCCCCTAGCCCCTCTGACACCTTACTACTGAGAACTCACGGAGGTCCTGCTCTCTTCAGTAACAGCTTCTAACCCTTCCCCTTTGACCTGGAGCCCTAGTGGCTTCCCCCGGTGGACCCGGGCTGAGTCTGGGAGCACGCACAGCCTCTGAGCTCGGGGGGATTGTAACGGCGTCATGAGGGGCTGCGAGCACCAGGCGGGGTGCTGTTCTGTCCCCGCCAGGCGAGGTGTGGATGCCTGCAGTAACAGGCGGGAGAAACGAACACTTCATTACCGAGAGCTCCCGAGGACACTACTGAGGGGGGAAGATCTGTGCCAACAAAGAAGCAACCCAGGGCGTGGGAGGGAAGGGGTCAGGGAAAAACAAATGACACGTTTAATAGACACAAAAGTGAAAACTTAATTTACTGATGATAACGGCTATGGTAATGTCTTTTTTTTTGTTTGTTTGGGGTTTTTTTGGAGAGGTTTTTGCTATAGGGTGGGTGCGCTCGCCAGACAGACAGAAACAGAGAGACAGAAAGCGAGAAATCACCCCCCAGGGGGGATGGCCACGCTGCAATCCCTTCTCCTCCATTCTCCTCTTGGGATCTTGGGCACGCACGCACACGAGTCCGGCGTGAGTTTAAGCCACCGGGTCCGGGACGCGAACTGTGGTCAACTACGTGGGAGTCCAGCGACATAGCCATTACACTAACTGCTGGTCCCATGGTAATGTCTTTGACTTGACTATATTCATGCTGGGAAAAACCATGTCACTGTAAAGATGAACAGTGATTAAATGTAAATTTAAAAAAAAACCAAAAAACCAAAAAAAAAACAAGCAACCAGAGCCCGGGTCTCACAGGGCAGCTGGCCTGGAGCGTCCTGAGCGTCCTTGCAAAGCGCTCCGGGCCTGGCCAGCTGCTGTGGGGAATGCCATGCGGGGTGAGTCACCGGGAGGGCCGCAGGGAGTCTGTGATAGCACATGCGGTGGAGGCCGCCCACACATCTTCCCTGCTCAGTAACCAGTTGCTGAATAACTCCAGATTAGGAGGGGGAGAATAGGATTGGGACGGTTAGTATTGTCAGTTTGGGATATTTTTGGTTCTAAAAAGAAATACCAAAATGTTCCCATGAGTATTCGGAAGTCCTCTGGACCCTCACAACCACAGAAGCCCAAGTAGTCACAGAAAAGGGCACAGAGTGTGTCGTAAAGGTGGTAGCCGGCTCGTCTACACCCGGGTCAGGCCGAGTTCCTGCACGTGCACGTGGTGCCAGAGCCTGACAAGTTGGGAAGAGGAGTGGGGCTCCTCGAGGTCTGGCCTCGGGCAGGCGGGGTCGCTCCTGCACTGACTCAGGACTGTGATCGGAAAGTGGACACTTGTCGGGGCCACTCGCTGCCTTCAGACGCAGCAGGGAACTGTGTGCTGGGAGATTCAGCCTGGGGGACGGTCACTGTGCTCAGCCTGGCTGCTCTGCCGTCCCCTGTGAGTGGAACTCCACTGCTGGGGGCGTGGGGGACGGGGACCCCTTCCCAGCTCTGCCCTACAGAGATGGACTGCTCCGGTCTGGGCAGCTGGAGCAACTGCGGGTGACCGTGTCTGTTTCCTGGGAACGGTCACTGTCCAGGCGTAGCGTGGGGCTCAGGTCCATGTCCGGAGTGGCTCAGAACTGGGAACATCACCCAATTAATGGAGAAGAAGCTCAGGAAGGGAGAGGGAGCCAGCAGGTGACAGTGATCCGAAGAGCAACCGATGAAACACGGCCACGGCGCCCTCTTAGAGCCAGTGCTGGGGGTCCCCAGGCAGCAGGGACTACTTTTGTTTTAGTAAAATGTGTGAAAAGGAGCTGGTGAGGGAAGCCTGTCCTGCAGGAGGAGAGGAAAAGGTGAGTGGCAGGTGGAGGAGGGGTCAGGAGCAGTGTCCCTTTCAAGGTGGAGCTCAGGGTAGGGTTGTCCAAGCAAGAGGGCCCTGAAGGGGACAGGTGTGCTGAAGGTGTCCTTGGTCCCAGGAGGAGGGCCGGGACTGGGTCTCAGGGGAGGGACCTCTCCCAACACCTGTGCAGAGATAAGGGTCAGGAATACAACTGACTGGGGGCAGGCGGGAGTGCTGGGAGCCATGTTCTCTGCAGGGAAGGAGGTGAGGGTTTGGAGGAGGTGGTGGGCTGGGCTGGAGCGAGTGGGGCAGGTCTGAGAAGGCTGTCGAGGGGACAGGAGGAAGGACGGGCCCGCTGGAAGCCTGCCAGAGCTGGGGCAGCTGCCAGGCGGGCAGGAGAGGGATTAGGGATTATGGATTAGAAGACGCCCCAGGGGATGGTGAAGACTGGAGTCAGCCTTCTCCCCTTGGCCCCTCCATTTCTTTCCCTGCTCTGTTTAACATACATGTATTTCACGTGTAGTCGTCACTCTGTGTCCACGAAGTCGACCAAACATGGCCGCAGCCAGCCCACATCAGTTGTTAGGAAACGGCGGAAGAGGTGCCCCTGAAAGAGACGTGAAGGAGTTGATGTCTACATTTTCCTTTTCTCTTATATCTACTGCCCAGGTGATAACTAATCTGGAGATGAGGTGAAGTACCCGGATGTGTATGGAGGACACGTGAGGACCGTCCCATTTATATGAGGGATGAGTGTCCCTGGAGTTGGCTATCTGTGGGAAGTCCTGGAACCAGTGCCCCTTGGATACCGGCCGTATTTACCTTATTATACATCCCCCCCCCCCCCCCCACCGACAGACGCACTCAGGGCACCTGCTGTGGGCTGAATGACGTGCGCCTCCTCCGACCAGTGTGCTGAATCCTTACCCCTAGGACAGTCATCCTTCCTCATCCACGGGGCTAGTCCCAAGGTCCCCAGGGAAGCCGAAACTGTAGGTAACGCTGAACCTTATATAGACACAGTCTTTTCCTACCTATGCACAGTCCCATGATAAATGTTAGTTTAAAAACGAGGGGCAGTGGAGCCGGCAGGTGGCATGGTGGCTAAGGGTGCGGGACTCACACATGGCTGTGGTTTGAGTCCTGGACCTGGCGGCTTGTTTTCTCACTCCCCCCATCCGTCAAATTAGAATGAATAAAATCAAATAAAGTAATTTTGAGAGGTTTTTGCTATAGAGTGCGTGTACTCACTAGAAAGAGACAGAGAGACAGAAAGCGAGAAATCACCACCCTCCCGGGGGGATGGCCATGCCGCAATCCCTTCTCCTCTCGGGATTTTGGGCACGCAAACACAGAGCCGCTGGGTCTGGGACTTCAACTGCGGTCGAGTACATGGGAGTCCAGTGACATAGCCTTTACACCAACTGCTGGTCCCAAATAAATAATTCTTTTTTTTTTTTTTTTTTTTTTTTTTAGAGTAGAAATGGACACAGGCAGCCTGAGTCTAGGTAACCCAAGCAACTTGTGCCGCCCAGATAAACTGGAATTCTTAAAAAAAAAAAATGAAGGACAGCAAGATATAAGCAACAATAATTAATACTAAAACAGAACAACTATGACGATATGTTTGTGGCCATGCTCTCCCCCTCTCGAAATATCTAGCTATCTGCTGACTGTACTGCAGGCGACTGAGGCCAGAAAGCGCCATCGCGGTGAGGGCCACCATGGCACCCAAGCTCGTGGCCTTATTGGAGACAGGCTAGCTGCAGACGTACATGCCCGAGGACATGGCAGGGTGGGCCACAACCTGGCATGACCGGTTTCCTCAGAAGAAGGGGAGATTTGCCTCAGAAGGGACCGACCTGGGGCCAGCAGAAGGCACAGTGGTTACATCAGTGGACTCCCATCACAGCTCAAGTCCTGGGCCCAGCAACTGTAAACTCGTGCTGGGCGTGTGTGTGCCCGAAATCCTGAGAGGAGAGCGGAGGAGAAGGGAATGTGGCATGGCCGTCCCCTCTGGGGGTGATTTCTTGCTTTCTGTCTCTCTGGCAAGTGCATGCACTCTATAGCAAAAATCTCTCTCTCTTAAAAAAAGAAGAAGGAGGAGGAGGAGGAGGAGGAGGGGCCAGCTCTGGACATGTCTCCATCTCGAACTCCCGGCCTCTGGAACTGTGGTCATGAGCTTTGGCGGTTAAACCCCAGCCTGCGCGCTCGGTGACAGCAGCCGTGACGGCAGTCCTGGCCAGGGGCCGCGGCCCGGCTTCATATCTGTGTCTCCTTTCTAGGTCCGAAGTACACTGGCAGCCTGAGAAGTGACCCAGCGTGGGGGGTGCAGAGGATGGGGTGAGACACGTGTCCCCCGACTTCAGCCCCGATGCTCCTGCCTTTAGCTCTGTCCCCAGGGCTGTTTCGTAATCTGAGACGGACCAGGCCGAGTGACAAGCATAAGCCAAATGGTGTGATTCACGTACCGTTCGCTTTTAGAATTCTGACTCAGAGTTGGCTTCCGTTTCTGGATCTGTGCTCAGCAAGGGAGAGCGAGGAGCCGTGTGGTAAGCACATGTGGTCCCAGCTCAGCGCCAGGCCCTGTGCCCCATCCTTTGAGGGGCAGTGGCGGCAGCACGTGAGCCCCAGGCTCCGTCTCATGTCTGAGTCTGGGTCACACGTGACATTAATCAACGGCTGGTTCCATGGCACCGTGGAGAAGGCGGCCAGGGACTGTGTGGCCAACTCAGTTCAAGTCCGGGACCCAGCAGTTTGAAAAACACACTGCGCTCATGTGCGTGCGTGGCCAAAATCCTGTAAGGAGGGAGAGACGGAGAAGGGGATTGTGGGCTGACTGTTCCCCATTGTTCAGGGTGCTGTCTTCCCTCTCTCTCCCTCTGGCAAGTGCACATGCCTCCAGCACTGATGGGGAGAAGGGTGGTTTTCCCCGTACCTGGGGGAGACATGCCAGGGCAGGTCCCGGAGAAACCTTTTGCTGAGTGGGTCTCGTGTGTGTGTGTGTGTGTGTGTGTGTGTGTGGTGTGTGTATGTGTGGTGTGTGTGTGTGGTATGTAAGTGTGTGGTGTGTGTGTGTATTTGTGTGTGTGGGGGGGAGTGTGGTGTGTGTATGTGTGTGTGGGGGTGTGTGGTGTGTGTGTGTGGTATGTATGTGGTGTGTAAGTGTGTGGTGTGTGTGAGGGTGTGTGTGTGTGGTATGTGTGTGGTGTGTGTGTATGTATTTGTGTGTGGGGGGGTGTTTGTGGTGTGTGTGTGTGATATGTATGTGGTGTGTAAGTGTGTGGTGTGTGTGAGGGTGTGTGTGTGTGTGTGTGTGTATGGTGTGAGTGTGGTGTATGGGTGGGTGCTTTTAGACAATGTCTCACTATTTCTTGATCTTCTTCCTTCAGCTTCCGGAGTAGCTTAGACTGCAGGTGCACCACTGTACTCCATTATCTGGGTGGGCCTAGAGTCAAACTTGAGCCCCCTAAGCCTCCCGTGTGGCCTCATCTGCCAAGCAGGCCTGAGTAGGTGAGTAGACCCTTCCTTTTCTCTCTCTCACTGGAGAGAGACAGAGAGAGGGAAAGTGAGAAATCACCCCCCGGGGGGATGGCCATTTTGCAATTCCTTCTCCTCGATTCTCCTCTTAGGATTTTGGGCACACACATACACGCAAGAAAGCCTCCAGGTCCCAGACTTGAACTGGGGTTGGCCATGTGGGAGTCCAGGGCTTTAACCACTATGCCATCTGCCAGCTCTGAGTAGGCAGGCCTTTTTACAACCTCTCATGCCACACAGGACTCCCTACATTGGCCTGAAAAATCCAACCACCCCTGTTTAGGTAAAGCCTCAGTCTTCTGCCCCTGGAGTAAACGTGGGTTCTCCAGGACACCCGTGAATGCAGCTCCCGTGTACAGCGGGAAAGCACAGCAGAAGTGGCGGTTCAGGTCACACGTATGTCTACTTCTCCCATATGTTTAACCACACAAGCAGAAAGCCTCATTAGAAGTAGACGAAGTTCTTGGCTGGCAGTGTTTGCATCGGGAGCCAGACCCATATGGCTGACTGCGGTTTGAATCCCCGTCCTGGCAGCTTGACAAACACGCCGGGTGCGTGTAGGTGCCCAGGATCCTGATGGGAAGGAGGAATGGGGAAAAAGGATTGTGGCCTGGCCACAGCCATGCTGGGTGGTGCTTTCTATTCCGCTATCTGTGTCTCTGCTGAGTGTACACGCCCTCTGGAAATAAAAAATATTAAAAAGATGGGACCAGTGAATGGCATAATGGTTATGTCACTGGACTCCCATGTTGTTGACTGCGGTTTGGAGGCCCAGATCAGGCAGTTTAAAACGCCTGTCAGGCGCCTGTGCGTCCGTGTCCAAAATCCTGAGAGGAGACTGGAGAAGGGATTAGGGCGCGGCATCCCCCTCTTGGGAGTGATTTTTGCTTTCTGTCTGTCTTTCCAGTGAGCACATGCACCCTATAGCAAAAATCTCTCTCTCAAAAAAAAAAATGTATGTATAAAAGAAAAAGTAATAAGATGAAGCTCTTGAATTCAGATGATTACAGGAGGGCTCTAGCTGCTGTCCACTGAATTGAGCGAGGGCCAGACAGCAGCTAATCTCTTTAGCAGGGAGATCCAGAAATACACAGAGACCCTTCTTTCTCTGCCTAAGCAGCTCAGAAGCGTAATCTGGCCTAGCCTGTCTGCAGATCCACTAGGTTGCTTCCACCTAGTGCAACTGACTCAGGGAAATTGGCAAAAACCCCCAACCCAGCCATTTTGGTTGACTGGAACTGGAACTGTTTTTAAACAGCGCGTGACTAAGAGATGTCCTACCCCGACTGGCTGCCACTCTCCGCTCTCCGCTCTCCGCTCTCCGCCACAGCAAGGCAGCTGGGGGAGCAGGTTGTAAGCCTCAGAGGCCACGAACATCTCCAGGCTGCGTCCTGGGAGATCTCTGAGAAGGAAGCAGGATCGAGAAAACAGTGTTGTAGCCTTCAGGAAGGCAAGCCCAGGGTCATCTTCCCAGCCTGGGCTGGGGCCCTTTCTTCATTTTCTTCTCTAATATCCAATTCCAAGGCCTGGAGCATTTCCTGATTTTGAATGAAGACCACCACTCAGTCCACGCCCCTAAGAATGTCGGGCCACAACCACCTGCCTGTCTTTCCAGGGCCACACCCACCTGCTTGTCTCTCCCCCCACCCCACACACACACCTGCCTGTCTCCCCTGGCCACACCCACCTGCCTGTCTCCCCTGACCATCAACAGCAAGGGAATGGACCTTTCCATTTTCATAAGCCTTATGACCACTCCAGGGACCACAGGGGTAAAGTTAACAAAGACGCTCAGCTTTCTTCTTGCTTTGTTAGTGATCTCTCCGTACAGTATTTTGGCTATGAACCAACCACCTGAAATGGGCAATGCAGTGAACATTTTCCCCACAATTAATTTTTTAGTGCTTTTTTTTTTTGCTGTATTAAGTTTTTTCCTTTTTGGTTGTTAATAATGAAAACTCTGGAAAGTTTATCAACCCTAAAACAACAGCAAAATAACTTACTAGGTGTGTATTATCTCAGGAGTTCTGTGATAGATTAGCTTTGTCATATTCCCCACAAGTTTCCACTGGAATTTGGTTGCACGAGTTCCAGAACAGTCTGAGACAATAGGATCTTTACAGCCCCAGGTCTTCCCACCTAAGGTCGAGGTATAGCTGCCCAAGTCTCTTCAGCTTCTTCCTCGCTGGTCCAGATTTTGGGCTGCCATTTTGAATACAATGAACAAAACATTGAAAGTAAGAATTTGAAGCCACTTCTTCTAAGGAAATACCCAGACAAGAGTACATTTGTGTACACTGAGAAAGTGCTGGAAATACCCTACACATCAGAAGCAGGAGATGAGTTACTCGAATACGCAAAGCAGACAGTCAAACTATGGAACTATTCCTGCATGACATCACAGCCTTCTCTCTACCCTGAACTACACAGCCTTCCATACGAAGTGAAAAAGGGCTTCTCCCTGGGCTAGTTTTTTTGTCAAACATTTACAACAAATTTGGAGAAGCTGGCTCTTGCAGAGCCATTTATATTGGGGCAATAGATACTTCTTTTTTTTTTTTTTTAGAGATTTTTGCTATAGGGATCAGGCACTCACCAGAGACACACACACACACAGAGAAAGTGAGGAATCACCCCCGAGGGAGGATGCTCACATCACAATCCCTTCTCCTTCATTCTCCTCTCAGGATTTTGAGCACACAAACACATGGGTCTGATATGTTTCAAGCTGCTGGGTCTGGGACTTGAACCATAGTGGCCATGTGGGAGTTTAGCATCTTGGCCACTATACCATATGCTGGCCCCTGAATACTTAAATTTTAATCTAATAAAGTTAATAGTTGCCACGTACTAAACTGTAGACAATGTGCAAAGATTTAAAGCACTCTTGAGGGGCCGACAGGTGGCATGGTGGTTAAGGGCGCTGGACTCCCACATGGCCAACTATGGTTCGAGTCCCAGAGCTGGCAGCTTGCTTTCTCACTCTCTCTTTCTCTCTGTCTCTCTCTGGTCAAATTTTAAAAAAAAGTAAATAAACAAAGTTAAGTAAAATAATTTTAAAAATATCACTCTTGAATTCAGTTCTGGGAGGCGGTAGCTGGTGTTTTACGAAAGGAGGCATTGGCGTCCCTCCACCATTAGGTCTCCTGTTGCCTTCCAAACAAAGGTTAGGGAGGGCAGTACAGCTGTGCTCATTTTTCTATGTTATTAAAAATAAATACACTGCTCTAAGATTTTAAAAAAATTAGCCATTTTTTAAAAACGTTTTTGCCATAGAGGATATGCACGCTCCACAGAGACAGTGGAGGGAAAGTGAGAAATCACATTGGGGGTGGGTGGGGTAGGGACACTGCAGTTTCCTCTTGTCCATTCTCTTCTTGGGAGTTTGGGCACACATGAACATGCACCTGGTGTGACTTTCAAGTTGCCAGGTCTGGGCCTCACACTGTGGTCGACCATGTGGGTGTCCAGTACCCTAACCACCACAGCACCTGCTGGCCACCACTACTCTAAGTTTAAAAGGCCCATTACAGAAATAGAACTGAGCTAGTGCTAAATCTGTATAATGTTCCAAAAAGGAATTTATACAACTACATGAGCAAATTGTGTGTGTATATATGTATGTATATATATATATATATATATATATATATATCATTAAAATAATTCATTGAAATCAAATGGTCTTGGATAAAATGCAAGTTCTAAAAATACTATTGATTTTAAAATTATCCTGAGTGAGTAGGCAGTTTTGATAAGCCATAATATTTTCTCCTTCCTCTGTAGATTTGTGCACATGATATTTAAATGTTGGCTTTAACAAAAACAACTTCACCTAATTTTGTTTCTTTTTGTCTCTTAGAACCTGAGAAGTTACTGTGTTTGTGGTCAAGGGGTATCTCGTAAAAGACAGGACAGTGACCACGTTGTGTCTGGAGTCTGTGCGCGTGTAAGTGGCTAGCTCTTCTTTGGAGCAGACGGGTTCCATTCTGATTGGTATTTAAAGGGGAAAACATTCGTGGGCCATCTGCACCCAAATTTCTAAGGAAGGAAAGGAGGAAGTGGTGAACTCCGAAGATAGAACCTTAGTTCCCTTGCGCAGAGACCTTGGCCATCAGGACAACCCACTGGGGACCTCCCACTGCTGAAGACTGAAGAAGCCCTGCCTACCCACCGGTCAGCCAGCTGGAGCTGTTACTGCAGACCTCGGGTGCGCCTGGTAAACCCCCTGCCTTGACTTACCCGCCCCTGGAAATGCTGAATCAATCCGCTGTGAAGAAGGAAATTCCAGTGGGAATTTATCAACTGTGACTAGTTACAGAAAAAGGGAAAACAAAACAAAACAAAAACACAAAAAACCATCATCTGGAGGTATTTTTTGCATTTGATAGAAAGTCCCTGTGCAGAAGGAAGTCAGCGAGCCCACGGTCACGGCCAGCTCAGGTGCCCGGTGCCGTTACCTGAAATGGGGCTCCAGCCTGCAGATGCCCTGATCTGAGCCATCAGAGGCAGCTCCGGCTCCTACCAGTGACCCTGGAAAACCAGATGGCCACCACAGAGGTACCTGCTGCGTCCTGCCCAGCGCAGTGAAAGACGAGGGACTCACGAGGCCTTGAAGTTCACACTTGGTCCTTCCAGCGGGTATTTTTTTTTTTTTTTAAAGACAGACTTTGCTATAGGGCACGTGGGCTCCTGGGGGGGAGGGAGAGAGCGGAAAAATCACCGCCCAAGGGGGATGGCCACGCCCCAATCCTTCTCCATTCTCCTGGGATTTGGGGCACGCAAGCACCTTGCGGCCAGTGTGTTTTAAGCCGCTGGTCTGGGACTCAAACCGCGGTCAACTCTGTAGGAGTCCAGCGACCTAACCGTCACGCCACCTGCTCATCCCCTACCGCGGTATTTTTGACCCAGCCCCCCGCAGGGTCCGTCGGCTGCCTGGCTGGGCCTGGGTCGTCAGCGTCTCCAGAGACCCTGTGCACCTAGTTTTGTTCACCTTTGGTGTCGAGATCGGTGGAAGGAAAGGGAGGGCCGGGGCGGGGGACGGAGCGTGATCCCGGCGGCGTCCACACCTCCGCCAGCGAGGCTGCTTATTACGGACGCGGCGTCCCCAGCCCAGGCTCGCGCGCTCCGCACGGCGCCTCCAAGCGCAATCTTTCCCGCCAGGATGCGCTCGGGTACACCTTCCTCCACCGTCAGGGGCCCCGGTGGCAAGTCCTCCCGTCCACCACCCCCGCCGCGCTGAGAGGACAAGGCCGGGCCGGGGCAGGCGCTTGGGCTGGTCGCGACCGTGGCCAGTGGCCCAGCTCTGGTTCGCTCCGCCATTCCCCCCGGCGTCCGCGCCGCTTGGGGCTTTCCCGGCCTAATCCCTCAAGTCGCGGCAGACTCGGGCCCTTGGGTGCGGGAGGTGGCAGCCCCTCGTCGCTCTGGCTGGGTGCTGTCCCTTCTTACCCACTGTACCCTGAGGCTCCACCTGCGAGACGCGGGTTCTGCGCGACCTGGGGACTCGCAGGTCCCCCCCAGTCTCTGGGCTCGGACTCCCGCACAGCAGCCGCGAGTCCCCAGGTCGGAGGGGCACGGCCCACAGGGCACCGCGCTCGGCGGCTGCGCCCACGTGTCCCCCCGTCCCGCGCGCCCGGGGAGTTCCCAGTCGTGACCGGCCCGGGTGGCGGAGTCGGCCCAGCAGCCCAGGCGCCCCGGCAGGTGGAAAGAACGGGCTCGGCCCTAGGAGCGAAGCGGCACTGTCCCTTCGCTTTGGTCCGGCGAGCTGACGCCCTGGGGCCGGGCGAGTCGCCCGGGGTCGGAGGTGCTCGACGCTGGAAGCTCATCCCAACGCCCCCGACCCCCACCTCGGGCCCTCGGAGGGCGGGGCGGGCCGACGGCGCCCGCTTCCCGCGACCCTGGCTCTCGGCTCTTCAGTCGTCCCGCGTGCTTTGGCGGGCTCCGGGGCAAAGCTGCCGGGTGCACGGTCCCCGCGGCGGGGAGAGACGTCTGCTTCGCCCGGAACCCCGGCCGGGAACCGTCCCCGGGCCCGGCCCCCGGGCGGGCGCCTCCCCCGGCTCGGCCGCCCCGCCCGCCGCCGAGCTGTCCCCGCCCGCCAGCCCGCGCCGCGCTCGGAAAGCCCCCGCGGCTCCTCCCACCCCCGGGGGCTTTTCTCCAGCCTCCAGCGACTTTCTCAGTGAGCGCAGCCGCCGGGCGCTCGCTTCCGCCGGGCTGGAGCGCCGGCCCCTGCTCCTCTGCAGACGCGAGACGCCGGAGCGAGGAGCCGTGACCTGCCGGCGCGCCTGGCCTCCGGGTCTCTCTGCCCGCGCCCGCGCCCCCGGCCCGCGTCCCGGCCGCCGGCATGGTGTTGCTGGCCGGGCCCGGGCCGGAGGGCGCCGGGGGGCACTGCATGTCCCCGCAGCCGCCGTCCCCACCCCGGGACGCGCAGGCCGAGGAGGACCCCGCCGAGGACGAGGAGTACGAGGACTTCTCGCAACTGGAGGACACCCGCAGTATCGCTTCGGATGACTCCTTCTACCCTCTCGACGATGATGAAGAGTGCAGCTTCGTGAGCGAAGAGAGCGTCCCGGAGGGCGTCCCGGAGGCGGCGAGCCTTCTGCGCGCCGCCTGCGCAAACGACGTGGGGCTGCTGCGGGCGCTGGTACAACGCGGCCCGAGCGTCGAAGAGGTGCAGGAGACTGATCGCAACGGCCGGGTAAACAGGTGTCCCCGCAGGGCTTCTGTCCCCTCCGCTTACCTGCCCCCACCCTCGCCATCCCCGCGCCACCCGGATCCCGGCGTTGGCTCGGTCCCGCGATGCCTGAGCCGCCGCCAGGAGCGCCTTTTCCTCGCGGTCGGGCGGCGCGGCGTGGCGTGCGGGAGCCCTGGGTGGCTGCTCACCCGGGCTGGGGGACCAGGGGAGGCCGTCTGCGGTCCCCAGCGCACTGGCGCGGGCCAGAGTTCCGCGTCGTCCCTCGTCTCCTTTTCTTTTACCGCCCCCAGGGGTCTCCTGTCCCTGAATTCGACCTGGGGACCTGCGCTGGAATTCTGGTTCACGCCTCTGTGAGGTCTTTCACCTGGAGTCTCTCTGACTGTTCCCTGTCCCCAGGCTCCCGGCAGGTGACCATCCCTCCTGGTCTGCAGGGACCGATCCCTCCTGCCTGGCGCCCCATTGGTCCCCTCGGCCCCCGCGCTGCCTGGCCCTAACAGGCTTCTCTGGGCTGGTGGATTTGGAAGGGATGTTCCCTCCCTCGTCCGGACTGTCGCACCCCCCGCCCCACCCGTTGTGCCCGGTGGACCGCGCGGATCTCTTGCTTTCGGTCACCACCCAGCCCCTGCCAACTGTACTCCACCCCCACCCCGCAGGGAGGGCCCAGGAGGGCAGAGATGGGTGCTCTGTTATGTCAAGACTCAGAGAAAGCAACACACATTTAGAAAAAGAAAGACGATTTTGACGTAAGAAAGACTGGCTCCTGGAAGGCAATCCGTCAAGCACTTCCAGGGAAAATCCAGAGTGACCAGGGTGGCCAGTTTCCATTAGTCACCCTGGGTGGACACGGGCGGCTTCTCACCTGACTTTCCCATCCCCAAGGTCCCATGGCATCTGAGATGCCAGCCCAAAGCAGGCACGCGTGTGCTTTTTTGGGGAGGAGGGCACAACTGACAGAAGCCATGTGACTCTGCTTGGGGACCTGGTGACTCTCTTCCTTTGGTTTATGTCGAGGGTGGGGGAGGCGTGCACGGTCTGAGCTGGACCTCAGCATACAGGAAGCCACGGTGTCACTCTCTCCTTGTGCTAAGCTGACACAGCATTTGCACCTGGAGGGAGGGTCTGTGCTCCTTGCAGTGTGAGGGGCGTGGAGAGGTGAGACCTCAGGTGGGGCCGTGGCACTGGCACTCCGGAGTCCTGCAGGTCCTAGCTGCTCCTCCGAGCAGTGCCCTCTCCCTGCCCTCCCTCTGCCCCACTCCAGGAGTTAGGACAGCCCTTCCCTGAGCCCCAGGGGCTTCTCAGGCCTACTTTCAGTTGAAGGGGGAGCTTGCAGGCTCAGATGTTTACTTCGGAAACCTCTTTTCCCCAGGCAGCCTGCTCTGGCCAGCCCTCCTCCCCACCACCCTGCAGAACTCAGGGAGGGCGCAGGTGTTCTGGGTAGCCTGGTGGTGTCCGCCAGCTGGGGCGTGCAAGGGCCAGGCCTGTGTACCCCACTCCCACTCCGAGGTGACACGGGGCTCATTCAGCTTTATTATTTTCCTTTAGGAACAAACATGACAAGCTTGAAAGCCGTTGCATTTGAGAAAGCTGACATGTGGAGCGTCCCCAGGGGGCTTGAGCCTAACCGACTAGGTTTCCGGGCCCTTTTGGAAAGCCCTTTCCCCAGGGTAGAGGCAGGGCCATGGCAGGGGAGCTGGCTCCAGCTTCGCAGCATCCCTGCCTCAGTTTCCTCATCTATAAAATCGGGGTGCTGACCGCCGAGCCTCCTGAGGTTGTGAGCAGGGCATGCTGCAGACACACAGCACTGGGGAGGGAGGGTCCCCACGTTTACGGCCCGGTCCCATTCCCCTCTCGCCTGCCTCCCCTGCTCAGAAGAGAGCACCTTCCTGTCTGCGTTCCCCCCTGCCAGGCGCAGCTTCCCCACGCTCTGTTTTCTGTTCCCTGTGATTGGGGAGGTAAGACTTTGATTTCTCTACCTTGAGCCTCCTCCCTGTTCGGGGTCACATAATGATGGGGACCAAAAGCGGAGACCCCCAGTCTCTATCTCCGGATCGGGAGGAGCGGGCCTCCGTTCTGCACTGACAGGAAAGGTGGGGGCCCTCGTTCTTCCCACCAGCCTCTAGATGCTGCTGCTCAGCCTCTGTTTTCCCGAGAAACTGCCAAAAACCCCCAAGCGTGGCTAAGTTCAAATGCATCATTCTGCAGGAGATGGAGTGTGCGTCATGGCCCGCGTGATTACTGCAAACCCACTGTGCGCTGCTTAGACACCCGAGGTACTCCAAGAGGACCCCCGACAGTTCCCGCCTTCGAGAGTCTTAACCTCACCATGAGAGAGCTTAGACTAGCAGCTGGTGCTGGGGAGCAGGAGTGGGTCCAGCAGGGTGCTGGAGACAGTGTCTCGGGGGCCAGGAAGCTCAGGCCAGTCCTGGCAGCCCAGGGGAGGCCAGCGGAGACGGTGATAGGATGGTGAGCTGGTCAGGTGGAGCAGGGGATGTCGCTAGGGGCAGTGTGGGTTGGCCATGGAGAAGAGGGAATGTAGGAGCTGAGGCCAGAGAGGCCCAGCCCGGTCCCCGGATGGGAGGCTGCCTGGAGTAGTCGGCTGAGAAACGGGGCCTCTAGAAGCAATCTGGTTTTTCCGCATGCCAGGTCCAACCTCGGCGCTGTGGTGTAGCTCCCAGATGGCCACATAGCTGGCGTCCTCGCTGCCTACAGATTCTGAGAGACCTTCCCGCCGACACCTGTTCGAGTCACCCAGAGCTGGGGTAGGGCAAGCCAGGCTGGACTTGTAGACAGGAGCAGAGACCGGAGAAGGTATCAAAGGGAGAGCACTCTGACGGAGGGACAGCCAGAGCAAAGGCTTCATGCCAGTCTGGACTACAAGCCTGTCCCCATTAGTGACAGTGAACACTTAAAGAAGGCCCAGGAACTTCCGGAGTAGGATGGTAACTGCGTTAATGACAAAGGACAGCTGACAACGGCTTCCTAGGAGGAAGAGGTCTAAAGGCGTTTAAACTTTTCTGGGCCTGCCTGCTGAGCCGCGAGCCCCGGTCAGTTAGGAAGTGAGCTTGTCTGAGCTGACGGGCATTGCACTCCGTTTGGATAACTACAGATCAGATGTGTTTTGTTTGAGAAAACCTGTTCTTTCCTGCCTGCTGAGCTTGGCAGAATATTGGATGAGGCTCAGCAAACCATTTTCCTTCTGAGATATTTATTGCTCTAAAAGGATAGTGTGATTTAAAAGGCAACATGTAAATATTTGTCAAATAAATCCCCAGTAACATTGGGAGTGTTCTCTCTCTGTCTTTTGGACTGATGACTGTTTTGTTCCCTCGGACTTGGAGACAGTGAAAGCTGCCGTAATTCTTTCTCCTGATTCTTCTCTTGCGCTCAGTATCGCCGAGGCTCACCTTTACGGCCCTGGCAGCTCTGGAGATTGCCGTGAAAACAAGGAAGTGTTTGAGCGCCTGTAATTGTTGCAGAAGGGCATTCTGAATGTCAGGGACTCTGGAACCAGATCTGGCCCCATTATGCTAAGTTTTCGTGATTGCGCTTCTTTCTTGATGGAATGAATCCTGCCCCTGCCTGTTTACATTCCAGGGGGCCTGGCCTGATTTTCCCAGAGCCCCTCCAGTCATTTACTCTGTAACTCAGCAAGGCACGCACCCACACCCAAGAGAGGTGTCCCCCATGGCTTCAGGGGTTTAAATGGAAGTGTTAGGGATTTATAGCTGTCATCAGGACTTTATCTTGAGTGTTTTTTGTTTGTTTGTCTTGTGTTTGTTTTTTTGAATGCTACAGGAAGATTAAACTTTGGAATCAAAGTTCCCTAAAATCAGAATCAAGTTACTGCAATTCCGGCCCAGCCTCCGCCTCCTCTGTACCCTGCCTATGCATAGAAACAGGCTAATTAATGTGGAAAGTAAATTCTCTGGTTCTCCCTCATTCCTGTTGACAGTGAGTTCTGTCCTAACCTTCCCCACCCTTGCTAAGGTCCAGCAAGCACAGGGAGAGGTTGGCCTTGCTCTCTGGAAAGGTATGTTCATGTTTCAGTTTGCACCCCCAAATTCTCAAGGGGCTGGCAGTGTGAATAAGGCAGGAGACTAGTGCAGAAGCCTGGGGGACAGAGACAGAAAGTGAGCCAGCTGCAGGGGACCTGGGCTTGCAGCCCAGGGTGGCAGATGTCTGCTCTCCCTCTTCTGACCTGGTGCAGGACCCAGAAGCAGTATGGTTTTTGATACAAGTGTATCAGTTATCTGTGGCCATGGTAATGCCACGTAACAAACACCTACGATCCTCGTGGGCATCGGTGGCAGTAAATATCTTGCTAAGCGTGGCTGGCTCAGTGGGTTGAGGCCTTGTTTGCTCCTTCATCAGTGTTCAGCTGGTGGTCAGCTGAGGTAGCAGGACCATGGCAGTTTTAGCTGGGGTGACCCATCTCTGCTCTATTGTGAACCCGGTAGTTTCCCAGAGACAGTGGTTATGAACTTTGGCAGTACGGTAGAATCATCTGGAATATTCAGTAAAAATGCTGTTTCTCAGACCACATCCCAGGCCAATTTAAATGAGACTCTGGAGGTGGGGCAAAGCATCAGTTTTTGTTTTGTTTTGTTAAGAGATTTTTGCTATAGGGCACGTGCACTCACTGAAGAGACAGAGAGAGAGAGACAGAAAGCAAGAAACCACCCCCGGGGGGATGGCCATGCCACAATCCCTTCTCCTCCATTCTCCTCTCGGGAGAATGCACACACACTTGGGCACGCACGTGCATGTCCCCCTCATGAGTTTTAAGCCGCCAGGTCTGGGACTCAAACCACGGTTGACCATGTGGGAATCCAGTAGTGTCACCATTATGCCACCTGCTGGTCCTGGCATCAATGTGTTTTAGAGCTCCCAGTGTAACTCCACTGCAGCCCAATGTTGAAAACCATGTGAAGCTGGTTTTCGCTGAGTGAGGTCTAGACCAGGAGCTTGGTGTCACCATCATGGAGATGGTCAGGAATGCAGACTCAGGCCCTGCCCAGACCTGTCAGCGAGAGCCCCCAGGGGCTTAGCACAGAGCATCCCCCTCACCCTGCGGCCCCACTGTGGAGCTGTGGTCATCCCTGGTTTACCCAGGAGGCAGTGGGAGGTACAGATTTGGGGAGGTGAGTGGGAGGCAAACCCGAGGAGGCCTGAGGCTGAACCTCACCATCTCCATGACACCGCAGCCTCCCTCACTCCCTGTGACATGGCATTGATGCAAAACAGCCCCCCTCCCCAGGCCTGCAAGCCCTCAGTGGACAGCAGAGTGCAACAATGGGAAGGGTGAGTCGGTGTCGTGAGGAGGGAGCCAGAGTGTACTAGAATATTCTCCCCTGTGGTCAGTGGCAGCGACTACGGAGATGGCTCACCTCTGCTCCGGGACCCTGTGGAGAGATCTCCCGTTCACATGTGGCGTCGCTGCCTTGTACTTATACACGGTGTAGGACAGAATCTGTTCCCTTCATCAGGTCCTACTTGCTAATTCACGAAGCATGGGATTAGAACTGAGATGAATGAGCAGGAAATCCAGTGAGAGTCCGAGATGAATGTGGCTTTGGTTTGTAAAGGTGGTGACATACTGACCCAGACCACTGGTTTATTTACTGACTAAGTGGAAGTAAACGTATTTCGAAATGTATTTTTACTGCAGGTAATTTCAGACTAGAGGCAGAAGCACAGGGACTGGTAGGACCGGAACCCATGTCTCGGAGGTCAGCGTGATTTTCCGTGGGGCCATTACAGGAATGGCTGTGTGCGTGCGTGCTTGTGTGAACATCTCCGGGATGTGAAGGGTGGCTGTCCCAGGATTAGAGCTGGCAGGCATTGTGAGGGTAAGGAACCCAGTCGTTCTGTAGATGAAGCAGGTGGGGCACTGAGGAGGGACATGGGTGCTGCAGGGGAGCTGGCCGTGGCCCACGAGCAGTGTGGGACGGCTAGAAATGTGGGGTATGGGGCCCAGAGGACGGTGTGGTGGTTTTGTTGCTAGACTCCCACATGGCCGACTGCAGGTTGAGTCCCGGACCCGATGGCTTTAAACCACGCCAGATGCGTGTGCGTGCATGCCCAAGATCCCGGGAGAACAGAGGAAAGGGATTGCGGAGTGGCCATCCCCCCAAGGGGTGATGTCTCGCTTTCTGTCTCTCTGTTTCTCTCTGTCTCTCTGGTGAGCGCATGATCCTTATAGCAAAAATCTCTCCCCCCAAAAAAAATGCAGGGTGTTTGTGTGTGGGGGAGGGGTGGAACATCCAGTTTCTCTTCTACCTTCCCCGTAAAGGCAGCCAAGGTGGAGGCGTGCGTTAAAAAGACCTAACACCAACAGGGCGTGTTTTGGCCTGCTCTGTCACTGGTAGCAGAAGATACCTGAGTCTGGGTAATTTAAGAGAGTAGAAGTTTATTCAGTTTATGGTTCAGGAGTCCAGGGTCAGAAGTCACATCCAGTGACTTCCTGGTGATGGGACTCGAGGCTGTGCAGGTGTCACATTGCAGACGAACATGTGTGTGTCTCTGCACGTACTTACGTGTCTCTGTGTGTTCTTGTCTCTGTCTCCTTCCTTCCTTATAACCCACCTGGAATCAGTTAAGGAGGCCCCGCCCTAATAACTTTAATCCTAATCTCCTCCCAAAGGCCCCCCTCAATGCCGTAGTCGGATTAAGTTTTCACCCTCTAATGCCATCACAGTCAAATCTCAACATGTGAATCTTGGGAGGTCGTTCAAGCCGTAGCTGGACATCCGAACTCCTGTGGAGTCATTTGCTGGTCTGTCATTTGTAAAAAAAGATACATATCGGTATAGGAAAAGGATTAATAGTCTGATAATGACATCCAACCCTCCTAATTCTTTAACAATTATAGGACTATTCAGATTTTCTCTTTTTTTAATAGTTCATTATGGTAGCTTTTACTTTTCTAGAAAACTGCCCCATTTCCCACCTATTTTGAAAGTGAATAGTGTAAGCTTTTTAATAGTTTTCTTTTTAATCTGCTATAACTATTACATTCTATCTTCTTATGTTTTTTAATTTGCACTCTTTTATAGGACAAAGAACTGTCAAAAGCATTTTTTAAATTCTTTTTCGCAGAGACTCAGCTTTTGCTTTGGATCTGTAAGCTTCGCTATATCCTTAATTTCTATTTTTCTTTTTGACTCTTTCCTTTCTTTATGTTTATTCTCCCTATAATTTTCCTAAAGTGTTGCTCTTGCACTTCCCCCCAATTTCGATGTGTAGTATTTTCGTTATTGTTTTATTTCTCTTTATGATATTTCCTTTCTTTTTGACCTAGAATTACTTAGAATTGTGCTTAGAATTCTTTAAAAGAATTATTTATTTAATTTTACTTATTATTATTTTAAAAATTTACTATAGGGCATGGGTACTCACCAGAGAGAGAGGGAGAGAGGGAAAGTGAGTGAACAGATTTCTAGGTCTGGAACCAGGGTTGGCCATGTGTAATCCAGGGCCCCAACCACCATGTACCTTCTGGCCCCATGTTTAGAGTTTTTAAAAAATACATTTTAAAGCTTTATTTAGAAGGACTTTTTTTTCCCATAAGGTACGTGTACTCACTGGACAGGGACACACAGAGACAGAGAGCGAGAAGGTGAGAAATGGCCACGCTGCAATCCCTTCTCCTTTTCCTCCATTCTCCTCCTGGGATCTTGGGTACGCCCGCAAACGTGCCTGGCATGATTTTCAAAATGCTGTGTCCGGGACTCAATGTGGTCAGCCGTATGGGAGTCCAGCACCTTAACCACCACACCACCTGCTGGCCCCTAGAAAGACATTTTAAAAAACTAGATTCAGAAAACATGGTCTGATACCACTTTTGGGGAAATTTTTGAGACTGACTTTTCAGAAGTGACTGGGCTAGTAATTCCAAATCATAACCAGGGAACATGCTAAGATTTTTCCAAAATAAGTCAAGATGATTTCATATCTAAAACAATATACAATCCTCTTTTACTAGAAGAAGCAAGGAGCTGGCCCTAGCACGGCGGGTAAGTGCCATGCTGCCTAAGAGGAAGCGGACCCCGCAGGGCTGACCAGGGTTTCTGTCTTAGTCCAGTGGCCACACTCCTGGTACATGTGGTCCTGGCCATGACCCCGACGGGGTGGAGGATGGAGGAAAAAGGATTGCTGAGTGACCAGACCCTTGGGGTGCTTTCCATCTATCTCCTACACGCACACGCACACGCGCACACACACACGCACACACACACACTGACATTTTAAAAAAAGAGAGATGAGAAGGCTTAGAGAAGCTGTTAAAATATGTGAATAAAGAAAATGTTTAATTCAAGAGGATTGGGAAATAATTCTCTTAGCCTTGTAGGATGAAAGTGTGTATATGGCGTGTGTATGTGTGTATGTATGTATATATGGGCTGTGCGTGTCCATATCCATGCATGTGAGAAATATTAAAAGATCCAGGGGTGGGGAAGCGTGCTGGTGGGAGAGTGGGAAGGAGAGGATGCCATTCTTAGCATGGGTGCATGTGAGTATCATGGTGGCATCTACTTGTAAATCTTGCCAGGTCAGATTCTAAGATGAAGTAGGATATTAAGAGTCCCTGATGGGGACCAGCAGTTGGCATAATGGCTATGTCACTGGACTCCCATGTAGTCGACTGTGGTTCGAGTCCCAGACCTGGTGGCTTAAACTCATGCCGGGCGTGTGTGCGTGCGTGCCCAAGATCCCGAGAGGAGAATGGAGGAGAAGGGATTGCGGCATGACCATCCCCCCCGGGGGGTGATTTCTTGCTTTCTGTCTCTCTCTGTCTTTCTGGTGAGCACACGCGCCCTATAGCAAAAACCTTTAAAAAAAAAAAAAAAAGAATCCCTGATGTCATTAAGTATGCACACACATGAAAGAATTCGGAAGAAACTATTCAAAGGACACTTGAAGGTGGATTGTAATTCTGTCTGCTAAATCGGAGATACCGAAATTAAGGTAGAAGTGAAATCCCGCATGACAGCTGGTGTGGTGACTAAATTGGACTGGAGTGGTGGGATTTCAAGCAATTTCAGAGGAGCAGGTACGCTTGCAAGAGCATGTTTATTCAGCTCGGGAGAAGCTCGGATCTGAAGTAGGCATTCGATGGGGAGAACCAGCAATTCTTTCTGGCGTCTGTGTCTGGGATGCTTGCTGGCTCCGGCGAGGCACATCCCAGCCCGGGTGGCACAGGCAGTCGGGGTGCAGCCTGTCAGAGGGGCGAGAGTAACCATGTCTTCCTGGCTCCGAGGAGGTGCCCAGGCAAGGGTGTTAAACCAATTCATGGCAGCGCTTTTCCCGAGACAAGGAAAGGCAAATGAAGCAGGTTTAAAAATAAAGGAAGGCCAGGGAGTTCCGCTGAGTAAAAAAATCTCAAAAGATTATCCACTGTCCGATTGCATTTATGTAACACTCCTGAAATAGCGCGACTGTGGATGTGGAGACGTGATTAGAGGTTGCCGGGGTGGTGGGGAGGGAGGAGTGTCTGCAGAGGGATCGCTGGGGCCAGGTGGTGATGCAGCACGAGAGTCGTGGCAGAGTCGGGCCCACACGCGGAGGTTCTAGGTTTGTGTCTGGTGATCTCCGGGAGTGCCCGAGTCAATGCCTGCTGTGACCAGGGAAGGCTGGCGGCTAGGGTGGATTGTGATGTCAGGACCCTGTGGGGAGTTCTCTGTCTCTGTCTTTCTCTCTCTGTCTCTCTTGCTCATGGAGGAGATAAATGAGCCGACCTAGCCAGAGGGGCCTTGTGCTGATGGAACGTTCTGTGCCTTGGCATGGAAGTTTCACACGGGTTAAAACGGCATAGAACTGAACACGTATGTGCACATGCATGTACACGGGCACACACACGAGCCCCCGCGTAGCAGGTGCAATCTGGATCACAGTGACGTCAGTTCACGGCATCGCTGTTGTACCATGGTTATGTAAGACGCCAACTCTGGGGAGAGAGGCAGAAAGTGCCACTTCCTGTGGCTCTGTAGCTGTTCCACAATAAAAAGTCTAATACCTTCTCGCGGTGGCTTTACCACCACGAACGCATCTAGTCTGGGAAGTGAAGAGCAGGGTTACTGTGTATAAAGGGACTAGCTGCAGCGCTGGGTGCCGGAACCCAGGAACTTGCCTTGAATGCTGGGTCTTGGGCTGCTCCCTAGACCTGCCGAGTCAGAACCTGCACCTTAAGGAGGTCTGAGCTGGTTTGCACTACATTCGGGTTTAAGAGCTCTAGGATTTTTCTGGAAGTAGAATAGAGTTTGGTGATCCAAGGGGCTTGGGTTGGTTACTGGTCCTGGACAAGTCACATGATCTGATGATCCCTGGTTCCCGCTGGATCCCATCTAGAAAGCAGGAACGTTACTGGGAGGGTAATAATACCTCCTAGAGGTTCTAGGCCACACAAAGGGGTGCTGTACGTAGGAGGTGCTTGCCACGCAGAGGACTCCCGTCAACGGATCATCGTTTCTGTGGGTGAGGTCATCTCGAGAGGGCTCCCAGTGCTGCTGCTTCAGTTCTAGCCATGGGAAAAGGTGGAAGCAAAGTAAACGTTTAACCAAGGAGAAGTGGTTAAGAACGGTGTGTCCACATGCTGAGGACACTTTTGTAAGCACTAACGCTGGCAGTTGGTGCCAAGGTGAGGTCGAAGCCAAGGGGCCGAGGACAGCAAGAGGGTGCGGAGGGGGTGCTGACACACCTCGGGCGCCTTTGATTCCGGGTGGGACGAGGTGGACGAGCTGCCCACGATGTGTGGCAGAGCAGCCTGGGGCTGGAGGAGGGGAGAGGGCAGCAACTCGGGGAAGGGAAGAACGGCGCACGCACCACAGCCTGCCACAGCCTCTTTGTTTTTCATCTTTTCACATTTGCCAGAGGATGCGAGACAGAGCGACAGAGCGGGAGAGGGAGAGGGAGGAAGCGCCCCTCTAATGGAGCATGGCCACGCTGGAATTCCTTCTCCATTTCTTCCCCCTGTTGGGGTTTTGGGTGTGCACGTATGTGTGCCTCACATGCTTTTCAAGCCACCAGGGCCAGGATTCGAACCATGGTTGGCATGTGGGATCCAGCCCCCTTAACCACCAGGCTACGGGGCCAGTTGCACAAGGCATCTCTTTCTCAGCATTTTCCTGTAATGCGTCAGTGCAGAGTCCCAGGGTTGGGGCTCCCTGCCCTGCGTCTTGCAGGGAGGGGTCTGTCTCGGTGCCACGCCTTACGGCAGTGGAGGACTCCCGCAGTTCCCCTGCTTGGACGTTGTCAAGGCGGGCACTGCAAAGGAGCTGGCCCTCCCCACCCCAACTGGGAGGGTCAGTCTCTATCATTTCCTCTTAGACCTCCTGGCTTTTGTTACTTTAAAACTCAAGGGACAATCGTCATCTGCTAAAAATAGTGGCGGTGACAGAGCTCCCCGTGGGCTGTTGGCTTTCTCCCTGCAGTGTGCGATAGTGGCCAGGCTTCTAGGAAGTGAGCTCCGTGGCAGAGGCAGCTAGGCCGACCTCAGCGGGGCCTGGGAACCAGCTTGCAGCGCTGAGAGGTCTTTTTGTTACAGGAATCGCAGTTCTCTGCTGACCGTCACACTTTGGAGAGTCCAGATCTTTGGGGGACCTGTTTCTTCCAGATACAAAAGCCCTGGGGACATAGAGGCCCCCGTCAGGAAGCTGGTGTGACCCGTGGCGGGGACCGGGTAGCAGGGAAGAAGCAAGGCAGCATGTCTTGTTACCCGTATGTCCTCTGGCTAAGGGTGGGCGGGGCAGGCCGGCTAGAGCCCTGCAGCCTGACCCTCCCCCTGCTGTGATGAGTGAGAGGCTGCTCTCAGCAGGGAAGGACCAGCCCTGCAGAGTAACCAACTAGCCCTGGTTTGCCTGGGACTTCCCCTGCCTTAGCGCTGAGAGCCCCGGGAAACCCCTAAGTTCCTGGCACCCTGGAACAGGTGGTCACCTTGACCGTGAAGAAGCCCACTTCTGTGTTGGCCGCAAACCGAGTGTTTACTGGGAGAGGCCGAGTGACCACGCCGTTCTTCTTTGCCTTTTCTGGAACTCTGCTTTGGGAGAAAGCTGTTCTGTATTAGCTGGCCCCCGGGAGGGAAGCATTGACCTTGACTTAGGTCCTTAGTCTGGGTTCTTTGACCCCATGAGAGAGCTGTCGCTTCTCTGGGGCAGGTCTGCAGAGGGACACAGGACAGGAGGCTTCAGGGCAGGCCCATGGCGGGAGGGTCTGGTGTCAGGGTTAAACCTCCACTGCAGTACGCGAAAAGCAGAACATATAGCATTGGCTAAAACATTTGGTTACTTAACACACTAGGAAGCCATGGTGGATTTGCTTTTAATAGAAATAATTATTAAAAATTTTACTTTCTGTTTTTTATTTATTTATTTTTGACAATTATCTTTTTTTAAAAAAAAATTTTTTTTAAGAGAGATGTTTGCTATAGGGCACATGTGCTCGCCAGAGAGACAGAAAGTGGGAAATCCCCCCACCCCCCTCAGGGGGCCTGGCCACACCGAAATCTCTTCTCCTCCAGACTCCTCTCGAGATCTTGGGTACGTTTGCACACACATCCGGCATGAGTTTGAAGTTGCCGGGTCTGGGACTCAAACTGTTGTTGACTATGTGGGAGTCCAGCAACATAAACATTATGCTATTTGCTGGTCCCTGACAGATTACCTTTTAATAATGTGACAATGTTGGGCCAGCATATGCTGTGGAGGTTAAGGCAGCTAATCCCACATGGCCAGCTGTGTGGTTCAAGTCCTGAACCTGGCAACTTAGAAAACATGCTGGGAACAGGTGCATGTGTGCCCAAAATCCTGAGAGAAGAATGGAGGAGAAGGGGTTGTGGCGTGGCTATTTCTCACTTTCCCTCTCTCTTTGTCTCTTTGGTGACCATACATGCCTTATAGCAAAAATAAATAATAATGTGATGATATTTACAAAAGCAGTATAATACCATTAATAATTTTTTTTTTCTTTATTTAAAGGCTTCTTTTGGGAAAGAGCCTCTGCAGATTCATAAATATTATCTCATTATACGCAAAACACCCAGTTGTTTTAGAAGGCCGTAACAGCATTTGATCAGGTCCTGGGCACGTGCATTAATTGCGTCTCACACATGGGGACTGTGGATGAAATCAGAAGTGGCCCAGGGTCTTTCACTACTCCAGCTCCGTGATCTGACTCAGTCACAAGCTATCCTGTTTCAAAGCCACCTCAGAGGGTGATGTTTTGTACCTAAACAATGAATGACATGAAATACCTTTTTTTAAATTGTGGTAAAGTGTCTGTAACATTTTAAAGTGTACCATGCAGTATCAAATGCAGTCGATCTCCAGAACACTTTTTAAAACTGAAACTTTATACTTATTTTGCCTCCCCATCAACCCCAGCAACACCAGTCTACTTCTTTTTTAGAAGTATTTCCATTATTTTTTGATTTTATGATTTCTTTATATTCAAAGCATGGCACATCTCTGTAGCCTACAACATGGTTTTGCAAAGTGTGCATGCAGCATGTGACCATCAGATCAGGGACGTTACCATGCACACCATCATTTGCAGTGGAGAACTTTACATTCTTGTGTGCTTATTGTTTCTTCCCTGAGCCCCTCCCACCCACCCTCTACCCCTCACTCCTCTCCCTAACAGACTCAGGTATCTACACGTGCCCTCTCTACTGTTAGATCTCTGGATCTTTCAGTTTCTGCCACAGAGTTAGACATTCATTATACAGCGAGTGGGGATATACAGTATGTATCTTTCATGGTCTGACTTACTTTGCATAGCATTCGATCTTATGTAGTCTTCCACTTTGAATCAAATGACAGGTGTCAGCAAATCTGAATCCATGGCTTAATTTACAATGGGGTGCAAGTGTACTGAGTTATGACACAAAGCAAAGCCTATTTCATTAGTTCAAGGCAGTGACTAACAGTGACCACTAATAATTTTATCGGGCCTAAAAGTACTTATACTGCTAACCTTTTTTTTTAAATCTCTTAATTAAAAAAAAAATTATTAATTTTATTTATTAACATTTAATTTGTCAGAGAGAGAAAGAGAACGTGAGAAAGCAAGCTGCCAGGTCCAGGGCTGGAACTGCAGTCACCCGTGTGGGATTCTAGCTCCTTAACCCCCATGTCACGTGCTGGTGCCTTATCTCCTAATTTTAATCCAGTAGTTGGACCTTTGAAAACAATTTAAAACTCATATAAACCTTTTGTCTGCACCTGGCAGGCTCCCTCCATGAGTTTGCAAGTGAACCGACTTTGACACGCGAGTCCTGTCGTCTACACAGAGGGTGGCTTCCCTTATGAACAACACGGAGAATGTCTCAAGTAATGGCTTTTGTTTAAAAGAGTCGATACTTCTAAATTCTTGCTATTAAAACACAAGATCAGGCCAGCCTGTGGCGTGGTGGTGAAGGCAGTTGGACCCCATGTGGCTGAACACGGGGGTGCCTGTGCGTGCACACCTAAAATTCCAAAAGGAGGGAGAAGTGGAGGAGGAAGGATTGCATCGTGACAGGTTCCCATCGGTGGTGGTTGCTCACTTTCCCTCCGTCTCTCCTGTGAGTGTGTGTGCTCTCTGGCAGTTAAAGCCCAAACCAAACCAAACCACAGTATCAGATGCTGAAGGAATAGTGAAAGGAAGTATTTTAAATATCTCTGCATTTTCAGAAGAGGCATGGCATGTAATTTTAAAAATATTTGACTAGAAATACACGTGCACAACTTTGAAAAAGTCTCCTCCAGTCAAAAAATTCCTAGGGAAACTCAGATAGGTACACAGATAGGTGCTCCCCGGATCCGAAAGTATGGGATCCTTCCACTCTGTGGTTAAACAACAAAAATGTTTAAATGAGTAAAATCAAATGGTTAAAATTAAGTAGTCACAGAATGCTTAGGAACAGAAAATAATTTTTAAAAATAAGAACTCTATTTAAAGTTGTAAGTAATGGGAAATCCCCCAAATGCAAAATAAAGAGAAGTAATTTGAAAGAGAAAGTGAAGAAGAATCTTTAAAAACAGCTGTGTCGATATAGATATATTCACATATCATATAATGTACCCATTCATTGTGTGCAAGCTTGAACTTTTTTTTTTGGAGAGGTTTTTTTCTAAAGGGCTTGTGTGCTCACCAGAGAGACAAAGAGAGACAGAAAGCGAGAAATCACCCCCCAGGGGGGATGGCCATGCCGCAATCCCTTCTCCTCCATTCTCCTCTCAGGATCTTGGGCACGCACGCACATGCACCAGGCATGACTTTAAGCCACCAGGTCTGGGACTCGAATCGCGACGACTTGAGAGTCCAGCGACACAGCCATTACACTAACTGCTGGTCCCCAGCTTGCACTTTTTAAAGGCTTTCCTATTTAACGAGGGGGACGGACAAGGAGAGAGAGACATGGACAGACAGACCCTTCACAGGATCTCCTCACCCCACAACCTCCCCTACCCCAGCCAGCCAGGATCCCCGGCGCACCTGGGTGTACAGGTTGATCGGGACCTGAACCCCGGCCTTCCCAGGTGGCGCCAGTGTTGTGCAGTGGTGTCCTCCCTGCCTGTGTCCCCGCCTGGGCCAGCGGCTTTTAGTTTGTTCACAAGTATGTGCGGCCATCACCACTGTCAATGTTCGAGCATTTTCATGGCTTCCGAAAGAGCCTCATTCCCTTTAGCTGTCAGCCCTCTACCCCACCCCAGCCCCAGGCAACGGTTAGTCTACTCTACCTGTTTGCAAGATCCGAGGCAGGAGGTTATGCAAGCAGAACTAGCCCTTGACATTTTCCGCCATGAGTGCCCAGCGCCGGGTCTACCACAGGAAGTGGCTGCCACGTGTGAGACTGCAAACCCGTCAGTCCTACCTGCAGTACCACATGTCCGCACATCGCAGCGTGTAAGAAGGGGTTACAGGGGCTGGCAGGTGGGGTGGAGGTTAAGGCGCTCGATCTCACATTGGCCGGCTCCGGGTTCAAATCCCAGACCTGGTGGCTTGGAAAACATGCTGGGCATGTGTGCATGCATGCTCAAAATCCCAAGCGGGGACTGGAGGAGAAGGGATGGCAGTATCGCCGTTCCCCTCGGGGGTGCTTTCCCACTTCCCTGTTTCTCTCTCTCTCTCTCTCTTCTCTCTCTCTCTCTCTGTCTCTCTCTCTCTCTCTCTCTCTCTCGTGCATGTGCCCCAGAGCAACAACATCAACAACAACAGAAGAACTTACTGCCTTTAAACTGCAAAGCCCTACCCGTGACCTGGCCACAGCGCCCAGCCCAGCCGCCCTCTCAGGGCCCAGACCCCTGCCCAGCAGGCTCACTGTCACCTAGGACCCACCCAGGACCCCAGACTGGGGCAGGGCAGAGCTCTGTGTTCTTCCAGCCCTCTAGAGGGTCCTGGCACCGCTTGTTTTTAAGGCTGCTGGCCGCCCTGGGTGTCTCTGCCTGTTTCTGGCCCTTGCCCGTGGAGCAGGTGTTCTCTCCTGGCTTTCTTCTCAGGAGCGGATCGAGGTCTGTACCTCTTCCTTGTCAGGCTACCCTGTCAGTCTTCCTGCTTCTGCCCTGCAGGGACACCTCTGCCTGGAGTCCGGCTGTCAGGTGTTGGGGGCTGGGACTTGCCAAGTGTCCATGGACATCATGGGATGATCCTGGCCAGGTCCTATGGGTGACCTGGCTTGTCCATCTCCCCCTCGCTAGCCCTTTCCCCTCTGCTTCCAAACACGTTTGGGTCCCTCCTGTCAGGAAAACCTCCCCAACCTGCTCACCAGTGGGGTGGGCCCTGGCAGGCCCTGGACGGCCTCTGCCTCCCAAGGCCCCCTCCCAGAGGCTTCTGGCCTCACTTGGTCCCTTGCCGGCCCAGGGTCCCACCCCTTGGGCTCCTCCCGGCAGCTCTCTCTGGCCTCAAGGGCAGTTTGCTGAGGCGCCTGTCCAGGTCCCGGGCTGGCCCTGGTGTCCTGATTTCTGCCCCCACTGAAGCTGGCAGGCTGTCCCTTCTCCCCAGCCCTGGGCACTATTGTCAGAGCTGGAGGACCATGACCCCTCCTGGGGGCTGTGTGCCGGGGGCAGGGGTTCAGACCCCACGCCCTCAGCTGAGTGCCCCTGGACACACAGCCTTGGGAGGCACACGACGTCCTAGCCTCCAGGCTCGCTGTCTCGTGGGCTGGTCTTGGCCTCCCTAACCTCCTCCTTGCAGTGCAGGGACCTTTTCATACTTCCATAAGGACATCCCCTCCTCGGGGCTCCGCTGGACCTTTGGAAAGAGAGCGAGAGAGAGTAAGTGACAGAGACAGTGCCCCCAACTGGGGTGACACCCCACTTCAGCCCCAGCTTCAGCCGGCCCCCCAGATCAGGTGCCTGGCAGACCCGGATGTCCTCGGAACCTCCCTGTGGTTCCCTGTGTTACGGTTGCCACCCGCTCCTCCTGCTCACCCGCCCCTGGTGGTTAGCTTTCTGTGTCATCGCCGGTTACTCGGTCCGCCCTGGCCAGGTGCTGGCGGGCAGGGGTTTTAGCTGTGGTGGCCATCTGCGGTCAGGTGACTCTCCGTCCTGGAGGCTGCCCTTGCTTACTGGGCAGACCTGCCGAGTCAGCTCAGGCCTTTGAGCTGGGGTTCCCAGGGAAGATCTGCCTTTGGACTGCGCCGACCTCTGCCTCGTCCCAGCCCCCGCCTGCCCTGCGGGTTTGGACCTGCCGCCCCCACAGTCCTGGGGACTGATTCCTTAAAATAATCTCTGTCTGCGTCTCCTGCTGGTCCGTCTCCCTGGAGAGCCCTGGCTGATGCGTGCTCTCGGGAACATCAGCTGCTGGCAGGGCCTTGGGTCTCAGGCAGCCAGTGCCAGCTCTCTGCCTGGACCACTTCCCCAGAGCCGCCTTTGCCTCGGGGATCACCCTGATTCCTCCCCAGCCCCCCAGCTTCTCGTCCTCACGTGTAGCTGCTGCCTGCAGGGCCGGTTCCTGGTGGACAGCCGCAGCCCACGGCCGTGCTCCCCAGGGCCGCTCTGGGCATGCGCAGCCGCTGTTCTGGACTGGCTTTCGTTTTGCACTGGGGCTGCAGATCCTGTGCTTTCTGGCTGCTTTATTTGCAAGCCCGCGGTCAGCGCGACCGGCCTGTGTCCTGTTACTTTCCAGGCCCTGGGAGGGGCCTTGGTGGTCTCCCATGTTTCATCGAGATCCCAAACCAAGCCTGTAACTAGCCCCTGGGTCCCGTCACTCTCCTGCCTGTTCTGTGCTGCTTCAGGGTCTAGCTGCACGTGTGTGTCTGCTACAACAGCGTCACCTTTGGATTCTCCCTCCTGGCAGTGCTCCTGGTGTTTCCCTTTGTGTCACAGAGGAGGTGACGCTGTGTCCCCAGCACACTCTGCTTGCCCCCTGCCACAGGGTATGCCCCCGCCCAGTCCTTGCTGCAGGGCCACAATGAGAGATGGCCTTCCAGGACCTTCTCCCAGGCCCCCATGCTGGGTGGCCTGTCAGACTTTGGACTCTTGTCACAATTTGCAGGTCCCTGGCCAGATCCTTTGTTTTATACGGGCTGGTTGATTGGCTGTGTTTGCCCTCCCGGCTGACCAGCTCTGTGCGGGAAGCCCTGCAGCCTCATTCTGGTTATGCTCTTGAACCTGAGCATACGGCTGGTGGTCTGTGCCCGCTTGTCCAGGGCCACGTGGGTGCTGAGTCCTGCTGCCAGTTGTGTTCCCTTGATTTTGAAAATATTTAAAAGTAGACCAGGACTTTTCAGCCTCAGAATTGTGGACGCTCTGGTTCGATGGCGCTCGGCCGTGCCTGCTGCCCCTGCATTGCAGGGTGTTGAGAGCATCCTGGCCTTGCCCCCCGGGAGCCGGTGGTGACGCTCGCCCAGCCATCGCTGCCACCATGTCCCGTAGGGGGCCCGTCACCCACTGCAAGTTACTGGTGTAGAGAGGGAAGAACCAGGTTGCTCCCAGTGTGGACACGGGCACCCGTGGAGGTGGAGAATTTGAGAGGCCCTTGAAGGGTTGGCAGCAATGCCTCATGGTTCTCTCTTTTGCCTGTTCCTCATCCCAAGTTTTGTCAGATTTTTTTTTTCTTTTTTTTTGGAGAGGCTTCTTGCTATAGGACGCATGTGCTCGCCAGAAAGACAGAGAGAGACAGGGAGACAGAAAGCGAGAAATCACCCCCCCAGGAGGGATGGCCACTCCGTAATCCCTTCTCCTCCATTCTCCTCTCTGGATCTTGGGCACGCACGCACACGCACCTGGCGTGAGTTTAAGTCGCTGGGTCTGGGACCTGAACCGTAGTTGACTACATGGGAGTCCAGCGACATAGCCATTACGTGCCAGATGTTTTTTAAAGTTAAAGATTTTAGATGCTTTAAGTAGGAAAGTTATATTTCCCAGTTCTTCCAAGATGTTGGTATGCTATAAAGTGAGAAATACCCATAGTTAGAGTTCTCAGCACCATAGACACTTCTCAGTTTTTTCTTGGATTTTTTTTTTTTTTTTTTGGTCTGTAGGGTGCACGCGCTTGCAGGAGAGAGACAGAGACAGAGAGAGAGAGGAAGTGAGAAAGCACCCCCCCAGGAGGATGGTAACACTGCAATGCTCCATTCTCTCCTTGGGATTTGGGGCACACACGCACACGTGTCCAGCGTGATTTTCCAGCCGCCGGTCCAGACTGGAGCTGCACAGCTGGCCATGTGAGGTCTGGCACCTTGACCTTCAAGCCACCTGCTGGCCCCTTGCTTGGGCTTTTGTCGTTAGAATTTTTTAAATTATAATTTTTTAAAGTTTTTTTTTTTTTTTTGCCATAGGGCGCGAGCACTCTCTGGAAGCCCCCCAGGGGAATGGGGATGCCACAATCCCTTGTCCTCCATTCTCCTCTTGGGATTTTGGACACGCATGCGATTTTCAAACTGCCGGGTTTGGGGCTCAAACCATAGTTGGCTACATGGGAGTCCAGCACCTTAACCACCATGCCACCTGCTGACCCTGTTCGAATCTTAACAGTAGGTTTTGTTCTTGGAGTCAGAATAGGCAAGTGAGCTTTTAAAACTCAGAGACTAGCCCCCAGAGGCAGGAAACAGCCAGTCTTCCTTGGTCACCCCCCGCACTCACCCAGTGCCTGGGCTGAGTGGCACCAAGGACACTGAGTGTAAGGGACCAGCAGTTGGAGAAATGGCCATGTCGCTGGACTCCCACGTAGTCCACCACGGTTTGAGTTCCAGACCTGGCGGCTTAAACTCATGCCGGGCGCGTGTGCATGCGTGCCCAAGATCCCGAGAGGAGAATGGAGGAGAAGGGGGGGGTGATGTCTCGCTTTCTGTCTCTATGTCTCTCTGTGTCTTTCTGGCGAGCGCACGCGCCCTATAGCAGAAACCTCTCCAGAAAGGACAGTGGCGGCGGAGCAGAAGCTGGAAAGGTAGGGACGCTCCCTCTGTCTTTGCCGCCGCTCCTCCTCGCTCGCCTGGGGGCCTGAGCGCCTCCTGCCAGGTAGGCCGTGACTTTGGATTCTCATAGGCGCCCGGCTGGGACCGGCTCCTGCAGGAAAATGAGCTCAGAGAGCCCACCGATTCTACGCTGTGGTGAGCTGTGTAATGATTTCAGACACTCCAGTGTAATAATAATGGAAATAAAGTGCACGAAAAGTCTAACGCATTGAATCATCCTGAAACCAAACCCCCACCCTCCCTCCCGTGAAACCAGTGCCCGGTGCCCAAAATGCCGGGGACTGCTGAGTTCGAGGAACAACACCGGCTCCTCTCCCAAGTGCGAGTCTTCATAAGGGCGGGTGGGCTTTGGCGTCCTTCCCAGCCTAGGCTCCTAGGCCCCCTGCGGCGAGTTCGCCTCTTAGATGACGCTCCCCTGTGTCAGTGCCTTTCCTATTCCTCGAACTGAGGAGCCCACGGGTGTCGCGTGGATGCGTGTGAAGCTGGGAACCGAGGGCCCCAGAGCTGGCCTGGGTGCGTGAACCTGATCCGGCTGCTGCCCTGAGGTCCTGGAGCTTCGGCCTTTTAGGTCTGACTTGGGTTGAGCGGGGGTCTCCGCTGGCCCGACGTGAGAATGTGGTTGTGTGAGTCTGTGGATCGTGAACCTGCACTCACCCTGGTGAAAGGAAACCCACAGAGAAACCTCGACAGCTAGAAAGCACCTCACGGGGGGCTGTGGCTTCTCCCCCAGCCCTGCACAAAGGCTGGCCTGCTGAGGTGTGTGGGGGTGCCTGGGCCCCTGACCTGCTGCCCCCTGGGAGGGGAGGCCCGGGGCTGTGGTGTTCGCTGGCTCCCGTGCCAGGTGAGGGCGCTACGCCTCTGCGATATCCATAGAGCAGCCGGGATTCAGAGGCAGCCAGGCCGGCCCCCCCAGCCGTGGGACGCCCTCCTCGCTGGCCCCCAGCCGTGGGACGCCCTCCTCGCTGGCCCCCAGCCATGGGACGCCATCTTCGCTGGCCCCCAGCCATGGGACGCCATCCTTGCTGGTGGCAAACTCCTCTAACAAACCTCTGCCCGTCCTGGAACTTCGCTGTGGGATCCCAGGCCCCCTGCTCAGACTGGGGGCCGAGGGCAGCACAGCATGGGCCCTGTCCTCCAGGGCCCCACAGAGGGCAGCAGTCTCTGGTGACGACCGCGCTGCGTGACTGTGAGTCTCGAGAGCGTCCTGGAGCGTGCGCTGGTGTCAAACGCGCGGTAGTTCCTTCTTCCTCGCGCAGCAGTAGGAAATACCGCGGCCCCACACGAAGAAGGCGGAGCGGGTGTTGGGGACACAGAGGTGGCCCTTTGCCTGCTTGGAAACCGTTGTGTGTACTGTGAGCATACGGCGAGGGCGGGGTCCCTGGAACGCCGAGCGTGCACGTGCGCCGCCTTCCCTGTATTTTCCGTAGGGCTCCTAAGGTGACATTTAGGCCGACGGCCAGTTCTCGCCTCCAGTCTTTGAGTGCTGGACGTTTTCCTGTGCAGCCGCTGACCGCATGCAGGAAATTGCTATCGGTCTCTGGACTCAGAGCCAGATTCGAAGGGAGAAAGCGCTCTCCAGTGCAAACGTGGGTCTTTCCAACACATTGACATTTGCTGGGACGTCACTCGTTCGTTTCCTGACTTTACCTTGACGGCGGTGCCAATCTGGGCCGTCCCCAGTGCACTCCCCGTGCAGGGGGCTATCCGTGGCTCTCCCTGCTTTGAACTTGATAGCGGAATGTGCTCGACTAAGGAACTGGGGGACTTCTGCGAATTTCAAGGAGCAGTAACGTTGGGGGTCTGTGAGGTTTTCATTGCAGGAAGATGGTTTGAGTTTAGTGATTGCTAAGGTATTTCTGAGTAGCGTGACCTCTCTCCGAACCATCTTGCTCTGATCTTTACTCTACTCTGACAATATCGGACACTGATATTTATTAAATATCGTATTTTGCTTCCAATAGAATTATTTATTGTGGAGGGACCAGCAGTTGGCATAATGGCTATGTCGCTGGACTCCCATGTAGTCAACCACGGTTCTAGTCCTGGACCCGGTGGCTTAAACTTACGCCAGGCACATGTGCGTGTGTGCCCAAGATCCCAAGAGGAGAATGGAGAAGGGATTGCGGCGTGGCCATCCCTCCAGGGGGGTGATTTCTTGCTTTTTGTCTTTCTGCCTCTGTCTTCTGATGAGTGCACACACCCTACACCGAAATTCTCTCCACAAAATAAAAAAAAAAGAAAAGAAAAGAAAGAAAGAAAAAATAAATATTTATTGTGGAAAATGGAAAAAGTGAGAAAGAAATACAAAGAAGGACAAAACCAAGTCACTTTTACTCCTAGCACCGGAAGATCCCAGTTGCAAACATTTAGATATTCCTTTCTGGCCTGCACTGTGAAATGTAGGTGGTCTATCATCTGTCCGTCCTTCTGTCTACAGAGTTACATATAAACACGCTCTCGGGTTCCGCTGTTTTCACTGACTGGCATACACGGAGCTCATTTCTATCAGAGATACTTCAGCATCGTGAAGTACTTCTGTCTGTCTGTCTGTCTCTCTTTCTGGTGAGTGCACGTGCCCTATAGCAAAAACTTCTCCAAAAAAAAAAGAGTATGGCCCTTTAAAGGCCATTTTGCTTTCTTCTTTTTTTAAAGTTTATTTTCATTTATTTCTCCCAAGGGAGAGAGTGAGCGAGTGCATACCCAATAGGGCCTTGATAGCATAACCCACCCCCAGCCTCAGACAGCCCTGAATCACGAGCGGTGCCTGCCCGGAGTACTCAGGGAGGGCTCTGGCTGCGAACCCAGAACCTGCTCATATGGATCAAACTCGTGCCTCTGTCAGGATCTCCATCTTGTTTTTTAGAAATACTAGCAGTTTCTTCTTTCACTAGCAGAGGATGAAATTTCCTGTCTTGCTGTTTCTTCACACTGAGCGTTCATGATTTAAAATATGGCAATAGCTCTGTTGAAACATTTAATGTCATGTATGTTTGTTGTAAAATTTCCAGGTAACAAAGAAAGGTAAAATGCCAAAGATGAAGAAAAATCATTTCGTTTCATGATCTAATTTCATGATTTAATATAATATGGTACATGTAACCTTGTTTTTCCCTAGCAACTCATTGAGGGCTTCTTTCTATTTCAGTAAGCATCATTTTTAATGACTGTGATGTATACTGTTTTCTGGGTATTTTCATTTATTTAACCTATGATTTCCTGGTAGACTTTGAAGTTATTTCTGGTTTCTAATTTAGTAGCAACACAGTGATTTCCTTATGTTTTGTGCAAGAGTCTAATTCTATTCTTAAGAAATTGCCAGATGTTGAGTGTGGATCTGTGTGATATGGTCTATTGTTTTCACAAGTCATTCTGCCTCTCAGAGCAGGACTTGCCTTCTCTCCCATCACATCAGGCTTGGCTGTGTTGCTCGCTTTGGTCAATTCAGTGGGAAGAGACTTGCATAATTTCTGGCCAGAAGTTGTAAGACACGGCCAATGATTTGCCATGCCCTCTTTTCACTCTGGCAGGAAACCCACAATTTCCAGCTAGAGTCTCCCTCCTCCTGAGTTCTTGAAGAGAAAACAGTGAGGAAAAGAGCAGCAGCCAGCCTGCAGTGGACATGTAGTGTGAGCAGGGAGTGGTTTGCCATAAGCCACTGGGACCCGGGGATTGCTTGTCACTGCTGCACACCCTAACTTATCCTGACCTACACAATGCCCATGGACAGATGTCCTCCAGAACGAGTGAACGTGCCTATTGTCTTAACTCCCGTTCATGCAGACACTACCTGGGCTTAACTCTCCATTTTATTAATACTGCCTCCGATGAACCTGATTCATATTAATACTCCTTGGCATTCATCTTGCTGTCCTGTCTCTGGTTATCACCTTTGGCCCAAAGATTTTGAGGTAGTGTCCTCTCAGTTCTCATTTTCATGTTCTAGAGAGATAACATCCCATATCCTGAGCCCCCTGACCACATCACTTCTGCTTTCTGCCTGGTGGACCCCGTAATGTAACCCCCGTGTTCCTGTGCTTAGCTTCACTCTGCCTTCAAATGAGTCATTCTGTCCCTCCTACGGAACACCCGCCGCGTCATGCCCTGGACCCCAGTAAGGGCTCCCGCCCCAGGGTGCACCCTCCCTCCCTCCCTGCCACTGGTTGAGTGTGCGTGTCCTGCTGGCCCCCCTGTCTGCTTGTTGGCCCTGTGAGGTGTGCTGCCTGCTTCTTTCCGGAATGTGAGTGGTAAACTCAGTCTTTCATGATTCCAGTCTGAGTGTTCCCTGCACTGCACCCAACAGCACCCGACCCACTCAGGCAGCTCACGTCACACCTCAGCCCTCATGCTCACCAGCAGGAAAAGAAGGTGTTTTCCTTCCACACTTTTGCCAATGCCAGTTATTTGACTCTTTTTAATCTTTTCTACCTTACGGTCAAAAAATGATATGTCCCTTTAATTTGCGGGTCTTTGATGATTTAGTGAGGTTGAAACAGGCTTTGTAGAATGTGATTACTAGTCCTTTATATTTCTTCTCTCTTTGAATTACTTCTTCATATGCTTTGCCCAATTTTCTATTAGTCTGTCTTCTTGAGGTCTATGATTTTTTTTTTTTTTTTTTTTTTTGGAGAGGTTTTTTGCTATAGGGCGCGTGCGCTCGCCAGACAGACAGAGAGAGACATAGAGACAGAAAGCGAGAAATCACCCCCCAGGGGGGATGGCCACGCCGCAATCCCTTCTCCTCCCTTCTCCTCTCGGGATCTTCGGCACGCACGCACACGTGCCCGGCGTGAGTTGTAAGCCACCGGGTCCGAGACGCGAACCGTGGTCGACTACGTGGGAGTCCAGCGACATAGCCATTACGCTAACTGCTGGTTCCCATGAGGTTTTTTTTTTTTACGTATGTTAAAGATATGAATTCTTTGGTATTTGTCCGACATCTTCCTTCTAGTTTGTTATTATTGATTGATGAATTGTTATTTGCCAGAGGGCATGTGTGCTGGCTAGAATGAGAGAGAGAGAAGTGAGAAAGCACGCCCCCTGTAGGATGGGCATACGCCTCGCTCGCCTCCCTCCTTTGCTTGCCTTTGTTGGGGTCAAGGCATGCCAACACACACACCCAGGGTGGTTTTCGAGCTGCCTGGTCTGGGGCTCGAGCTGCAGAGCCAGCCATGAGGAATCCAGCTGCTTTAACTACTATACCACCAGTTGGCTCTGTCACTCATTTATTTATTAAAAATATATTTTTAAAGGTTTTTGCAGTAGGGTGCATGCACTCACCAGAGAAAGACAGAGACAGTGAGAAGGAGACTGAGAAATCAGCCCCAGGTGGGGATGGCCATGCAGCAATCCCTTCTTCTCCTAGGATTTTGGGGATGCATGCACATGTCCCTGGTGTGGTTTTCAAGCTGCCATGTCTGGGACCCAAACTGCAGTCAGCCATGTGGGAGTCCAGCACCTTAACCATCATACCACCTGCTAGCCCCACTGGTATTTATTTTCAAATTCGGTTTGGGGTGTATAGAATTTTTAAAATTTGTGTCTTGTTATCTGCTGTCAGTTTTAGAAAATTCTCTACTATTATCTTTTCAAGTATTGTTTTGTCCCATTCTCTTTTTCTTCCCATTCTGTGACACCATATTCACGTATATTAAACTTTTCCCACTATGCTCTGTGCATCTTCTGCTTTATTGTTCTTTCTTTTTCACCTTTTATTCCTGTTTGGATGTTTTCGGTTAAACCATCTTCCAGTTCACTAATCCTTCCTTTGGCCTAATTTGTTACGGAATCACTTTTATATATTTAGAAAACTTAAAAAAAAATTATAACAGAGTGCATGCATGCATGAGAGGGAGAAGCACCCTCCAAAGTTCTTGTCCTGCCACAGCCCCTTTCCAGTCCTCTTGCCTGTCAGAGGTTGGACACTTGCGTGTGTGCCTGGTGTGTTCTTGGCTGGCTCGGCTAGGGCTTTGAATCATGGTCCCCATGTAGGAGCCAGCTTCTGCTGAGCAGTGCATTACTGCTGCCCCATGGAGCCAGCTCACTCTTATTCTTTTTCCTTTCTTTCTTTCTTTTCTTTCTTTCTTTCTTTCTTTCTTTCTTTCTTTCTTTCTTTCTTTCTTTCTTTCTTTTTTGTTTTTTTTAGAGATTTTTGTTTTAGAGCACACACATTCACCAGATAGAGAGAAAGACAGGGACAGTGAAAGGGAAAGTGACAAGTCGCCCCACACATGGGGGGATGGCCATGCTGCAATCCCTTCTCCTCCATTCTCCTTTTGGGATCTTGGGCACACACGCACACACGCCTGACATGATTTTCAAGCTGAGTCTGGGACTCTAGCTGTGGTTGACCATGTGAGGGTCCAGTGATGTAACTGCTATGCCATCTGCTGGCCCCTAGACAGTTGGTCACACTGCAATCCCTTCTCCATTCTCCTCTTGGGATTTTACATGTGCCGTGTGTTTTATTTTTCTTTTTTCTAAATAATTTGAAAACTTAAAATGATTTATTTATTTATTTATTTATTTAAATTTGACCAGAGAGGGACAGAGTGGGGGTTGGTGGGGAGTGAGAAAGCAAGCCACCAGGTCCGGGATTCGAACTGTGGTTGTCCATGTGGGACTCCAGCACCCTGCTGGCCTACCTGGCATGTTTTTTAAGCCGAATCTGGGGCTTCATCCATGCAGTTGGCTCTGTGGGATTCAGCTGTCTTGAGCACTGTGCCACTGGCTAGTGCTTAAGAATTTTTAAATTCTTAGTTTCAGTTGTTACATATTTTATTTTTGAATTTTTCATTTAATTCTTTATTAATACTAGTTCTCTGCTCAACTTTTTCTTTTGTTGTTATTTTACTTTATATGTTAATCTTTTATGTTAACATCTGGTCGTTACAATGTACAGGTCTCCTGGAGTGTTTCCTACCGTCAGTCTTTCTCTCGGTCTGGGCAGCTTCCTTTTATAAGTGCTAGACATTGGGCATGAAGACCGAGCAGCTCCGATGGCCTCGTCATATGTGCTCTGCCCCCTGCAGGCAGGGTGGGCCAGTCGCTGCAGGCTGGGCTGCATGCTCTCTGAGGTCTGCTCTTTCTGGGTTGCCTGCTTTCAGGGGTAGTGCTCTGGGCTACCTGCAGAACTGTGGCATGCGTAACAGGCCTGTCGCCCTTGGCAGGCCGAGAACGCCAATTCCATTCCCTTAACCCTTGAGACTGGTAGACTCTGCCTAGCCCTGGCCGCTGCCTCCTGCTTTCATCCAAGTCTCAGCCTCCCAGCCTTGGGAGTCAGCGCGGGCCACGAGGAAACGGTGGGGAGCAGGGAGCCGACTCAGGGCTTTTACCTTCTTTCTGGGGATTAAATCAGCAAGTCCTGCTACTCTTGGAAGTCTGATAAAAAAAAAAAAAAAAATCACGGTATCAGCAGGTGGCATAGTGGTTAAGGCGCTGGACTCCCACATGGCTGACTCAGGTTCAGGTCCTGGACTTGGTGGCTTGCTTTCTCACTTTCTCTCTCTCTCTCTCTCTTTCTCTCTCTCTCTCTCTCTCTCTGTCTGTCTCTGGTGAGCCCAAGTGCCCTTTAGCAAGTTAAAAAAATTGTAATAAATAAGATTAAGTAAATAATTTAACAATACTTTATTCAATATTACTAACTTTTAGTGGAAGAGTAGGTCTCATTGAACCTAGTTTCTTATTGCTGAAAGTGCAAGTCTCTGTTATTTGTCCTTTTACCTTGTTTACACTGCTGTTTTGCTGAGAAAGTCAAAATTTTTGTATAGTCAGATTTGTCTACCTTTTTCTTTATGGTTTCTGGCTTTGCTATCATGGTTCAAAATGTTTTTTCTAAGCCACGTTGATGGAGTCGCCTAAATCTCCTTCCGGTGTTTTTATGGTTGTATATTTAATGATTTCTTTTGGCATACAATATGAGGTTAAAAACCCAACTTTATTTTTTCCCATCTGGCTAGGGCATTTGTCCAGCCCCATTAATTGAGTAATCCATCTTCTGTGAAGATCTGAAATGTAATCTTTATTGTTAAATTCATGGCATCTCATTAATATTTTAATTTACATTACTTTACCGTATATTGAGGTTATATATATTTCACATGTATTTATTGACTTTCTGCTGTTTTTTCCCCTTCTTTCTTTTACTTGCTTGAAAACTGTACTGTTGGTGTATTTATGCTGTGATATATATATATATATATATATATATATATATATATATATATTTATTTATTTTTGAGAGGTTTTTGCTATAGGGCATGTGCGCTCACCAGGAAGAGAGAGACAGAAAGTGCGAAATCACCCCCCAGGGGGGATGGCCATGCCGCAATTCCTTTTCCTCCATTCTCCTCTCGGGATCTTGGGCACGCACGCACACGCGCCCAGCGTGAGTTTAAGCTGCCGGGTCCGGGACTTGAACTATGGTCTACTACATGGGAGTCCAGTGACATAGCCATTACGCCAACTGCTGGTCCCTATGCCGATATTTAATATAATGTTTCTGTTGCTATTTCAATAATTCTCTGTGTATCTTCATTTTGATTATTGTTTTTCAATTTTCTTTTATTATTACTTGTGATTTTTGATGTAAATAACTATTATGTTTTTATGTAGTTGAATATGTTATATATTTATTTGTTATTTTATTGAGCTTCTGTGTTTGGAAGCCCTTCTTTGTCTCAGTAAACAATTTTAGAGTGTAAGTATGTGTGTATGCTTGCATTTATTTTGCCTTTAACTTTTTAGTCCCTTGTATTGTATTTGGTTTTATAGTGTATGCACTTTTACTGCTCAGTAATTAACTTTTTCCAACAATGTAGGATCAATACTCATCCATTGTCCAGATTATTTTATCTTTAGAGACAAGGCTCTTATTCTGGGCTACCTGCTCAGTCATCCCTCTCCCCTGATAACTAGCTTTTTAATCTCACACCAATTCTGCAGTGTCTGTCCCAGTGTCTGTGAAAGCACATATACGCGATCGGAAGTGGGACGCAGCAGGTGGACTTCAGTGGGGAGCAGTTGCTTCCCCCCCCAGCTCTGCCCACCTGCCTGCTTCTCAGAGCGAACGCCTGAGCCACGCACACGTTCCTTTCACCTCCTCACAGAGAAGCAGTCTGCCTGTAATGACTAGTGGCCTTGATTTCTCCATCTGGGGCACGACTGACTCTCTGCAGTAGTGGTTTTGATGACCCTACCCTGCTTTTCCCCTCTCCAATCAGACCTCCTATCCATAATTTTTCATATACTATTCAAGTTCTGTATATTTTTTATTTTGACCTCTATTCCTTTTCCACCAAGTCTCGTCAGTATCTCATTGACTTTTGAGTGAGGACATTCCAAAACTTTCCCCACTGCCCTCCCCAGACCACCGTTCTGAGTCCTCACTCCCTTCCACTGATAAGACCAGTAACATTGTATTCTGTAATTCTGCTCAGTCTCTCCACTGTGTAGTTTGATTCATTGATAGAAGTTGAAAACAAGTAGCATCTAATTGTTGCAACCCTGTAACTACTGTTGGTTGAAGAGTAAACCAGTGTGTGAGGCCTGCCTTTCCTTTTCTGTGCAAGGACACATTTTAAATTATTATATAGCACATAGCTTCTTTCACTGCACTTGTTATTATTATTTTTGTAAAGCTTTAGTTATTAACTCATCATACTCCTTAAAAAAACTAAGCTGGTTTTAACTTTTATAGCTGCACTATTGAAATTTAGATATGCCAGAAGCCTTTCTTCCCTCGGGATATTATTTCAGGTATTAAAACTTCTCAGGTAGACATTTGGAGCATTCGATCAACTTATATGCTCCCGATTTTAGAATGGCCAAGAGGCTTATGCATTTCTTTCTTTCTTTCTTTCTTCCTTTCTTTTTTTTGGAGAGGTTTTTGCTATAGGGTGCGTGCACTTGCCAGACAGAGACAGAGAGACAGAAAGCGAGAAATCACAACCCCCCCCCCCCCGCCCCCGTGGGGATGGCCACGCCGCAATCCCTTCTCCTCCATTCTCCTCTCGGGATCTTAGGCATGCATGCACACAGCCCAGCGTGAGTTTAAGCCCCTGAGTCTGGGACTCGAACCCCGGTTGGCTACATGGGAGTTCAGTAACATAGCCATTATGCCAGCTGCTGGTCCCAAGAGGCACATGCATTTCTTAAGAATGGAACTGACACCAGAATGAATCAGACTAGCACGGGGTTTGCAATGGTCACCTGATATATGGGCAGAGCAGGTGCCATGGGCCATCCTCTTGTGAGTAAATGATCTCGGGAATGTCGAATTGTCTTCATTAGGGAGTTAGGGACTGCCCAGAACTCGGATTTCAGAGAGCTCAGGTGAGCGAGGGGTGGGTCCTCCTTGGTATGGATGTGCAATCTCTTCTTGATGTTAGTTGCTCAGGTAGTTTCCTTCTTTAGCATTTGCATTTAGTTGTTTTGAAGGAACAGCAGCGTTTATTTTGCAGGGCTTTATTTGCAAATGATTTGTTCTGTTCATTTCCCTAAGCAGCCATCTTTTTCCGCTTATTAGAAGTCGAGGCCACTGGTGGCTGGAGGAGTAAAAGCTAAGCAAATCACTCGGTGGATGGATATTTGAGTGCGTGGCATGGTTGGAACTTCCTTTTGCAAACGCCTCAAACAAGCACCTGCTCTCTCACAAAGAGCCACTGAGGTTGGGGACAGAACTAATCATGAGAAGGACATTTAACCAAATCTTGCCAGCAAGCACAAGCACTTGTTAGAGAGAGACAGGAGAGAGAGAAAGAGGGGGAGGCACCCCACCCCTGGGGCATGGTCATGCTGCTGTCCCTTCTCCATTTCTCCATCCTGTTGGGATCTGGGGCATGCATGCACCTGCACCTGCCACGGTTTTCAAGCCACATGGGATCCCAGCCACCTTAACCACCAGGCCGGCCGGACGCAATTTCCATATGCTGCTTGAGACTGCGTGTATAGGGATGCGTTCTCACTGTGTCAGTAGACTGGATATGATATTCCATGTGCATACTATCTGTAGAGTAAGTTTTAATATTAAATTGAAAATTCTCTCTAGCTATGCATTTTTATAAGATTAAGTTACCTGTACCACAAAGATCTATGATAGATTCCATGTTTTTCTCACTTACTTATTTATACAAAAATATTTTTTTCTGAAATTAAATTACTTGCACAATAAATGAATCTGCCTTATAGCAAACATCACTCTTTAAAAAAAGACTCATCTCTCTCTCTCTCTCTTTTTTTTTTTTTTTTTTTTTTGAGAAGCTTTTTTGCTATAGGGCACATGCGCTCGCCAGAAAAACAGAGAGAGACAGAGAGACAGAAAGCGAGAAATCACCCCCCAGGGGGAATGGCCACACCGCAATCCCTTCTCCTCCATTCTTCTCTCGGGATCTTGGGCACACACGCACACGCGCCCGGCGTGAGTTTAAGCCACCTGGTTTAGGACTTGAACCACAGTTGACTACGTGGGAGTCCAGCGACATAGCCATTACGCTAAGTGCTGGTCCCAAGACTCACCTCTCTTAAAAAGAAGTCTCAGGAAGTCCTAGACCACGGCAGGTGTGTGCCCAGCAGGGAGGTCTATGAACACGACCTGAGCCCTCCCCGAAGGTCAGCCTCAGAGGGTGTCATGTGGTACTGCTGTCCACTGTCTGGCCCTGTTTTAGGTGTGTGTGTAAGTGTGTGTGTATTTTAATTCTTGGACTAACAATAGGATGCCAGTTTTTTTTTTTTTTTAATCAGATACATTAGAAGAATAGTTACCAGCCACATTTCATCATAACTAATAAAGGGAAATTTAACATGAAAAAAGAAGAAAGGGCAACACTTCAGGGAAAGACAGTTCTTGGAATTGAACACAGGACACCCTATGAAGGCTGCCCTCCCCACCCCGTTGCTGTGCTCTGCTTTGGGTTGTCAGGACTGAGCGCAGCCTGGGGAGGGGTCCGGAGAACCGCCATTTCGGCCCAGAAGTACCCGGCACTTCTCCAAAGGCACAGCAGTGCCCGCAGGTGTGCGTTGCGGTGGCCAGGTGACATCTGCCAGGAGGTGGCATGGGGGTGACAACGATCTCTGCTCCCGGCACACCCGGCGGTGGTCGAGGTTGTCCCCGGTCTTGACCAGCCGGCCCAACCGTCGCCGAGGCCAGGGGCTCAGCTGCCAGCCTGGGCCTGCATGGAGGACGGCTGCTGCTTCTCCGTGGGCCCTCCCTGTCTCTCTAAAGATCAGGCTTATACCCCAGAAGTGGGAGTCCCCAGACGTAGCCTAACAGTGAGGTGCCGGGAGGGGCGAGCCAAGCGTGGACGGCACCTCACCCACACTGTGCTGCTAGTGGCGAGGCTGAGGCTGGCTGGTACGAACAGAGGTTTATTTGGCTTAGGATTCTGGGAGCTGGAAAGTCCAAGAGCATGGGGCTGGCATCTGACCTGTCCCAACACGGCCGGGGAAGCCATTGGGGAGGGAGAGGGGAGGAGGAGAGAGGCTTCTCTACTTCCTGTTTGCCCCTCTCACTCCTCCAGCCGATTGGATGGTGCCCTTTCGTTAGGCCCTACCTCTTACGGGTGGCAACAGCTCCCAAAGCCACACTGGGGACCATGGCTCCAGAGCATGAACCTTTGGGGGACAGGTCGTTATCCGAACCCTGGCAGGTGGAGGTCTGCTGTGAGGTCCTGGGAGTGGGAGAAGGCTGGCTCCTCCTCGCACTCTGCAGGCTAAGGCAGTTTAATGAGGACTTCCCTGCAGGGGCGGGGCCGGGAGGAGAGGCCACAGGGTGAATACCCCAGGACGGGTCACAGCAGGGCCCGGGACCACCGAGAATAGACCTGGGAGAGCTGTGGCCAGCATCGAGGGGTGCAGCCGTCCAGCAGGATGGTTCACCTTCCTCTGTCCCTCCCTCTGTTCCCCTACTTGGGTCCCCCCAGGCCAACTGGAATCCAGAGTATGGGGAACCCATGGCGTATCCAGTTAAGGTCACACAGGTTCCCGGGTTAGGATGTGGCTGTGTCTTCAGGGGGCCACAAATCACCCACTCCAGGTGGGCAGTGGGTCGGTGCTGGGAGTGAGGAGGATCATGGCGCAGACTCTTCCCAAGAGGCAGGGTGTGCAGTGGGGAACGCTGAGCCCCGTGGGTGTAGACAAGTCTTCAGAAGTGCAGCACCCTCTTCCTGGGCTCACCCTTGCACCCGACCTGGGCCTTTTCTCCCGTCTTCTCCACTCGCCACCATCTGGATGACTTGACTTGGGTAGTCTCTGTCTATCGCCCCTTTCCAGCCGCGATGAGTGAGCACGGGTGACAGTGGGTCCGGAATGGCAGAGGGGAAGCTGACAGTGGCCTGCAGGGGGGGAGACACGTCCCTAAGTTCTGCTTCCAGGACCAGAGTGAACTGTAGCAGTGGCCGCCTCGGCAAAGTCTGACCAGGCCACATCCGGCACACGCCCAGAGGTCTACCGTGTCGGGCATAAGTGCGACCTACCGTTCCAGGCCAGAAAAACACCACAGCCAAGTAGCTTCAGTGTGCAGGCACCCTTTAGGAGTGATTATACTTTCCGACATGGCCTGCTAGTTCAAGCCGGCCGCAGCCGGTGTGCGTGGCCTGCTAGTTCAAGCCGGCCGCAGCCGGTGTGCATGGCCTGCTAGTTCAAGCCGGCCGCGGCCGGTGTGCGTGGCCTGCTAGTTCAAGCTGGCCGCAGCCGGTGTGCATGGCCTGCTAGTTCAAGCCGGCCCCAGCCGGTGTGTACGTGTGGATTGTCTTTGAGCTGGTTTTGGATTTCAGGACCTGGAGTGCTGGGTTTCTTGCTCTGCTTGTTCCCCGGCTTTGGTGTCTCTCAGGCCCGAATCAGAACCACACGCCCGTCCTTCCCCCCACGGCAGGTGTCTGTTCTGCATCTCGGTCACCTCTGGCTTGGCCTCTCTGGCCCCTGCTGCCCTCGCTCACTCCGGGCGCGTTTGTGACCCCGTTCTCCTAGGAGTCTGTTCGCCGATCCACGTCCCGCTCAGCCTTGTGGGTGTCAGCTACGTTTCCTGTTCATCCCACTTGAGGGAGGCATCGTTCACGTAGAGAGAAGTAGGCACACTGTCAGCGGCCGGCCGGTGCCCGCCCCTGAGCTGTCATCCCCACTCCAGATGCAGGCTTCTGTCACCGCAGACGGCCCCTCTCGTTCCTCTCCCCGCATCCCCGCAGTCCCCACCCAGCACGACAGCTGCAGGTGTCGGTCCGGCCGGGGTGCTCTACTGCACACGGCGGCTCCCAGATAACCCCGGTTGTGGGAGCCAGTTACTTCTTCAGTGGCTCCCAGATCCCCCCCGTTGTGGGGGCCAGTTACTTCTTTCCAGCTTCCATTTGTGACGGCTTCACTGAGAATTTTCATGCCACACAGTTTGCCCGTGGATGGTCTGGGCATATCCTAGTAGTAAGTTGTTAAAGTTATGACAACATATACACGGTGTAAAACCGGTCATCTTGCCCGTGGTCCCGGTGGCGGGGCACTGCCCTCCAAAGCCTTCAGCGGCGTGTGTGATTTAAGTGTCAGGACCCAGCTAATCTCGACTGGCCAGAAGATCACCGCTTTTGTACCCGATGATGGTTGCTTGAACTTTACAGAGGAAAATGATGAAGGTTTGATTTCTGGATTTGGTCGACAAGGTCACGCTGTTGGCGACATTCCTGGAGTCCGATTAAAGGTTGTCAGGGTACGCAATGTCCCTCTTTTGGCTCTATATGATGGCAAGAATGAAAGACCCAGATCATGCATTTTGATGGTGAAAACACAATAGTTATAGATTTCCATATGCCCCCCCCCCCCCCCCCCCCATGGTAGCTGTCTCAGTAGGCGTTGTGTATCTCTCTGTGGTTTAGATCTGCCTTTCCTTCATGACGAATGACTTTGAGCATCTCTCCGCGTGCTTATTGGCCATTTGCATATCTTCCTTGGCTCAGTTGCTTTATATGGTCATTACTTCATTGAGATATAATTTACATGTGATAAAACACACATGGATTTCGACACCCAAATCTGGGCACAGACAATAAATAGCACCTAGATCAATGACGACTTCATGACTCCAAAAGTCCTCTCGTGCCATTAGCCAGTGGTCCCCTCTGCTTTGATCACCGTGTCTCAGTCTTGCTGCTCCATAGGGTTCATTGAATGGGACCCAACAGCAGCCCCTTTGCGGTGTCTTGCTGATTCGGTTCGGTGCCGTGTGTCTGAGATCTGCCTGTAGTTCTCCGTGTATTAGGATTTGGTTCTTTCATTTCTGAGTTGTGTTCTGAGCTTGACAGTGTCAGAGTTTGCTTCTCCAGTATGCTGGTGAGGAGTATTTGGATTGTTTGCATATTTTGCCTATTATGAATAACACTACTCTAAATATTCTTGTGCACATCTTTATGTAAATGTAGACTTTCATTTCTCTTGAGTATATTGTGAGAGGAATTGCTGGGTCACAGGTAGGCGTGTGTTGAACTTTAATAGAAACTGCCAGTTTTCCGATGTGGTTGCTCCATTTTACACTCCCACCTGCTGGGAGCAAGAGAGGTCCACACCCTCGCCAACATTTGCTGTTGTCAGTCTTTTTAATTTTAGCCACCCTAGTGGGTGTATGGCTCATTGTGGGTTTAATTTGAGTGTGCCTGATGACTAATGATATCGACCACCTTCACATTTGGGAAAAGTTACGATTTAAATTTTTAACTTAAAACAATCAAGTTAGGAGACACTGATGAGCACCTGCAGAACAGACAGCCCGGAGCCCACCGTGTCACACCACAGTTCTGCGTACCCTGACAGCTGTGAGTCAGACAGACAGAGGCCAGTCTTAGTTGCATCTTAAATCACAAATGAGTTGTCAACTCAGTTTTTAAAACGTGGGGGGGGGGGGGTTACGTATTTAAGGGATATTTTGAAAATAGAAGAACACGGCAAGGCTTTCCCTCCCACACTCCTCACGCTGTAAGGCAGGTGTGTAGCAGGAAAACCTGATGGGGAAGGCCCTCGGGGCTCTCCACTAGTTTTTGGCTCCAAGTCTGGCTCCTTGGCCCTCCTTGGAAGCCTACCATGACCTGGGCTTGCCCGTTCTCAGTCAGCCCCACGCCTTTGTACATGCCTCTCTGCCACTTGGATGCGTCCCTGTCCTCCCACACCACTCAAGTCCACTGTGGCCTGGTTGACAAGGCTCAGCTGGGTGGTGCCAGTCCCTCCCAGCCTGGCCCAGTTTCCAGTCGCTGCACTTTCTTCATCCCCTGGGCCAACCTCAGTGTCGTCATTGTTTACTGCTCTGTCTCCTTCCCCAGACTGGATTTCCCGAGGGGCGGGCCTCTAATTTCAGCATTCACCCTCCTGCTGTTGGATATGCCGTTTGTCACTAGCTCGTGTCACATAAAGCACAGCAAAATTTAGGGCATTGCAACCCAGTGGATGAAGAATTAGCAACATGGTTAGTTAGTCCCCCCAGACAACCTAGTTCAACCTACTTACCATTTCTGTTGGGTTCAGGTTCAATGTTGGCCATTCAAAGTGGGAGGGTCCTGACGTCTTCCTGTGTGACCAGGGAGGATGCCCAGGGAGCCAGGTGGCAGGCAAGACCTTTAGCTGGCACTTGAGAATATACTGTAGGTGCCTCAGCCAGGACTAGGTAAAAATTTATTTGGATACATGCTCAGAGACTGCACATGGAAAGAAAGTGTGTGTCCCTCTCCTGATTCAGAAAACAAAACAAAACAAACAAACAAAACTATCGAAATAAAATGAACAAGAAAAGCAAGCTGAGTTCTGGCGTCCCCGGAGGGAGGATGAGAAGTGCACACCCTGGTGCTCAGGGCAGTGTTGTCATCACTGTCCTGCTGAGAGTGTCTCCCAGTGACTCTGTCAGCAGTCCAGCCTTCTCTGCTAGGTACTACGGGCCACCTGGGCCTCCTGCAGGCTGATTTAGGAGGCCTGGACTGGACTCAAGACTGCATTTTTTTTTTTCCCTATAGGGTCTATGAGCTTGCAAGAGATGAGAGGAGAGAGAGAGAGAGAGAGAGAGAGAGAGAGAGAGAGAGAGAGAACCCTCAGGGGAGAGGGCCATGCTGCACTCCCTTCTCCATTTCTCCATTCTTCTCTTGGGATTTTGTGGGCACACATGTACATGTGCCTGGCACGTTTCTCAAGCTTCTGGGTCCAGGACTTAAACACACCATCACCCATGTGGGATTCAGCCACCTTAGCTTCCATGCCATTGGCTGGCCCCTGCTGCACTTCTGAATGGTGATGCTGCTGCTGTTGTAAGGGACCTCCCACTCTGAGAGGCCAGCATGGAACCGGAACCCAGCAGAAAATGGTAACCAGGTTGTCTGGGGGCAATAATTATTCATTTTGCCAATTTTCTACCCGCTGGGCTGGAATGCACTAAACTACGTTGCTTTACACCGTGTGTATGCATCACAGGCCCAGTGTCTGTGAATAGATTACCTTGGAAAAGTTGTAGGATTTTTTTTTTTTTTTTGTCATGGGTGGAAACTGCCATTGTCTGAATGCCTGCAGGGACCAGCGGGTGGGGGCTCCAGAAGGTACACACGCCAGGTGCAGCAGGACAAACATCCCACAAGGTTCTAAGTCTGAGTCAGACATTAGTGGACAATTTCAATTCCTTTCTTGAATTATATGCAGCATTTTTACAAGATATTAAAGTCAATAGTAAAAACCCAAAGATCCTGAAAGGTCTAATTTGTTCTCATTGGTTGATTGATTTTATGTTTATGGATAACCTCCCAACTCTTTCTGAAAAAGGTAAGCAGTAGTTTCTCTTTTCTGTACCATTTCTTACAACCGACAATGTTGCCTGTGCAAAAAACCAGGCAGGAGACTGGAAGTTTGATCAGAATTTTTCTTTTTCCCTGAAAAAGTTTGTGTTTTCCAGGGCTGGCCCTGCAGCCTAGTGATTGAGGGAACTGGATCTCACATGACTGACTGCAGTTCGAGTCCTGTGCCAGGGTCTCAAAAAGCACATTGGGCACATGTGCAAGCGTGCCCCAATCCTTGACAGGGTGGGGAAGAAGAGGGAAGGGTCTACACGTGCCCACACCCTGTCGGAGGGTGTTTTTCCCTCTATCTTTGTCTCTCTGTTTCTGGCAAATGTACATGTCTGTTGGCAATTAAAAAATACATTTTCTTATGATTAAATAAAAGTGTTGATTGTAGCAATTTTTAGTACAGAAAAGTGTGAAGAAAAGTCCACTCTAACATCACTCAGAATCAGTCACTACTGAAACCTTCGTGCGTTTCTGTCTCATTTCATTTATACATTGCTGATAATTTTATAATTTATAAAGTACATAGTTTCATTTTATATTATAATGTTGGCATTGCCTCATGACTAATATTTCATGTATATTTCATTTTTATTAATGTTTGATAGCATATAAGATTATACTATAGAACAAATTTTTAAAAATTCCCCCTCCCGAATTTCAAAAGAAGAACATTTTTGAGAAAAAGGACGAATAACACCCTTGTGTGTCCTGAGTGAGTCCCGACTGAGAGCACAGGGGAGATTTTCCTCGCTGTTGTAAGGCATTAGCTCCATCTCGTAACAGCTAGTGGATGTCAGCGGTTATTACTGAATACACATCCATTTTACTTATTGTGCATTTCCCTGTATAAACATATGTTTAACCTTGATGCAAGGATCCAGTACTCCAGACAGAAGCAAAGTTGTCTGTAAGCATGTACAGGCGTTAGAAGATTGTGGATGCATCTCGTCACTGGCTTATGGCCCGATACCTTCTGCTACCCAGCGGTACGTAATATTCCACCACCCCAAACAGTGGCTTCAAAGAACAGTGATCATTTCTTTTCTGCCCTAGTTACTGTGGCTCAGGAATTTGGGAGCAGCTTGGCTGGGTGCCCTGAGTCAGGGTTTCTCATGAGTCCAGTAAGATGTTGGATGTGGTGTTGTTTGAAGGCTTGACTGGGACTGGAGGGTCCCCTTCCCAAGAGGCTCAGTGCTGTCGCCGGCATGTGGGAAACGGCTGTTGGTTGGGCGGCCTCAGTTTCTTTCCTGATGGGTCTTTCCACGAGGTTGCTTGAGTGTCCGCAGGGCATGGTGGCTGCTCCCACCAGTGTCTGCTGTCCAGGAGGACGAGGGAAAGTAAGTGGCAAGATCTCGCAAGCACACACACCATAACAGCCGCCGTATTCTGCTGGGCACGTGGGCCAGCCTTGATTCGGCACGGGAGGGGACTCTCGAGGCTGTGAATGCCAGGAACAAAGGTCACTGGGCCACCTCGGACGCCGGCTCCCACCGTGGTCATGGTGACGGCTGTTGAGAGAAGTCCGTGGTGTGGACTGAATATGAAGGGTATTTTCGTGTCAGACACACGTGGTGTGAGAACAGGCTGCAGGCTCCTGGCTCCTGGCCGCTGTCCCACAGCTCCGGTGTGAGCTGATTCTCACTGAGCAAGGTGGTTTCTGTTCCATTTGTTTTTCTACCCTCCGCTCTTCTAGTTGTGCCTGTTACATTAACAACCTCTGCTGAGCTTCGTAACAATTCCAAGCCTAATTTTAAAGAAGACTAAGTGAATAAACAGTCAGAAGAACACGTCATTGTTACTGGCTGTCACTGCCTTCAGGTTAGCAGTTAGTTAATAGGCATGGTTTTCTGTCATCGCGGAATGCGTGTGAGGTAACTGTGAAGCCTGTTCTCAGTGCTGGGAAAACCAGACGAGCCTCTGAGATTGTATGTATTATTAGACTTGCAGTGAGCATACAGTTAAATAAAGTACAGTAGCTTCATAAAGTGACGATCATTAGACAAGCCTCTAAGATATAAATAGATCGTATAAATAAAGTACAGTAGCTTCATAAAGTGAGTAACAATCATTAGACAAGCCTCTAAGATATAAATAGATCATATATATATATATATATATATATATATATATCATATATGTATATATATACACAATTATATATATAATAGATCAGGTATATAATAGATACATAGTAGATTATATATAATAGATTATATATATATATAGCTAGACTTGCAGTGAGAATAAAGTTAAAGTAATTTCACAAAATGATTACAATCTAAAATCATAAATCTGAACAAGAAGTTTGCAGTGGTAATAAAATCCAAATTTCATGCAAAGTCTAGTCTAGTCTAGTCTAAAGAAAAGTGACTGACAATCTTGCATTTATCATATTCTAATTCCAGGGCTACTTAGTGAACTCTGACTTGGGGAAGAAATCTCTAGATACATTTTACATATTTATTTATTTGTATGAATAGTTGCCTTATTTCTTTATGTAAAGCAGTTTACTGGGCATCGTTTATTTGAAGTGGAAAAGCATAAATAAAGTATATAAAATATCTCCTATATACCATTGCCAATAGAATATTATTTATACAATTAAAAATAAAGGGCTGGCCGGCGGCATGATGGTTAGGGCAGCCGGATCCCATGTGGCCGAGTGTGTGGTTGAAGTCTCAGACTCAGCAGTTCGAAAAACATGCCGGGTGCATGTGTGTGGTTGCCCAAAATTCTGAGAGGAGGGTGGAGGAGAAGGGATAGTAGCGTGACCATTCCCTCTAGGGGGTTATTTCTTATTTTCCCTCTCTCTCTCTGGTGAGAACATGAGCCTCATAGCAAACTAAAAAGAAAAAAAAATGTGCACCTAAAAAGGATATTGAAATAAATCCCAAATACATGGGGAGTCATAAATAAGTTCATAGAAAATGTGTATTCTCAAAACACTAGGCATGGGGCCGGCAGGTGGTGCAGTGTTTGAGCTGCTGGACTCCCATATGGCCAACTGCAGTTCAAGTCCCAGACCTGGTGGTTTCAGTCGTGCCTGGTGTGTGTGTGCCCAGAATCCTGAGAGGAGAATAGAGAAGAGGGGATCGCCGCGTGGTCGTCCTCCCGGGGGTGATTCCTCACTTTCCTTCTCTGTCTCTCTGTGCTGAGCTCACGTGCCCTATGGCAAAAACTCTTATTTAAAAAAAAAATGCATGGATTTCAAATTTGCTTTGCACTAAAGTCAACTTGTACTTTAACTCCATTTCTCCACAGACGTTTTGAAGTTCCTTTCTTACATATGTGACTTGAAGGTGGCCAGCTAAATTTCTCATCTCTCCTTTCAGAAAAATAAAAGATCTTTTGTGAACATAGCCATACGTGAGCCCTGCACCCATTGTAGGAGTTCACACAGAAAAATCAGCACAGAAAGAGGTCGCTCGTCCTGCCCCGCGGATCTCCCACATCGGCACAGCGGCAAGGCGTCATCTCTGTCCTGGCGTGGCGTCTCTGGCCCGCGTTTACGCAGCCAGTCACTGGGCGGCTCTCAGGCGCCCCAGCACAGAGCTTCCCGCTGCTCTCCTGACATACTTTCGACGTCCCTACGGTGGATCCCCCAGCAGAGCTCTCGGGCTTCCTTTCGTTTTCTTTGATTTTGGCCGTTGCTTGCAGATTTCGATTCTTCACCCCGGAACTGGGGCTGCCCTCTGAGAGTGAGGCTTACCTCACCGAGCGGCAGTGGTCTTCCTTGAGGTTTCTCGGGACCTCGGGTCACGTCCTGTCTCGCGTGTGGAAGAGGAACAGCTCAGAGCTCACGTCACCACATGTCAACCTGTTCGCAGCCAGCCGAGTGTGGCCGAGGAAGGCGGCCCTGACACGGGTGCGGGGGTGTGCGTTCATTTCACAGGCGCTGACTGAGTGTCTTACAGTCTCCAGGCACTGGGGACCCAGAGCTTAGAACACGCGCCTTTCCGTTCAGTGCTCACAGCCGGGAGGGTCAGTGTGTGAGAGGCAGCCTGGTGAGCGCCTCCGGAAATGGCTGCAAGGGTCAGACATGTGCAGGTGACAGGGCTATGTGGGCGGGGGGCAGGGTGCACAGGCACTCCGTCCAGGTAAAGGCCACCGCATGTGCAAGTGTCGGGAGGCCTGGCACTAGGGAGAGCCCAAACCACAGGGACCTTGTGTGGTCACGTGTGAGCTCGGAGGTGATGGCGGGTGGCGTGCTCTGGCACAAAACGCACAGCCCGGAACAGTGGTTCCTGGGCGGCTGGCTTCACTGTGGAGGATGCTTTTGGGATATGTCACATGACGGAATTGCCAGTGTTTTGTTTTGCAAGCTACTCCTGTCCCCATCATTTTATAGTACATTTTATGCCCAATCGAATAGCAAAGATGTAATCTTGAAATAAAAGGAGGTTCTCTCTCTATATATATATTGGGGTCTGCCAGGTTTGCTCTGATAAACAGCCCCACCTCTCCGTGTGTAAAACAAGAAAGGCCTGCTTCTTGCGCGTTCCCGCTCTCGTGTGTTGCTGGAGGTGGAGGGGGTCTGCTCCCCCTGCCCTCACGCGGGGACACTCAGGCGGAGAGATTCTCCATTTCAAAGCTTCAAGGCGAGGCAAGGCAGAAGGGGGAGGTGGCCAGGCCTAAACTGTCTCTGAACGTGGCAGGGCCTCTCACTCACATCTCCTCACCACACACACTGGGCAGTCAGGGCAGAATTCGGAAAGGGTGGGGACTTGTGATTCTGGTGGTTCGTCGGAAACATCACGATGCATTTCTGCACAGAAAAACAGAAAAAAAGGTCATGACTTTGCTGATGACCCATAGTGCGTGCAGGGAAAAGTGATGCCGTGGGGACAGCTCTGGGGACCACTGCAACGATCGCCTTGTGTTTCGTTTGGTTCTGGGTTTTGGTGGTGTCGTCCACCTTCATCGGATCCTTCCCGGACCTCCGCTCTGGCTTGGGTTTACCCTGTACAGGTCGATGCGCAGGAGAAATGAAGACCCTGGAGACTGTCGTCAGGGCCGTTTCTGATAAATACTCAGGATTACTCGGGATGGTGTGCTTGCAAGTGTTTTTCTGCTAGACTCTGTATTATTTATAACTTGTCACTGTTGAGTCACTGACTCTCAACGGCAGTTTCCTCTGTCCCTTTCAGGAGATGAAGCAGCACAGGCCTATTCCTGGCAGCTTCAGCACGTGTCTTGCATGTCCTCTCGTGACCTGGGCTCTGGTCTTTTGCATAAGCTTCTTTGCTGCTTCTAGTAGGGTTGGTAACTGAATTTGGTTACCTTAAACGAAGCTTGGTCATCAAGAGTAACCAGGGCAGAATCAAGGGGGGAGCCAGGAGGGTTTCTTCCCTGCAGGACAGCAAGACTGCAGTATTAAATCATGTGCTCTCGCCCTGCATGACCAACGGGACTAGTCTCCAAAATGCGTCCATGCACGTATGAGAAATGTGGGTACGCATGAGCATAGTGTGACTAATCAACAGAAAAAGAACGGATTTATCCCTCTCTGTGCGAGGAATGCCAGCTCACCATATGAGAAAAGCAGAATTTCTACGGCAAATCATTTATGAAAATAAGACCCTGGTGGGTTAAAGGCCTAACTATGAAAACTTAAACTTAAAAACTTTTAGAGTTAAGAATAGGAAAATCTTTTGGTCTTCCAACAGTAAGGATGTCTTACATCACAATAAGCATTACCGCAAAGGAAAAGATTAATAATTTGATTGCATTCAAGTGGAAGATCAGGTGGTAAATTAAAAAGCAAATGGTGGGATCAGCAGATGATGTAATGGTTACATCGCTGGACTCCCATGTAGTTGGCTGCAGTTCAAGTCCCAGACCCGGCGGCTTTAAACTCACACTAGGCGTGTGCGCATGCATGCCCAAAATCCCAAGAGGAGAATGGAGGAAAAGGGATTGCAGCGTGGCCATCCCCTCTGGGGGGGGGTGACTTCTCGCTTTCTGTCTCTTTGTTTCTCTCTGTCTCTCCGGCAAGCACTCCTGATAGCAAAATAAACTCTCGCAAAAAAAAAAAAAAAGTGATGGGGTCAATAGGTGCATGGTAGTTAAGGTGCTGGACTCCCACATGGCTGACCACGGTTCAGGTCCTGGACCCAGCGACTTGAAAATCATGCTGGATGCGTGTGTGCAGCTTCCCATAATCCCAAGAGGAGAATGGGCTGTGTCATGGCCATGCCCCCGAGGAGTGTTTTCTCACTGTCCTTCTCTCTCTCTCTGGTGGTGCAGCAGCAACACAAAGCTCTGCATTGCTGGACCCATATGGGAAAGTCCTGGGTTCACATCCTCAGGCCTCCCTAAACAGCCAGGTGTGGTCTGAGCTGCGTGAAGCTGGGGGTAGGGCATGGAATAAAGACCCTAGTGGGAGGGGGCTCTCTCTCTCAGACTATAAGTAAAATAAAAACTCAAAAAAAAAGTAACTGGCAGCCGTGGCGAGAACAATCGTAGCACCCTTCACAGAGCTTCAGGGTCTAGGGGGCATCGTGGAGGCCCCTACTCTCGGTGGTGCCTCAGAGTGCGCTCCCCCATAAGGGCTGTGCCCAGCTGCCTCCTTTGCCACAGCCTCGTTCCAGTCTTGGGGAGGTTAGTGTTGGAGCCGTCAGCCCCAGGAGGCCACTGGACACGGGAAGCATGGCCCATGCAGTGGGGGTGTGCTAGAAGTGTAAAATTCACACTGCTTGCCAAGACTTAATCCAGAAAAGAAAAAAGTACAATATCTCATTAACTTTTTTGTATTAATTCATGTTGGAATGGTAATATTTTGGATCTGTTTGGTTAATTGGTCTTTGCTTTTATTAATGTGGTCACTAGAAAATTTAAAGCCACATTTGTGGCTTCCACTACATGAGCAACTCAGGCTGATCAATAACGAAAAGACAAAGAAACCAATAGGAAGTAGGCCAAGACATGAATAAATCACTCACTGAAGAGGAAATCCAGATGGCCAGCAGGCACGGCGAAAGATAGTCACTCTTGGAAGCCATTAGGGAAATGGGAGTTAAAAACCCGTTTATGCACATCCGATCCGTAAAAGTCAAAAGGGGTTGGGTATTGCGAGAATGATGAGAGAGTGGACATTTCAGCACTGATGGTGGGGTCAGTTGCTGCAATGACCTTGGGGAGCATTTGGGCTCGTATTCGATCCCTAGCTAGTCCCCTAAGAGCAGCGATTATCTCCTGGGGCAAGGTTGCTTCCCAGCGACATTCAGCAAGACCTGGAGACGTCTTTGGTTGTCATAAATGGGGGAGAGGATGCTGCTGGCATCTTCTGAGTGGAGGCCAAGGAGTGTCTGAACACCCTGCAGTACATGGACAGCTCCCCAGTAAAGAATTATGTGTCCCAATGTCAACAGTGCTGTGACAGGAAAAGTGACACTGAGGGGCCAGCCAGCCGCATGGGGATTAAGGCGGCTGGATCCCACACGGCCTACTGGGCGATTCGAGTTCCAGACCCAGCAGTTTGAAAAACACGCCAGGCACGTATCTGTGTGTGCTCAAAATCCTGAGAGGAGAATGGAGGAGAAGGGATTGCAGCATGGCCATCCCCCTCGGGGGTAATTTCTCACTTTCCTTCTCTCCTTCTCTCTCCCTCTGTGGGGAGCACACGCACCCTAGGGCGAATGAATAGAAAAGTGACGCAGCAAGAGTTTCAAGTAATTTCTGGTTTGGGGGCTTCCGAGATGCAGACCAGGTTCTGATTTCAGTGCTGTTTGTGGAAACAGCTTCGTGTCCACCAGGCTGGGGTGGAAGGGTGGAAGTGAGGGGCCGCGTGCTGGACACTGCCCGAGGAGGCGCCTTGCTGGTGGTTCGGGTGGATCACACGTCAGCACCGAGCGCAGTAGCCAAGTGCCAGGTACGTACGCGGAAAGACCAGCTGTGTAAGCAGTTAAAATATAAAATGCTCTTGGGGCTGGCAGGTGGCATGGTGGCTAAGGGCACTGACTCCCACATTGCTGACCGGGGTTCGAATCCTAGACCTGGCAGCTTGCTTTCTCACTTTCTCTCTCTCTCTCTCTCTCATCCTCTCTGTCTCTTTCTGGTCAAATGAATATAAATAAATAAAATAAAGTTAAATAAAATAATTCTTTAAAAAGTTGATATAAAATGCGCTGTGTCGTGAGCACTGTCTGTGCAGCGTGCATGTGTGATACAGCCCCAGCAGCATCAGGAAGAATGCACAGCAGTAGCCGATGGTGGCTGTCTCCGGGAGGGAGGGGACAAAGAAGGATTTCAACTCCTTCTGAAATGCTGACTTCTGTAGGACACATCGTTAGCCTTTGTTAGTGTGTGCAGTGAAGACGGGGCGTGTGTTACCTTACTGGCAGTCGATTTCCCTTCTGTCTGTATGGGGACGTTTTTCATGATGCACACCCGCACGCACACACGAAGAGCTGAGGGAGCCCTCTGCCTGACACGATCAGAGCTGCGGGGCTGTCCCCTGTTGGATTTGCCCGCTTTCCCCAGCTTTGACTCTCGGTCTTTGTCCACAGAATGTCCTGGGGACTCCTTACTGTGAGCTGGCTCAGGAGAAGCAGTGTGCTGAGGGGACATCCTCAGTGGGTGACGCTTGGGACCTGCCTGCTGGCCAGGTGGTCCCCTCTCCTGTCCCTGCACCCTCTGCACCAGACCAGAACTTGACCTTTTCCTTCCAAACTTCAAACAGCACATCCCGGAAAGTAATCTGGCCCAAGATACTAAAATCACACCCAGGGAGTGTGTAAAGGAAAGCGGGTGTGTGTAAGGTGCACCAAGTTCGAATGCGAGGACCTTTGCCTTGAACACCCAGCGCCTCGTTTCATGCAGACCTTAGTCAGGCATGGCTGCCGTGCGTGTTCTGTCTTCTCTACAAGCCACACGTGTCGAGGCACCTGCCTTCCCGTCCCCCTCTCACGCTTTCATTCCAGGAAGCCCTGTGGAGAGAGCTCCCACCTGCGGAATGGGGCTTCCAGGTGCATTTGTCACTGTTTCTATTTTTTTTAAAAATTATTTATTTTATTTTTTTGCTGTAGGAGGCATGCTGTCAGAAGTTACCCCCCGGGGCTGGCCATGCCACAATCTCTTCTCCTCCATTCACCTCTGGGGTTTTGAACGTGTATGCATAGGTACTTGGTGTATTTCTCAAGCTGTCAGGTCTGGGATTCGAACTACAGAGTCAGCCCTTGGTATTTAGCCACCTTAAGCACCACACCACAGGCTGGCCCAGTCACCATTTTTTTTTTTTATAATATGTTTAAGTAATGGACTGGTGTTATGAGGCTTTAGGGTTTTTAAGACCTTTATAAAATAGCCCTCCTTTGGGATCTGTTTGGAGACTAGCCTAATTGCGCGGTGTTTCCGCCCCTTCGGCTGCTGTAGCAAGTTCAGTGAACACCAGGGATGCGCTTGCACGGTTCTGGAGGCTGGATGTCCGGGATCAAGGGCCTGCTTTCCGGTTCTTAGACGGTGCCTTCGCAGCGTGTCCTTCCGTGGTGGAAATCCCATCCGTGGGGCTCCATCCTCACGACCTACTCACTCCCCCAAGGCCCTACCGCTCAGTACCGTCTCCTTCAGGATGAGCATTTCAGTGAGGAGTAGGGGACAGAAGCATCGAGTCCTGCAGATGGCGAGGACATTCAGCATGGACGGCCAGTCTGTGCTCTGCTCGTGCTGCCTGTATGGCCCTGCACCCCCAGGTGAGGCCCATGGGGACGCCAGCCCCTCGCGGGGAATTCCTCCTCCTCGTGCTGTTACATTTGCTCTGACCAAAGGCTCTGATGAGGACTTAGGATTTTTTTTTTCCTTTGGAGAGGTTTTTGCTATAGGGTGCGTACGCTCACCAGAAAGACAGAGAGAGACAGAGAGACAGAAAGCGAGAAGTCACCCCCCCAGGGGGGATGGCCACGCCACAGTCCCTTCTCCATTCTCCTCTCAGGACCTTGGGCATGCACACACACGTGCCCAGCATGAGTTTAAGCCACTGGGTCCGGGACTTGAACCGTGGTTTACTACATGGGAGTCCAGCGATGTAGCCATTATGCCAACTGCTGGTCTTCAGGACTTAGGATTTTTAAGCTTTTCTAAAATATTAACTTTATCCTGGACCCCAGGCCATCCCCAGTGGGACATTTCTTTTCTTAACCCATGCTGATTTTCACGTGCATTATCTTAAAACATCCTGAGAGGATGGAAAAGGCATGAAACACCACCCAACAGAGTTCTCACGTGATAGCGGGGACTCATGGTGCCACCAAGCCACATCTGGGCCTCAGTTGTGGCTTGGTGGTCACACACACCCTGTGCTGGACTCAGTGAGGAAGTCCTGGCTGCGCTCTGAGGTTCTGTACGCGGGGGCGAGCGTGTGCCCGTGAGGTGGGCTGCGGAGGCGGGGGCTGGCTCCTGGCGTGAAGACTGTGGTGGCGCCTCTCCTTCCGTCTCTCCTTCTGTCTCTCTTTCTATGTCTCTCTCATGGAAGACATCTCTTAAAAATAAATAGAAGAAATAAAGTCTTATCTGTAGAGGACCAACCTTCTCGCCTTTTCATAAAGCCATGTAAACATCTCCCAGGCCTGTCAGTGTTTTTATCGAGCTTCATACAAGTGGGTTTTCAAGTGACTGAAGTGTGCTCTCTTGATTCTGTACTTTAAAAAAATGTACTACAATGGAGCCAGCACGTGGCATAGTGGTTGGGGCGCTGGACTCCCACGTGGCCAGCTGTGGTTTGAGTCCCAGACCTGGTGGCTTGAAAATCACACCAGGTGCATGTGAGTGCATGTCCAAAATCCCAGGAGGAGAGTGGAGAAGAGAACGTCGTGGTGTGGAAATCCCCCCCGGGGGGTTGATTTCTCTCCCTCTGTCTCGCTCTCTCTGGCAAGCGCATACGCCCTATGGCAAAAACCTTAAAATACATATACATATACATATGTACACACACACACACACACACACACACCAAATGATGGCTGCTCCCTCACATTCGAGCGTGGACACTGGGATGAAGCCCACCCAGTACTTCCGCATGGCGGTGGGGTTCACATGTGCTTCTTGGCACCTCCTGCTCTTCCCAGCCATTTCTCTGTTTCGGGCTTTCCTGCTCCGTGAGCAGCCCCAGCTGCATCGGCCCCTCCTTCCCTCCTCACAGACAGCTCTTTTTTCCATTGTTTACAACAGTTACTGCAAAATGATTCCTAATGAGAAAGATATTAATGTAAACGCTGTTTGCTTACTTGTTTTTTATTGTTAATTAAAATGATGTAAGGTGCTTCGAACACAGCGCTGTTTTAAAGACTTCTTGCTGTCTAGGAACACAGAATAAAAAGTGAGTGGTACTTCCAGAGAGCCCCCTCCCCACCCAGGGAAGGAGGACTCTCAAGAAAAAGGGTGTGTGCGTGTCTGTTCACCTGCACACCTATGGGGGGGGGGGGGGGAGAGAGAGAGAGGGGGGGGGGGGGAGAGAGAGAGATAGATAGATTGATTTGCCTTAAGGAGTTGACTCATGTAGTTTGGGGGGCGGGGAAGTCCAAATCCGGAGACCGAGGAGGAGTTGCAGGTGCGTCTGAAGGCAGCTGCAGACCAGATTCTGTGTGCGGAGCCGGAGCCGGTGTCAGGCTTCTTTCTCTGAAGATTGTCAGAGGCTGGATGAGGCCCCTCCACCTGGGGGGGCAATCTGCTTTACTGCCAGTCTGCTGATTTGAATGTCAATCTCCTCTAAGAAAATACCTTCATAGAAACAGCTAGAATAATGTTTGATCAGGTATCAGGGTACTGTGGCCTCCCTAAATTGACACCTGAGGTTAATCCTCACACACTCCTGCTCCCCCTTCTTTTATTCTTATTATTTTGGTGTGATCCTTGTAAATATTTTCTTTTTTGGTTAAGAGAGATTTTATTTTTTTAGCTATAAGGGTATATGCACTCACTGGAGAAACAGAGAGAGACAGAGAGACAGAAAGTGAAAAATCACTCCCCAGGGGGGATGACCCATGCCTCAATCTCTCCTCCTCCATCTTCCTCTCAGGATTTTGGGCACACATGCGCACATGCCTGGCATGAGTTTTAAGCCTCTGGGTCTGATTTGAACTGCAGTCGGCTACGTGACAGTCCAGTGATGTAAGCGTTACGCCATCTGCTGGTCCCCCTTGTAGATATTTTCTATGAACTTTCTAGTCATGTATATGTATGCCTCTGTGTGTATGTAGATGTGTATGTGTGTATATGCACGTGTGTATATGTGTGTATGTTGCATGTACGTATGTGTGTTGAGAGCTTCCCACTTAGATAAGCATCATCTTTGCATTGTTAATACAGTAAATGATGTTATTAGGTCATGTTACCTTATAAATAGTACATTATCCTTCCTTTTAGGAAGGGGGCTCTGTTTTCTTTCTTTCTTTCTTTCTTTTTTTTTTTGATAGAGAAATCCTTCCCATTTTTAAGCAAAAACAGAAGCTTTTTGTTTGGTCATGATTCCAACTTTTTTTTCATGTAGGCTTTGAAAATGAGGACGGTATGCTGGGAGTCTGGAATTTGGCTTCCACTCTAGGTAGCTTAATTATTTTTTAAGTTACATCATTTTAGTCTCATGAATACTTGGCTTATAATATATTTAAAAAACAAAGTTTTTTGTGGCTTCAGGGAAGCACCGGCAGTGGGCTTCCATGGCCGGGCCGCGTGGCCAGGCCGTGTAGCCAGGCCCCGTGAGCACTGGTGGGACAGCCTCGGCTGCAGCTCTGTCAGACGGCACGGTCGCACCTCCCTCCCAGCCTGGGCGCAGCGAGGGTCTCCAGGTAAGGCAGAGAGCTTAAGCTACAGCCAAACACTACTAAGTTATTTATTTTATTTACATTGACTCGCTGTGCATCTTGACAGTGGTTCACCCAGCAGGAATGCAGTGCATGTTAGTCCAGTCAGAGACGTTACTGTATGTGTTATCATCAACAAATAACTTTTCATTTTGTGTCTCTTAATTGTCTTGTTTACCCCTGACCCCCGCCCCCCGCCACCACCCCCTCCTAGACTGTCCTGAGAATCTACGGCCGCCTCCTTGCTGCTGTTACCCCTCCCACCTGCAGTTTCTGCTGCGGCGTGCAGACACTCGGTGTACACGAGCGGGACGAACAGCAAACACTGATGTTGCACGTGCACGTTTCAGTGTTAGGAACAGGCCACCAAAGGGAGGGGTGAAGGGCAGGGTGGGGGGTTGGAATGAGTCTTTGGGAAGACCAGCTCGCCGCTCCTGTGTCACCACCCTGTTATCTGGGACCGGCAGGCTAGCCTTCTATTTTGTTTTTTCCCGGTAATCTTCATTTCTCATAGAGGATGAGCTCACATTCCCGAGGCCGCGCGGCTGAGTCCCGGCACAGGTGTCAGTGTGCACTGATGGCCTTAGAAACCTCTGTCCTTTAGTGCTGGACGCTTCTTCCAGGAATGCCTCCCGAGAAAACGCAGGCATAGCCTGCACAGAGCCTTCGCCCGAGGGATTCTCATTGCGGGGGTTACTTACGGGACAGAAAAACGAGACACAAACCACTCAGGTGTCCACGAGCAGGGCCACGTGCCATCACTGTGACTCTCCACTGTAGTCACAGATGCTGCCATGCCGCGAGGAATGCCGGCGAGGGGTACTTCTACTGATGTGGAAGAAGTTGCGGATATGTACCTGACTAAAGCATCTGTTACGTGGTCCTAATCTATTTTAAAGAACTGTGTGTGTGGGTGAGTGTGGATTATCATTTTCTCCTCTATGGTTTTGGATTTTTTTTGCAATAAATATGAGCTACTTGTATGATTATATAAAAAGAAGGAAGTTGCACTGAACTCAATGTGCCTTATTCATAAGGCAGAAAGTTGCAGAAATACTTCCATCCAGAGAGGTTCAAAATGAGATTCACGTGGTCCCAGATGAAATTCTAAGTTTGGGGCTCATTTTGCACAGGGAGCTGACAAGGTGGCTGGGAGGACAGAGGGGTTGGTGGCAGGGAACGTGTCAGCTGTCAGAGAGACTGGCAAGCTCGGTGGCTCAGTGAGAAGAGCCTGCCGCGGCTCGCTCTGCGGTTTTCCGTGGGATTAAGTGAGGTGAAACAGCTCACTCGAGAGAGAGGGTGTCCTGTTTCAATGAACACATGAACTGCCGTGTGTTAAATAGTCTTTGCTCTAATCACAAATTACTGAATGGATTATGTTGTGGCGTGGATATATCTTTTCTAAAAAGAATTATTTACTTAATTGTATTATTTGTTATTATTATTATTTTGTGTTCATTGGAGACAAAGAGAAGGTGAGAAAGCAAGCCACCAGATCCAGGACTAGAACTGTGTTTGGCCATGTGGGAGTCCACGTCGCAACTACCACACCACTTCCTAGCCCTGGATATCCTATTTAAAAAAGCAATGATACTGGGGGACCAGCAGATGGCGGTATGGTTATGTCGCTGGACTCCCACGTAGTCGACTGTGGTTTGAGTCCCAGACCCAGTGGCTTACAACTCAAGTTGCGTGCATGTGTATGTGTGTGTGCCCAAGATTGCAAGAAGAAAATAGAGGAAGGGAATTGCAGCATGATTGTCCCAGGGGGTGATTTCTCACTTTCCGTCTCTCTAGGAATTGCCATGCCCTCTAGCAAAAATCTCTCTTAAAAGACATCAATGATATTCTATAGAATTTTAAAACTAGAGTATTTGTGACTTAATACCCCCCCTCTCAGAGGGTGCATGCACTCACTGGGGAGAGATGGAGAGAGAAAGAGAAAATGAGACATCACCCCCATGGGGAATGGTCGTGACACAATCTCCTCACTCCTCTCTCCGTTTGGGACCTGGGGCATACATGCACACACCTGGCATGTTTCTCAAGCCGCCGGGGCCAGGACTCGAACTGTACAGTTAGCCATGTGGAATCTGGCGGCCTGAACACTCCCGTGGTGCCCATGGAGCACGTGAGCTCCCTGGTGTCTCCTACAGGGCACTGATTCTCCTCCCGAGGGCTCTACCGTCAGGACCTGCTCTCCTCCCAAAGGCCCGTCACATGGGCTCAGAGCTTCAGCACCTGTGTCCTGGGGGCACCCGGACTTCTTGCCTGACACGGGGAGATGCTATTGGCCCTCCAGGTGGTCTTCTGGGGACAAAAGAGCCCTTCTTTCGATCTCTGATACAGTGTCCTCAACTGTGTGTGCGTGTGTGTGTTGTGGGGGTGTCATGCATGGGTGTGTTGTGTGTGTGTGTGTCAGGGGTGTCATACGTGGGTGTGTTGTGTGTGTGTGTCGGGGGTGTCATGCATGAGTGTAGTGTGTGTGTGTTTCACGGATGTCATGCGTGGGTGTGTTGTGATGTGTATGTGTGTTGGGGGTGTCATGCATGGGTGTGTTGTGATGTTTATGTGTGTTGGGGGTGTCATGCAAGGGTGGGTTGTATGGGTGTGTGTGTGTCAGGGTGTCACGTATGGCTGTGTTGAGTGGGGGTGTGCGTGTGGGGTTCATGCATGGGTATATTGTGTGTGTGTGGGATGTGTCAGCGTGGGTGTGCTGTGGTGCATTGTAAAGGACAGCCTGGAGAGACCAGCAGGTGGCGTGGTGGTTAAGGCGCTGGACACTCCCACATGGCCGACCTGGGTTCGAGTCCTGGACCTGGTGGCTTGCTTTCTCACTTCCTCTCTCTCTCACTCTCACCCTCTGTCTCTCTCTGGTCAAATTAAAAAATCAATGAATAAATAAATAAAATAAATAATTATTTAAAAAAAAAAAAAAAAAAGGACAGCCCGGGCTCCCCGCTGCTGCTCCAGCTGACTTGGTTGAACCACAGGAGCCGGCTGTGCTTCTGCCGGTCCTCAGAGCCAGTGTACTCAGGCCCCTGGGGCATGTGGCAGAGTCCTGAAGGGACAGAGTCCTCCCCTGGGAGACACAGGTGGGAGAACCTGCCCGTGCCCAGCAGATCTAAGTGCCTCTGCTGCCCAAGGGGACTGGAAGGAGGTCCGGGCGACAGGGTGAGAGTGAGTTAGGGCTCTGTCCACTGCAGTGGGACAAACTCCAGCCTGAGCGCTCATAGCTTAGCTAACGCCCGCTTCAAAAACAGAACCAACCAACCAACCCAGGCCAGCCGTGGTGTGGTGGTGAGGATGGCTGGATCCCACACGGCACGCTGTGTGGCTTGGAACTCGCATGTGCGTGCGTGCCCAACTCCCGAGGAGAGTGGAGCAGGGAGTGCAGCGTGGCCACCCACGCCACCCTCTGCCGGGGTGATTTCTCACTTCCTCTCTGTCTCCCTCACTCTCTTTCTGTCTCTCTCTGGTACGTGCATGTGCCCTATAGCAAAAACAAACAAAACAAAACAAAACAAACAAAAAACCCCCTGACAAATGAAACACCCAAAACTCCAAACAAGAACAAAACAAAGAGGGTGGCAAGGGGTTATTGGTCCAGGTGATTGAAAAGCCCGTGCAGGGTCCCAGAAATGGTCTGTCTTTCCACTGTCCTTCCTCAGAGGGCGCTTCATCCTCAGCTTCAGCACCAGTTTGTGGGCAGCCACACTCCCGCCCTCCCCAGCCCCCAGAGCACACTGCGGGGCTCTGCATCCTTCCCGGATCACTGTCCAGAGCCAGGGAGGCTCTTCTGACACACCTACCAAGCTCCCTTGTCTTTCAGTGGCCCGTTGAGGTCACGTGTCTCTCCCAGAGACAATCACGGTGCTCAGAGGACAGGAGAGGTGATTGGTTTGGAGACTCGGCGCATGGCATGGCCCATGCTCAGGGGAACCGCGTAGCTGGTGGAGAAGGAAGGAACTTCCATGGAGTAGTCAAGACCTATGGGCTGGAGAAGAGAGGATGACTAAGGAGCCACCAAAATCCACCACAGCCCTTGTTGAACTTTGTCCTGCAATGAAAAGTGACACTAAGTTAAGAGGGGTCATCCCTGTGCACCAGGGTGTTCAGTGTTTGTTTCTAGAAGAAAGCAAAACACATGTACGTCTTTACCAGCTCAGTTTGATACTGTCTTGGGCCTGAGAAATGATATTAACCCCAAACAATGGAAAGTATTGTCTCAGAATTGAGACCGGAGTCTGCAGCCAGGGTGTCACAGCAGGGCTGTGATCTCAGAAGCTTATGAGGAGAATCCTTCCTTACCCATTCCAGCTCTGGAGCTGCCTGGGACCCGTAGTGTTCCTGAGCTCAGAAGCTCTGCCGCAGGCTCTGCCTGTCTCCACAAGGCCTTCTCCGTGTCTCTCATTTCTCCTTATAAAAGAGCTAGTCATGTTGGATTAAGGGGCTGATCCAGTCTGACCTAATCTTTCTTAATTGTATGTGCAGTGACCCTCTTTCCAAATAGGTCTGAGGAACGAGGATTAGGACTTTAACATATCGTTTTTGGGGGATCGCAGTTTCATTTGTAAGGAAGACTCGCGGAGGACTTAGTAGGCTCCGCCCTGTTTTGATGGACAGACCAGATTGGCTGTAGGCTCATGGCCCTGATGGTTTTACGGTAGAGTCGCTTTCTCAGCAAAGGCTTCTGATAGACCCTACATACAGTGGGCTGTCCCTTTTGGCCCCACTGGGGCCTGGGGACAGGGAAAGTCCAGGGACCTGCATAATGAAAGGGATGGATGTGTTCCCACCTGCAAGACCTGGGCTGCCTACCCCCCAGAGCTCGGGCAGGTCCTTGTGCTGTGAGTTGCAGATTCCCTCCTGGAAGTGGGCAGAGGAGTCTGTCTCAGGGAGGGAACGTGGCTGGCGGCCGGCCACTGCTGCTGTTGGTAGGGGCTCCATGGAGTGTGACGGGGCTTGGCCGTCCCCTCTACCACTCACCACTTGCCGTGGGGTCGGGCTCCTGTGATGGACCCCGCCACCCACTTACTCAGCAGTGCTTCAGCCCTGGGGCACTTCCGAGTGTGGCCCTCTGCTAGGCTCCGCGGCACAGGACCGTCAGCACCCTCTGCCCCCCCTGCCTTTGCTCCTCCGTCAGCAGAGAGGGACTCGTTGAGAGCCCAGATATTAACACTGTGGTTCGTTCGCGATTTGGCGAATGTTTAACCGGTAGGCCTCTCGAACTAGCCCTGGGCTTGCTCGCCCACCCAGCATGTGCCCGTCTCTCCCGCACCCCCAGGCTGGCACCCTCCTGTCCATCTGGTGGTCTGAGGACAGCCTGAGGTGCAGCGCCCGATTCTGCCCTGCGCCGAGTCTGCAGCCCGTCTTCCCCAGCCCCTGCTCCTGCATCTTCTTCCCCCACTCAAGCGTACCCCACCCACCCAGTCGCTCAGGCTGGAACTTTGGGTCACCCTGACTCTTCTCTCTCCTGGGCCCCATCCCCATCTAGCTGCAAATCTACCTTCATAAGGTGTCCCGACTCCAACCTCAGCTTCCTCCCACGCCTCGCCGGCACGGCCATCCCCACCCCACCTGCTCTCCCTGCTTCCACACTGGCCTCCTGGGGTTCTACCCAGCAGTGGAGCTGATGCAGCCACTGACACCCCACACCCAGGGGCTCCCGTCTCTCGTAGGACGCCCAGAGCCTCCCCGGGGCCCCTACTGCGCTCGGGTGCCTCTTCCTTCAGCATTCCCTCTTTGCTCCTCTGCCCAGCCCCACGGCACCTGGCTGTGGCCAGGGCACCAGGCCCAGTCCTGGCTTGGAGCCTTTGCTCCAGCTCTGTGGTCTCCTGAATGTCTCCCCACGCCCATTCCTTTTGGCCGAATCCCTCACCTGCCACATCTGACCCAGTGGCACCTGCTCAGGAGCCCAGCCCTACCACCTGTTCATAGTGAGTGGCCACCTGCCCCACCGCTCCCAGGCTGGCCTCCCGTCCCATCCCTCGTGTGTCCGTGCACTCCCCTCTGTTACAAAGTGGCTCCTCGGGCAGGGGTCTTGTTCCCCACACAGAGGCTGCTCTCCGAGTTGGTGCCAATCAGCATTTGAGAAGGAACCAGTGGCTGGTGTGCTCCAAACTGTCCTTGAGAACTGGGACTCAGGACTCGGGGTCCTGTCGCCTCTTGTCCAGGCCCCTGGAGGGCAGGGGGTGCCCAGGGGCCCCAGTGCTAGAAGACAATGCCCCACCTGTGTCCCTCTAACCACCTCCCCTCTTCGTTTCTAGACTGGCCTTATTGTCGCCTGCTACCACGGATTTGTGGACACTGTGGTGGCCTTAGCAGAGTGCCCCCACGTTGACGTCAACTGGCAGGACAATGAGGGGAACACGGCCCTGATCACAGCCTCGCAGGCAGGTAAGCACCTCCCACCCCGAGCTGCTGGGCAGCTGGGCTCGCTCAGGAGCGCGAAGCAGGAGGAAGGAAATAGGCGGAAATTATGTTTGGTGTTTGCACCAGCGACCAGAGACTTCACTGTCTCCAGTACGGTGTTTGCCACGGGCAGCTCGAGCTCTAATGGTGGCCAGAGTCTGTTTTGTTGACTGTCCCACGGTCTGGGTTTGTCCGACTGAGTCTTCAGAGTTAGATCCGGGTTAGACATTTGTGGCCAGAGTACAGGGTAGGCCATGATGTGTCCCCCTCAGTGTCACACCAGGAGCACACACTGCCCGCTTGCCACAGTCTGATGGTGCACATCTGACTGGTTACGGGATATCCCCGTACACCTCCGCGTAGAAACCGGGCCACCCTGTAACTCAGTGGTTTGGAACCAGGTACCTCATGACTGACCACAGTTCAAATCCTGGCCTCGGTGGCTTGAAACGCATAAAAGCATGTGCACGTGTGCCCCAATCCTAGGATGGGGACATGGAGGGAAGGGACTGCAGTAAGGCCACACACCTTTAGTGGGCTTGCTCTCTCTCTCTCTCTCTCTCTCTGGCAAGCACACATGCTCTCTGGCAATTAGAAAAAAAAAAGGGAGAGAGAGAAGTGAAATTTGTCCTCTGTAATTAATAGTCATCTGCAAGCTGATACTTGGAGATTGTAGAGATCTTGCTTTACACCAACTTCCACCTAATAGTTTCCGGTGGCAGTCTCTGTCTGAGCCCTTTATTCTGTTACTGGCTGTAAGATATGGCTCTCTAGTTCCTTTGTTTCTTCTACATTTATTTTTCTGTAAAGAAGAGCTTTTGTTTTGTTCCTGCTCTTTATTGATTATCACCGAATACTTAGCCTTTAAAAAAACCAGTGGATTATACACTAATAATGCCATTGATTTTCCAATGCTTAAGTTCCCCCACATCTAGCCAGTGGGAAACCCACAAGATGCCTCCCATGTCCTTTCGACACACTTCTGTCCATTTTTGAGCATTTTCTTGATTTATGGCATACCAAAATATTCCAGACTCCCCGAGGACTTGCCAGCCCCACATCTGACCTAGCCCTTTCTCCAAGAACTGCTGTTCTTTTTCATGGGGATGGTCTTTAGAGACCAAAATCTGAGCTCTAGAAGTGGTCGCTGGCGCTGGATGCTTTCGCTTCCAGGCCTTTCAGTGAGCAGAGTTAGGAAAAATGGATGGAAATGTGATACCTCGGGGCCAGCTCTGTGGCCTAGTGGCTGACCACGTGGTTCGATTCCCAGACCTGGTGTATTGAGAAACAGGGTAGGCACGTGTGCATGCATGGCCCAGATCCTTCTCAGGAGGGGAAGGGGCTGCAGTGTGATCATTCCCCTTGGGGGCGCTTTCCTCTCCCTCTGTGTCTCTCTCTGGTGAGTGCACATACCCTTCAGCAATGAATGAATAAATAAATAAAGATACTTCCCATTCAAATGCAACCCCGTAGTCTCCCCCATATTCCCCATATGTTTAATTCCATTGTTCCTTGGGGAGAACCCAGTTCCGAATGATTTAAACATATTTGCTTGTTCTTCTCTGTTCTATCCAAGCACACATGAAGCCGTGATGCCAGGATAATTTATAAGATTTAAAAATGTGACTCTTATGCCTATAAAAAGTGAACATTTAATGATTGAAGGACCAGTAAGATGTAAGGCCAGTTCAAAGGAAATTTGAAAAATAGACCCTTTGAGACCATCATGAATATGAAAGCGGTTTGTTAATAGATGCCAAAGCAGTCAATAACCTGTAAGGCGATGAATATAATACGCAGTCACCCTTTCTGTGTGGTGGTACTGTGGCCTGAGTATTCGTGTCCCCTCCAAATTCCTGTTTTGAAGGCCTGACCCCCAGTGCGATGGTATTAGGTGGTGGGGCCTTTGGGGGTCAGTGGGCTCAGAGGTGGTCAGGAGGAGAGGGCCTCCCAGGTAGAATTAGTGTCCTTACTAGATGAGGAAGAGAAGCAGCACTCCCACCTGCTCTCTGCCCTGTGAGGACACAGCGTGGCGACAGTGTCTGTGAGCCAAGAAGAGGCTCCCTGGCTGCTTCCCAGCACCCGAGTCTGCTGGTCCCTGGGTCCTGGACTTCTCGGCTCCAGCACGTGGGAAATGTGTCTGTAGTTTAGTTGCCCAGTCTGTGCCGGTCTGTCACAGCATCCCGAGCAACGGCCGGGACTAACGGAGTCTCTCCTGGACTCAGTGCCATGGCCTTGCTGGAGACTGTCGGTGTACGACGACGTCTTCCACCCTGCGATGCAGGAGGGGCCTGGGCAGCAGAGAGGCCTCGGCTTCGGAGCAGACACTCCTGAGGGTCTGCGGACAGCGCCGGCCCAGCACCACGGCGCAGTGGGGCCCAGGCACTTCTTTGGCCTGTTTCCCAGCCTTGGGAAGCTGCTCTTGCCAGAGGGGTCAGAAGCCACAGAACCCCCACTGCTGCCAACAGCAACCCTGCTCAGTAAAAAGTGGCAGGTTTCCTAGAACTCATTCTACTGTGGTCCTAGAGTACCGTGTTCTCGCTGGAAGTTCAGGAGATCGTCAGTCCTGTTATTTGGGGCACATGGGTGACCCTGGAGGAAATAAGGCTGCGTGAAACAAGCCAGGCCCTGAAGACAGATACCGCGTCCTCACCCCGCGGTGGGAGGGAAAAGGCTTGGCTGCGGAGAAGGAGGGAGCGGAACGGTGGGTACCAGAGGGCAGGCGGGAGGCCGTGTTAGCAGACGCTAGAATGCAGGGCGTGAGCGGAACGGGGTGTGGGGGTGTGGGGGGGAATACTCTCGCACGGTAGAGGATGTCGGTGACAACGGCAGTGGAATACACGTTTCAGAACAGCCAGAACGGATTTCAACGTGCCCCACAGAAAGGACCGAGAGGGACCAACAGTTAGAGTAATGGCTATGTCGCTGGACTCCCGTGTAGTCGACCACGGTTCGAGTCCCAGACCCGGTGGGTTAAACTCACGCCGGGCGCGTGTGTGTGCGTGCCCAAGATCCCGAGAGGAGAATGGAGGAGAAGGGATTGCGGCATGGCCATCCCCCCTGGGGGGTGATTTCTCGCTTTCTATCTCTCTGTCTCTCTCTGTCTGTCTGGCGAGCGCACGCGCCCTATAGCAAAAACCTCTCCAAAATAAAAAGAAAGAAAGGGCCGAGAAATGCGGGACGGTGGGTGATCTTCCCCTGACCCAGTCACTGCGCATGTGGACGTGCCTCCAGAAACCACAGCCTACCCTACACCCATGCGCAGTGAGGAATTACAACGTGTAAACTGGACCTCACAATCAAATTAAAAATGGAGTTTCGTGGAACATGCATCTCATGAAATAACAATACGTGGACTGCCATGTTTTGTATGCAAAGAAACTCGTACTTTAATTCCGCCTTCCGGGAACTCTCCGAAGTCCCCGCGTATGTAAGGATCGGCAGCCAGAGCCTCAGGGCCGTGCCCGAGCAAGGAGAGGAGCCCGAGCGGCATCCCGGGGCCCTCTGCTGCTCGCCCGTGCTCTGGGCTGCAAAAGGTCCCCACGGTGTTTGGGAAAACCTTGACCAGACAATTCTCCTGCCCAGCCCCCACCCCCAGTTCTTCTCTCTGGAAGTAACCGTGGCTAATGGTTTGATGCCTTGATGGGTTTCTATCTTCTGACAAAATCATTATTATAATTTATTTTCTCTTTCTTCTGGGCTTTGGGTTTTTCCTCTTTGTGGCCTTCTGCCATCCTGGCTCTGTTCACAGATGTGCTCCAGCTGTGCAGGCCCGGCCTCTGCCCCGCCCACCCCAGCTGGCCCAGTTCAGGACCACAGGGTTTGGGTGTGGTGGGAGGGGAGGAGCGGGTGCTTCAGCATTTGAAAAACAAAGGCCGATTGAAGGCGTTTCCGTGTTTGCCTAATTGCTTTGGGCGGAAAAGATTTTTTCCCAACATGTTCCTGAGCCTCCCGGCGACCTTGCCTTTCCTGGGCGGGCAGGGTTGCCCCAGCGCCTGGGAGCCCCGCAGCAGGGCTGCTTCCAGTCGGGGTTCCGGATCAGGGGAGAGCGACTGCCAGGCCTGGCGGAGGCTTCCTTGGATGGGGTTGGAGAGTGCGCCTGTCACCGTTTGGGTGGCGCTGATGCTGGGGGCAGGGCCCCACTTTGAGGACTGAGGTTCTGGTGCCCCACGCGGCCGGAGCCTTCTCAGTGGATTAAAGGCCCAGAGACAGATCCCAAGTGAATTGTTACAGGGACACAAAGGCGTAGTGGCCAGAAAGTGACAGGAAAGTGAAGGGAGGCGACTGAGGCTGTCTGCGTTGACCCCCTGTTGTACCAAGGAGCAGGCTGTCGGGTGAGGTCCCCCTGGACTCGGTTTTGCAACCAGTCTTATTTACTGGATGGCGTCTTCATTCCCAGAGCTGTTTGATGACATGTGAGTACAGTAAACAATCAGAATTGTTACAGAGGTCCCTGCTCAGTCCCCAGACACTCGCACACACCCGCACCCCGCGGTCCCCAGGGTACAGGCCTCTCCCTCACGTGTTCTCACACACGCACGTGTGTACATGCCCTTCTCACTCACGTGACTCACACCATTCGGTTGGGATGATAGTCTTCGTTTTTCCTTCGTATGTGGGGAGCCCTGCGTTGCTCAGCCAGGCCCTGCCCACGGGGGACCGCGAGGCCCGCTCCTGTGCCCTTGTGTGGCAGGCGCGGCATGTGCTCTGGCTCTCTGCACAGGCCTCGGCACAGAGACCCGCTGGAGAATGTTCTAGAAGGACTTGGATGGCATGGCTGAGCTGGAGCTCACTGAACTGGCCCATAGCTAGCAGACGGGGCTTTGAGTGAACCTGCCACAAACGAGGGCTGCAGCAAACTGTTTGTGGCCGAGGGTGCATTTCAGAGGGGGGTGTGGGGGTCAGGGCAGGGGGGTGTGCTTCCACACTGGGGACTGTCAGTTAAGGGGGCAGGGGCAGAGCTCGCGAGACCACTGTTGGAAAGGCTGCGGAGGGGCCCTGCAGAGTAGCCCAAGAGCTGTGACCCGAGATTGAGCCAGGGCTGCATGGGAGGAGAGGCAGGGCTAAATACCCCCCACATTCCCCTCAGTCCCAACCCTGGAGGGGCAGGTGGTGGAGGTCAGCCTTCCAGAGAGAAGAAACGCACAGATCAACCTTCGGGATGAAACTGCTTCAGGAGGACATGCACATTTAGTTCTTTGTGCTTGTGTTTATTCACTTCTTCAGCAAGAGAGAGCTCGTTGGCTACTTGCAGTGGCATCTTGATGCTTCCATGGGCCCCCAGCCTCGGCAGCCCAGGGTCACGGGCATGCATGAACCCGGAGGACTCAGGCAGGTCTCTGTTTCTGAACTGCGAACCTTTCCATGTGGTTGGCCTCACAGCATTGCATTTTACCACAGCGCCACCATCTGGTCCCCACAGGGGCAGGCATGTTTTAAATTTATGTAGCTGGCAAGTGGCCTTTAGACAAGATGTACCATCTATACTGACCCCCAAGTGCCCTTGCCCACCTTGGCTATGATGAGCTGTTTTCTGTGTTTGCCAATGCACAATGGACGTCTCTTGTTCTCAGCTGTGTCGAACCCAGTATTTGTAAGGATGTTTTTGGTCTCAGCAATGGGAAAACCTCCTTCTCTTGCAACCCAGCAAATGCAGACATACTTTGGGGTTGCTTCACTGAGGGACGGGGTGTCCGCCTCTGGACTGGCTTCTCCAAAATACCCCCGACTTTCCCCTCGTGGTCCCGAGGGTGCCCGGGCAGCTCCAAGCACCAGGGCCTTGTGTCCAGGGCTTCAGGGACAGGAGTGAGTCCCTGCTGTGCCCCTTTTTATGAGACAGGAAAGCATTTCCGGCACCCTCCGCTGACACCTCAGTGGCCAGGGCTGTATCACAGCCTGTGCCGAAACAAGTGGCCAGCCAGGGCAGAGGAATGACGAGACCGAGCTGGCCTGGTCACCCCTCCACACGTCTGAAACTTCATGGGAAAATGGAATTCAAGCACGAGTTTATTTTGGTGCAAGACATTTTTGAAATCCACATGTAGCTTCTTTTTTTAGAATTATTTTAGTTAGCTTTATTCATTCATTTACTTGTATTTTAATTGGAAGAGAGAGAGAGAGAAAGCAAAAAACCAAGCCTCCAGGTCTGGGACTCAAACCATGGTCGGCCTTGTGGGAGGCCAGTGCCCTTAACTACCACGCCACCAGCCGGTCCCCCTTGTGTAGCTTTATCACAACATGCAGTTTCCGTGAACTTTCGGAAGACCTCCTGTATTACTGACCCTGCGGTTGCCTGGTGGTCTGTGAGTTGGGAGTTCTGACTTTCTCTAAGACTCAGCAATCATAGCTATACGTGAGAATGCGAATGCCTTAATCTGCTTTTTGGGTGCTCTCAAGAAAAGTCTAAGCTCCTTGGATCTGTAATGCATAATAAAAATACAGCCAGCTCTGTCCCGGGCCTTTACAATGGAGAGATGTCTGAAAATAAATCTTCGTTTAATTCCTAAATCTCATTTAGCCATCAGTTTCCACTTCTGCCACCCTCCCCCAACAAAAAGGAAATGAAAGAACCAAAGACAGGAGGAGCAGGTCTCCCAGAAGGACGGAGTTGCTTACTCTGTTCCCCGTTAGCAGGCCTGCGCCTAGGGCAGTGCCCGAGTTCGGGGTCGCTCGAACTGGTGAGAACCGGCTGTGGTGCTCGCTGGGGTTCAGTAAACGCTGACGTCCTTGCAACTGTCGTCTCTGAACTCCTGTTTGATATTCTGAAGGGAACACTCTGCGGGCGGGCCTGTAGATTGCACCCAGCCCTGGCACAGGGCGGCGACACTGAGGGGTGGCCCTGGGCTCTGGCGCCAAGCTGGGATTCGAAGGCTCCCAGTGGAGAGTCAGAGCTGCTCGGAGCCCAGGGGTCCGGGTCTCTTCGTTTTACCTATCTTTTTTCATGGTCACTTCTCATGATTCTGATCCTAGTCTGCCCATGTGAGACATTATGTTTTCTCAAAGCGCTTCCCTCCACCTCTGCTTCTCCTGTTTAAAATAAGAAATGAGACCCCGGTGAGCCTCTGCCGTTCTCACATTGCCTGGGTCTTCTGGAGCGCCAGGTCTCTGAGCTGTCCCTGCGGCTGCAGCAGGGCGGAGCAGCCGGGAGCCTCCTCACCCCACACCTGCCTCCCAGCAAATGCAAGACGGGCACACCGCTCTGCCAGCTCCCCTGCTCCGCTAGAGGCATTTTCCTCTCTTCTGGGTCCAAATTCCTAGGAGAGTGTTCTCTTCCGGTGGCGGGTAGGATGCAGCATTCCAAAGCCACTAGCGCCCTCTACTGTCGGATTTTGAGAACTACATGCTTCCGACCTGGAGTCAAAAGTCAAACCAGTGAAGTTTTCAGGGAACCCGAATTCTTTAACACCTTTCTTCCTCTTTCCTCCCTCCCTTTTCCTTCCTTCCTTCCTTCTTTCCTTCCTTCCTTCCTTCTTTCCTTCCTTCCTTCCTTCCTTCCTTCCTTCCTTCCTTCCTTTCTTCCTTTCTTCCTCCCTCCTTCCCTCTTGCCTCCCCTCCCTCGCTCTCCCTCTCTCTCTTTCTTTTTGCCATAGGGCATGTATGCTCAGCAAAGAGAGACAAGGAGAGACAGAGAGAGGGGAAGTGAGAAATCACCCCTAGGGGGGATGGCCATGCTGCAACCTCTTCTCCATTTTCCTCTCGGCATTTTGGACATGCACACATACATTCCCAGGATGATTTTTAAGTCACCAGGTCCGAGACTTGAACTGTGGTCAACCATATGGGAGTCCAGCACCTTAACCACCACACTGTGACCTGCTGACCCCGGACGCATTTCTATTTTTAGAGAGGGTTGCATTTATTGCCTTTTCCTTTCTTTGCATAGAGGAATACACGTCTCATGTGTTCACTCGGTAAGACTCTTGGGCCATGTATGGTACTTGAGATAATGCTTAGAGATTCAATAATTCATCATTGTGATGGACATTTAAACATTTACATTTTATTTATTTATTTTTAATTCGCTATAGGGCACTTGTGCTTGCTGGGGAGAGGGAGACGCAGTGATAAGGTCCCTCCCTCCCCTCAAGGAGGATGACCACACCGCAATCCCTTCTGCTCCATTCTCCTCTCAGGATTCTGGGCTGCCAGGTCTGGGACTTGAACCATGCCATTGGTCATGTGGGATCCAGCCTCCTTAACCACCATGCCACCTGCTGGCCCTGGACATTTAATCTTAAATAACATGGCTTATGGATTAGTAATTAGAGACCTTTACTAAGGGAACTTTTCTCAGTGGAAGAGAAACTTTTCAGTCTGGTTTAACAACCCTCCGTACACACAGTGACAGCGAGCACGAACGCTCACGGGAGAAAGCACCTTGGACTGGATCTCCTCACACTGCGGTCCCCTTCCTCTAACCCTCCAGCTCCTTAGGACCCTGGGCACCCGGGGTGTTCTCAGGCTGCCCTGGAGTTCGGAACCTGCAGCCGGCCACGACTTCCAGCCTTGCAGGTCGCCGTGTCATGGCTGTGCCACAGCGGCTGAGCCTCACTTAATGAATATTTATTGAGCATCCCTGCAGCACCAGAGGTTTTGAATATGTGAACAGGTAGCGAGGGTGTGGTGGTCCTGGGAACCCACATCCACATGGGACAGTGTGGTGGGGGCCTAACCGCAGGGGTGCTCGTCAGGTCGCTGGGTAACGGGAGGCAGACCATCCCAGGTAGAGAGGCTGCATGGGCGAAGGCCACTGGAGTAGGGAAAGCGTGGTGTGTGGCTACACTAAAAGGACAGCGTGTGGTAACAAAGTGGAGGGCGTCGATGGGAAGAGCTGAAGTTGAGAGGTAAAAAGAAGCTCCTTAAAAGGTTGAGACTTCACCTAAAGAGCAGAAAGCACCAAGGGCTGTAAGTAAGTAAAGATCATGGGGCTAGCAGATCTCTCAGTTACGCCGACAGGTGGAGGAGGGTGGATAGTCAGGCAGGAGGGGGACCAGCATGGAGAGGAACTGGAGCAGTGGTCCTGCGTGGATGTGGGGCCCGGCGTCAGGAAGTAGACCTGTGGATGGAGAAACAGGGACAGGTTTGGAAATAGTGAAGAGGTGGGTTTGGCAGAATTTGGTGACCGAGTAGGTGGGGAAGTTGAGGGGGGATTTGAGACAAAGCCCAGATTTCTGGTTTGGGCAGGTGGGTGACTGGCAGTGTTTGTTGCTAAGTAAGGAGGTGGGAGATAGGAGTGGTGTTTGAGGAACGATGTTTTGAGTTTGGTGCATTGAGCTTGGTTTGTTTGCGGGGCACCCATGATGTAGCATCCAACGGGCTAAGAAAGAAGAGAGACTCTTGAGCATGTGTGTCAGCTAGCTATTGCTGCATAACAAACAGCCCTCAAATTCTAGTTTAAGATATTTTTATTGCTTATGCACCTGTGATGGGCTGGGGATCTGAACTGTGTTTGCAGGCAAGCTGGGGACCCTTCTCTTGGGCACTTGAGCTGAGGCAGCTCTACTCTATACACGTCTCATCTTCTTCCCAGAAGCAGTGAGTGAATGAGCAGGTTCCTAGGGAGACAGCCAAGGCACAACCGTGAGAGTGAGTTTAGCCGAGTAAGTACATCACAGGCTTCTGCTTGTGTCACGTGTGCAGACGTCCCAAGGAGGAGCAGCTGCAGAGAGAGAAGAGATCATTGCTAGCATGACGTTCCATGGACGTGGGCGTGGACTACACTCTGGATGGGGAGAGGAAGGGCTGGTGTTTGGACGTAGGTGGACTCCACTTGTTTTCAGTAGGAGAGGAGGAGAGCCTGTTTGTGGTGTGGGCAAGTTTGTAGGGTTCTGGGGGAAGTTGGGGGGTTCCCTTCTTGTAGTTTCTGTTCTCTCTGTAAACTAGGAGGTGAATCATCTCCTGGGAGAGGGTCCGCTGAGGCTGGTGACTCAGAAAAGCTTAAAATGTCCCCCATGGTAAAGTTTAGGGGAAAGTTGATCAGAAAACACAGACGCATTGCTAGGCCGGGCTGAGAGTCAGGCGGGCCTGGGCACCGTGGAGTTGCACGTCCCTGTGCTCTCACTGAAGGTGCCATTGGTCATCCATGTGGAGTCGGCCCGGGCATGGGGTGGTGCCAGGAGTCTCTTTCCATCACACCGAGGTCTGTCCTCCTCCTTCCTCCCTTCCCCTTCCTGTTTGTTTTTTATTTATGTATTCAGAGAGCATGAGCACCCCCAATGGTGTCTCTGCTCTGGGATCCTCCCAGCCCTCAGTCACGGGCACACCTGTGCCTGGTGTACCCAGGGAGGTCTCCCACTTGAGCGTGGACCTGCCCATGTGGCTTAGCCTTGGGCTGCGCAGTTCACAAACACTGCCACCGCCCAGGCCCCCAGTCACCTCCTCAGGGGCTTCTTTCCGTCCTCCTGCCTGCCTCGGGGTCTGGCTGCCCTTGGTCCATCATGTGCCCACTGCAGCCTGGTGAGCTCCTCCGACAGGGAAGGACTGAGCACAGCACCGGGGAGGCCACACCCAGCAGCTGGCCGTGAGTCTTCGTCCCCACCGGGCACTCTTTGAACGGCCCTGTGTTAATTCCGTTTTTTGAACAAATACGCTCTTGAGGAGAACTTAGACTTACAGAAGGACTGTGCAGGAGTTCCCAGCTTCCTCTGTGGTTACGACCTCACGTCTGGCTCCGCGATGACCCGGTCCTGCTGCACGACTCACCGAGGCCGTGCGTTACTGGGACTCCCTCTGTGTTCCCGCGTGTCCTTCCTCTGCCCCAGGACCTGCGCTACACTTAGTCGTCGCGTCTCTCCAGGCTCCTCCTGGCTGGGACGGTTTCGCAGACTTCCCTTGTTTTCGACGACACTGTCATCTTTTCTTTTTTTATTTGTAATAGAGCATCTGCATGCACACACGTGTGTGCGTGTGTGTGTGAGAGAGAGAGAGATGGATGGTCCCCACAGGGTCTGGCCACGCTGCGATGCCCCTCCTCCAGCTTCCCAGCCCATCAGATCCTGGGCACTCACGTGGGTTCCATCTGCCAGGGCCAGGTATCCCAGGAGGGATCCAGTTTCTCCTGAGCAGTGCGTCAGCACTGTGCCGGGAGCCGGCCAGCCCTGGGCTGTATACTGTGGACTGTCCCTCATGGCGTGGGTCGGATGCCTTTCTGACGACTCAACTGGAGTTAAGACTGCTGTTCAAGTCCTGGGCTCAGCGACCTGGAACTCATGCCAGGTGGCATGTGTGTGCGTGCCCAAAATCCACAGAGAAGAATGTAGGAGAAGGGTCTGCAGCCTGGCCAACCTCCCGGGGGGTGGGGGGGAAGGTTTTTCTCTCTGTCTGTCTCTCTCTGTATCTCTAGCAAGCACACGTGCCCATAGCAAAAGTCTCTCTCTCTTAAAAAACAAGGTGGGGGGGGATTGGGAGGAGCACAGTGCAAAGCGCCATTCCTAGAACATCTCGTCGCGGGTCTCTGCCACCCACATGGCTGACTGATGGTGGTGACCTCCGTCACCGGATGGGGTCATAGTAGGCCTCTCCACTGTGAAGTTCCCGCACCCCTCCGCTGTGTCCGTGTGTCCTCCCTGGGAGGAGGTCTGTATGCATAGCCCACACGGGATGGGGTGGGGAGCTCCCTTCTTACTCCTGAGATGGAGCGCGTACGTTATTTGGGACTTTTCTGCCGGAGCTTTGTCTATCCTGTGGGCGGTTTAAGAAAGCTTTATTTACTTTGTTCACGAGAGGACGTGGCTGTGTACAGGGGTGGGAAGCCATCTTGACGGGTCTCATGCCTTGTTCCCCCTTTTCCCAACCCTCCAGCGCCTCCGGACCGTGAGTGTCCACAGCGCACACACTCGGTGTGTTTCCAAGTCCACCTGGGGCTCTGGATCTGTGGTCGTCAGGCCCTTTTTACACACACCATCTCCTGTCACTTCACAGCTGCGAGGTCGCTGTCCTCTCCTCTGTTCCAGATGCAGGAAAGCTGACTTTCCTCCCAGAGCACCCAGAAGTGCAGGGGCAAGCCTGGGACTAGAACTTGAGTCTTTTCAGAGCCAGCTGTCTTAATACTAAGCTCTTTGTCCCCACCGTTTCCCATGGGAGTGATTTCATTCAAATTCACTTATTCCTTGGGTTATCTGCACTTCTTCCTCGGGCAGAGTGAAGGGCATGGAGGTAGGAGGGGCCGTTACCGGCCAAACTCAGTCCGGCTGCTGCTTCTCTTCCGTGAAATGAGAGGCACAGGCCAGAGGAGGGCGTTTACTTCTATAACTGGTTACAAGGAGGCAGTCGGCGAGTGCCACAGCACTGTCTCAAAAACTCAACACATTTCCGGTCGTTAGAGGCACGAGATACAAGCAGGTGCAAATCATTGTCACTCCAGCCAGTCAGTCCCTCCCTGAGTAATAACCCTGATCTTTTCAGACACCCACTTCTGGTTTCTCACCCACCCATTCCTCAGACAGACCTCCCCATGGCTCAGCACTTGCTTAGAAGGTTCTTGTTAGAGAACCTTAGAAACGAAGAAAGCTTAGTTTCAAGATGGCCGCCGTCCTGTCACATCTTTTTTTTTTTTTTTAGAGGTTTTTGCTATAGGGCATGAGCACTTGCCAGACAGAGAGAGAGAGACAGAGAGACAGAAAGTGAGAAATCACCCCCCGGGGGGATGGCCACACCGCAATCCCTTCTCCTCCATTTTCCTCTCGGGATCTTGGGCACGCACACACATGCGCCCGGCGTGAGTTTAAGCCACCGGGTCTGGGACACGAACCGTGGTCGACTACGTGGGAGTCCCAATGACATAGCCATTACGCTAACTGCTGGTCCCCATCCCATCACATCTTAAACTGGCCTGCCGCCGCCGTGTGTTCTTGGGACCCCCTACGGTGAGCCCACCCTTTAAAGGGGCTCTGTGAGGATGGCAGGAACCAGACCCTACCCCATAATATTTCATATCTAGGCTCCAACTAGATTTCAGTGTGCTGCATGTTTGGACTCCCTCGTGCAAAGAAGGCTGTGTGTGTAATACACACACACACACACACAACACACACGAAAGCTCCCTTCGGTTACTTGACTGGTTTTTAAAAAGGAAAGTTAACATTTGGACATTTTTAGATGCCTTGGGCCCACCCTCGATTTCCACTGGACTAGGTATCTGCTTGGGAAGGAGTTACTCCGTTCCAGGGACGCTGGCAGGAAGCGGGTGACTTCTCGGGTCACCGAAGGCTGGCCTGTATTTGGGAGGAGCAGGGGAGGCTGTTTCCCCAGCCCTGACCTGACGGGCAGCACAAACCTGTGCAAGACAGTTTGCTTCGTGGGTTTTCCGTTTCCCCTTGCAGAGGGTTTAGATCTCTCCACGCACAGACCCTGCTGAAAATCGTAGCCAACTCACTAGCTCACATTTTTAAAGAAAAAGCTCGAAAAGAAATGCAGTTGCCTCGCTGTGTCCCTGGCTAAATCTAACTGACAGGGGCTGCCAAGTGTTTAACCCAAGGGTAAAGAAGGGCGCCCCTGCTCCCCTGCGCCCCTGCGCCCCTGCGCCCCTGCTCCCTTACTCCCTTGCTCCCCTGCGCCCCTGTGCCCCTGCTCCCCTGCTCCCTTACTCCCTTGCTCCCCTGCGCCCCTGTGCCCCTGCTCCCCTGCTCCCTTACTCCCTTGCTCCCCTGCTCCCCTGCTCCCCTGTGCCCCTGCGCCCTGCTCCCCTGCTCCCCTGCTCCCCTGCTCCCCTGCTCCCCTGCTCCCCTGCACCCTGCTCCCCTGCTCCCCTGCGCCCCTGCGCCCCTGCGCCCTGCTCCCCTGCTCCCCTGCTCCCCTGCTCCCCTGCTCCCCTGCTCCCCTGCTCCCCTGCGCCCTGCTCCCCTGCTCCCCTGCTCCCCTGCTCCCCTGCGCCCTGCTCCCCTGCTCCCTTACTCCCTTGCTCCCCTGCGCCCCTGTGCCCCTGCTCCCCTGCTCCCTTACTCCCTTGCTCCCCTGCTCCCCTGCTCCCCTGTGCCCCTGCTCCCCTGCTCCCTTACTCCCTTGCTCCCCTGCTCCCCTGCTCCCCTGCGCCCTGCTCCCCTGCTCCCCTGCTCCCCTGCGCCCTGCTCCCCTGCGCCCCTGCTCCCCTGCGCCCCTGCTCCCCTGTGCCCCTGTGCCCCTGCTCCCCTGCTCCCCTGCTCCCCTGCTCCCCTGCTCCCCTGCTCCCCTGCGCCCTGCTCCCCTGCTCCCCTGCGTCCTGCGGTATCAAGCAAGGAAGCGGCTGGGGCAGCTGACGGCTGGCAGCGCGCCCTCTTGGGGGAAGACGGAGAACACGGGCGTCCCTAGGCAGAGGCCATCAGCGCTGTTGGACCTGGGCGCCGTGTAGCCCGCGGGTGGTGGCCCTTGCTTCCTGCTCATTCGTGTCCTGCTGCTGCCTGGTCCTTGGGGCTTCTCTCTCAGAAGGTCACGTTCACGTTCCGATACTCGCGGTGCGACCCGGAGTTGGGCTGAGCTCAGTGGTAGGCAGTCAGCTATGCCGCCCAGAAGTTCCTCTCATTTCTGCTGCTCGTTGATTTTTTTTTAAGGGAGAGATTTTTGCTATAGGATGCATGTGCTCCCCAGAGATACTCAGAGAGAAAGTGAGAGATCTCTCCCCAGAGAGGATGGCCACGCCGCAATCCCTCCTCCTCTCGGGGTTTTGGGCATGCATACACCCCTGATGTGAATTTCAAGCTGCCGGGTCTGGTACTAGAACTGCGGTCAGCCATGTGGGAGCCCAGCACCTTAACCACTATGCCACCTGCTGGCTCGCTTCTCATTGGTTTTAATCTGGACGTTGGCAGGACCTAAGCCACGGATTTAATCTGGGTGGATGGGTTCCAGCCGGGGCAGCTGTGTGGCTAGGCTGTGGGTGTGCAGACAGAACCCACGCTGTGCATGGGAAGGACTTATTCCTGGATTTGCAGGGCACTGACAGGCTAGGGGGTGAAGCCAAGGGCACCCCCTACACACAGTAGGGAGGCATCCAGAGCTCACTCAGCCATCGTGGTCTGCAGACTGGGTGAGTGTCGGGAAGGCTTCACGTTCCAGGTTGGCCAACCTCAGAGGAGTGGCTTCTCCGCCTCCCCCGCATCCCACATCCCACATCCCACCCGTAGGGATAGGGATTCTGGGCGACAGAGTCCAGGCTACGACGTGGAACAGAGGTGTCCCTCTGAGAAGGGTTGATGAGTTAAGCCGAGGCCGACACCTGCAGCCCCCACGGTGGGGAGAACGGAACGGGCTTGGAGAGGGGATAAGCGTGGGGTCCCAGAGAGCTGCCTCTGCCGTGTGCGAGGGAGGGGAGTGCGTGGCCAGCCCTTCGCCAGGACCCAGGGAGAGGCCTTTCTGCGGGCTGCCTGCCTGCCTGGGCACATTAGCATTGTCAGCATCAGCGTGGGCCAGGATGGAGAGGGCCGTGGAGGGGAGGGGTCTGCTGGTGCGGGGACAGAGGGACAGAGCAGGGGAGAGGAGGGGAGGGGAGGGGAGGGGAGGGGAGGGGAGGGGTCTGCTGGCGCGGGGACAGAGGGACAGAGCAGGGGAGAGGGAGAGGAGAAGGGAGAGGAGGGGAGGGGAGGGGTCTGCTGGTGCGGGGACAGAGGGACAGAGCAGGGGAGAGGAGGGGAGGGGAGGGGAGGGGAGGGGTCTGCTGGTGCTGGGACAGAGGAGCAGAGGAGGGGAGAGGGAGAGGAGGAGAGGGGAGGGGAGAGGTGAGGAGAGGACGCTGCCTTCCACCTTGCTGTTTGCTGTCACTGTGGAGACTCGGCCACCAGGGCATGCTTGCCCACCTGGGCGATGTCACTCCTACCTCACCCCAGGGGACATTTGCAGTGTCTGGACACATTTGCGGGAGGGGGTTGGTTGCTATTGGCAGCTAGTGGGTAGAGATGAGGATGCTGCTCACCACCCTGCAAGGCAGGGACAGCCCCAAATGCCACCAGTACCTGAGCTGGAACCCCCGGAGGACTGAAGTGTGTGTGGGGCGAAGAAGGAGTCTTCAAGAAGCTCACTGAAAAATTATGCCTGCATTTCACATTTTGTTGCGCTTTCATTCCATTTTTCCTACCCCCCTCGGAAGAGCCCTTGTACTCACAGGAGGACGAGGACATGAGAGGTGTGGCTGGTGGCTGGGGCGCCCGGGCGTGGCCTGACAGCTGCCGACTTGCTTCCCCCATTCTGGTTTTCAGGGCAAATCCTGAAAATGTAGCCTTTCCATGACACTCTCCTGACTTGCCCCTAGTTGAGAGCGCCATAGAGTTTTTGAGAACCCCTCTGGGGTGAGTGGAAATCAAATCCTGTTTGGGGGTGTAAGAGGGAAATCTCTGACGGAGTTCTTTCAGTGCTTATGTTTAAGGTCTCAGTTGCAGCTCTCCTTGTGGGTGTGAGTGTGTGGTGGGGAGAGAGAAAGACGGAGAGCGGCAAGAGGGGCTGGAGACCGGAGAGGAGATGGAGATGGGGAGAAGGAAGGGGAGATGGAGATTGGGAGGAGAGATGGAGACGGGGAGAGGGGAGGGGAGATGGAGACAGGGAGAGGAGATGGAGATGGGAGAAGGAAGGAGAGATGGAGATTGGGAGGAGAGATGGAGATTGGGAGGAGAGATGGAGACGGGGAGAGGGGAGGGGAGATGGAGACAGGGAGAGGAGATGGAGATGGGAGAGGAGATGGAGATGGGAGAAGGAAGGAGAGATGGAGATTGGGAGGAGAGATGGAGATTGGGAGGAGAGATGGAGTCGGGGAGAGGGGAGGGGAGATGGACACGGGGAGATGGGGAGGGGAGGTGGAGACAGGCAGAGGGGAGCAGAGGTGGAGACGGAGAGGGGAACGTGATGCAGCACAGCCAGCACCCTGAGTGGCAGTGCTCCGCCAGTCCTGGCTGCCGTCCCCGTGGCTGAGATGAGGACTTTCTCCTTCCTGACGCTCCGGAGCTCTTGGGAACACCCCGGAGCTGAGCTCATTGCGGGGCATCTGTTTGAAGGCGGCTCCTGCTGGCAGCTGACTCTCCGGCCTGCAGGTCTGCGGGACGCTGCTCTCCACCGGCTGCGGGGCATCTGCTCCCACCTCCCTGCTCAGCGGTGCATGCATGGCTGGCCCGGGGGCCTGCTGACAGGGACACAGGTAGAGCCAGCGCGTCTCTGCCTCCCCAGGCTCCCGAGCGAGAGGAGCACACACTCACAGCCGGGGCTGGCCGGGGTGACTCGGCGCTTCTCTGGGAAGGCCCTCTGGAATGAGCACTTTCCGTGGGCGTGCGCACCTGTACACGTGTACGATTCTCTCCGCAGGGCACGCCACCATCACCAACTACTTGTTGAACTATTTCCCTGGCCTTGACCTGGAAAAGAGGAACGTGTTCGGATTCACAGCCCTGATGAAAGCTGCCATGCAGGGCCGGACGGAGTGCATCCGAGCGCTGATGCTGGCAGGTAAGCCTTGTGGGTCCCGGGCCCCCAGCCGATCCTGGCCTTGTTCCTTTTAAGCCTTTGAGGGGACAAATCACACCCATGGAGACAAGCTTGGTGGCTGCAGCTGTCAGCGAGGCAGGGCGAGATGCCTCTCCTCACCCAGCAGCAGGGTCAGGGCCGATGCTTCTGTAACAAAGGACAGGCCACCAGAGACAAATGCACATTTATTTCATCAAAGGTGTAGGTGGCATGCGAGCCTTCAGAGGGGAAGACCCAAGGACCCTGGGAGGACTGTCTGTTTTGAGGCTTGGGTGTGATGGAGAGTGGGCGCTGGGCAGACCCTGGCCGGGTGGACAGGCCTGCTCTACGGGCGCTGGGCTGAGGGGGACCCCGGTGGCTGATTCCTCCTGGCCTCTCTGCAGCCCTCCTTCCTCCTGGGTTTGGGCAGGGTGCCTCGGGAATGGGGGTCTCGAACCTCTGTGAGTCAGTGTAGGTCGGAGGATTTCTTCATGGCCAGCTCTTGGACTGAGCAGAAAGGCAGGGAGTGGTGAGAGTAATGTTTCTTGGTTTTATGGCTGGCTTTGGGGATGAACATTTCTGGTTTCTATGAGCTGCTTCAGGGAAGAGGAATTCCAGCGTGTATGACTTGGTTTAGGGAGAAGAGGCAGGGAGGGCAGAAGAGCAGGGAGGCTTCCCTTCCAGCCCCGTCCACTCAGTGTGCTCCGCAGGGGCCGGGTGGGGCGCGGCAGCCCAACATGCTCTGCCAGGCGGGCCCACGGGGGAGGGTTCCGGGCTCAGGACTGGAGACCTCCCTGAGCCCACTGGGCACACAGTAGCCAGGATGCCAGGCTGGCCGATGCTGGCGGTGGACTGTGAAGTCGAGACTCTGTTGGGGATGCCGTCTCTCTCTTTCTCACGGGAGAGATCAGTGATTAAAGAAGTATTCAGCTGGGGCCAGCAGATGGTGTAAGGGTTACGTTGCTGGACTCCTATGTTGTCAACAGTGGTTTGAGTCCTGGACCTGGTGGCTTGAAACTCATGCCGGGTACATGTGCGTGTGCATACATGCCCAAGATCCTGAGAGGAAAATGGAGGAGAAGGCATTGCAGCATAGCCATCACCCTTAGGGGGTGATTTCTCACTTTCTGTCTCTGTCTCTCTCTGTCTCTCTGGTGAGCGCACATACCCTATAACAAAAATCTCTCTCTCAAAACAAGCAAACAAACAAACAAAAACCCAAACCACCCCAACACTCTCCCGTATCTGTTCTCCTTCAGCAAGTGTGCGCTTGTCCTTACTGTGAGCAGCAAGCCTGTCCTAGCAGGTGGGCAGAGGGGCAGTGCGGGTCGGCCCAGGCCACCCAGAGTCCTGCCAGCTGGTGGCTGGGGTTGTGTGGCGACGTGGCGAGTCAGTTTCCTTTTCCCGTGACGCCATGGAGTGGACCATGTTCGGGCCGTAGCTTTGGATCAACAGAGCAGCCTCCCTGGGCCCGTTACGATCTCGTCATCTCCAAGAAAGCTCTCCCTGTGTCCGTCTGTGACACGGTCATGATGACCACGTGCTCCCCCACCGCTCTGAGGATGAGATGCAACTCTCAAAGGCTACATGCTTTTTGCCTGAGAGTGTGTGCACATACTAGAGAGAGACAGAGAGAGAGGGAAAGTGAGAAATCACCCCTCTGGGTGGCCATGGCACAGTTCCTTCTCCTCCATTCTCCTCCTAGGATTTTGGACACACACATACACACACTCACGCATTCCCAGCGTGATTTTCAAGCCACAGGATCCAGGAGTTGAACTGCAGTCAACTACGTAGGAGTCCAGCACATTAATCACCCTGCCACCTGCTGGCCCCAAGGCTCTATAGACTTTTTAAACTTTAAAAAGTTTATTTGTTTTGAGAGAGAGAGAGAAAGAGAGAGAGAGAGAGGTACCCTTGACAGTCACTGCACTATGGCCCTCCCCTAGCCTCCCGGTCAGCCAGGATCACGGTGCATGCAGACGTACCCTGTGTGTTCAGGTGAGCACAGGATCCAAGCCCGGGCCTCTCTGTGGCTCCAGTATTGATAGCAGTACTCTCACCCCTGTACGCTGCAGGTGTGAGAAATTAATGGACAGCTAAGCTGACCTCCATGTGACTAGACTCTAATTCTTTTCCTCATGCTGAAATGGAACCAATGACTATATTTAGTGCAACATCATTGAGTTATTTTGAGAATTGAATGAAAAAATGCGTGTCAAGTGCGGGTCGTGTCAGATACAGAGTCAGCAGCTAACATCTCAGTCGATGTTAGATCCTGCTGTTGGCACTACTTAATTTTGTTATTTCCATTTATCTTCATTTTTGTTCTTGGAGCTGGCTTCAACTTGACTCCATGAGTTCCTGAAGAGGTGGCATGTCTCCTCCATCTTAGCCTGTTTCTGCTGATAGGAGAAAATACCTCAGAATGTGTAATTTAGAAACAACAGACATTTATCCGCACAGTTCTGGAGGCTGGGAAGTCCAAGATCAAGGACCAGCAGATACAGTGTCTGCCGAGGACCCATTATTTTTTGTGTCCTCACATGGCAAGGAGCCTTCCTCTAGCTTCTGTTATTTATTTATTTATTTATTTTGGAGAGGTTTTTGCCATACAGTGCGTGTGCTCGCCAGACAGAGAGAGACAGAGGGATAGAAAGCGAGAAATCACCCCCCAGGGGGGATGGCCACGCCGCAATCCCTTCTCCTCCATTCTCCTCTTGGGATCTTAAGTATTCATGCCTATGTGCCCGGCGTGAGTTTTAAGCCACTGGGTCCAGGACTCGAACCATGGTCGACTACATGGGAGTCCAGCGACATAGCCATTATGCTAACTGCTGGTCCCTCTAGCTTCTGTTTTAAGGGACTGGAGCCATTCATGGGGCAGAACCAGATTACCATGTTCAGTTGTCAGGGGTCCTCAGTCTCCTCTGATCAACGACAGTGTGTTCAGTTTTCACCTGTCACTCATGAGTTGACAGTCTTGGTACTGGCCAGTGAAGAGTGTCCCCAACTTGAGTCCAGCCATTGCTTCTTTGGTAATTAGCCTGGGGTTATAGGCTTTGGGTATTTTTTCTTCTGCTCTAACTTGAGTGTCTTAGGGGATGCTATTAAAAAAAATAATAAACTTAGTGAATGAAAAAGAGGCAATGAAGATGGAAGTCCTTTTGGAATAAAAAAAGAGATTATGTTTAAATTAATCCCATTGATTGTGCATTTGCTTCAGTGACAATTTCTTTCTTTCTTTTAAGGTTTTTGTTGCAGGGCGCATGTGCTTGCTGTAGAGAGACAGAGAGAAGGAAAGTGAGAACTCACCCTCTGAGAGAATGGCCACGCCACCATCCCTTCTCCTCCATTCTCCCCTCAGGATTTTGGGTGCACATGTATGTGCGCCTGGTGTGATTTTCAAGCTGCTGGGTCTGGGACTTGACCCGCTGTTGGCAATGCAGGAGTTCAGTGCCTTAACAGCCACACTACTTGTTGGCCATACCATTTTATTTTTAAAAAGTCACTCATCAGTTAGGACCGAGTTTAGACCCTGCCGCTCCGAGGTCAATGCCAGATGCTTTCTCCTAACTGGATAGTGACTGCGTGATGCTTTGGTGTTTGGGAAGCTTCGTCCACTTTTGCTACTTCTGGATCTAGTTGTAATGGAGGTAAATCTTTAGTCATTTACTTTTGCAACTGAAAATCTGCGGTGCTAATCATGTCAGAGCAACTTTCCTGATAATTAAGTTGAATTACAAATTCATCTTTTAGGTGCACTGCCTTCTAATCACTCTGGGAAGCAGGCAGGGCTCTGTGCTCCGTTTCACGGCGGCGCTTTCCTCCTGGGGTCTCAGAGGTTTCCGGCAGGCGCTGCAGCATTGATGGGGTGACAGCAACACCTTTTCTAGCTCTAGGAACGAGGCTCCTGCTTGAGTAGCCGGGGTTTGATGTTGGCATTCTCTGCAAACCCAGCTGCCCCCATCTCGGCTGTTTGGATACGAATCGAATCGACATTGGGGCTTACATTATTCTCCCTCCCTTCCCCCACTGTGAGCTCCTGCCCGTCAGCGTCTAGGATAGCACACCTGACCGCAGGCTCTGGCCTGTTGTCCCCTCTATTGCATCCGTCCTTTGCCAGATGTGACAGAGTGGAGAGGCCACTCAGAAGCCAGGCTCTGGTTTCACTACTGGCTTCTCCACTTCCCATCTCCATATTTGGGGCCAGCTGCTTACTCTCTGACCCTCCGTCTCCTCTTCTATCAAAGGAGGCTGACAGCAGCTGTCCGTGAGGGGGACTGAGTGAGAGCACACCCAGAGCGAGGGTGGCTCTGGGACACCTGCCCGGCATGGAGGTGGACGATGGCTATGACGGTTGTCATCATTATTGGGGAATTTCTGTGTTTAATAGTTACCTGTTAAATGAATGAAGAAATTGGTAGGGTGTCCCTTTGAGAAGTCCCTTTGTGATGAGACACTTAAACTCGGTCATTGTGGTGATGAGCTCATACTCGGGGTTCATACTCATGGCACTGTTGACATGCAGAGCTGCAGGGTCTTTGGTCATGGGGCTGCCAAATTGGAGGAGGTTTCGCAGTCCTTGGCCTCCACCCACCCGGTGACTCTAGCAGCCCCAGATGTGACAACCAAAAATGTCTCCAGATATCGATGGTGAACAGGCCTGCTCCTTGGCACACCAAGGATGGCTTCCTGCTGAGAACCACTGAGCACCTCATTTACACGGGAAAGCGTGGACTGAGAGTTGAGAATCTCTGCTCTCCTCCTTTCCAGCTCATTCTACAGGCCTCCCTCAGAGCAAATGCGTGACCTTCTCAGGGAGCTTTGGAGTTGTCTCTCAGACTTTAGTTGTAGTGTTTAATGTCTATATATATACGTTTTGTTTTTTTTTTTACATTTATTTATTTGGGGCTGGCTTCAAGGCCTGGTGATTGAAGTAGCTGGATCCCCCCCCCCCCCCCCCCCCCACGTCTGACTGCATAGTTCGAGTCCCAGACCCAGAGGCTTGAGAAATACACTGGACGTTTGTGCATGTGTGCCCAAAACCGCAGAAAGGAGGAGAGATGGAGAAGGGATTGCACCGTGAACGTACCCCACTGCAGTGCTTTCTCGCCTTCTCTGTCTATCTCTGTAGACAGCGTGTCTTCCCTCTAGGGAAAAAAAAGATTTATGTTTATTTATTTCTTCTATGAAAGAGAGAGAGAGATACAGATGCACACACACACACACACACACACCACCCAGCAAAGTCTGGGTGTGCGGCAGTGCAACCCCACTCAGCCCCAGCCAGGCCTGGCTCATGGGCAGAGGTCTTCTTCTGTCCAGCCGGTGCCTCTGAGTTTGTTCACTTGTCCCCTCTGGTTTCTGTGGGAGTCACCACATTTGAGACCAGAGACGGCAGCAGCACAAACATGTCGGTCCTGTTTGTCAGGAGGCAAACTCGGCTTTAGGATCAGTGCCAGCCCTGGGCCTTGGCCACCTTAGCTGTTGGGGCTGTTGGAGAAGTGGAGAATGGGGGTGCAGTGGTCAAGTCAGACCAGTGAGTCCTGCCCAGAGTGTTGCTGCCCCTGGGGACATCTGACTACAGCTGGAGGCGGTTTCAGTTGTCACAACCTTTGGGATGCCACAGGTATCTAGTGGGTAGAGCACAGGGGCAGCGTTAAATCCTGTGATGCCCAGAACAGCCCCAAACAAAAAGTCTGACCCAAAACATCAGTAATGCCGAGACTGAGGGACCCTGGATGGGCCAAGCTGCACGACTTGGGGCCGGAACTGCTGCCCGAGGTAATGCGAGGGGCTGGGCGGCAGGCAGCACGTGGGCCCGCGGCATGTGCACACTTGTCTGCACGGTAAGAAGGAAGGTTGAGTGGGAGGTGAGGATGCCAGTGGCTCCCAGGAAAGATGATGCAGTGGCAGTTCGGAAGTTCTCTGACGTCTCTGAAAGGTGTCCGTATGGAATGTTCATCAGTCTTCTCTTCCAGGGCTTACTTCCCACGGCCAGGCCATTCATAACACTCTTAATAGTCTGTCTGTCTTCTTTGTAAATTTGCCACAGGGTGTGTGCATTCACTGGAGAGAGACAGAGAGGAGGAAAGTGAGAAAGCACCCTCCTATGGAGAAGGGTCACGCCACAGCCTTCTCCATTTCCCCCTCCTTTCAGGATTTCGGGAACGCACACGTGTGCTCCGTGTGTTTCTCAAGCTGCCTGATCCAGAACTCAAGCTGCACACTTGCCCACGTGGGCTCCAACGCCTTAACCACCGTACACACGTTGGCCTGACGGTAGTTTCCTCAGGAGGTGGGCCCCTCCTTTAGAGCACGATTCGTCTAGGCCGCACGGCAGCGAGCGGCCTGTGTTCATTAGTGTTGATGTTTTCCGAGGATGTTTTGCAAAGGTAGGAGAACAGCAGGAGCGGGAGTGGAAACCGGACAGCTGTTCCTTTAGTTTCCCATTAGCATTTGAAAAATGTCTCTTTCAAGCAGTGTTCATTAAGATTTTAATTCTGCAGTTTGTTCCTTTTTTAAGTGACATGCAATTAATTAAGGTTTAATGTGTCATCTATTTTTTGCAGTGACATTTTTACTGCCCCCTTTTCATTTCAGTCAGTTTATAAATTGTGCTCCAGCTAATGAGTTCCATCTTGGTTTCCAGTTCCAAATAATTACCCCTCTTCTCAGATGGCAATTCTTTAAAGTGTCACAGACTGAAGGCCTTTCCTAGGCCAGCTCATGTGAGCCGGGCCCTTCTGAGCCACAGGGCCACAGTAGAGTGGCGGGGCAGGGGCGCGGCGGGGCCCCCTCCTCTCGGTTGAGCTCTCACTGACCGGGCACTGTGTGTCAGACACCTGGGGCCGTGTGGGCAGAGGTAAGCAGCCTCTGCCAGGTGCTCTCCAGGGAGCTCACAGACTAGATAATTGCCCTAGTTCTCTACATCGCTTTGCCGCTGGAAGTACGACTGATGGCACTTGAAATCCTGGATGGTTTTTAACTTTACTGTGGGGCTGAGGCAGGACCATGGTGAACTGAAAAACAATTGCATGAATACTATAGCACCAAGTTGCAATTTACACAGATTTCTCCCAGGTGAGCTGAAGTTTAACTTGGCACTACTCGGGGAGCAGTGGGTGGTCTGAGGAGATTTACTAAGGAAGTGACTGCGGATAGATCATCCAGGCTTTCCAGAGCAGCAGGCCCAGTAGGATGTGTGTATTACAAGACGGTTTCAGGAACTGGCCTGCGTGATTGGGGGACGTCTGCCGTCTGCAGGGCACGCCTGCGGGCTGGGAAGGCAGGCAGGAGTTGGTGCTGCTGGGTTGGAATTCCCTCTCCTGGAAACCTCAGCCTTTCCTCCTCAGTCTGTCCATGGGTTAGGAGGCCCACCCACATTATGGAGGATATTCTGTGACAGGAAGGTCAGCAGCTACAGTGTACCTTCCTGGCAATGTGGGGCTTGGTATCTGATTAAATCTCTGGGTCCTCTCCCCTAGTTGATGCAAAGCTAAAACCAGCATTCTACCTGCCCTGCGGGGTGGGAAGGACGTTGGGCTGAGGCCGGGACACCCATGGCGGAGACCTGATTTTTGTTACCAGCCGGGGCTGCCATTTATTTTGTAATGGGCCTTTGTTAAATGCCTGTAATCCCAGCAATTTGGGAGGCTGAGGCAGGGGGATCAAGACACTGCCTGAAAAAAAAAAAAAAAAAAAAAAAATAAAAAAGCGTGCCGCGAGCCCACCAGGACTAGATGTGCAGAGACAGAAACGAGTCCAGGCCGGCCTGTGCTGGAGAAGCCTGCTGTCTGAGCTGCAGCAGACCCGCGAACAGCTGGGCGTAGGGAGCGAAGCACCGTGTCCCACAGCAGAGGGCCACAGCAGCCCTCAAAGGCAGGTGGCAGAGAGACGGGCACCACGTACTGTGCAGGTGGCTTTACTACTAGCATTTTTAAAGCATTAAAAATGTCTAGTTGGAAGGCCATGGGCTACTATTTCATTTAAAAAAATATTAGGCCAGCAGATGATGCAGAGATCAGGGCAGCTGGACCCCATGGGGCCAACTGAAGGGTTTGATTCCTGGATCCAGCGGTTTGAAAATCACACTGGGTGTGTGTGTGTGTGTGCGTGCCCAAAATCCTGAGAGGAGACTGGAGAAGATATTGCAGCATGGCCTTGCCTTCGGAGGGTGATTTCTCACTCTCTCTCTCTGTCTCTGCGTCGCCAGCAAACACATGCACTCTAGAGCAAACTTATTATACAAATTGTGATTCTGATCCAGCCTAGGGGTGCAGTGAGTGGCGGCTGGACTGCAGGGATGGAAGCCACACAGCAGCCTCAGGTTCAGATCCCGGGAGCGGGGTTGGGTGGAGGCTTGAAAACAGGAAGGGCATGTGCAGGCACCCCGGGTCCTGGGGAGCTAGAGATCTGGGAAAGGGGGTCGCAGTGCAAGGCCGGGTGGAGGGCTCTCTCTCTCTCATGTACATACTCTATCATAATAAAAAGTTCTGTGACTTAGGTGCTAAATTCAGGGTTTTTGTTTTGTTTTGTTTTTAAATCTTGCCAGAGAATTCATGCACTTTCTAGAGAGAGACAAGAGAGCCAGAGCGTGGGGGAGAAAACAGCCCTTCCCCAGGGGCACTGCAGTCCCTCATTGCTCCACCCTGTAGGGGTTGGGGGCATGCAGGCACATGCGCCTGGCATGCTTTTCGCGCTGCAGGGGTGGCGATTGGAATTGTGAGGTCAGTCAAGGGAGCCACTGCCCTAACCACCAGGCCATGGGACAATGCCAGGAGGGTTTTCCTTTAGAGCACGTAAGTGGTGGGTTGTGTGGCCAAGGGCGAGGTAGGAGACGCAGAGGCAGCGTTGGGACAAGCTCAGGGGTGGGGCTTGCCTGAGCAGCGCAGTGGGACAAGCTCTCGCTCTGCGACCCACTCCCGTTCTCCGTTTTGCAGGGGCCGATATCCATGCCAGGGACTCCCGGCGCGGGCTGTCACCTCAGGAGTGGGCCGCCTTCACGGGCCGGCTGGAGGCGGTCCGCATCATGCAGAGGCTGCTGGAGAGACCCTGCCCGGAGCAGTTCGGGGACAAGTACAAGCTGGAGCTGCCGTCTGTGGCCGAGGCGGTCCCGAAGCCCGCGGGCTCCAGGAACTGCTTGCAGCGGCTCACGGAGTGCGTGCGCTCCGCGCTGACCCCGCGCTCGCTGGGCCAGGGCCCGGAGGATGGGGGCGCCCTGGACCTGATGGTCAGGATGACCACCAGCCTCTACAGCCCCGCCGTGGCCGTCGTCTGCCAGACCGTGTGCCCGGAGAACCCTCCTTGCGTGGGGAAAAGGCGCCTGGCGGTGCAGGAGATCCTGGCGGCTCAGGAGGACCAGGACAGCGACGCCCAGGACGGGGGCAAGGGGGAGGGCGCTGAGCAGCGGCTCCGGACCTTCCAGGTGTCCCAGGGCTCTGAAGAGGACCTGCCGCCGGCCCCGCTGCCTGGGGCCCCGGCGCCCGCCCGCACCGCGCGGAAGACCAGCCTGCTGCCGCTCCCGCTGCCGTTCCTCCGGCGGAGCAGCGTGCGCCCCGGCGTGGTCATCCCCAGGGTCCGCGTCAGCAAGGCGCCGGCGCCCACCTTCCAGCCGGAGCGGGCGTCCAGGAAGGGCAGCACCAAGGACAGCACCCACCTGCAGATCCCCAAGTGGCGGTACAAGGAGGCCAAGGAGGAGAAGAGGAAGGCGGAGGAGGCGGAGAGGAAGCGCCAGGCAGAGGCGCAGAAGGAAAAGCGGCCGTCGCGCTGGAAGAAACGGACGTGAAGGGGCAGGTGGCGCACGGCAGGTGCCCGGCCAGTGCCCGGCCAGGGTGGCTGCGCGCTCGCCGAGCCCAGTGGGTGCCGGCGCCGCCGCGTGGACCAGGACGCACCTGCCCGGGCCCTGTGCGCCGGGCTTTGCAGTCGCGCTGGGCGGTCTTCTGTCCGGGAATCCAGAAAGCATTTCTGTGTTGTGTGCTCGGGCCCCTGGGAGCTGGGGATACCACCAATTTATTTGCCTAAAACCAGTTCCTTAGTGATCAGTACACCTGGTGACAGTTCACCTGAAGTCTTCCTTTAGAGAACCTCAATTAAGTTTTTAGACCAATTTATCAAAGGGCGTTTTCTGTGCAGTTTTGTATTTTTAGTTATTATTTACCAATTTGCAGCATTTTCTGAGTGATGGGGCTCTTTGTATTTCAGGCAGTTTTCATACATTCGTCTGAAGACCCTTTGTTTAAATACGGTTTCTAGCAATAAATCTTAGCGATACCTGGAGGAGTTCACTGCGAGCTCTGAGACTCGGCCTGTTCGCTGTCTGTTTTGGTTTCCGCCTTCCCACCCCTGCAGGTGCACTGCGTGTTCTTGCTGGTTCAGCTCGTGGCCCGGTGTGTATTTCCGCCTGAGGAAGGCGTGCTGGCTTTTATAGCCACATGCTCAGGGACACCGAGGGATCAGATGCCACTGTACCTTCTTTTTACATCTCTTGCCCAGTTATAACAATAACCACTCTATTGTCTAGATACGAAACGGTGCGGGCAGAGACATGTATTTATTGCTAGAACTAAACTCATTTTAAGCAAGGGACTTTAGATAAAGGGAGGGACTGGATACAAAACATTTAACCAATTAAAAATAGAGGCGAGTGGAAAAAAGCCATCATTTAATAAAATGGAGGCACACTTAAATGACTGCTAGAAATACAAAGTTAAGTCATATGTGCTCTTAGATACATTGGGTCCAGGTGTCCTTAAAATGTTAAAAATAAGATGCAGGAAGAGTAAGGCACCCGGACGCACGGCGCCGTGGGAAGGCTGACTCATGACTGCAGACTGGAGCGGACTGTTAAGCAAACTTGTTTTAGGCAAATTCTCCTGGAGTGCCCTGAGCCGCCCCTGCCCCAGCCTCAATTCCAAAGATTGCCCCGTGTGGCTAGAACGTTCCTTTTTCCTTTGATGATGTCCCTGCTGTTTGGTTCATCCTCATGTGGACTTTGTAGGATTCCCAAGATGTGGGGCTTTGGCGGGACACATATGTGTTTTGCCTTGGGCCCCAAAGCTGTCAGTGGGAGTTTTCTGTCCATGCTTTTATCTCCAAAGCAGTGAGAAATTCTAATGAATCCCTGGCTATCTGGATTATGGAATAGCTGTCATATATGCACTTTATTTAAGGATTGAATTTAAATACCTAGAAGCTGTAGATTTGGAGCCTCTTCACCATAGCCCTTGGTATGTTGTGTTGTGTGCCTGCCTGTGTCATGCTGGGGTTGGGAGTGGCACTGGCTGTCCCTCCCCACTCGGCACTGTGGGCTTCGAGCAGTCGGGATCTCACACTTACCTCTCCGAGATCTCATTAGCCAGGCTGTGCCCAGGCAAGTGGGAGGTTGGTGTGACGACCAGATGGGACATCAGATGGGAGCGAGTGCCTCTGTATTCCGAGAGGCGCCAAGATGATCGCACCACGGTCTGGGCCCTTTCTGAGAACTGCTGCTTTTAGCTGGTGCGGGCCACCCTCATGGCCTAGGAGTTAAGATTGGCCATGTCCCCTTGGAGGAGAAAAGGGCTGTGACAGCCCTGGCTGTCTTCGGAGGCCATCTTTCTTCTGTCCCTGGCATTGTAGCACCTTCTTGCTGTGTGCACGTAATTCATGCCATCCGCACGCTTGGCACTGGGCCACCCTCATCCCTCGTATGCATGGACTTGGGCAGTGCCCAATGGTCTTTGATCCACAGTTCTTGGCGCGGGCCGCCGCGAGAACCCCTGGCAGCTTTCATGACTCTGGCCCCTGCCCCTCCTGGAGGTTCTCACAACTGGGGAGTTGTGCCCTAGGACCCTTCTACAGCCGCCAGGTGGCCTCATGAGCCAGCGTCGAGAACTGCAGTCGTAGCATACAGGGACTGGGGGCAGCCTTCATTGCCCATCCGTCGGCTCTTCCCGGATGCCCATCCTGAACTCCCCCAAGGGCTCACCTTGTCAGATCGTCTCGTTGTAACGGCCAGTGTTAGGCCCCCTCTGCTTGTGCACTTGCCATCGGGGCTTCAGTGGATTGCCAAGTATTCCTGCCTGCTGTCACTGTGGGAGATCTGCAGCGGGGCAGGAGGGAGCCCCCACTGCCACCCTGAGCTTCCTCTGCCGCTCTGTGCGTGTCTGTCCTGGCTGGCCCTCTACCTCACCACACCTGATCTCAGAATCTGCAGTTAAGCTTGGAACATCAGGGGCGTTAGCATGATGGCAGGAAGCCTGGCCGTTTCTTCCCATCCCAGTGGGCCCTCCCCCTGCATCTTCCCCTGCAAGTACACAGGCCAGGCTAGGGCCAGCACGGGGCTCATCCAGTGGGGCTCCTGGTGTCTGCAAAGCAGCTCTGGAGGTGCCCACATTTTAAAGAAGGCTGCCCAGGCAGCAAGCGTGGCCAGGCCAGGGGCTCCTCTGGCAGACCTGAAGGTGAGCCTGGCCCTGCCCTGCTGAGCAGCGGCTCCGTCCACCGGCCGGCACGTGCAGCGTGAGGGACTTGTAGACTCGCAGAGGCGCTTGGGCGTGGAGGGTGGATGCAGCTCTTCTGGGGGCTTTGGTGCGGGCCCAGAGAAGCATTCGACTGCGAGAACCCATGAGACCCAGGTGTAGGGAGGGTCCGGAATGGGGTGCGGACTCTCACCAGTCCCTCTGCAAACCTGCGTGGCAGCCTGGCCTGCTTTCGTGAGCCTTCGCGTTTGGTCTTGGGGGTCTGGGCAGTCTTGGCTGCTCATGAGGAGCTGGCCCAGCCTGTTCCTCTTCGCCTTGTGGGGGCAGCCGCCAGTGGGGGCTTTTCCTCCTGTGTTCTCTTTCTCTTTGGAGGGGGCTGCCCCGCTCCAAAGTGGGGAGTGCGAGATCGAGGGCAGGGGTGTCAGAAGCAGTCCAGATGCTTCTGAGGGTGACCGTGGGGTTGTTCCTCTCCGGGTTGGCGAGGTTGTGGGAGCACGTGGAAGACCCGAGCGAGCCCACCCCCATGCCTGCACTTGTCTGGTGGCAGCAAGGGGAGGAGAGAGGATGGGGGGAGGACAGGGAGGAAGGAGAGACAGGGGAAGCTTCGTCCTGGCTGTCCTCTGCCCCAGCCTCTTGGTTCTCTGAGGTCCTGCCACCAGCCCGTTCAGGCTGGTCTGGGATCCAAACCCATTACTGAATTCACCTCTTCTGGGTAAAGGATTTGTCAGGGAAGACATGGCTGCTTGGTCCCCAAGGTGGAGGGTCACACCCCTGTGTCCCTGACAGTTCAGTCTGCTGTCCAGCGAGGACGCTTTACTTCTGAGTAGCTTATTGGCTTTGACCAGGTACATTTACTCACCTACCTACACCCCCGTGTCACCCAGGGAGGGGGATCGATGGGCAGGACCCCCTTCTCCTGTGTAGGCGGCCACCACTGTGTTCCCTCCAGCCCTGTCCCCGCATCGTCCCTGGCCACCCCTCTGCCTCCCCTCGTTGCCCTCTGTTGCCTTGACTTCCTTTTCTGATCGCTCCTGGTTGGGGTCATCCCGCCGCCATCCTCGGTACACCTCCCCTGAGGGCTCCAAAGGGAAGCAAAGCAAGGGGCTCTCGAAAGGCAGGGACATTCCTGCCGAGTGACCATCTCCTGACGGCCGATCCCCAAGGGGGACTGAAGGGCCATGGCCTCTCAGCCCTGCCCCGCCCCTACACACACACACACACACACACACGCACACATGCACATACGCACACGCACACACGCACACGCACACGCACCTTGTTTCCGGAAGGAGCCCTGGGTCGCCCTCCCGACTGGTGGCAGCTCAGGCCCTGCTTCCCGGGGTGCTCAGGTGTCGGGGCCAGCCCTGGCGTGCAGTCACTGTACATAGTGAAGTTCCCGTTGACAGGTACCTTCTCAGGGATTTACACATACACAGAGCTAGGGGGACATGGAGTCTGCCTGAATACCATTCGGTGTTTGCACATGTTATGATTCAGCTGGACAGGAGGGGCGATTCAGAGCTGGGGCGGGTGAGCTGCCTGGGCCCGCCCCTCGGGGAAGACCCTGCTGTTGGTGAGTGGGGACTCTGGCAGCTGAAAGGCCTTGTGGGGTGTGAAGTCGCAGCGTCCTGAGCCACCCACCATGGCTGTGAACCCTGTGCTGAGACCCCCATCCCCGAAGCAGGGGCCGTCGGTGGAGTGCAGTCCAGTCCGACGTGGAGAACGTAAACAGGACGACAGTGTGTGGCATGCTGACGTGAATAGAGTTCGTCCGTCGGCTGCACTGGGCTTACAAGAAGGGGCAGGCTGCTGGGACCCCTGCATGGGCGTTGGTTGTGCACGAGGCCTCCCTCGAGGAGCAGGGCCCTGACGCTAGGGACCTTTCACCTGGGCAGCTCCTCCCGGCCACCTGCTCAGGAAAGCGACTGTCAGAACCGCAGTATCATCATCTCCTGAGATGGACGCTTGGAGCAGCTGGAAAGGGGACTTGTGGGTGCAGAAGGCCAGGCCAGACAGCCCCCTGCCCCCTTCCCTGCTGGGGCAGCGGTCTCTGCTGCACAGATGAGGCTATTGTGCTGAGACAGAAGCCCACGGGGGCTGGGGAGACACGTCTGTAATGGACGCAGAGCTGTTTCCAGGTGTGGGGAAGAATCGCACCGTCATGAAGAAATACGTGCCACCGAGGAAACCCAGGAGCCCGACCGAGGAGTGGGTGCCGTGGGCCTGCAGCCTGCTGCTCCACTGGAGTCCCTGCTGCCCACGCTGCTGAGAGGAGACGGACTTCCCTGCCTGCTTTTGGTGTCTGAGTCTGCCCTGCAACTGAGCCGCACCCCCGATGTGACGCTTCCTCCCCCAGTGCACCCCGAGATCAGCTGGCTCACCCCCCATCCCGGCACCATGTGGTCACTGCCCTCCGTGGCAGTCAGCTGGCGGGTGCTGAGTGCACTCCTAGGCAAATTCTCTGAACAGCGCTTTCTCTTTGACAGTATTTAGGGCAGTGGCAATTGTCACACGCTTCCCAGTGTTTGCTCAGGACCCTTGTCCTCCCATGCAGGTAACTGCAGAGTCTGGAATCCACCCTTGCACCCCTGCGGGCTCCATCGTCCTCAGCTTTCTAAGGGGAGGGAGAGAGAATATCTATCATGGAGGAGCCTCGAAAAACAGCCAGGGCACGCTGCAGCGGCTTCTGGGATGGGGAGGTTGCTGCCCTGGTGTGGCGGGGAGACCCTGAGCGCGGAGAACTGGAGCTGCGGCCGTCTCAGGCCTCCGGATGCATTTAGAACTTGCTTTATGTGACTGTGTAGCTTCTCATTCCTGTGCCCTGGAATCCACACGTTTCTTCATTAACATTTTAAGTAAGTGCAAAAGCAATTCCTCTCTGGAGGTGGTTTTTTGTAAAGAACAGGAAAAGCCAAAACACTACCTGGGTCCATGGCACTAATTTTTAACTCTTCAGTGGAATGCCAGGGCTGTGTTCCTGATGCCCTCCCTGGGACCCACCTCAAACGAGCCTTCTGGAGGAAGCCTGGCCGCCAGACAGCAGCCCATGCCCATGGCAGGGTATTGTAGGGTGTGAGTGTGTGTGTGCCAGTGCATTCACACGCACACACACACGCACGTGTGAGCTGAAGGGAGACTGGCTTTGTTCTTGCATGGACCAATGCTGTGACCTTGCTGTGCAACCACAGGGAACATCCACGTGACCTGTTTCGATGGTGCAGGATCACACGGCCAGGGACCCCCAGGGAGCCCTCCACGTGGGACTCGCAGCTGGGCTAGGGTTGTCACAGTCCATGTCATTTTATAGAGAGATGCTGCCGACTAAGGAGGTTCGCAGAGAACCTCTTTGGCCGGCTCGGGGTCACCTCTCTGCCTTTGCTGTGTGTTGTCTGCACACAGGGCCCAGCTCCCCGAGGAGCAGATCTCCGCCGGGGGTCTGGCACAGTGTGGAGGCCAAGTCCCTTGCCATTTGGCACCGGGCATATCCAGTAGAATCAGTTTACCGGATGGGGCTCTGGGATTTCCTAAGTTGGCCTGAGGGTCAGGCGCTCAGATCACTGCGAACACCGATTGTTTGGTTTGGTTTGGGAGACAGGGTCTCACCGTGGTGACCCTCGAAATTGTGGTCCCCCTGCCTTAGCGTCCTGAGCAGCTGGGTTGCAGGTGCGCCATCACGCTCAGCTGGCCTTGGCGTGGAGGGAAACTGCAATGGCTCTGTCTCAGCCACGTCCCGCTGCTGTTTCGGAAAGTGCGGGGAAGGTACCATCCCAGGTGGGGCCGTGTTGACCTTACCCTTATTACGGAGTTTTGGAGATGGTAAGGGGACACCTTAATGCCAACGTTTGAGAAGTTCCAGAAGCCGCGCAAGGAGGGACGCCCTTGGTGGAGAGTTTCAGGGCGTTTGTGCTAGCAAACCTAGGTGCAACCCAGGAGCCCGCGCGCGTCCTTCGGAATCTGAGCCCTGTCCCCATTCAGGTGAGCAGTCAGAGCTGATCTGACTGGAATCCCCTCACAGTCTGCTTGCAGTTCCCGGGTCTGTGACTTTAATAAAGGGGCCTTGAGGACCGTGGTGGAAAGGGAGCAGACTCCTACAGAGTGCCGGTTCCCGTCACGTGATCTCAGCACACGCTCCGTTTTCTGAATGTAAAGCTATTTTTATTGTCATTTCTAAAAATCTACCAAGTTTCTGGAATTGTAAAGACGTTGCATATGGATGTAACTGTATACATCTCATAGTGTTTTATTTTGAGGTGAGAGTTTTGTTACAGTTTATAAAAGATATTTTCCTATGTAGACCTCAGGGCTATTTCGGACCTCCAAATAAATGTGACTCCCAAAGCTTCAAGTCTGGATATTTATAAGGTTAATAATCTTTAACTTAAATACAAAGTGATAGTATTCAGCAGAAGGGATGTGTTTTTCCCTTTCAGCTTCTAGCAAACTCTGTGTCTAATGTTTAAAGAGTATAGAAAAAGATATGGTAACGTAACCATGTGGGGGAATCGGGGCTGAAATATTAAAAAAAAAAAACACTTGCAAAATTAACACATTCTTATGGTACAAAAGTGTGATATTTGAATAAAGTTTATATAAATGAGAAAATGATATGAGATCTACCAGTATTATTCTTTCACTTAGTTGAAATAGATGTGTGCTTTCTTATTTTGACCCTCTTTCACTTTAGTTTTTAAAGTTTGTGATTTCCTTGTAAGCCCTTCCTCATCTTTACAATGATGTCTTTCTTTTCTTTTTTAGAGAGAGATTTTTGCTATAGGGCACATGTGCTTGCTATAGAGACAGACAGAGAGAACCAGAGAGACAAAAAGTGAGAAGTCACCGTCCGGGGCGGATGGCCACACCACAGTCTCTTCGCCTCCATTCTCCTCCCAGGATCTTGGGTACGCACACACACCTGGCGTGAGTTTGAAGCCACTGGGTCTGGGACTTGAACCCCGGTTGACTATATGGGAGTCCAGCAACATAGCCATTACGCCATCTGCTGGTCCCTCAATGATGTCTTTCTGACCTGTCTCTTCGTAGAGTACCCGTTGGCACGTGGCATCCTTCAGGGCTGTTGTGGTGTATTCAGGGACATATGTAGAAACGAAAATCGAGTCTGGTTTCAGTGTCTGTTCTCATACCTACATGTACGCTATATGTGGTGTTGTTCCATTTCTTTACTTAAAATATGTCCTTGGGGAGCTTTATAAAGTAACTTTACAATCAGTTTTTTTTTTTTAAAGATTTATTTATTTAATTTAATTTATTATTGTTATTGTTATTTAATTTGACTGGCGAAAGACAGAGAAAGTGAGAAAGCAAGTTGTCAGGTCCGAGACCTGAACCATAGTCAGCCATGTGGGAGTCCAGCACCTTTACTGCCGTGCCACCTGCTGGCCTCAAAATCAGGTTTTCTTTTCTTTCGTCCCCCCCCCCCCCCCCCACCTTTTTAATGACTGAAACATAAAACATCTAAAACCGCAGCTTCTGGAAGACCCGCTTGTTCTCGCCTGTCTGGTACCTCTCTTTGAACTTGACCTTTGCCTCCCACTGGGCCTTGCGTTTAGGAGCAGGGTCTCTGAAGCCACCCTTGTTGACCACAGTTTTGTCCAAGGGAACATCCACAGAGTACCCCGTGGGCATGAGGTGACTGTGGTTATAAACCTTCACAAAAGACTTGCTCTTTGACCTCTTGGCGATGTTCTTCTTGCCCACGGCAGCTGTCACTTTGCGGGGTTAGTGGTCAGTTCCAGCCATAAGAGTGTGGCTGTAGGGGCGATCTGAAGTGCCATCATCAATGTTCTTCACGATGGCGGCTTTGCGTCTGAAGCAGCGTCCGGCCAGCGCCAGCATCACTTTCCCGGGTTTCGTGGACTTGCCCATTTCGACAGCAACCACCAGGGCCTATGGAAACGAAAGCCAGGCTTTCTTTTAATTTCTTTTCTTTTTATTTAAACTTAGAAAGTAATATGCAGGGCCATCCAGTGTCATGGTAGCAAGGAAGGTGGATCTCACATGACGCATGGTTCAAGGCCCAGATTTCGCAGCTTGAGCAACACACGAGGGAGGGGCAGCAGATGGTGTAGTGGTTAAGCACTGGATGCTCACATGGCTGATGTGGTTCGAGTCTCGGACCTGGGGGCTTGAGACTCACGTCAAGGTATATGCGTGTGTGCTCCAGATCCCAAGAGAATGGAAAAAGGATTATGGCATGGCCATCTCCTCTGTGGGGTGATATCTCTCACTTTCCTTCTCACTATCTGTCTCTGTCTCTCCAGCAAGCACACCCCCTCTGATAAAAACCTTAAAAACAACAAAAAAGGAAACACACTGGGTGCATGTGCTTGTGTGCCCCGAACCCTGACAGGCAGGTGATGGGATTGTGGTGTGATCATCCCCAGGGGAGGGACTTTCTCACTTCTCTCTTCCTCTCCCTCCAGTGAGTGTGCATACCCCCTGGCAAAATTTAAAGAAAAAAGAGTAATATGCAAACATGGCAGAAAGAGACTGAACGCCACAAGAGGCTCTTAGATGAAAAGGGACTTTAGCTGACCATGGGGCAGTCCCTCAGACCTGTCCCTTGTACACACCCTGGAAATACATTTTCATGTGTTCTTCCCTTTATGGGTTGTACCAGCAGAATCCCATTGTAGGCACGGTTTTGTTCACCCCCTGTGTTTTAGGGAGCATGTGTTTAGAATCCATTTGTTCTTTTTGATAGTTGTGTAGTATTCCTCAGTACAGGTGTGCCAGGGTTTGTTTAGCCATATCTTCCTTGGGGGGCTAGAAACATGTTCTAGGTTTTTACGAATTACTGTACAAGTAATGGAGAGCCTTGTACCTACTCGTTCATATACACAAGTGAGTGTTTTCAATAGACAGGAGTGCAGAGCTGGGGAGGGAAATGCACTGGGGCATGTACTTGCTAGAGAGGCTGGAGAAAGATTCAGAGAGAGGGAAAGTGAGAAATCTCCCCCATGGGGTGTCCACGCCACGATCCTTTCTCCATTTTCTTCTTGTGGTTTTGGGCACTCATGCACACATGCCTGGTGTGATTTTCAAGCTGCTGAGTCCGAAGCTTGAACCACAGTTGGCTATGTGGGAGTCCAGCCCCTTAACCACGAGGCCACCTGTTGGGTGGCCTATTCCCCAGGGGAATAGGCATTTTAATTTCCATAGTCACTGCCCTGGCGCCCTTTGCAAGTGCTGGGCTGTGTACCCAGCCGCCAGCAGAGGGCGAGAGAGGCCATTTCCCACCTGCAGCGCCCCCTGCAGTTTCTCAGCTCTCCAACCTTTCCCGCTAATGCTTCAAAAGCTGTACCTCATTGTTTCAGTGTTCCTTCCAGTTCTTCACAAGGCTGAGCCTTTTCCATGTGTGTCTAATGTCTATTTCCTGTCTCATACATTTCTTATTTATACCTGTTTCTACCTGTCTTGTTTCTTTTTTCACCTTTGGTGCCATTTTTGCTGATTTGTAGATTTCTATTTTTTCTTTCTTTTTAGAGAATTATTTACTTTTTTTTATTATTATCATTAAAAAAAAATGCTATAGGGCATGTGCACTCACCAGAGAGACACAGAGAAAGAAAAAAGGGAAAGTGAGAAAGCAAGCTACCAGGTCTGGGACTCAAACCATGGTCAGCCATGTGAGAGTCCAGCACCTTAACCACTACACCATCTGTTGGCCCCAGACTGCTATGCTTTTTGGATGATAGTCTTTCGCATGTATTTTGTACTTTTTTTTTTTTTCATTTTATTAATTGTTCTTAAGATAGCTTGTATAGACGATTTCTAGTTTAGTGAAACTTGTCAAACTTTGCCTTTTTTTTTTTGTATTTGGTATTTGCATTTTGTCTCTTTAAAAAGCCCTTTCTTACCCTCAATGGACAATTTTTCTCCTCTATTTTCTTCTAATGATTTGTAGGCACTTTCCCCCCTTCTTTTGAGCTCAAGAACATTCACATTCATACTCAAGGCATCATTAAGGTTACTTCTGATGGGACTGAGACAATTCGCTCTTCTAGTTGGAAAGTCTGCATTTTACTTAGGAATTCTCACTTACTGAAAATTGTCATTCTATATCATGATTATTAAGGAAGGATCTAAACAGAAAATACAATTTTAAATAAAACCTTTTTGAGGCTAAGCTCACTGTGGAGGTTTTGTGTTCTCATCTGTGAGCATGGTGGGCATCCCTCATTCCCCCAGCCCTCCCCGTGGTCGTCGGCTCCCTGAAGGTCACACCTGCCTCCTCCTTGGTGATGACCGGCTGGTCTCCAGCCAGGTTCGTGAAAGGCAGTTCGGTGTGCTGACAGCTTCCTTGGGGCAATTGCTCAGGTAGGTTGTGAGCTCAGCAGCCCATTAGTGGCCTCCCAATCACGAGGGATCCTGTCCTTGCAGGAGGGTTGGCAGACCAGTCGCTGGAGGTGTGGCGCCAGGTTTTGGGCCCAGGGCAGGGTGCACCACCACTGCCCCCACCTGTGTTTCCTGCATCTTCACACCTTGGGGCACCAGGCTCATCACTGCTCTTCCTGCACCCCCCCAGAAAAAACAAAAACAAAAAACCTAACGGGAGGCTAAGGCTTTCTCCTGGTTCTACAAAGTTAAATATGTAAATCCAGCTCAAATTCACCTTGATATTTCAAATGTGTTGTTAAGAAATGAGAGCATCAAGAAGACTGTCAGCTTCTGGAGCCGACCCCTTTCCCAAGTAAGAAGGAGGGCTCTGGTGTAGCGCCCCAGCCCTGGAGAGAAGCTGGCCCAGGAAGGCTTCTGGATGCCAAATGTCCTCAGTCTCTGGGCAGAGGAGTCCCTCGGGGAAGCCACTCCACCACCCAGGCTAAATATGGCAGTCCGTGTCCAGCAAAGAGGCTCTGCCCTGGAAGGAGCCCTAGCTAGACCCGGACCCTCATCCCCGCGTAGCACCCTGCCCCGCTCACAGCCCTGCATAGTCGTTTCAAGGGGCAAATGAGACACCCTCTGACCACATCCCACTTGGGGGCACATCACCCTCCCCTCCCCGCTGTGAGTGCACAGTGTCCTCATGAGGTGAGAGGAGATAGGCTGGGGGGGGGGGGGCACACGGCTCCCACCCTCCCAGGCCTTGCAGATGCAGTCCTGAGCTGCCCCAGCCCGTCTCGGGCCCAGCTGCCTTTCCTAACTCCACACACTGTCCTGTCCCAGACCCTGGCCCTGGGGGCCTTGAGACCTTGTGGCAACTCTCAAATTCTCCTGAGCAATCCCAGGTACACAAATCGGTGTTCTCAAAGGGCGGTTCTCAGATGGCAACTCAGGACCTTGGCACCTGGGAACTCGGTCAGAAATGCACGTTCTCGGCCCTGCCTCAGCTTCCTCAGGCTGCCACTGCGGGTGACCACCAGGCTGGGTGGCTGGAAACAGCAGAAAAGGATCTTCCACTGTTCTGGAGGCTGGAAATTCGCAGTCTCAGTGTCATAGGGCTACTCTCCTCCAAGGCTCAGGGAGACTCTTCCCCCTCTTCTGGCTTCAGGTGGTTGCCAACAACCCTTGGCAACCCCCACTGTGGCAGCTTCAACCTGTCTGTGACCTGGAGACCACCCTCTCTGTGTGTGTCTGTGTCTGCATTTTCCTCCTTTTTTTGAGGGGGGGGGTAGAGGGTGTGTGTTCTTGTTAGAGAGAGACAGAGATAGAGAGACAAGAAGGCTCCCCCCCCCCCCCCCCCCCCCCCCCGCCGTGGGGACGGTCACAGCTCCCTCCCCTTCTCCCTCTGGACTAAGGAAGGCCTAGACGGGGCAGAGCCTCACTAGGTGCATCTGCAGGTGTTTCCAGAGGAGGTGAGCCGGGTCTGAGCAGGTGAGGGGGGGGGGAGGCCCGCCCACAGGGTCATGGGGAGGTGCTAGTTGAGGGCGGAGGCAGACGCCAGGGTCTCTCTGGGGCGGATGGAGCCTGCGGCCTTCTCTTGGACGCCAGACCGCAGGCTTGCTTGACTCCCACTCCAGAGCCACAGCAGCGGCCCCAGGCGCAGACTTTGAGCACCGTCATCGGCCTCCCTGCCTTGCTGCCGCCTCCAGGAGCACTGAGCTGCACCGCCAGGTCCAGGCCCTGGGCTTGCACACAGCGGGCCTGTTGTGGAACTTCTCGGCCGCCGTAACTACGCGCCCGTCTTCCTCATAGGCCCCTCTGGCCCACCGACACCCGTATCCCGGTGGCTCTGCCGCCTGGGGAACCAGTCTGGACTGGTGTGAGGACCGAGCAGAGGTTGGAGGATCCTTCCGGTTTGGGCTCCACCGCCTTCTGAGCTGCTGCTTGGGGACCCCTTCCCGGGGGAGGGCAGAGGCTGGAGGAAGCTGGCCCCAAGCTCGAGGAGCTGTCAGCCTCCTCCCCTCATCTGCCACCTGCCGCCAGCTGCTTCCATGGCCGGGGTGGGGGTCCATCCCACCGAATGCCCTGGGGCATCGCTGGTGAGCCCTTGCTGATGGCGGCTGTGCAGGGGGACATTGAGTGACAATGGAAACCAGCTCGATTTGCTCAGCAGAGGCCAGCGTGTGGGAAACACCCGGAGTTGTTAGACTCGGCCTGGCTCTCCTCCCGGAAAGGCATTCGGGACCAAGGTGCTCAGTTGCTTAATTAGACCAAACGACAGCGCGTCTCCTGAGCTGCGGAGGACAGGCCCTGGCAGCAGGCAGAGACGGGCCCTGGCCTGGGTTTCCTGTGCGGACCTCTGAATGAAGGTGCCAATCCTGGGGCCCAGTCCAAACAGAGACTCAACGCCCAGGACTGACGGTCCCGGGGGTCCTCTGCTGCCACACCCTCAGGTGATCAGGAACAACCCGCAAGAGCCCCGCGATTCCCCATGGGAGGTAGGTCAGCGTGAGAGGCTGGTTGTGGGGGAGAGGAGAGACTGAGCTTTAACGGGCTTCCGTTCTAACACCCTCTAGCAGAAGATCCTCTCCCAGGGAGACTCGGAGAACCTCGGCTTCTGGCCCAGTTCCGGGGAGCTGAGGTGCTGTCTCGGGCCACGAGTGATCTCCGAGCAGGCGGAGGGTGTCCTGGCTTCTTGTCGCCGAGGCCACACTGGAGTCAGGGGCCAGGAGACTCTCCATCCGTGTGCCAGGGTGTGGTGTCCTCAGGACTGGGATCAACATCCGTCTGGCCAACATCTTTCCAGTCCCATTAAAGGGGTGGGGAGGGCAGCCCCTAGGAGAAACCCATCCTTCCCCCAGAGCCCGACCATGAGGCTCATTCTCAGGTCTTCTGAGAGAAGGGAACCCCTGCTGAGGTTGAGGGGACCCCTAACCTGCCCCCTCCATCCAGATACTTAGGACTGGGGAAAAGCAAGGCAAGGGGGCAGGGCCTTCCACGCCCAGCAGGGCCTCTGCCCTCAACCCTACCACCCCAGCACCAAGCCCAGCCGGCCTGAGCTCTGGCCCGCACCAGCAGCCTCAGGGGCAGAGCTCGGGACAGCAGGGCACACAGCCAACGACACACACCGCGTCATTCTGAGCGTCTCTTTTCTCATCTCTGAGTCAGTAATGGTTATGCTGCTTCTCAGGAAGTCCAGACTCATCAGCTGCTCCAGGAGGTCAGGGCTGAGGGGTGAACCACTTGTCCTGGGTCCTCATTGCTGTTTCTCCAAAGAATTATGAGTGCACCTGGCACCCAGATTTAGCCAAAAGTAAGATATGTGGGCACAGTTCCCCGGACTGACAGCTGCAAATTTGGAGGGCTCCCAACGGCCCCAGGCTCAGTGACCTGCTATCAGGACTCACAGAGCTCAGTGGGGGCTGTTCTCCTGGTAGGAGGGAGGGGCACAGACCGCAGTCAGCCCAGGGGAGAGAAGCATGGCCCAAAGTCTGGCCGTGGACATTCCACTGCCCGAGGACACTCGCCCCAGTGCTGGGTGACACCGTGTACTGCTAGTCAAGGTTGCTCGACTGAGCTCCCGTGCAGGATTTTTTTTTTTTTTTGAGAGGTTTTTGCTATAGGGCATGTGCACTCACCAGAGAGACAGAGACAGAGAGACAGAAAGTGAGAAATCACCTCCGGGGGCGGGGGGGGGGGAAGATGCCCATGCCACAATCCCTTCTCCTCCATTTTCTTCTCGGGATCTCGGACACGCACGCACACGTGCCCGGTGTGAGTTTAAGCCACCAGGTTCAGGACTTGAACTGTGGTCGACTACATGAGAATCCAGCAACATAGGCATTACGCCATCTGCTGGTCCCCAGTGTGCAGAATTTTTATCAGAGCTTCATGATGTAGGCACAATTGATTGACCGCTCATGTGGCTGACCTTCAAGGCAGCTAGTATCGTGTAACCCAAAGCCCCCGCCGAGTGGCCTTTCTGGTCTGGCTAGCTCCTGTCCTGAGACTGTCAGGCAGGGCTGGTCTTAAGACCTGGTGTGGCCAGCTGTGACCATCAGCAAAGACACACGTATCAGGTGTGACATAGGCCTCCTCCCAGAGCTGAGGGAGATGCCAGACCTCTCTGAGCATCTGGCTTTGGGCTCCTAGTACCCGATTCCACGAGGGCCCCTGATTTCCACGTGGGAATCCCTGACACTGGCCTGATGCTTTGCCAAGGCCACGCTGAGACAGATACAGGGAAATAGAATGAGAACGGGGACCAGGAGCCTGGCCGTCACACTCGGTGACCTTTCAGGAGAGGAGCTGGCCCTCTTCCCATGGGCACCACCCGGGACAAGCCTCCTGTGACTGCTAGGTGTCACACTCCCTCTGGGGCCTAGTCCCTGGCCCTGGGTCTCCCGGGCTCCTACCCCTGCTTTCCCGGAGGCACCTCTGAAATGCCCTCTGCTGTCCAGAGCGTTATGCTGCTTAGCAACATCGGCCGTGCTGGCCAGGCAGGTCCCCTCCTGTGGCTGAGCTGTGCTCCTTTTTGAAAGTGGCCCTGACTTTGAACCTCATGGTTTCACAGAGACCCTGCTGAAGGCATCTGAGGAGAAATGTCTCCTCCTTGTTCAGAAGATTTAATTCCTGCTTGGCCATTGCGAGTGCGTGTACAGGTAGGATTGGGTTCAGGATTGGGTTCAACAGCAAATACCAGGAAACCCGGTAAAGATCATTGTTATCGCCCTCATCCTCACAGTTCACACTTACAGAAGCTCTCGCTATGTGCGCTGTTACAGGCCCGTGAGTAGAGACGCTGTTATCTCATTTCACAGTTTGGAAACTGAGACACAGAAAGGCCAAGTGGCCTATCCACGGCCTCGGTGCTAGCGAGCGCAAGTGCTGAGATATAACCCAGGGAAAAAACCAGGTAAGCACTCACGGAGCTGCGTCTAGCTAAGCAAAGTGCTGAGATATAACCCGGGGAAAAAACCAGGTAAATACTCACGGATCTGCATCTAGCTAAGCAAAGTGCTGAGATATAACCCGGGGAAAAAACCAGGTAAACACTCACGGAGCTGCGTCTAGCTAAGCAAAGTGCTGAGATATAACCCGGGGAAAAAAAAACAGGTAAATACTCACGGATCTGCATCTAGCTAAGCAAAGTGCTGAGATATAACCCCGGGAAACCACGTAAGCACTCACAGAGCTGCGTCTACCTAAGCAAAGTGCTGAGATATAACCCGGGGAAACCAGGTAAATACTCACAGAGCTGCGTCTAGCTAAGCAAAGTGCTGAGATATAACCCGGGGAAAAAACCAGGTAAACACTCACGGAGCTGCATCTAGCTAAGCAAAGTGCTGAGATATAACCCGGGGAAACCAGGTAAATACTCACAGAGCTGCGTCTAGCTAAGCAAAGTGCTGAGAGACAGACCAGGGCTGCTCTCATCAGGGACCCAGGCTCCTCCCTTCTCTCTGCCGTCATCCTGTGGTGCTTCCAGTCCTTCAGTTGCCTC